>CM061750.1:407708176-408456888 GCA_030979885.1 Lolium multiflorum
AAACCCAATTTATTGATTAGAGCACAAAGGGAGCCAAAAGAATATTTGTAAGCTGTAACGACGGAGTTGTCAGTTCAAGTGCACTGGAAGCAGAACTTGCCATGAAGTTTATATTAACATAGTTTATAAACGATGACGATGAGTGAAATATAAGCAGCGATGTAATAAAGACAGCATTAGTGATTATAGTAAACAGCGGGATAAAATACTGTAGGCATAGGGATGGATGAACGGGCGCTGCATGGATAAGATAACTCATGTAATAATCAAGACAAGGCATTTGCGAGATAATAATGAAAACGGTATCTAGTACTAAATAACCATAAGAACTATGTTACATGTATATAGTGGTACGTGCTACTTAATGAAAACTTGCACAACATCTTTTGTCCTACCAGCCAGTGGCAGCCGGGCCTCTGAAACTACTAGTAATTAAGGTACTCCTTTTAATGATGCCGGAGCAAAGCATTAACTTTCACAGCAGGAGCTTACATGTGATCCTTATATCTGACCTTCCCACTCAGTTGTCCCAATTACTGTCTTTAGGGCCGGGTTCCCGGACAACAATATGTGTATACAACTTGCAGGTAAGATCATAAAGCAATGAATATCATCATGGAATCAATAACAAGTTCAGATCTGAAATCATGGCACTCGGGCCCTAGTGACAAGCATTAAGCATAACAAGTTGCAACAATATCATAAAAGTACCAACAACGGATACTAGGCACCATGCCCTAACAATCTTATGACTGTTACATGACCAATCTCATCCAACCCCTACCATCCCCTTCAGCCCACAGCGGGTTACTCACACATGGATGGGGAAGCATGGATGGTCGATGGAGCGTCGGTGGCGATGATGCATGGCGATGATCTCCCTCCAATTCCCGTCCACAGGGTGCCAAACGGAGATTCTGATCCCGAAGCAGGAGTTTCGATGGCGGAGTTCGGATGTGCCAGCAATTGGTCGAACCCAGTGCGTTTTAGGTCAAAGAACTTCTAAATAGTCCATAGGGAGCGTGAGGCTGGCCGAAGGCGGCGTCACCATATACCGTGCGACCCGAGGGCCCACCGCGCCACCATGTGGTGGGTACCTGTAGCCTAAAGTCATCTTACGACGTGGGTCTTACGTGAAAATAGGCCCATTGCACAATTATTTCCGGGGATTTTCCTGAAAGTTGGATTTCTGCAAAAAAGATATCGAGCAATTACGAAAACGGTTAGTCCGTGTTAGTTGTATCCAAAATACACATAATTAAGAGGCAAAACAATAGCAAAAGTGTTCGGAAAGTAGATACGTTTTGGACGTATCAACTCCCCCCAAACTTAGCTTATTGCTTGTATAAACAATTCAGTTAACAATAAGTGCGATAAAAGAACTTTCACGAACACATTTGCTCATATGATGTAAATATTCTCATTATATGGACGATTACTTAGGTAATTCATAATAAGATAAATGCAAATAAAGTCATCTAATAGTTATGTCAATCATGAAAAAGATACCAACAAACTAATAATAAGCATCATGAAACATATCTATCAGCAGATTGCAATGTTCATAAAAAGATATGATAAAGTGGTATCTCGCTTGCCCGTATTTGTACAACAAAACATAAATGCCCAGGCACCTCTGAATTTCATGGAAAGACTAGAAGTAAAGATTATCAAAGATAAAAGCATCAAAGTTATGCCACAATCAATCATATTTTGAGACAAGCATATTACACTAAGAATGACAATTATGCTCTCAAGAAGGTGCTCAAAGAAAGGATGGTGACTCAACATAAAAGTAAAAGATTAACCCTTCGCAGGGGGAAGCAGGGATTAACATGTGCTAGAGCTTTCATTTTTAAACGAAGTAAAATTGTTTTGGAAGGTATTGCATTGTTGTCAACTAGTAGTGGGCACTCTAACTACCTTGTCAACCAGACTTTCAAGAAGCGGCTCCCATGAAGCACGTTATCTCTACCAGCAAGGTAAATCATCCCTCTTCTCTTTTGTTTATATGTTTTAGTTTCTTTATGGATGACACTCCTCCCAACCTTTTCTTACACAAGCCACGGCTAACCGAATCCTCGGGTGCCTTACAACATTCACATATCATGGAGGAGTGTCTATTTGCAAATTAAGTTGCTTACTGATAAATCGGGGCAAAACATGAAGAGAATTATTAATGAAAGTTAATTAATTGGGGCTGGGCACCCCGTTGCCAGTCTCTTTGCAAAATTATTGGATAGCGGATGTGCCACTAGTCCATTGGTGAAGGTCCGTCAGTAGTAAATGACAAGCTTGAAAGATAAAACACCACATACTTCCTCATGAGCTATAAAACATTAACACAAATTGAGAAGTACTTTGAAGGTTTTAAGGTAGCACATGAAAATTTACTTGGAATGGTTTGAAATGCCATGCATAGGTATTTATGGTGGACAATTTGGAATAACTTGGTTTCGAGGGGGTTTCGTCTGAACCTTGGCACATTCCGCTCGGTGCAAGTAGAAGGCTAGCAATGGGCGAGACGACGATCAAGAGAGCAATAGCCGTCATAATCATGCTTTGCGACAAAATAAAATTAACGGAGGCATAAAAGTGATACAAGGACTCTGAAGCAATGTAAATCATCGAGGCTTAATTGACTTTGTTTTGGAGTCCTTGTGCATGCGTAGAGCATGTGCCAAAATCAATTCAAATGAATTATTCAGAGGAGGATACCACAATGTCATACCTATCTATGAATAAAACAATGCAAGCAAATATTTATGACATGCTACTCGTTATTAATAATTGGAGCTAAACATGAGAGATCACGAACTACTAGACTTTTATTAAATGACATATACCTCACATGAACCAACTAAGCATGCTCACATGGATGAGTATATGTACAAAAATGAAAACAAATAGAGTTCATACCAGCCTCTCACCACAGTCGAGTTGTCGTAGATCGTCATTATTGCCTTTCACTTGTGTAGCTTGAATAATATGAAGTGAAAACCAAGCTCCAACCACCGGAGACCGCTGAACTCCATAATGAACTTTACAAAACCGAAGAAGAACAACAAATATTTTTGGTGTTTTCGAATTGGAAACAAGAGCGAAAGTAAAATCTTTTTGGATTTTCTCATAGCAAACCAACGATAGTAAATAAAGAAAAATAGGAACAAGAAACCAAATAAACAAATGATAAAGAGAAACAACAGAAATATTTTGGTCTTTTTGTGTTTTAGAAAAGAAACAAAGCAAAAACAAAGAAAATGAAAACTAAAAGAGTCACACAAAAGCAAAGTGGCAGAAATCTGCCAAAACTTGACAGCAGTACAGTAATTATTTTTTTCGAAAATCTTCTGCTGCTCAACTCGAAAAGTGCTCAACTAATGAAAGTTAGATAATAACCTGGGAACATGCACAAAAATTGGCAGCTCAAAATAACGTTCTGGCTATGCACAGCAATGTTTTTTCAATATCAGCCCAGAATCTGTTTTTTAGACAGCACTTCCCCAAATATCATCTTCCTCATATTAGAGGCACCCATCGGCACACAAATGAAATAAAAAGTAAAAGTAAAGGTTACTACAGTAGTAACAACCTTCAAAAACTAAAATAAGAACCTACTGAAATAAAAATAACCGAAAGAGAAACAACCAAAAGAAGCGAAACAAGTATATACAAATGACCGACAATTGTAATATGCAATGAATGAGTGATGCCGGCATACCTCCCCAAGCTTAGGCTTTTGGCCTAAGTGGAGATCAATCCCACGGTGCCCATGAGGTGGCACCTCCGTAATATGATGAAGGAGGATCCTGTCCTTGGTACAAGCTGGAGGACGCACCAGGATACGTGACGGTGTACCCGTCGGAGGGCTCGGCGTCCTCGGAGTCGTGCTGCTGGTGAAACCACGTATCCTCAGCTGCTCATCAACCTCCTCCTTGAAGCGCGACCACGGCCTCCTGCGAACACTGAACAAATCGGCCTGCGGCAAAGGGATTTCCCTCTCATCCCCGTCAATAAACAACATTTTATAGACAATATTTTCTAAATTAGAATCAGTTGTGACAAATTGGTGACTCTTCATAGCAGTAATATCAAGCTTAATAGGAATTAATTTCTCATCACTAGGATCAACATAAAGACCTAGATATGCAACAATACGTGAAGCAACAATTCCTCCATAAATAGGTCCCTTACTAGCTAAGCGACGAGCAATGAGAGCACCAAGATGATAAGGTGTACTTCCAGTAAGTGCAGCAACCAGAAAAGCAAGATGATAACTAGAAATGTTGCTAGTGTTCTCCCTACCAAGAATGCTAGTAGCAAGATAGTAAGTGAAATATCTAATGGCAGGGAGCTGAATGTTCCTTATCTTGCCGCGCTGAATGGTGCGGTCATCATCGTTGGTAACTTCTCGATAGAGTTCCGTCAAAGCTTTGGGGCGGTTCTCGATCTTCTTCGCTGTACCTATAGGAGTAATATCCAATGCAGCACAAAAATCCTTCAACTTCATAGTAATAGGCATGTCATAAATCTTAAATTTAACTGATGGTGTGAAAGGTGAGTTGCTGAATTTAAAGCTTTCAACAAAGATTTTAGTTAGCCTATAAAATTGATCACTCTCATCTTCCATATAGGTGGATAAGCCCACACTATTAATGAGAAACAAGAAGTCATCAAGTAGCCCTGCATTACGCAAAAAGTCAATGCATGGAAAGGATGAAGCATTAGGAATCCCGTTGTCCTCATCATCTTCAAAGCTAGGTGCAATGACATCCTCATCATAGGATCGCCTAACTCGAGTGGCTGCCCTTGAAGGCCTTGCCACTCTTGGCGTATCCCTCTCGAACACTTCTCCAAAGGTGTGGTTATGCATTTTCCTTTTCTGAAATTTTTCAACAATCATTATAAAAGTTGATTTTGAGACATATAAATGAGGGAAACTACTATAGGAACTTGATAGAGTACTAAACATGCATCAAAACTAATTTTTACAACTTAGAACAAGCATGCAAACTCACTTAACATGTCACCTACATCAGCAAAATAATCAAGATAGACTCAACCAAACAAAATTCTATTTGGATAATCGGAGGAGTCACATACCGGAGAACAAATGCCCCAAATTTCAGCAGCAAAGATGGGCTGAGCAAGGAGATCGAAAATTTCGAGCAAGAACAGCAAGAAACTCGGGTTTGAACAATGGTGGTGTGTTTTCCCGTGAAAGAGAGTGGAGTGGTAGGTGGATGAGTGAGTGGAGGGCCAGGTGGGGCCCACACCACAGGGCGGCGCGCCCCCCTTGCTGGTCCGCCAGCACATTGATGATATCTACATGTTTTATACACATTATATATCGTATTTATGCATTTTCCGGAACTAACCTAGTAACAAGATGCCGAAGCGCCTGTTTCTGTTTTTGGTTTCAGAAATCCTAGTAACGAAATATTCTCGGAATTGGACGAAATCAACGCCCAGTTCCTATTTTGCCCGGAAGCATCCAGAACACACGAGAACCGCGAGAGAGGGGGCACAGGCCCTGAACCCTAGGCCGGCGCGGCCAGGGGGGCCGCCCCCTATAGTGTCGGCGCCTTCGACCTTCGGCGCCGCCTCTTCGTCTATTTAAGGGCCCTCGACCTAAAACCTCGGACGAAAAATCCAAGAAACCTCGGAACGCCGCCATCGCAAGCCAAGATCCGGGGACAGGTCTCTGTTCCGGCACGCCGCCAGGGAAGTGCCCCGGAAGGCTCCTCCATCGACACCACCGCCATCTTCATCAACGCTGCTCTCCCATGAGGAGGGAGTAGTTCTCCATCGAGGCTCGAGGCTGTACCGGTAGCTATGTGGTTAATCTCTCTCCTATGTGCTTCAATACAATAATCTCATGAGCTGCCTTACATGATTGAGATTCATATGATGATACTTGTAATCTAGATGTCATTATGCTAGTCAAGTGGGTTTTACTTATGTGATCTCCGGAGACTCCTTGTCCCACGTGTGTAAAGGTGACAGTGTGTGCACCGTGTGGGTCTCTTAGGCTATATTTCACAGAATACTTATTCTGTTATGAATGGCATAGTGAAGTGCTTATTTATCTCTTTATGATTGCAATGTGTTTTGTATCACAATTTATCCATGTGCTACTCTAGTGATGTTATTAAAGTAGTTTATTCCTCCTGCACGGTGTATGGTGACAGTGTGTGCATCGGTGTTAGTACTTGGCGTAGGATATGATTATGATCTCTTGTAGATTATGAAGTTAACTATTGCTATGATGGTATTGATGTGATCTATTCCTCCTACATAGTGTGAAGGTGACAGTGTGCATGCTATGTTAGTACTTGGTTTAGTTGTGTTGATCTGTGCACTCTAAGGTTATTTAAATATGAACATTGAATTGTGGAGCTTGTTAACTCCGGCATTGAGGGTTCGTGTAATCCTACGGTTCATCATCCAACAAGAGAGTGTAGAGTATGCATTTATCTATTCTTTATGTGATCAATGTTGAGAGTGTCCACTAGTGAAAGTCTAATCCCTAGGCCTTGTTCCTAAATATGCTATCGCTGCTTGTTTCTGTTTTACTCGTTATCTGTTGAATTACTACGCTTTTATGTCACGGCAAAGCACTTTTAGGTGCCGTTGCCAACGCTCATACTTATTTATACCACATATTCACTATCTCTCCGAACTAGTGCACTATTAGGTGTGTTGGGGACACAAGAGACTTCTTGCTTTGTAGTTGCGGGGTTGCATGAGAGGGATATCTTTGACCTCTTCCTCCTGAGTTCGATAAACCTTGGGTGATCCACTTAAGAAACTTGCTGCTGTTCTACAAACCTCTGCTCTTGGAGGCCCAACACTGTCTACAAGAATAGAAGCACCCGTAGACATCAAGCATTTTCTGGCGCCGTTGCCGGGGAGGAAAGGTAAAAGGTACTCACACTCCGGATCTCGGCTACTAAGCTATTTTAGCGCTGTAAGTACTCGAAGCTATTTCCTTTAGATCCTGCAATTGCATCTTTTGTTTCTTGTTTACACTAGTTTGGCATAAATGGACAACAATGAGCTTCTTATTCTATTTCCTGATTTAAGACATGGATGGTTTGATGCGAAAATTAAAAACCTATGGAACATATTAGTATGAACGCTTTGAACACCATTGTTGCTAATGATATGGAAAATTCTAAGCTTGGGGAAGCTGGCTTTGATGAGCATGATATTTTTAGTCCCCCAAGCATTGGGGAGAAAATTTACTTTGATGATGTTTGCCTCCTATTTATGATGATTATAATGATAGTAGTCTTTTAGTACCGTCTGTTATGGAGGATAAATTTGATTATGATTACAATATGCCTCCTATATTTGATGATGAGAATAATAATGATAGCTACTTTGTTGAATTTGCTCACTACAACTAATAAAATTGATTATGCCTATGTGGAGAGTAATAATTTTATGCATGAGACTCATGATAAGAATGTTTTATGTGATAGTTATATTGTTGAGTTTGCTCATGTTGCTACTGAAAGTTATTATGAGATAGGAAAATATGGTTGTAGAAATTTTCATGTTACTAAAATACCTCTCTATGTGCTGAAATTTTTGAAACTACATTTGTTTTATCTTCCTATGCTTGTCACTTTGCTCTTCATGAACTTGTTTATTTATAAAACTCCTATGCATAGGAAGCATGTTAGACTTAAATGTGTTTTGAATTTGCCTCTTGATGCTCTCTTTTGCTTCAAATACTATTTCTTCCGAGTGCATCATTAAAACTGCTGAGCCCATCTTAATGGCTATAAAGAAAGAACTTCTTGGGAGATAACCCATGTGTTTATTTTACTACAGTAATTTTGTTTTTTATTTTGTGTCTTGGAAGTTGTTACTACTGTAGCAACCTCTCCTTATCTTATTTTATTGCATTGTTGTGCCAAATAAGTCTTTGATAGTAAGGTTGATACTAGATTTGGATTGCTGCGCAGTAACAGATTTCTTTGCTGTCACGAATTTCGACCTGCCTCTCTGTAGGTAGCTCAGAAAAATATGCCAATTTACGTGCGTGATCCTCAGATATGTACGCAACTTTCATTCAATTTGGGCATTTTCATTTGAGCAAGTCTGGTGCCTCGATAAAATCCATCTTTACGGACTGTTCTGTTTTGACAGATTCTGCCTTTTATTTCGCATTGCCTCTTTTGCTATGGTGGATGAATTTCTTTGTTCCATTAATGTCCAGTAGCTTTATGCAATGTCCAGAAGTGTTAAGAATGATTGTGTCACCTCTGAACATGTGAATTTTATTGTGCACTAACCCTCTAATGAGTTGTTTCGAGTTTGGTGTGGAGGAAGTTTTCAAGGATCAAGGAGGGAAATGATGCAATATGATCAAGGAGAGTGAAAGCTCTAAGCTTGGGGATGCCCCGTGGTTCATCATTTTAAGAAGACTCAAGCGTCTAAGCTTGGGGATGCCCAAGGCATCCCCTTCTTCATCGACAACATTATCGGGTTCCTCCCCTGAAACTATATTTTTATTCAGTCACATCTTATGTACTTTGCTTGGAGCGTTTTGTTTTTGTTTTTGTTTTGTTTTGAATGAAATGGATCCTAGCATTCATTGTGTGGGAGAGAGACACGCTCCGCGCATATGGACAAATATGTCCTTAGGCTTCTACTCATAGTATTCATGGCGAAGTTTCTTCTTCGTTAAATTGTTATATGGTTGGAATCGGGAAATGCTACATGTAGTAATTCTAAAATGTCTTGAATAATTTGATACTTGGCAATTGTTGTGCTCATGTTTAAGCTCTTGCATCATATACTTTGCACCCATTAATGAAGAAACACCTAGAGCTTGCTAATTTGGTTTGCATATTTGGTCTCTCTAAAGTCTAGATAATATCTAGTATTGAGTTTTGAACAACAAGGAAGACGGTGTAGAGTCTTATAATGTTTACAATATGTTTTTTATGTGAGTTTTGCTGCACCGTTCATCCTTGTGTTTGTTTCAAATAACCTTGCTAGCCTAAACCTTGTATCGAGAGGGAATACTTCTCATGCATCAAAATCCTTGAGCCAACCACTATGCCATTTGTGTCCACCATACCTACCTACTACATGGTATTTCTCCGCCATTCCAAAGTAAATTGCTTGAGTGCTACCTTTAAATTCCATCATTCGCCTTTGCAATATATAGCTCATGGGACAAAATAGCCTAAAAACTATTGTGGTATTGAATATGTACTTATGCACTTTATCTCTTATTAAGTTGCTTGTTGTGCGATAACCATGTTCCTGGGGACGCCATCAACTCTTTGTTGAATATCATGTGAGTTTCTATGCATGTCCGTCTTATCTGAAGTAAGAGAGATCTACCACCTTAATGGTTGGAGCATGCATATTGTTAGAGAAGAACATTGGGCCGCTAACTAAAGCCATCAATCATGGTGGAAGTTTCAGTTTTGGACATATATCCTCAATCTCATATGAGAACACTAATTGTTGCTACATGCTTATGCATTAAAGAGGAGTCCATTATCTTGTCCATGTTGTCCCGGTATGGATGTCTAAGTTGAGAATAATCAAAAGCGAGAAATCCAAAATGTGAGCTTTCTCCTTAGACCTTTGTACAGGCGGCATGGAGGTACCCCATTGTGACACTTGGTTAAAACATGTGTATTGCGATGATCCGGTAGTCCAAGCTAATTAGGACAAGGTGCGGGCACTATTAGTATACTATGCATGAGGCTTGCAACATGTAAGATATAATTTATATAACTCATATGCTTTATTACTACCGTTGACAAAATTGTTCATGTTTTCAAAATAAAAGCTCTAGCACAAATATAGCAATCTATGCTTTCCTCTTTGAAGGACCTTTCTTTTACTTTTATGTTGAGTCAGTTCACCTATTTCTTTTGTGTGAACTATTTGATTCCTACATACTTGCATATTGCACTTGTTATATTACTCTATGTTGACAATTATCCATATACATGTTACAAGTTGAAAGCAACCGCTGAAACTTAATCTTCCTTTGTGTTGCTTCAATACCTTTACTTTGATTTATTGCTTTATGAGTTAACTCTTATGCAAGACTTATTGATGCTTGTCTTGAAGTACTATTCATGAAAAAGTCTTTGCTTTATGATTCATTTGTTTACTCATGTCATTACCATTGTTTTGATCGCTGCATTCATTACATATGCTTACAATAGTATGATCAAGGTTATGATGGCATGTCACTCGAGAAATTATCTTTGTTATCGTTTGCCTGCTACGAGCAGAACTAAACTTGGGGATGCTGATACGTCTCCGACGTATCGATAATTTCTTATGTTCCATGCTACATTATTGATGATATCTACATGTTTTATACACATTATATGTCGTATTTATGCATTTTCCGGAACTAACCTATTAACAAGATGCCGAAGTGCTTTTCTGCTGTTTTGGTTTCAGAAATCCTAGTAACGAAATATTCTCGAATTGGACGAAATCAACGCCCAAGTTCCTGTGCCGGAAGCATCGAACACACGAACCGCCGGAGGGGCACAGCCCACCAACCCTAGGCCGGCGCGGCCAGGGGGGGGCCCGCGCCCCCTATTGTGTCGCGCCCCTTCGACCTTCGACGCTGCCTCTTCGCCTGTTGGGCCTCGACCTAAAACCTCGGGACGAAAAAGCCACGGTACGAAACCTAGCCGCGCATCGCCAGCAGCCAAGATCAGGGGAGGTCTCTGTTCTGGCACGCCGCCGGGACGGGAAGTGCCCGGAAGCTCCTCCCGACACCACCGCCATCTTCATCAACGCTCTGTCTCCCATGAGGAGGGAGTAGTTCTCCATCGAGCTCGGGGCTGTACCGGTAGCTATGTGGTTAATCTCTCTCCTATGTACTTCAATACAATAATCTCATGAGCTGCCTTACATGATTGAGATTCATATGATGATGCTTGTAATCTAGATGTCATTATGCTAGTCAAGTGGGTTTTACTTATGTGATCTCCGGAGACTCCTTGTCCCACGTGTGTAAAGGTGACAGTGTGTGCACCGTGTGGGTCTCTTAGGCTATATTTCACAGAATACTTATTCAATGTTATGAATGGCATAGTGAAGTGCTTATTTATATCTCTTTATGATTGCAATGTGTTTTGTATCACAATTTATCCATGTGCTACTCTAGTGATGTTATTAAAGTAGTTTATTCCTCCTGCACGGTGTAATGGTGCCAGTGTGTGCATCCGTGTTAGTACTTGGCGTAGGCTATGATTATGATCTCTTGTAGATTATGAAGTTAACTATTGCTATGATGGTATTGATGTGATCTATTCCTCCTACATAGTGTGAAGGTGACAGTGTGCATGCTATGTTAGTACTTGGTTTAGTTGTGTTGATCTGTCATGCACTCTAAGGTTATTTAAATATGAACATTGAATTGTGGAGCTTGTTAACTCCGGCATTGAGGATTCGTGTAATCCTACGCAATGGTGTTCATCATCCAACAAGAGAGTGTAGAGTATGCATTTATCTATTCTGTTATGTGATCAATGTTGAGAGTGTCCACTAGTGAAAGTCTAATCCCTAGGCCTTGTTCTAAATACGCTATCGCGCGTTTTTACTTGTTTTTGCTGCGTTACCCTACTGGCAAGCGTTACTACTTGTTTTTCTTTGTCCGGGCAAAGCACTTTTACGGTGCCGTTGCCACTGCTCATACTTATTTATACCATGTTCACTATCTCTTCGCCGAACTAGTGCACCTATTAGGTGTGTTGGGGACACAAGAGACTTCTTGCTTTGTGGTTGCGGGGTTGCATGAGAGGGATATCTTTGACCTCTTCCTCCCGAGTTCGATAAACCTTGGGTGATCCACTTAAGGGAAACTTGCTCCCTGTTCTACAAACCTCTGCTCGGGAGAGCCCAACACTGCTACAAGAATGAGGCAGTAGACATCGAGGGCCCTCACCACAGGGTGGCGCGCCCCCTCCTTGGCCGCGCCGGCACATGGGGGGCAGCCCTGGGGTGCCCCACTGGTCAGCCCCAGGCACTCCCAGGTTGCATTTTGAAAAATAGGACCAGTGATATAATTTTTGTAAATTTTTGAAAACTTTGAAAAATGCACATTTATGGGTGTTAAAATAACTGTTTCAGGGTAGAAAAAGATTTTCAAACTTCTAAACAACTAAAGCATCTTGCAAAACAAGTAGTACTACAGAAAGTAAACAAGTGTGGAGAAAGAAAGAAATGTTGTTTAGCTCTTCCATGCATTTAAAATGTACTTGTTAACAAGGTTGATCAAGTCTTGCCACCAAATAAATTTTACATGACATAAGAAGAAATAAACCTCAAATCAATCATGTTACCTTATATTGTATTGATATGGACCCAATCATAATATTTTGATATCCTTCTTTAGGCTCATATATAGGACAATCAATAACTCCCACTTTGATAGTTCTCAAATTAGAAATTGTATTAACTCCATATACTTTATCAATCTTCTTGGGAAAATAAACAGTATGCTCCTTGTCATCAACATTAAAAGTAACTTTTCCTTTATTGCAATCAATAACAGCCCCTGCAGTGTTAAGAAAAGGTCTTCCAAGAATAATAGACATATTATCATCTTCGAGGCATTTCCAACACAACAAAATCAGTTAATATTAAGCAATTATTAGCAACTTGAACAGGAACATCCTCACATATACCAACAGGAATAGCAGTAGATTTATCGGCCATTTGCAAAGATATATCCGTTGGTATCAACTTATCTAAATAAAGTCTCTTGTAAAGAGAAAAAGGCATAACACTAACTCCTGCTCCCAAATCACATAGAGCAGTTCTAACATAATTATTCTTGATGGAACAAGGGATAGTCGGTATACCTGGGTCTCCCAGCTTCTTTGGAACCTTGCCATTGAAAGAGTAATTAGCAAGCATAGTGAAAATCTCCTCATTAGGAATTTTCCTTTTGTTAGAGACAATATCTTTCATATACTTTGAATAAGGAGGCAATTTAATAGCATCAAAGGGATTTGCAAAAACAAGGTTTCATCCAATCACAAAATTTATTATAGTGTTCTTCCTCCTTTGATTTTAGTTTCTTAACAGGAAAAGGCATTTGCTTTTGAACCCAAGGTTCTCTTTCATTACCATGTTTCTTAGCAATGAAATCTTCTTTAGTATACTTTTTATTTTTAGCATGCTTTTCAGGTTCATCTTCAACCTCTTCTTTATCAGAAACATCATTCTTATCATTATATTTATCATGTTCATTACCACTTTCAGTTTCAGCATCAGAAATAGAAATACTATTAGGATCATTAACAGGTTCAGAGGATTCTACAACAATTTTATGTTTCTTCTTCTTTTTCTTAGAAGGAGCACTAGTTTCTTTAGTTCGTTGAGAATCTTGTTCAACTCTTTTGGGATGCCCCTCGGGATATAGATCATGAGTAGAAACACCACCTCTAGTTGTTACTTCATAAGCATGTTTTTCTTTAGAAGTATTTTTTAACAAGTCATTTTGCACTTTAGTGAGTTGATCAATTTGAGTTTGAACCATATGAAAATGTTTAACAAGCATCGTAACATCATTGGAGGTTCTCTCTACAATATCATGCAATTTACTAATAGCTTGAGAATTTTCCAAATGATTCTCTACTCTCATATTAAAATTATCTTGCTTAACAACATAATTATCAAACTCATCTAAACATTGATCAGGAGGTTTTGAGTAAGGAATATCTTCTTTATCAAAGCGTTGAAGAGAATGTACCTCAATTGTGGATGAAGGGGGAGTTATCTTACATAAATCTTCTATGGGAGGTAAATTCTTCATCTTCAGATTTAATACCTTTCTCTTTAAGAGATTTCTTGGCTTCCCTCATATCTTCATCATTTAATTCAATCATACCTCTTCTTCAATATTGGTGTTGGGGTTGGTTCAGGTGTAGTCCAATCATCATGATTTTGGCTTATTCTAGCCATTAATTCTTCAGCTTCGTCCGGAGTTCTTTTCCCGAAAACACAACCAGCACAACTATCCAGGTATGCCCTAGACTCAATGGTTAGTCCACTATAAAATATATCAAGTAAGTCATGCTTTTCCAAATCATGTCCAGAGAGCTCTAAGAGAGAGCAAAACCTTGCCCAAGCTTCAGGCAATTTCTCTCCATCTTTCTGGTCAAAATTATAAATTTTCTGCAAAGCAATATGTTGAGCACTAGCAGGAAAATATTTTCGAAATAAAACATCAAGCAAACCATTTGGACTATCAATAGAATTAGTAGGCAAACTATTATACCAAGTTTTAGCATCATCCTTTAATGAGAAAGGAAAATTTTTAGCAACAAAATAAGTACGCTTCTTGGTATCATCAGAAAACAAGCTACTCAAAGTAGAAAGCTCAATCATGTGCTCTACAGCACTTTCTTTTTCAGTACCACAAAAAGGTGTTTTCTCAACAATAGATATATGAGATAAATCAAGAGAAAAATCATAATCCTTATCCTTAATGTTTATAGGAGATGTGGCAAATTTAGGATCAGGAGCAGTTTATATCTAACAGCACGTTGTGCAAGAAGCTTTTAAATATTACTTGCACCATTAGTAGCATTACATTCATCAAGTTCCACATAATCTTCATCAAGATCATCACTAGAGTGTTCAACAGACTCAGGTGAATTAACAGGTGTAACAGTATTTTCATTAGGAATTTCAGTATTTTCAATTTGTCTAGACCTAGCAATTATAGCATCTAGAAAAGGACCTAATGAACCATTATCATCAAGCACGGTAGAAGCATCATCAAAATTATCAGAGAATTTTAGATTCAGCAGAAGTACCAACACGTGAAGCTTGTGGTGGTGAAACAAGTTGACTTATCACAGATGGTGAATCAAGAGCAGCAGAGGTACTCAGAGTTGTACCTTTTCTTGTAGTGGATGGTAATATGGCGACTTTAGCATCGCAAGGTTTACCCATGATGGAGGATTTGCAGCGAACAATATCAGTTCAGGTGAACTTGCAAATAAACTATGCTGTCAGGCTTGAGAAAATAATCTTGATGACCCACAAGTATAGGGGATTGCAACAGTCTTCGAGGGAAGTAAAACCAAATTTATTGATTCGACACAAGGGGGCCAAATAATATTTGTAAGCCTTAACGTGGAGTTGTCAATTAATTGTACTGGAAAGCGGACTTATCGCAGAGTTTATCGTAGCAACAGATTTTATAACAGTAGGATGTGAAATATAGCGGTGTAATAAAGACAGCATTAGTGATTATAGTAAACAACGGGATTAAAATACTGTAGGCATAGGGATGGATGAACGGGCGCTGCATGGATAAGATAACTCATGTAATAATCAAGACAAGGCATTTGCAGATAATAATAAAGCAGTATCCAAGTACTAAAATAACCATAGGCATGTGTTCCGTATATAGTCGTACGTGCTCGCAATGAGAAACTTGCACAACATCTTTTGTCCTACCAGCCGGTGGCAGCCGGGCCTCTAGGGAAACTACTGGTAATTAAGGTACTCCTTTTAATAGAGTACCGGAGCAAAGCATTAACACTCGTGAACACATGTGATCCTCACATCACCGCCTTCCCCTCCGGTTGTCCCAATTTCTGTCACTTTGGGGCCTCGGGTTCCGGACAACAATATGTGTATACAACTTGCAGGTAAGATCATAAAACAATGAATATCATCATGAATCAATAACATGTTGAGATCTGAATCATGGCACTCGGGCCCTAGTGACAAGCATTAAGCATAACAAGCTGCAACAATATCATAAAAGTACCAACAACGGATACTAGGCACCATGCCCTAACAATCTTATAGCTATTACATGAACAATCTCATCCAATCCCTACCATCCCCTTCAGCCTACGGGGGAATTACTCACACATGGATGGGGGAAGCATGGATGGTCGATGGAGAGGCGTCGGTGGCGATGATGGCGATGATCTCCTCCAATTCCCCGTCCCGGCGGGTGCCAAAACGGAGATTCGATCCCGAAATAGAGTTTTCGATGGCGGCGGAGTTGGATGTCTTGGCAAATTGGTCGAACCCCCGTGCGTTTTTAGGTCAAGGGCTCTAAATAGTCCAGAGGGGAGCGTCGGGGGCTGGCAGCGGCGTCACCATATGGCGGCGCGGCGAGGGGCCCACCGCGCCGCCATGTGGTGGGCGCACCTCGTGGCCCCCCTCCGTCTCGTCTTACGGCTCCGTGGGTCTTCTGTGAAAATAGGCCCATTGCAATTATTTCCGGGGATTTTCTGAAAGTTGATTTTGCACAAAAATGAACACCGGGAGCAGTTCTCTTTGGTGTTAGTCCGTGTTAGTTGTGTCGAAAATACACAAATTAGAGGCAAAACAATAGCAAAAGTGTTCGGGAAAGTAGATACGTTTTGGACGTATCAGGGATCTTGAGAATAAGATGTACCAAGCTAACCATGACAACAAGAAGATCCGCCATCGCCCCCGAGCACATGTTCGTCCTCTCCAGGGGCTCAGGCAACATCTTCTCAAGATGGAAGACCATGATGATGAAGACGAAGATGAAGAGGAGGAAGATGATGAGGACATGGGTGATGAGGATGAAGATGAAGACGAGAGGATGATGATGAGTGATTTATTGGGCGTTAGTATGCTCCTTCTCCCTTTTTGGTGTCTCGATGCCAAGGGGGAAAGTTGATCTATTAGGAGGGAATTTGCATGGATGCCAGGGCTTGGTGCTGTTTTGGTTTTTCGGCCTTGGCATCAAATCTTATCCTAGTTATTTGGAACTCTATTCGTATGTGTGTTTGCTACTCTATTTGTGGATCTCCCGATCCCCCGGTTTGTATTAAGATTTAATCATTCGTAGCTTAATGGTCTTCACTAGTTATCCTTTGATTGGCTACATCAATCCTATGGAGGCTCTCAGTATTATGAGTTTGGGTTTTCTCAAGGCAAAGGTATGAAAAGTTTCACCCAAACTCTCCTATATGCTCTTATACTTGCCTCCATAGTGTGCTTGTGCTATATGATCTTGTCATATGTTCTTCTTAGCACTTGTGCTTGGTTTGTAGAATCTAGGGGGAGTTTCTCTCTAGGATGTGTGCATTTGTATACAAATGCATATTCTAAATATGCACACATCTAGGGGGAGCTCCGTCTAGCTTTTGCAAATCTAGAACCTTATCATAATATCTTATGCTATATTGCAAATTCTTGTGTTGTCATCAAACACCAAAAAGGGGGAGATTGTAAGAGCAAGATCCATATCCCGTGTTTTGTGTGTTTGATAACAACACTCGAAATGAATTTAACCGTGCACAAAGATTGTCTTTGACAGATTAGCAAGTGTACGGTGCCCTCGCTGAACACATTATGATCGGAAGACTGAAGCGTACATCTTAGGTTTTCTGGTTTTGTGTGTGTATCGCGAGGTGACATGGTAGGAGAGGAAAAGAGGAAAAAGCTGTTTTAGCCATAGCGGTACTACCGGTACCAGGAGCGGTAGTACCGCTACCCTACTGGTACCGCTCTGCAGTACCGCTCTGGAGATTGCACTGAAAAACCCACAGAGTGCGTTACGGTACCTCTACGGTACCATGAGCGGTAGTACCGCTTGAGAGCGGTAGTACCGCCTCGGTACCGCTTAGGTACCGTAACGCAAGTTACAGCACCACCGCTTTGGTACCGCTTTGGTACCGCGAGGGTCCAGGGACTCACAGAGGCCATTGCGGTACCTCAAGCGGTAGTACCGCTGTGAGTCCACGTGGCGAGATCTATGGGGGATTTCGAATACTACCGCTTACCAAACGGTAGTACAGCAAGCAGAAACTGCATAACGTTTGGTTGAGAGACCTATAAAGACCTCTTCTTTATTTCGTTTAGCTCTTCTCTCTCCCTCTCCTCCATTGTTGCTGAGCTCATGTTGGAGATATGCCCAAGAGGCAATAATAAAAGTGGTTATTATATATCTTTATGTTTATGATGAATGTTTATATACCATGCTATAATTGTATTAACTGAAACATTGATACATGTGTGATATGTAAACAACAAAGAGTCCCTAGTATGCCTCTTAACTAGCTTGTTTGATTAATGGATGATTAGTTTCATAATCATGAACATTGGATGTTATTAATAACAAGGTTTATATCATTGTATGAATGATGTAATGAACACACCCAATTAAGCGTAGCATAAGATCTCGTCATTAAGTTATTTGCTATAAGCTTTCGATACATAATTTACCTAGTCCTTATGACCATGAGATCATGTAATCAACCTCTGGAAGGTACTTTGATTTTTACCAAGCCACTGTGTAAATGGGTGGTTATAAAGGTGGGATTAAGTATCCGGAAAGTATGAGTTGAGGCATATGGATCAACGGTGGGATTTGTCCATCCCGATGACGGATAGATATACTCTAGGCCCTCTCGGTGGAATGTCGTCTAATGTCTTGCAAGCATATGAATAAGTTCATAAGAGACCACATACCACGATACGAGTAAAGAGTACTTGTCAGGAGACGAGGTTGAACAAGGTATAGAGTGATACCGAAGATCAAACCTCGGACAAGTAAAATATCGCGAGACAAAGGGAATTGGTATTGTATGTGAATGGTTCATTCGATCACTAAAGTCATCGTTGAATATGTGGGAGCCATTATGGATCTCCGGATCCCGCTATTGGTTATTGGTCGGAGTGAGTGCTCAACCATGTCCGCATAGTTCTGACCGTAGGGTGACACACTAAAGTTGGATGTTGAAATGGTAGTATTTGAATATGGAATGGAGTTCGAATATTTGTTCAGTCCGGATGAGATCCCGGACATCAGAGGGTTCGGAATGGTCGGAGAATAAGATTCATATATAGGATGTCATTTTATGTGAATAAAATGTCACGGAAGGTTCTATGGAAGGTTCTAGAAGGTTCTAGAAAAGTCCGGAAGAAACCACCAAGGAAGGTGGAGTCCACATGGGACTCCACCTCTGGCCGGCCAACCCTAGTGGGGGAGGAGTCCCAAGTGGACTCCCCTTAGGGGGCCGGCCACCCCCTGGGAGGTGGAACTCCCACCTTGGTGGGAGTCCTAGCTAGGCTAGGTTTCCCCCTCTCTATGGAAGGTTTTTGGTTCGGGTCTTATTCGAAGACTTGGAGCCAACTCTTGGGGATCCACCTATATAATGAGGGCATAGGGGAGGGGGCCGGCCCACCAAAGCCACAACCTGGCCGCCCCCCTTGAGTGGCCGACCCTCCCAAACCCTAGCCCCCCTCTCTCCTAAGCTCCAGCAGGAGTTCTCCTACCACCCAGGCACCACGCCGTCGTCTGTCGGATTCAAGAAGGAGCTACTTCCGCTGCCCGCTGGGAGGAGGTGGACGTCGTCTTCATCAACAACCGAACGTGTGACCAAGTACGGAGGTGCTGCCCGTTCGTGGCGCCGGAACCGATCGTGATCAAGATCTTCTACGCGCTTTTGCAAGCGGCAAGTGAACGTCTACCGCAGCAACAAGAGCCTCATCTTGTAGGCTTTGGAATCTCTTCAAGGGTGAGACTCGATAATCCCCTCGTTGCTACCGTCTTCTAGATTGCATCTTGGCTTGGATTGCGTGTTCGCGGTAGGAAAATTTTGTTTCTATGCTACGTTATCCTACAGAGCCGTGTCTATGCATAGATGGTTGCACGAGTAGAACACAATGGTTTGTGGGCGTTGATGCTCTTGTTATCTTTAGTTGAGTACTTTGCATCTTTATGGCATAGTGGGATGAAGCGGCTCGGACTAACTTTACATGACCGCGTTCATGAGACTTGTTCCTCGTTCGACATGCAACTTGTATTGCATAAGAGGCTTTGCGGGTGTCTGTCTCTCCTACTATAGTAAAGATTCAATTTACTCTTCTATTGACAACATTAGTATCAACGTTGTGGTTCATGTTCGTAGGTAGATTAGATCTATATCGAAAACCCTAAACCACGTAAAATATGCAAACCAAATTAGAGACGTCTAACTTGTTTTTGCAGGGTTTGGTGATGTGATATGGCAATAATGTGATGATGAATATGTATGAGATGATCATTATTGTATTGTGGCAACCGGCAGGAGCCTTATGGTTGTCTTTAAATTTCATGTTGAGTAGTATTTCAAAGTAGTTGTAATAGTTGCTACATGGAGGACAATCATGAAGACGGCGCCATTGACCTTGGTGCTTCGCCGACGATGATGGAGATCATGCCCGAAGATGATGGAGATCATGTCCGTGCTTTGGAGATGAAGATCAAGGCGCAAAGACAAAAGGGCCATATCATATACATAGAACTGCATGTGATGTTAATCCTTTTATGCATCTTATTTTGCTTAGATCGCGACAGTAGCATTATAAGATGATCCCTCACTAAAATCTCAAGATAATAAAGTGTTCATCCTTAGTAGCACCGTTATCAAGTCTTGTCGTTTCGAAGCATCTCGTGATGATTCGACAAAATTACAACGGGTGCAAGACAGTTTTTCCGGATACTAAGGTGGCCTTGACGAGCCTAGCATGTACAGACATGGTCTCGGAACACATGATACCGAAAGGTAGAGCATGAATCATATGATTGATATGATGAACACTTTGAGTGTTCGCCATTGAAATCACACTCGTGATGATCGGGTTTAGGTGCGGTGGATTTGGTTACGTGTGATCACTAAGACAATACGGGGATATTGTTTTGAGTGGGAGTTCACTAGATTTTTAATTATGTTGGAATTAAAATTTGAACTCAATTTGTCATAGTCTAAACTATTGCAAATATATGTTGTAGGATGGCGTCCCCAGTACGATTTTTAACCGGTTCCTGGGAAAGAAAAGCTTAGAGCAACGGTAGCAACTTCACGTGGTTCCGTCATGTGAGGATCTTCCTATCTGGCGGTCTGCACTATGTGCTTGATGCACCGCTAGGTGACCCTCTGAAAGCCAAACCGATGAAGTAAAAGTGACTACAGAGACTCGGGCTTCGGTACTCTCAAGTTCGAGTGTGCCATCTGTTGCAGTCTAGAATCGATCTTCAAAAGCGTTTTGAGCACCCACGATCCTCATGAGTTGATGAATGAGTAGAAAGCTATCTTTGAGACTCATGCGGCCGTGGGATGCTATGAAGCATCGAAACATTTTACTTTGGTGTATGATGGAAGAAGGCAGCTCAATTATTAGTGACTTGTCTCGCCCGGGCATGCGAAGAAACTCGGTGACTTGGGAATAGTGATTCTTAACAGACTGGGGATATCGTGTCCTTCAATCCCTGCCACCAAGTTACAAGAACTTTGTGATGAACTACAATATCCATGGAGAACATGAACAAGGAGTTACTGAACTCTTTGGCATGCTAAAATCTGCTGAGATGAGATCAACAAAGAGCACCAAGTGTTGATGGTCAAGAAGACCACCAGTTTCAAAAAACAGGGCAAGTCTAAAGGGAAAATTCAGAAGGGTGGCAGAAGGCACACTACGCCTCCCTGAAACCTAGAACGGCCCTAAACGATCTTTGAGTACTATTCTGCAAAGGAGAAGGGACAACGGAAGCGTAATTGCTCCAAGTATTTGGCGGATCTGAAAAGCAGCCTTGTCAAGAAGAAGAAAGAGTATATCTGATATACATATTTATAGATGTTTATCTCCCACTAGTTCGTTCTAGTACAGGTATTTGATACTAGTTAGGTTGCTCATATTTGTAACTGAAACGGGAACTAAAGAATAAACGACAACTCTTTTGAAGGATGAAGTGACGATCGCGTTGAAACGGATCAAGGTCAATGTGATCGGCAGGTGACACCTTCCTACACATCCTTCGGGATTAGTTTTAAGCCTAAACAATTGTTATTTTGTACCCGCGTTAAGCATGGACATTATATCTGGATCTTGTTGAATGCAAGACGGTTTTCATTCAAGTCTGGGAATAATGGTTGTTCTATTTTTATGAATAATATCATTTATTAGTCGAGCACCACAAAAGAATGGCTTATTTATGTTAGATCTCGGTAGTAGTGATACGCATATACATAACATTGATGCTAAGCTTGAATTAAATTGAATGATAATTCTACTTATATGTAGCACTGTCGTCGTCGTGGTCATATTGGAGTGAAGCACATGAAGAAACTCCATGATGGATTACTTGAATCTTGACTTTGAGTCACTTGATAGATCACGAAGCATGTCTAATGGGAAAAATGACTAAGGCTCCATTTTCTGATGGGGCGAGCTACTGACTTATTGGAAATTATACATACAGGTAATGCGGACCAATGGTGTAGCATCGTGTGGAGTGGTTATGGTTATGTTCTAACCTTCACAGATGATCCGAGTAGATATGGGTATATCTATTTCATGAACATAAATCCGAAACTTTTGAGAAGTTTAAAGGAATTCCAAAGTGAAGTAGAAAATCAGCGTAACAAGAAGATCAAATTTCTACGATCTGATCGTGGAGGTGAATATATCTGAGTTATGAGTTTGGCATGCATTTAAAGAAGTACGGAATACTTTCACAATTGACATCGCCGGGAACACCACAGCGCGGTGTGTCCGAACGTCATAATCGAACTCTCTTAGATATGGTTAGTTCTATGATGTCTCTTACTGATTTGCCATTATCATTTTGGAGTTATGCATTAGAGACATCCGCATTCACTTTAAATAGAGCACCATCAAAATCCGTAGAAACGACACCGTATAGATTATGGTTTAATAAGAAACCTAGCGTCGTTCCTTAGTTTGGGGTTGCGAGAAACCTAACCTTAAAAAAGTTACAACCAGGACAAGCTGGAACCCAAAGCGGAGAAATGTCTTCATAGGATACACAAGGAAACTATAGAGATTACACTTTATCACGAATCAGTAAAATCTTTGTTACTAGAACGGAACCTTTCTTGAGAAAGAATTTCTCACTAAAAAAGTGACTGGAAGAAATAGAACTCGATGAGATTAATGAATCTATACTCGTTGATCAGAGTAGCGCAGTACCGGAAGTTGTACATGTACCGCCTACACCGGCAACAGAGGAAGCTAATGATAATGATCATGAAACTTCGAACGATAGCTACTGAACCTCGCAGATCGACAAGGGAACGTGCCACTCCTGATTGGTATGGTCCTTGTCTAAATGTCATGATTGTGGATAACAATGATGAGGACCATGATGAAGCGATGATGAGCCCAGATTCCAACAAATGGCAAGAAGCCATGAAATCCAAATGGGATCCATGTATGATAACAAAGTATGGACTTTGGTAGACTTACCCTGATAGCCGAAAGGCTGTCGAAAATAAATGGATCTTCAAGAGAAAAACGGATGCTGATGGTAATATTACTGTCTAGAAAGCTCGACTTGTCGCAAAGGGTTTGGGCAAATTCAAGGAGTTGACTACGATGAGACTTTCTAACCTGTAGCGAAGCTAAGTGAGGATTTTGTTAGCACTAGCTGCATTTTTCGATTATGATATTTGCAGATGGATGTCAAAGCGGCGTTCCTTAATGGAGACATTGAGGAAGAGTTGTATATGGTACAACCCAAGGTTTTGTCGATCCTAAAAATGCGACAAAGTATGCAAACTTCGGCGTTCAATCTATGGACTGAAGGCATCAAGAAGTTGGAACCGACGCTTTGATAAAGTAATCAAAGACTTCGGGGTTTATACGGTGTCATGGAGAGGCCTGTATTTACAAGAATGAGTGGGAGCTCTGTGGCATTCCTGATATTATATGTAGATGACATATTATTGATTGGGAATGATATAGAACTATTAAACAGTGTAAAAGGTTATTTGAATAAGAGTTTTTCAATGAAAGACCTTGAGTGAAGCATCGTATATATTAGGCATCAAGATTTATAGAGATAGATCAAGACGCCTAATAGGGCTATCATAGAGTACATACCTGGACAAGATTCTAAAGAAGTTTAGAATGGGCGAAAAAGAAAGGGTTTTTACCTATGTTACCAGGGAAAGGTCTTGAGTAAGACTCAGGGCAAGCTACAGCTTCAAGAAAGAGAAAAGAAAGGATGAATCGAGATCCCCTATGCTTCGAGTGGGCTCTATTATGTATGCCATGCTATGTACAAGACCGGATTAGCGCATGCTGTTAGTTTGACTAGCGGATATCAAAGTGATCCGGGAATGGAACACTGGACAGCGATCAAGAATATCCTGAAGTACTTGAAAGAACTAAGGATATGTTTCTTTGTTATGGAGGTGACCAAGAGCTCGTTGTAACAAGTTACACCGATGCAAGTTGGAACAATGATCCTGATGACTCTAAGTCACAATCTGGGTACGTGTTTATATTGAATGGTGCTGCAGTAAGCTGGGAAAGCTCGAAAGCAGTGCACGGTGGCGAAGTCTTCAACAGAATCGGAGTACATAGCGGCTTCAGAGGCTTCATCAGAAGCGGTGTGGATGAAGAGGTTCATTGTAGAGCTCGGTGTGGTTCCTAGTGCATTGGACCCACTAGTCATATGCTGTGACAACATGGGTGCCATCGCCAATGCACAAGAACCAAGGTCACACAAGAGGCTGAAGCATATCAAGCTGCGTTACCACTCGATTCGCGAGTACATCGAAGATGGGGAAGTAAAGATTTGCAAAGTACGCGATACGAATGTGGCAGAGATGGTTGACTAAAACTCTCCCTAGGGCAAAGCATGACCAACACCCAGAATGCCATGGGTGTTAGGTTCTTACAATGTAATCTAAATTATTGACTCTAGTGCAAGTGGGAGGCTGAAGGAGAT
Source organism: Lolium multiflorum (assembly GCA_030979885.1). NCBI lineage: Eukaryota > Viridiplantae > Streptophyta > Magnoliopsida > Poales > Poaceae > Lolium > Lolium multiflorum. The sequence continues at coordinate 407,732,931 of CM061750.1, forward strand.
GCAATAATAAAAGTGATTATTATATATCTTTATGTTTATGATGAATGTTTATATATCCTATAATTGTATTAATTGAAACATTGATACATGTGTGATATGTAAACAACAAAAGAGTCCCTAGTATGCCTCTTAACTAGCTTGGTGATTAATGGATGATTAGTTTCATAATCATGAACATTGGATGTTATTAATAACAAGGTTATATCATTATATGAATGATGTAATGGATACCCATATTAAGCGTAGCATAAGATCTAGATCATTAAGTTATTTGCTATAAGCTTACTTAGTTACCTAGTCCTTATGACCTTGAGATCATGTAAATCACTTATACAGGAAAGGTACTTTGTTGATTACATCAAACGCCTTTGCGTAAATGGGTGGTTATAAAGGTGGGATTAAGTATCGGGAAGAGTATGAGTTGAGGCATATGGATCTATGAGAGTGGGATTTGTCCATCCAGGTGACGGATAGATATACTTTGGGCCCTCTCGGTGGAATGTCGTCTAATGTATTGCAAGCATATGAATAAGTTCATAGAGACCACATACACGATACGAGTAAAGTACTTGTCGGGGAGCGAGGTTAGGAACAAGGTATAGAGTGATACCGAAGATCAAACCTCGGACAAGTAAAATATCGCGTGAGAAAGGGAATTGGTATTGTATGTGAATGGTTCATTCGATCACTAAAGTCATCGTTGAATATGTGGGAGCCATTATGGATCTCCGGATCCCGCTATTGGTTATTGGTCGGAGTGAGTACTCAACCATGTCCGCATAGTTCACGAACCGTAGGGTGACACACTTAAAGTTGGATGTTGAAATGGTAGTATTTGAATATGGAATGGAGTTCGAATATTTGTTCGAAGTCCCGGATGAGATCCGGACATCACGAGGAGTTCCGAATGGTCGAATAAGATTCATATATAGGATGTCATTTTATGTGAATAAAATGTCACGGAAGGATTCTATGGAAGGTTCTAGAAGGTTCTAAGAAAGGTCCGGAAACACCACGGGTGGAGTCCACATGGACTCCACCTCCATGGCACCCGGTAACCCTAGTGGGGGAGGAGTCCCAAGTGGACTCCCCGTGAGAACGACCCCCATTATGGGAGGTGGAACCCGCCTTGGTGGGGTCCCTATCGACTAGTTTCCTGCCTCTCTATGGAAGGTTTTAGTTCGGGTCTTGTTAGAGAGACTTGGAGACCAACTCTTGGGGATCCACCTATATAATGAGGGGCATAGGGGAGGGGGCCGTACACCAGAAGCCACAACCTGGCCGGCCATGAGTGGCCGAGCCACCTCCCAAACCCTAGCCTTACTTCTCCTCCATAGCTCCCGCGTGCTCAGCGAAGCTCCGCCGGAGTTCTCCGCCGCCACCGACACCACGCCGTCGTGCTGCCAAGTTCAAGAGGAGCTACTACTGGCGCGTGGAGCGGGAGGTGGACGTCGTCTTCATCAACAGCCGAACGTGTGACCGAGGGGTACGGAGGTGCTGCCCGTTCATGGTAGCGCCGGAACCGATCGTGATCAAGATCTTCTACGGGAGCTTTTGCAAGCGGCAAGTGAACGTCTACCGCAGCAACAAGGGCCTCATCTTGTAGGCTTTGGAATCTCTTCAAGGGTGAGACCTAGATACCCCCTCGTTGCTACCGTCTTCTAGATTGCATCTTGGCTTGGATTGCGTGTTCGCGGTAGGAAAATTTTGTTTTCTATGCTACGTTATCCTACAGTGGTATCAGAGCCGTGTCTATGCATAGATGGTTGCACGCTTTAGTGGTGGAGGAGACCCCGATCTATCGTTCTACCGAGAGAAATTTCACCAAATCGTGGTAGTCCTTAGTGGATCTTGGTGGTAGGGTTCCTTTGGTGGAATCTTGGAAGAAGTGCACCTATGGAGGCTAGCTTGGTGTTGTGCTAGCCCCATAGGTTGTTGGGAGCCTCCTTGTGGTGTGGAGCTCGCCCCAACCTTGTGAAGGAATCACCGCCTCGACCGGTGCCATAGTGGAGAAGGGGGAGCCCCTTCGTGGAGCTCTCTCGAGGAAGAAGGTGAGGCCTTCCTTCGTGGTGTGGCCGCCTAGCCTCTTGTGTGAGGCTAGCACCTCCTCAACGCAGACGTACTCCCTTTGTGGGAGGAACCGCGGGAAACAAACCTCGCCTCGTCTCGCCTGGGTTATTTACTATCTTGTTTGGTTCTTTGCACATCACTTGTCTAGGATCATACTAGGAACACCTCCATCACCAAAGCTATCACATTTACTTCCGTTGCACTATAAAAATTGAAAAAGGCTAAAACTTAGCGTAGCGTCCCATTCCTGCACCCACTCTTCTTGGCTGAATCATTTCGCGACAGCCGCGCCTAGCCCATGCCGGGCCCTTGCCTCATTCCTGATGTCCAGCCTTCGTCGCCGCCTCAGGCCACCTCGACCCGCATACGAACTTGGCGTCGGAGTCACTCCTCTTGCCGTGTGCCAGGCGCTGTCCTCACTATCGACTACGTCGTGGAGCCGGGGTCGTGCAGGCGTCGCCGCGGCGTTCCCATGTCCCCAGCTATCCGGCAGGACGAGTTGCTCATGGCGCTTGACTGGCCGGTGTTGGAGAAGAAGAAGATTGGCGGGCGGTTAGCGGTAACGAGGTTATATTCGGGGGATTAATGGCGACATGTATAACGAAGGAGCCGGAATTTGCTCTTGCGGTGATTGGCGGTAGCTCCATTCCGGCGATTGGCGGGTTGATGAAATACGGTTGCCACTCAGTGATTGACAGCCGGCGTCTGTGTGCTTTAGTGAGGCGGTCAGGCGATTGCGCTACGAGGGCGGATCATGGGGAAGCGGACGTTAGCGACAGCGCATCTGATGGCCAGCGATTCATCAGTCAGCATGCAACATTTGTCAGAAGCTTTCTCATGGCGTTTGTGTTGTAGAAGGTGCGCGACATGGCCGGTGGTATGCCGGAGGCATGAGCTCGCCGTCGCAGTGACCAGCGCCCCCAGGACCACACGTAGACTGACGTCGTACGCGGTACGCTGATGTCGATCAGACCAGGAAGTGCACATCCATATACACAGGCAAGATCTGCGTGGGATTTGCCAATACGTACGCCGCCAGGTCGCGCACGTCCCGACCACGCCTGAGTAGGCCACGGCGTTGCCGCCGTCGCGGTGGCACGTCACGGCGGTTGAGTACCCGACGTGCTGCGCTGCAATATCTACACCATGCTGACGCTGAACCTAGAAGGAAAATAAACCGTGCCACCTCCGTCTTGGAGCGGCGATCATCACCATCTCCACAACAGGTCGATCGATCAGGCACATCAAACGAGCATTGAAACAGCTACCACGACCTTCGGCTGAAGTTGAGCACCTCTGTTGCCCAGTTGCACGACTTCTGCATGCCGACGCACGCACGAGCTCAATCATCACCTCACAGGATGATCACCCCGCTCAGAGGTGCCCTCGCCGACGCCCTCTTCCGCTCGCTGCTTCGGCGTGCTCTATCACCGCACCTTCGCCACGGAGGACCGTGTGCTCGACATGGGGGCATGGGGCAGTCAAGCGTCGACGTACGGGTTGTTTCTGTAGCCGCCGCCGCACGCGCTCTTGGCTACCGTCACCAGCGCGTAGCTCGCATACCGCATACGGCCAGGCCCCGCTTGCGATCAGAGTAATCGCCTATGAATGTCCTTGTCTTTCTGAGGTTCCGTCGTTCTAGCCATCCGTAACATATCTGTCTTTGTGTGGTTGCTTCACTTGCTTGTGTCAGCACCAAGAGAAACGCGGACGACACGCGGAGCGAGCACGGCAGCGTGGCGGCGTACTACCGTGCGGCCTTGCCCATTGCCAGAACCCCCGATCCAGCCAGATCGTACGTTGTGGGTTTGATCAGAGGAGAGGGGATTTAGTGATTTTCTCTTCTAATTCACAGAGGGAGCTTGTTGTACATTGAAAGAAATGGTGGCCGTTTTCTGCTAAATGATCAAAACTGCCACACTCATTTTTCCCATGTGACAACGCCAAGTGTCAGCCTCACAACAATTTTGATGAAAATGCACCTAGAATACAAGTTCTTGTACTGCTAGAACACATATTGCAAGTTTTTGTATGAAAATGTACATGGAAAACGAGTTGTTGTATGAGTGGTGCAATTATCTCAAAATGCAACTAGTGGGACTTGGTGTCCAAATTGCTCAATAGCAAAGCGTGGGTGCCACCGCAGTGCACGCGCGGTACCACCGCTGACATGAATGATCTCTCGCAGCACGCCTACTGACACGGGAGGCCCCACCTGCCATTGTCATGCTGCAACGGATATTTTTGACGTTCTAGTAGCCCAGCCAAGGCTAGTGGCGCTCCCTAGGCCGGTCGAGGGGCCACGGCCGGGAAAGGACAGGGAAGCAGGTGTCAGCTTTCCGGCGCCAGCGACATCCAGGGAAAAGAAACATGGCGCGCAGGCGGAGAGCGCATAGACCTCCGTGACCTCGCTCACGTGCCCACCCACATTGTCCCCACCCATCCATCCCCCGACCAAAACCAACTAGTACCACTACAGTTGTTTTCAGTACTAATCGTAATCGATCTTGCACTGTTAATTTTAGTCGATGCAATCGAGATCCGATCACGGGGCTCCACCTGCCACAGCCTCGGCTAGGCTGGCACGTGGTACAGCTTTGAGTGAATTTTGGATGACCTTCTTGGCCCTGGGGTGAGTAAAGATAAGGTAGAATGCCGACAGTACACGGGAAAAGCGAGAATGTTTGTCTCTTCCGACGTCTTTTACCGTGCGCGTGCTTGCGAACAAGAGAGGACGGCAGTGATTATACAGAATACAAGTAGAAAATTGGTTTGATTCTGTAAATAATTTAATGCCATATTCCAATTCTTAGTGTTGCAGACAAAACATAGCTGATGATACACATCGAGATGAGATCTATCCACGGATGAATCAAAGCAGAAACAAATCTAAATCCAGCCCCCTCACCATCCGGTCCAAAAAATGGAAAAAACTGAAAGCTCCTAGCACGAACAAGGGTAAAAATCAAGCATCCATCCGTCGTGCCTATGATATGATATATCTTGTGGGCAAGAAGATCAAAATGCATTGAAGCACTCCATTAAACCTGTCCTCCGGGTAGTAGTTAACTCTGCGAAATCAATCAATTATTTCTTACCCTTTCCTCTTCCAAGTCGGGGAGTAAATGGTGATAACTATTTGCTCTCGTCTGATGCGGCGTCGGCGGGCTTGCGGAGTAGCACCATGTGCATGGGCGAGAAGATTCCGGTCTCGCCGCCGAGGGTGAGGTGCTTGGCGGTGTCGAAGAGCATCTCGTGGACCTCCACCACGCCCTTGGGCGCGATCCGGAGCAAGGTGAGGACGCGGACGACGAGGGAGTTGCCAGTACGCGAACTTGCTGTCTTGAGGCGCATCCACCAGGGCAGGGCGGGGGGCAGCACGAGGTCGAGCTCCTGGACGACCTCGAAGCCCACCTCCCCTGGCGATGTCCTGCGATCGTCGTGGTGGCGAGGCCCCGGGAGCGCGTCGCCGCGCTCGATGCCGTGGATGGCCTCGACGCCGGGTCGTCGGCGCGGTACAGCGCGGTGGTGACCCACTCGTACGAGACGTACAGCCCTCCCGGCTTGAGCACGCGGAAGACCTCGGCGTACACGTCCTGCAGCCTGGGCGCGTGGCAGGTGGCCTCGATGGAGTAGGCCCCGTCGAAGGAGGCGTCGGGGAAGGGCATGGCCATGAAGTTGCCGCATACCACCTCGCACTGGGAGTCGAGCCCGGCCTTGCGGTTGTGTGCGCGGGCGCGGTTCACCTGGTAGTCGTTGATGGTGATGCCGACGACCTTGGAGCCCGAGTGGGCGGCGATGGCGCGCATGGGCCCGCCGACGCCGCAGCCGACGTCGAGGAGGCGGTGGCCGGGCTTGGCGTTGAGGAGGTCGGCGACGCGCTCCTCGTGGACGCGGGTGGCTTCGCGGTCGGACTTGCCGGGGAGGGCGGGCGAGAAGTGGAAGGACTGGCCCCAGCCCCACTCGTAGATGTCGGTGACGAGGTTGTAGAAGGTGTCGACGAAGGCGGGTACCTTGTCGGCGGTGGCGGCGGCGGCCGTGTCCTTGGGGCTGCGGAGGGATGGTACTGCGTGTACTTGGCCTGGACCTTGTCGTCATGATGGATCCCATCTTGAGATCCACGCCGCGCTTGCCCTTCACCTCCGCCGCGCCCATCACCCAGAAGAACCAGTACACGAGGCCCACACCCGCCACCGCCGCCGTCCACGCCATGGTGGCGGTCTCCATCCTGCTGGACTCGCGAGGAAGGGGAGAGGAAGAGGAGAGGTGGAAGAAGAAGAAGACGAGCAGGGGATTTGGCCGGGCTTTGAAATATAACGAGCAGAACAGAGACGCTTTGGGTGGAGCGTGTGCGAGTGAGCGAGAGGTGGGATCCGATCGGACGGCGGTGCGGGTTTGGATGGAGCGCTATCCTGGCCAACTGGGGTGGAGGAAGTGGTGGGGGCCCACCCACCCGTCCGATCCAGCAGAGCCAGAGACGAGCACAGCTAGGCTGGCTAGCCAGCAAGATAGTTTTGGCACGATGCAGCAGAGCGCTGGCAGTCTGACAGTGGTGCGTGGGCAGGAGTGGTAGGAATTGGGATGAACGAACAAGAGAGGGAGGGACACCCTGCCGTACTGCCATGTGTGTGCTGACGTGTACGGCGTTTTCTTTTTCGTCTCTCCTGCGTCTGCCGCTGGCAGAATCTGGGCATATTTCCTTGTGTTCATAATTGGAGTAAATTGACCACCTCCCATTCTCCTCCTCCTCCCTCGAAACTCTCTCATCTTGCGTCGCTCTGCCTGGGCGGCACGGGGGAACTCGAGCATCTCCGGCCAGGCCCTCCCCCTAGGGCCCTCCTTCTCCGCCGCTGCCGCTGGCCTCGCCGCGGTGGCGGCGGCCCCGGCCTCCAAAGGCGGCTTGGGGGGAGCTCGCGGTGGACGCGGAGGGCTTCGCTGCTGGTCGTCCCAAGCGGGTGTCGGCGCGGGTGAGGCTGGCCTCGCCCAAGCGGGCGTTGGCGCGGTGGCGGACCAAGGTGCGGCGGCTCTTGGCGGGGCGGCGACGGCCGGCAGGAGCGGCGCTGGCGTGCTGCATCGCGCCTTGCTGCGCGGGCCCGTTTGGGCCGGATCTGGGCTGCGCGGGCCGCGTCCTTCGCGGTGGCACGACGCCCTGCCCCGGCTGCTCTCCGGTCTGATGTGGCGGCGCCGCTTCCTTTGCTGGCCAGGGCAGCGGATGGCCAAGCGGCCTTGTTCCGGGGACCTGGCGGCCCGGGCAGTTTGGAGGTGCCTAGTTGAAGGCTGGAGGAAGGTGGGGTGCACACAGATTCTTGGTGGCCAGCAGGGGTGCTAGCCATGAAGCCGCCCTTGATGTTGCTCCGGCGAGGTACGGGTGGAGAGGTTGGGTGTGACTGAGGTGTGCCGGAAACTCAGATTCCAGCGAGGTGTGCAGTTCTCCGGATGAAAATCTTGCTCGACTTCCGTCGATGCCGGTGATGACGTCACTTCTGTGTGTCGTTTGCCTTGCTGAAGGCATTACCGAGGAGATCGAACACTTCTCCCGCTATTGGTTCTTGTCTTTGGGTGAAAACCTAAATCCGCATGTAGGATTGGCGATGGCGGCATCCTCGATGTCGTTACTTCGGTGGAAGCATCGTTTTGAAGACATGGTACTGATGGGAGCACCTAGGCTGTGGTCAAGCGGCTGGTCGGGAACTATCAATGGCGGTGTTCTTGGAGTCTGTGGTGCTGGGTCTCGTGGGTTTGCCTCGTGGTGGCGGTAGCAGGAGCACTCTTGACATGCAGGCGGCGCCAGACGAGTCCTGTTTTCCGCCCTCTCAAGACCGGAGCGGCACATGCCGCCTCCCTTCGGTTATGTCTTCTCTCTCCGATGTTGTTGAAGACGGCGAACAAGCTCGTGGCAATGGTGATCGATTCAACATGCTTGGAGTGACCTTGGGGCTGTTGCAATGAAGTCGAAGACGTCCCGCCGTAAGCACGGGGGATGATGTTCGGTGACGCTGCTTGCCCCGGTGGTGTGCTTCTATGTTTGTGCCGCTCCTAGCCTTCCCGGCGTTCTTTATGTCTAGCGGTGCTCTTGTTGATGTAAAGGTTTTCGCCCGGTTTTCCTTCAATAAACTGAGCAGTTCGGGTCTCCGTACCTTTTTCTTCTAATGCAATGAACACAGCAGTTCTCCTGCTGTTATTCAAAAAAAAAAAAATAATAATTGGAGTAAATTACTCTATCAATTTTTTTTTGAATAAATTATACAAAACTATGACATCTCCAACTGCATCAATTTGTCAATATCTATTTCGTTAGTGTGTGCTGTTTTTCACTCAACCGAGAACTAACTTCGTTCCCAATCGAATGATGTTGTCAAATTTCAGCAACAATTCATGTTGCAACTCATGACTAGCACGAATCACGATGCAAATCAAATGATGTAGGACTTAGCTGAGCACAAAGTTTGTTCTCAGCTTACTGCCAACATTGAGGCATGGGGTCACAAATTGCACTAAGTTTCGTTGATGCCAAACTCGCATGCCTCCAAAGTGGATCCGGAGGTGCGCGCCAGCCGCCAGCGGTGACAACCTGGTGGGCTCCTACGGGACGCAGGGGCCTCGCGGGACGTGTCCGCCACCATCTTCGAGCTCCGACGCTCGCCTCCATGTACGAATAGAAGGGGGGCATCTGGTAGCAAGGGTGATGGGCCTGGGCGACGCCTGCGGCGCTCATGGAACCTAGATCAAGGGAGATGAGCTCGATGCTAGCGGGAGTATCCGATGTCCCTGGAAGACTTCCTGTTGATGGATGGTGTTGCGCTAGCAAAGGAAAGTACCATAGATGCAGGGGCAATGCGCCTGCGGAGGAGAGGCACGCTATTGGTGAGGCATTTGGTGGCGTGCATTGACAATTTGAGTAGGTATTTCTGTGATTTTTGGTGGGTTGTGGCAACGAAGAGTCGTGAGGAGAGGGCTGACAAGTGGGTCCCACCTCCATCTTAGCTCTTCCTCACGTGTGCTCCAACTCAGCACTTACATGTGGGACCCACTAGCTTGATTTACATTTAGAACTTATTAAACGGAAATTAGTGCGATTTATGACTCCATGCCTAAATGTCTGTAGTTTTTTTTGCAAACATTTACAAAATAGGTATTCACTTGTTGACCAAGCTCGAAATGTGATAGTTTTGTGTGATTTACTCTAAACTGGAATGAAATAAATGTGCTTCCTTAACTGGTTGGCCTTTTACCAAACTCGAAACTAATTCTGGAGTCTTAAAAACTTTCAACTTTTAGGAACCTTTCTGGTCACGCCATGATGGATGGCTTAATTGACTAATTGGCTTCCTAGACTGAAATAACTTAACCATTTGTTTTCTCCAAATATCTTGGTCACGGCATTTTAGTTGGCTAGACAATGATGATGGACCCTTCGAGAATGTTTTGATCTTTGGAGAACCAACCTGAGGTTGGGTGGTTAGGAGGGTGGTTGTACCCCCAGCCCACCAGAGTTCAAACCCCAGGTTTGACACTTTGATGTCTCATAAAGGCGGAATATTCATTCAGTGGAGGCGACGTTCCGTCGGCAGCGAGGCGCTGTGGTGACTTCGTCAATTTCAAGATCCAATCCACCGGCTCGGTCTTCGGAGGTACTCATAGGGTAGGGTGTGCGTGTGTGCGTTCGTTAGGGGTGAGTGTATACGCGTGTATGTGAGCGCCCTACGTTTGTACTGTGTTTCTCAAAAAAAAAAGTGTTTTGATCTTTTTAGGTACGAAAAGGTAGGAGTCAAAACCATTTGGTATGGCAAGATTCAGATGACTTAGTCATTTTTAGCATATATTTTGCAAAACTTGCCAACTAAAGTGGCGTGTCCTCAATTTTAATTAACTCATCTAACATGTCATGACTAAAAGGGGATTTTTTTTGATAAAAAGAATATATTAATATCAAAAGATACCAATTACATCCGACCTGCAACAACGCCACGCCCCTAGCAATGGGATGCAAGCAATGAAAAAAAGAGTAAGAAAACTAAGAAATAAAAGTTCCGCTACAGCCTTCTAGACCTAGCAACAGCAATACAACCACCACGCAGTGACAACACCTGAAGTACGGACTCTCCAAAGCGACGCCTCCAAGGAGGAAAACGGCGCCCTCGTCGTCGTCGCCCGACCAAAGGTCTTAGGTTTTCACCATGAAGATAGTCCCCACTTAGTAGAAAAAGAGACTTCCGTCCACCCCCATTAGTCCCGGAAATATTCGAACACGACTAAAGAGGGCTTTAGTCGCAGTTCGGGCGAGCCACGACTAATGCTCGTAAGAACGGATACCCCTTTTAGTCGCGGTTGGTAACACCAACGGGACTAAAGGGCTATGGAAGGATGCGGCCGGCGGAAAAACCTTTAGTCCCGGTTGGGGACACCAACCGCGACTAAAGGGTACCTTTAGTCGGTTGGTGTCCCCAGCCGGGACTAAAGGGTACTCCAACGCACCCTGCACCCCCACCCCCCGTGGATCGCCTTTTTTGGTTTGTAAAATACAAAAGAAAATGATAGAAAATTCAAAAAAAAATTTGTTTAGATTCTTGTATGTTATGCAACCTACTATTCGGAGAAATTAAGAAATTCATGAATTTTCACTTTTTTGCAAAAAAAAGTTTAAAAAATGGTAAAACACACAACTTTTGCATACGACGTCGGAAAAAAAGCATATAATATATCAAAAAAATCAGAGGGGAAAAGTTACATCCGAATTCACAGGGTTTAACTCGGTTAGCCAATTTTTAGATTCTAAAAATTCCAAATGAAAATACGGGGAAGATTTTAGTTTTTGCTATAAATTATGGATTTTATATTTTTAAAATTTTTTAAAAAATAAAATTAATAATTTCATCCGGCCATAAAAGATTACTATTACACCGCAATTTTTTAGATTTTCAAAATATTTAGGTTTTTAGGTTTTTGGCAAAAATATTTAAAAAATTAAAAATAATAAAAATTAAAAATAATAAAAATTAGAAAGTTAATGTTTATTTATTTGTTACGATTATTATTACATCATTATTTTTGTTTATGAAAAAATTATTTGAAATTCAAACAATAAAAAATGTGACATCGACCAACATGTTAATAGGATTGATATGATACTAGTATCACATACATGCGCACGAAGCACTTGGATGCGGGACGGAATGGAACTCGGAAGTTAAGCTAGAGGTGGAGTAGTGGGAGGATGGGTGACCGAGCGGGAAGTTTGATCACGAGTAAGTAATTTGACTAGAGATAAGTGTAGTTAGAGATAGAGACTAAGCTATGCAAATAACTGAAATAATAGAAATTCTGAAAAAATAGAAAAAAAATAGAGTGAAAAAATTAGAAAGCCGAGAATGAATTAATTTTTTAACGAAATAGCTGATCGGTTGGGGACACAAGTGAGGACCCCAAGGTCCTTCGCCCCAATGCACGCAGCCGCCCCGTGGACGGACCTTTAGTCGCGGTTCGTAAGCAACCGCGACTAGGGAGACTTTAATTGCGCGACCTTTAGTCCCGGTTGCTGGCGGGATAACCGTTGTGAACCGGGACTAAAGGCCCTTTTTCTACTAGTGACTCTCAAAACAATGCCTCCAGCAAGAACATTGCCAGAAACAACCAGTTAAGGCCAGACTTTGGGTTTTTCCTACAGTAAGACAGCTCTAAACTACTCTGTGCTGCACTTCCACGCCATACGGCTATTGAGCCGAAATGCCAAGCAGATCCCTCGACATCCACCTGAGACGAACCCCCTTAGCAAGTCCACTAATCCGGCATTCATGATATTCCTTCTTGACTTCACCATGGACCAAAAAGTCACTTGATGTCAACACAGAATTCGCGCCGCTCCCTCCCGAACCAAACGGTCGGAATAAAAATATGGGTGCACACGACCGAATACCACCCACCCGATCAATAAAGCGCCGCAAAATATGGTGTGCATTCGCCGGCGGGGCTTTCCAAAGACTCATCTCTCCAGCCAGATCAAAGCAAACTGACCTTCGGAAGATCTTCATCCTCGCCATGCGAGAAACCCAAGGACCGCCACAAAAAACAAAGCAAGATCAGCAGCCCCCACGCCGCCAATCCTCCTGCCGGATCACCAAGGAAGAGGACAGCGACGCGGATCATGCGTACCGCCGCCGAACCATTACCGGGGGCGGAGGCCGCCACCGCTCCACCGAATCCTCCATGGCTACCGACGGAGAGCCTCAGGCCCCGGCCAAGTAGCCGTGCCGCCCGGCTTCCTCCACCGGCGCTACATCACCTCCCATGGAACGCCGCCGCGGAAACCCTCTTCTCCCCCTCATCGATTCGACGGAGGGGGTGCCGCCACCACCGCCATAGCCAGGCCGGGACCGGGGCCATGGCCGGGGCCGAGGCACGGGGGCCAGGGCCGAGGCCCGGAGTGAGTAACCCACAGAAATATAGAGGATCGCAACAGTCTTCGAAGGAACCCCATTTATTGATTCGACACAAGGGGAGGTAAAGAATACTTATAAGCCTTAACAACGAGTTGTCAATTCAGGTACTGGAAAAGCACTATTAGCAGTGGTGATGTAAGCAGCGATAATATGAGAGCAATAATGTAATGTTGTGGGTATACTTCATGGGTGTACCATCGGCAGTGCGAGATGGGCAAGCCGGAGTGGCCCACGAGATGGTGATGAGGCATATGGCCCATCAGGTGACCGATTCTTTGATCTGATGGAAGATGTCAGAAGCCTAGGAGACGGGGAGCCGGATCCGACCAGCCTTTGGAGGAACCCCGGATCCATGAAGGCCCGGTAGGGACCCGGATCGATGCGACATAGATGGAAGGGTGGATCCTTGGCGTACACGGCAAGACATTGTACCGTAGTTAGGCAAACCTGGTAATCCGGCTAGGACTCTCCATGTAAACCCTAGATCCGTGCGTCTTTATAAGCGATCCTGAGAGCCCTAGAGGCACAACCACGCTCATTGTAACAGCGAAAGCGCCGGATAATTCGGACAAAGCGACGGTAGGCCTTTATCCTTGACGAGTGTTGGAAAGTGATGCGCGATACCAGGCGTCCGTGTGCACTCCGCCCTATGGCCCCTACTTCTTCTCCCCACCATTGAGGATCCTCTCCTCCGAGATACGTCGAAATAAGAACGCGACAGGTTGGCGCCCACCGTGGGCGGCGGCGATACGGGCCCGGGCAGGAGGGGCCGCCATGGAGCTACGACGACACGATCGCGGTGGGGCGTGTTCTTTACGCGGAAATCTTCCGATCGTCCCTCCGGATGAATGTTGGATTCCGGCTAAGACTAACCCACATCAAGCTCTCCATCGTCCCAATCGGCGGCATCCCCATCTTCATCGGCGAAACCGTCGATTTCGACGGGCTGTGGCCCAGTAGTAACGGCCGCGCGACCTTTATGAAAGCGGGGACGCGATCGCGAAGATCGGTCGAGGTCGCGGGGGTCTCTGGTCGCCTCGGATGCGAAAGATAAAGCCCACCCAATCCGCCCGAGCGGGGAGACGCGGTGGAAGACCCGCGCGAGATCCGCCTGGGTTTCCCGGTGTTAGAGAAGCTGGTGTCACTTCGTACACTGTAGCCCTTCCGCAGGAGCCGCCCTCAGTCGGGCTGGTCCCGTGCCGGGTTGAGGTGCGGAGAACGACGAGCGCTCCGGATCAGCAGAAGAATTTGTGGAGCTGGCCGCCCCGGGTGAAGAATCGATCCTGGGCAACCTGAGCCCAACTTCCGATGATTCCTCCTCTATGGACACGGAAGAGTTCAATCGCAAGATAGAAGAGCTCGGAGGCGGTGAACAACCTGAGGTCGATTCCGCCCAGCCTATGCAGGTTCTCGCAACCGTGGCACCGCTGGAACAGCAGGAACGCGAAGATGAAAACACCACCTCCGACCCAGGACCATCTAATGCCGGATCTCCGTTAGATCGGGAACGTCCGTTTGAGGATGTCCTGTCTCCGGAGGAAATAGTTGCACAAGCACGCATGGATTTGGTCGCAAAGTCAGACGTCCTCAACAAGCCAATAACCCCTGGCGACGCCGCAGATCCGGAGGCTTTAGAGGCCACCAGAAAGGAAATGCTGGCTACAGCCAAGAAGTTCGCCAATACCGCAGCTGCTATATTGGATGAGAGGGAAGAAGCTGCGCATATCATGGATCGCTTCGAAAGACAGGATCGCGAAATCACCGCAACACTCGAGCAAGTCAAGAGTATGAGAAAAGAGTGGGAGGTGAAAATGACCTACGCACAGGCGGAGGCTGATAGAATCGTCAGAGAAGCAATCCCTCCCCGCGGGATCAACTTCGCAACCTGGCTCGAACGACCAGCCGCTCGCAACTCCAAAGGATAACATGCAGAAAGCGGCCTGAACAAAAAGGACGAGGAAATTGATATTGATTACGTCCGCAAGCTCGTTGCTTGCAATACAGCAACAGAGTAAGGCCGATACTTCGCGCAGGTTGAAATCCAATCCGGATCACTGTGTATCCACCGCGCAGAAGGACGCTGATACGTCTCCGACGTATCGATAATTTCTTATGTTCTATGCCATATTATTGATGATACCTACATATTTTATCACACTTTATATCATATTCGTGCATTTTGAGATTAACCTATTAACAAGATGCCGAAGTGCCGGTTCCTGTTTTCTGCTGTTTTGGTTTCAGAAATTCTAGTAACGAAATATTCTCGGAATTGGACGAAACGAGACCCGGGGACTGTTACTTCGAACCTTCCCGAGGAAGACCGAAGGCATACGAGAGTGGGACCCCACGAGGTGGCCAAACCACATGGCGGCGCGGCCAGGGGCCAGCGCCGCCTGTGGTGTGGGCCCTCGTAGGGCCGACTCTGCCCTTCCCGCCCTGCCAAAAAGTCTCAGTCGCGGGAAACCCACGATGCGAAAAACCACGATACGGAAAACCCAAGCGGGGCGCGCGCCGCCCATCTCGGGGGATTCGGGAGATCTCCTCCGGCACCCTGCGGGGAGGGGATTCATCTCCCGGAGGACTCTACACCGCCATGGTCGCCTCAGGAGTGATGAGTGAGTAGTTCGCCTGGACTATGGGTCCATAGCAGTAGCTAGATGGTTGTCTTATCTCCCTGTTGTGCTTCATTGTTGGATCTTGTGAGCTGCCTAACATGATCAAGATCATCTATCTGTAATACTCTATGTTGTGTTTGTCGGGATCCGATGGATATAGAATACCATGTCATGTTAATTATCAAGTTATTACATATGTGTTGTTTATGATCTTGCATGCTCTCAGTTACTAGTAGAGTGGCCAAGTTTTTGCTTTTAACTCCAAGAGGAGTATTTATGCTCGATAGTGGGTTCATGCATTCATTGACAGTGACTGAAAGTTCTAAGGTTGTGTTGTGCGGTTGCACTAGGGATAAAACATTGGCGCTATGTCCCGAGGATGTAGTTGTTGATTACACATTACGCACCATACTTAATGCAATTGTATAGTTGCTTTGCAACTTAATACGGAATGGGGTTCGGATGATAACTGAAGGTGGACTTTTAGGCATAGATGCGGTTGGATGGCGGTCTATGTACTTTGTCGTAATGCCCAATAAATCTCACTATACTTATCATGTCATGTATGTGCATTGTTATCACCCTCTCTATTTGTCAATTGCCGAACTGCAATTTGTTCACCCAACATGCTTTTATCTTATGGGAGACACCTCTAGTGGTACATGGACAGGTCCATTCTTTAATGCGAAATACAAATCTCTTTGCAATACTTGTTTTTACTGTTTTCTCTGCAAACAATCATCTTCCACACAATACGATTAATCCTTTGTTACAGCAAGCCGGTGAGATTGACAACCTCGTTGTTTCGTTGGGGCAAAAGTACTTTGGTTGTGTTGTGCAGGTTCCACGTTGGCGCCGGAATCTCCGGTGTTGCGCCGCACTACATCCCGCCGCCATCAACCTTCAACGTGCTTCTTGGCTCCTCCTGGTTCGATAAACCTTGGTTTCTTTAGAGGGAAAACTTGCTGAAAGTAGCATCCTTCTCTTGGTTGCCCAATGAACGTGTGGAAACACACGCCATCCAAGCTCTTTTAGCGCGCGTTCTTGGGATCAAGACACGGCGCAAGGGGTACTCCACTTCCAATCTCTACTTTGTTTTTGTCTTGCTTAGTTTATTTACTACTTTGTTTGCTGCACTAAATCAAAATACAAAAAATTAGTAACTTGTTTTGCTATGGCATGCATGTTTTTATTTCACTAGTTAAGCATAATGGAAAACAACAAAAATATGGGAGATCTTTATGAACTTTATCTTGAATTAGGACATGATGTGTTTGAAGAGAGAATTAAAAACCCATTGGAACTTTATGTGCATGCTAATGGGAATGTTATTAGTATGAATACTTTAAACACCATTGTTGCTAATGCTATGGAAAATTCTAAGCTTGGGAAGCTGGCTCTGATGAGCATGATCTTTTTACTCCCAAGCATTGAGGAGAAAATTTTCTTTTATGATTACAATATGCCTCCTATATGATGATAGCTCCTTTGTTGAATTTGCTCCCACTACAACTAATAAAATTGATTATGCTAATGTGGAGAGTAATGATACTTTGTGCATGAGACTCATGATAAGAATTCTTTATGTGATAGTTACATTGTTGGGTTTGCTCATGATGCTGAAAATTATTATGAGAGGAAAATATGGTTGTAGATTTTCATGTTACTAAAGCACCTCTCTATGTGCTGAAATTTTTTGAAGCTACACTTTATTTTATCTTCCTATGCTTGTTACTTTGCTCTTCATGAACTTGTTTTATTTACAAGATTCCTATGCATAGGAAGCATTTTAGACTTAAATGTGTTTTTTTTTTAAATTTGCCTCTTGATGCTCTCTTTTGCTCCAAATACTATTTCTTGCGAGTGCATCATTAAAACTGCTGCTGAGCCCGTCTTAATGGCTATAAAGAAAGAACTTCTTGGGAGATAACCCATGTGTTATTTTACTACAGCACTTTGTTTTATATTTGAGTCTTGGAAGTTGTTTACTACTGTAGCAACCTCTCCTTATCTTAGTTTTTTGTTTTGTGTGCCAAATAAAGTCTTTGATAGTAAAGTAAGTACTAGATTTGGATTCCTGCGCAGTTCATTTCTTTGCTATCACGAATCTGGGTCTACCTCCCTGTGGGTAGCTCAGAAAAATTAAGCCAATTTTCGTGCATGATCCTCAGATATGTGTAACTTTCATTCAATTTGAGAATTTTCATTTGACAAGTCTGGTGGCCTAATAAAATCCATCTTTACGGATTGTTCTGTTTTGACAGATTCTGCCTTTTATTTCATTGCCTCTTTTGCTATGTTGGATGAATTTCTTTGATCCATTAATGTCCAGTGGCTTTATGCAAGTCCAGAAGTGTTAAGAATGCTTGTGTCACCTCTGATATGTTAATTTTTATTATGCACTAGCCCTCTAATGAGTTGTTTCGAGTTTGGTGTGGAGGAGAGTTTTCAAGGATCAAGAGAGGAGTATGATGCAATATGATCAAGGAGGTAAGCTCTAAGCTTGGGGATGCCCAGTGGTTCACCCCTGCATATTCTAAGAAGACTCAGCGTCTAAGCTTGGGATGCCCAAGGCCCTCCCCTTCTTCATCAACAAAATTATCAGGTTCCTCTCTAGTGAAACTATATTTTATTCCGTCACATCTTATGTACTTTGCTTGGAGCGTCGGTTTGTTTTTGTTTTTGTTTTGCTTGAATAAAATGGATCCTAGCATTCACTTCATGGGAGAGAGACACGCTCCGCTATGGACAAGTATGTCCTTGGGCTCTACTCATAGTATTCATGGCGAAGTTTCTTCTTCGTTAAATTGTTATATGGTTGGAATTTGGAAAATGCTACATGTAGTAATTCTAAAATGTCTTGGATAATGTGATACAATTGTTGTGTTCATGTTTAAGCTCTTGCATCCTTATACTTTGCACCCATTAATGAAGAAATACTTAGAGCTTGCTAATTTGGTTTGCATATTTGGTTTCTCTAGAGTCTAGATATCTAGTATTGAGTTTTGAACAACAATGAAGACGGTATGGAGTCTTATAATGTTTACAATATGTCTTTTATGTGAGTTTTGCTGTACCGTTCATCCTTGTGTTTGTTTCAAATAACCTTGTAACCCTGTATCGAGAGGGAATACTTCTCATGCATCCAAAATACTTGAGCCAACCACTATGCCATTTTTGTCCACCATATCTACCTACTACATGGTATTTCTCCGCCATTCCAAAGTAAATTGCTTAGTGCTACCTTTAAATTCCATCATTCACCTTTGCAATATATAGCTCATGGGACAAATGGCTTAAAAACTATTGTGGTATGAATATGTACTTATGCATTTATCTCTTATTAAGTTGCTTGTTGTGCGATAGCCATGTTTTTCTCGGGACGCCATCAACTATTCTTTGTTGAATATCAGGAGAGTTGCTATGCATGTCCGTCTTGTCTCAAAAAGAGATCTACCACCTTAATGGTTGGAACATGCATATTGTTAGAGAAGAAGATTGGGCCGCTAACTAAAGCCATGATTCATAGTGGAAGTTTCAGTTTGGACATATATCCTCAATCTCATATGAGAATAATAATTGTTGCCACATGCTTATGCATTAAAGAGGAGTCATTATCTGTTGTCCATGTTGTCCCGGTATGGATGTCTAAGTTGAGAATAATCAAAAGCGAGAAATCCAAAATGCGAGCTTTCTCCTTAGACTTTTGTACAGGCGGCATGGAGGTACCCCTTTGTGACACTTGGTTTAAAAACATGTGCATTGCAAGATCCGGTAGTCAAACTAATTAGGACAAGGAATGGGGCACTATTAGTATACTATGCATGAGGCTTGCAACTTGTAAGATATAATGTACATAACTCATATGCTTTATTACTACCGTTTACAAAATTGTTTCATGTTTTCAAAATAAAAGCTCTAGCACAAATATAGCAGTGGTGCTTTCCTCTTTGAAGGACTTTCTCTTTACTTTTATGTTGAGTCAGTTCACCTATTTCTCTCCACCTCAAGAAGCAAACACTTGTGTGAATTGTGCATTGATTCCTACATACTTGCATATTGTACTTGTTATATTACTCTATGTTGACAATTATCCATGAGATATACATGTGCAAGTTGAAAGCAACCGCTGAAACTTAATCTTCCTTTGTGTTGCTTCAATACCTTTACTTTGATTTATTGCTTTATGAGTTAACTCTTATGCAAGACTTATTAATACTTGTCTTGAAGTACTATTCAGGAAAAGTTTTTGCTTTATGATTCACTTGTTTACTCATGTCATTACCATTGTTTTGATCGCTGCATCCACTACATATGTTTACAAATAGTATGATCAAGGTTATGATGGCATATCACTTCAGAAATTATCTTTGTTATCGTTTTACCTGCTCGGGACGAGCAGAACTAAGCTTGGGGATGCTGATACGTCTCCGGCGTATCGATAATTTCTTATGTTCTATGCCATATTATTGATGATACCTACATGTTTTATGCACACTTTATGTCATATTCGTGCATTTTCTGGGCTAACCTATTAACAAGATGCCGAAGTGCGAGTTCCTGTTTTCTTGTTTTTGGTTTAAGAAATCCTAGTAACGAAATATTCTCGGAATTGGACGAAACGAAGACCCGGGGGGCCTATTTCGCCACGGAGCTTCCAGAAGACCGAAGCGCATACGAAGTGGGGCCACGAGGTGGCCAAACCACATGTGGCGGCGCGGCAAGGGGGGCCCGCGCCGCCTGTGGTGTGGGCCCCTGCGTCAGACTGACTGCTCCCTTCAGCTACTTAAGTCTCCATCGCCGAAACCCACGATGCGAAAAACCACGTACGGAAAACCTTCTTGAGCCGCCGCCGCCGCCGATCCCATCTCGGGGGATTAAGGAGATCGCCTCCCACCCTGGCGGAGAGGGGATTCATCTCCGGAGGACTCTACACCGCCATGGTGGCTTCGGAGTGATGAGTGAGTAGTTCACCCTGGACTATGGGTCCATAGCAGTAGCCTAGATGGTTGTCTTCTCCTCATTGTGCTTCATTGTTGGATCTTGTGAGCTGCCTAACATGATCAAGATGATCTATCTGTAATTCTATATGTTGTGTTTGTCGGGATCCGATGGATAGAGAATACCATGTCATGTTAATTATCAAGTTATTACATATGTGTTGTTTATGATCTTGCATGCTCTCCGTTACTAGTAGAGGCTCTGTCCAAGTTTTTACTCTTAACTCCAAGAGGGAGTATTTATGCTCGATAGTGGGTTCATGCCTTCATTGACACCTGGGACAGTGACAGAAAGTTCTAAGGTTGTGATGTGTTGTTGCCACTAGGGATAAAACATTGGCGCTATGTCAGGGATGTAGTTGTTGATTACATTCGCATATACTTAATGCAATTATGCATTTGCTTTGCAACTTAATCACCCAGAAGGGTTCGGACGATAACACGAAGGTGGACTTTTTAGGCATAGATGCGGTTGGATGGCGGTCTATGTTTTGCCGTAATGCCCAATTAAATCTCACTATACTTATCATGTCATGTATGTGCATTGTTATGCCCTCTCTATTTGTGAATTGCCTGTAATTTGTTACCCAACATGCTTTTATCTTATGAGACACCTCTAGTAAATGACAGACCCGGTCCATTCTTCTATCTTGAAATACAAATCTGTTTGCCAATACTTGTTTCTTTGTTTTCTCGCAAACAATCATCTTCCACACAATACGTTAATCTTTGTTACAGCAAGCCGGTGAGATTGACAACCTCCTTGTTTCGTTGGGGCAAGTACTTTGGTTGTGTTGTGCGGGTTCCACGTTGGCGCCGGATGTGTTGCGCTGCACTACATCCCGCCGCCATCAACCTTCAACGTGCTTCTTGGCTCCTCTGGTTCGATAAACCTTGGTTTCTTTATGAGGGAAACTTGGTACTGTGCGCATCATACCTTCCTCTTAGGGTTCCCCGGACGTGTGAAATACACGCCATCGGATACGTGTCAATACGCCACCACGTGAATGGCACGAGTCCACGGAGCGCGAAGAAGCAAGGGAGCACCGAATCCAATTCCCGTGCCGAAGACGCCTCCGTCAGATCCGAAGAAGGGAAAGGATGCAATGTACACTGGTAGGAACAAGTACCGGGATCCGTCACCTCCGCCTAACGGGTACCCGCGTCCCCCGCCACCTCGCCGCCGCAGTCCAGCCGGAAACACCAGGCCCCATGGGGCTGGTGGAATTAACATCCGCGACAATATGCCGCCGCCAAGGACCAGGGCGCGCACGCCGGAACCACGTCGGAACCAGAACAACGATCATGAGCCCGAGCCCAGAAGGAGCCGGAACAATGATCGCGAGCCGGAGCCCAGGAGGAGCCGGAACGCGGAACGTGAGCCAGAGCCTCGCAGGAGCCGGAACGACGGAGGAGACTATCACCAAGGTGAAGGTAGCCACCGAAGCCGGAGCGAGCCTCGGGAAGACCGCCGGGATTCAGAAGGCGGAAGCAAAAAATCTTACAGGCCCCCTCGCAGGTCCCCTTCACCGCCACCCAGCGGCGGAGGCGGAGGCGGAGGCGGTGGCCGAAGATCCCTCCCGCTCAAAAAACCCCGGGGCCCACGAGTGCGAGCACTCATTGATGCAGAGATCTGAGTACATTGGCCCAAAATGCTTTGGCAGGATGATTCGAGAGGAACCAAAGCCAAGGATGAATCTCAAGCTACCCGGAAACATCTGAAGAATTATGATGGCACGGAAAGGCCGGATACCTGGATTGAGGATTACTATAATGTTGTAACCTTCGCCGGAGGAACCCCTAACATCGCCTGCCGCATGCTTCAGTTGTACCTTGTAGGTCCAGCCCGGATCTGGCTCAGCGACCTCGAGAAGAACTCCATCTTTGTTGGTTTGACCTGAAGACCGCTTTCGAGAAACACTTCAGGGGCACCTACAAGAGACCTGCCACAACAAGCGACCTACAGGCATGTATCCAGAAGAAGGGTGAAACATCGAGGAATTTCCTCACCCGATGGTTGGCATGCAGAAACGAGTGCGAGAACGTTGATAACCGCACAGCAATGCACGCCTTCATTGGTGGCTTGCAGCGAGGAGGACTGCTGCGGCACAAGCTGACCTGCTTGGTCAATGCAAATAAGCTGACTTTGGATGACATGATCACCATGGCCAGTGATCATCTTGCCGCCAATAATGACATGAGGCGGAGATCTAGCCATTCACAGCAATCACTGCACCGACAAAGAAGAACCGTGATAACGACGACGACGGGCACCAGCGGAGAAAAACCATTAAGAGCGGTGGATCCGACTTGATGCATAGCCTTCCGGCCCGCGGAGGCCAAGGAGCCCGAGGAAGAGACGCGGCGCGGTGGTGGAACTGAAGGAGCCAGCAGCGTGGCGATGAGGTCACTGCTGCCGGAACCCGCGCCCCCCAAACTTATGAAGAGTACAGAGACATGCCTTGCCTGGTGTGGTGACCCGGCATACCACTGCATGGTGTAGTATGCAAGTCTGACATAACACCAATGAAACACCGTTCCACCCCTAGTATTACATCGCTCGAGTGGTACAACGAAACATATGCGGGTCAAGGCATGTCTGCAGAATTACACTCACGGACTCTTTACAATAGATCATCACGACCTCCTACTTTACAATGAGGTAAAGCGCAAATAAAATCCAGAAGAACGACTGGGTCTAATCCTAACACGAACTCTACTAGTAGAGTATTTAACTAGCTACAGAGGCTATGAATAGATTCTAGCTAAATAGGAGCTAGGTTTAGTAAACTAGTTCCTTTCTATTGCTAAGCTAAGTTTTATACTTGTTGGATGTGGTGTTTGACTCTCCTGACATGGTCCTGTCCCTTGAAGTAGTTGTTGACTCCTGGTCTTCGAGTTGCTGTAGATCCTCCGCCGTGGCCTCCATATCTAAGCGGGGGATTTAGTGGGATGAGTACGGCGACTCAACAAGTTCATTATAGGAAAGAGGTGTTTAATGCCAGCTACCACAGACCAGAAAGTCTAATACCAATGCAGGTTTTCATAATCATTTCTCCAAAAGGTTGCTTTTATTCAGAAGAACTATGTCCGTCGGCCTTCACCGGTTTACTAGAACTTCATGGAGCTCCTTTCCGGAGCGTTCGCTCCATATCCCGGAACAGGGAGTGACAGGTCACGGTTATTTACACTGCAGAGGTGTGTTGCTTTACCCATAAGAGATCTTAACCTTGGTGCCAACCGAGCCGCGAGCTCGTCCACACTTCCTATGGTGTGAGGCCCGGATAAGGTCTAGCCAATCATGTTCCTCCGCTACCTCGAACACCCACCCTTTGTTGCATGCCCCGACCCCGGGTCCTCGCCGGTCCCATTATTCCCGTAATTTCAGGGTGGACCCCGACCACGACAACAGCTTGGGACTCGTTAACCAAACTCCTTCGCCGGTAGCTGCAACCCATCATAGACCACATTACCGTGGGGAATTAGAAGGGGATCCCCACCCTCAAGTTGTGCAAGCCGCAACCGCTACGGTAAGCACCGCTATACCGTGGGGAATTAGAAGGGACTCCCCACCCCTCAAGTTGCTCCATACAGTACAACGCTACGGTAAGCGCATCCGTTGATGAACGAGAGGTGGAAACACTTTTGACTACTCCGTCCCACTCCGGATCTTATGGTTAACACGGTATTACGGCACAAGAATCACTGGCGACATTTGTTGTTTAATCCTAGATGGATATTAACCCTTGCAATGGAACCTCCACCATATCCACACAATCCATGGTTCCATTGCCCACCACATAGTCATATTCATAGTTATGAAAGTAGTAGTTTTGGTTTTTATGCAATAGTGATAATCATAGTACTTTGCAAGTAATTTGATAAAGATACTCAAATGACATGAGCAAGCGATGAACTTGCCTTTCTTGACTGCAAGATTATGCAGTCAAGGTCTTCGATACGCAATAACTCCAAATTCTGAAATAGCATCATCGTCCAAGGACGATGTTTAAAAGATTGCCAAGGATGCAATAATGCATAAGTATGAGATGCAATCGCTCTAAGCGTGACCTAACCCGATGATTTAGGATTAGTGAGTGGTAATGATTAGTTCAGGGTGTGTTGCACTTTTAGAGTGATTCACAAACAAGGTTCTTATTCAGGTGTGATTACTTGGTATCCTAAACATGTGCTGCAATATATCATAATAATAGCATTAATAGCACACAATCAATAACATTTGGTATAATCCTAACATGTAATGAATAGTGGTGGGTTTTAGCACTATATGGCATGGTTAATGATTAATTATCATATACTTCAAAAGAATAACTTTTGAAGAACATGTTCTTAAATAAATGACAAGTATGATAATTAGGGTTTGTGGTTTCTATGGTGTTCTATGGTTCCAATTGGTTTCAAGAGTAAGGATTAGATGGATCCCAATAATGTTGGATTCATCGACACCTTGGTTTGGTAAGGTTGAGTTAAGCCTAGGCATCCTAAGCAAGTAATTATACATGGTTGCTATCAAGGTTGATTCATCTTGCTGGTGATTGCTAGCTAGGGTTTATAGGTCCTTATAAGCAGGGTTGATGATGATTCCTTATTTGCTTCAAAAGAATAACTTTTGAAGAACATACTTCTTAAGGAATAAGAAGTATTGCAATTAGGGTTGAGGTTGTCTGAGGTTTGTTATTGGATATAATAAGTAATGAATAATCTGTTCCTAAATAGGACGGTTCATAATTATGAAATACTGATAGGGTTTAATGGACTATGGTTATATAATGATAATTATTGGGCATAGATGCTATTGGAGTTCATCACAATGGTGTGATGTTAATTAAGGTTAATAAAGGATGAGATCCTTGATAATAAGGACTAGGGTTGATCCTATTTGATCATCTAGGTTTGATTAAGATGAACACATGGAATATTTATTTATTAATGATGGTTACTACATTTTATGACGTCAGGGTAAACATTTAGTAGCTACTATGGTTCTAGGATTCAAAAGAAAGTATCATGATCACATGTTCTAACCTAGGGTTAGGGTTAGAAGCAATTTAGGGTTCATATGAATTAATGGAGCTAGGTTCCTAATGGTATTAGGTTTTAGGAATCACATGAAATGATAAGGTTATAATATCATTCCATTATGGAATTAGGGTTTGCTATTTACCATATAGCCTTATGGTTAATAACTTCAATTTAAAGTTGAATTATTAGTAACTTGTAACTAAAATAGTATTAAATTTAATATTTTATTCTTTTTAAACAATTAATAATTAGGGTAATTATTAATCAGGGTTTAATTCTCTCTAATAATGATTTACCAAATTAACAAAATAAAGAAAATTAGTTTTAATGTTTTCTTTATTTATTTATGGGTTTTTATTTAATTTGGAAAGTTTTTCTATTTATTGAATTTTAATTCAATTTAGAATTAAAGAAAAGGCTTATTTAATAAGTATTAAATAATTGAATTTTTATTAAAAATAAAAATTCCATTTTATATTTTTATTGGATAGAGTTTTCTTTTCTAAGAATTTTAATATCTTATTTACATTTTTCTGACTTAAATTGAATTTTCTAGATTTATTTGAAGTTGCAGCAATTTTCTGGATTTAAATTTAAACAGGAAATGACTAAATGTACCGGTTGGGTTCTACCCGTGTGACTGACTGGTGGACCAGGGATCCACATCAGCTGCCACGCAGGCAAAGACGGGTCAAGTTTGACCGGGCGTTTGACCTCGCCGACGGTTAAACGCCGGTGGTCACCTGGGGACGGCGCCGCCGATATACGGCCTCCCCAGACACGCGTTTAAGCTCTATCAAACCCTCTCGACACGATAAACACCATGGTGGTGTTGGAATCTCGAGGAACACACCGGAGCATCGCCGGAGATCATGTCTGCGGCGGCGTAGCTCCGGCCAAGTGCCGAAATGGAGCTACGGTTGACCATTTGATGCAATTAAAAGGGCTACGGTTGCGTATTCGTACCCTGATTCTGATGAGGTGGTCGGCGACGACGATCGTCGACGGAGACGAGCTCAATTTCTTGTATGCCGGAGATGAACTGCGAAAGGGAATCTCCAAATTGGCATCATTCACTGCTCCCCCGGATGCTATCTTCCTCCTAGATGCTCTACTCGACAAGGCGCATCTCCTGGACCTCCGCACGGGTGCTGGGGTGGCTCCAACCGTCAGGTTCTTCCTCGACTCCGGCGGCCAGTAGGTGGGAATGGCGAGAGAAGGAGAGGTTCAAAGGACGATTGAGTGAGCGGAGAGGCACTAGGGTTCGCCGGGGAGTTTCAGAAAGACTTTATAGCTCATGGCAAGGCTTAGAGCGTCGGCTCGACGGCGATGACTGGCCGGGATGAACGACAATGTCGGTGCATGATTCGGGCACGAATCTTGGCGATACTGGATAAGGTGGACGCGAGAGAGGTTATGGGCAGCTCTGGCTTGGTCGATGGCGTCCGCGTTCGTTCTTATCGACGACGGTGAGGTGGCCGGCGAAGTCCTGCACGTCGTCTCGGTGGCGTTCATGCGAGGAGGAGAAAGAAGACGATGGCCTAGCGAAACGGTATGCTGGGCTGACCCTGGGCCGATGCTGCTGGGCTGCTGGTGGACTGTGGTGCTGGGCTGCTCGTGGGCTGCGACGGCAGGTAAGGTCCAGGTAGGTTTTTCTTCTCTCTTTCCTTTTTCTGTTTTCATTTTCTGTTTTATAATTCAATTTTGAATTCAGATTTGAATTCTTTTCTGTTTTGCAGGTATTTGATAATTTGAATTTCATTAGGACTAAATAAAGGATCATTGTAGCACTGGATTGTTTTTGAATGAGCATTTAATATATGTGAACCTTTATTGCAAATTTTAATTAAGCATGATTCATGCTCTCATTTTAATTTCCTTTTTCTTGTGTAATCAAATATATTTTGAATTATTAGGGTTGATAATTTCTACTCTAAGTAGTTTAGAATTTATCATTAGGGTTTGAGCTCTTAATTGAGAATTTAGTTCCCTGCATATGATTTTATGTGATCCTCTATTTATTAAGACCTTGTAAGTTTTATTATAATCCTAACTCAAGGTTAGCACTAGGATTATGTTTAATAGCACCTTGAATTACCTAGAGTAGATATTACTCACATCATGGGTGGACTTTGGTTATATAGATAAGTGGTTGTTAATCACACTTATGGTTCTAATTATAAGATGTATCCCAAGAGTTTTCCCAGGTTTAATAATTATAGCTTAAGATTTTATTAATGTGCCATACTAGGGTTCTAATGATATTTACCTAATGGCATTTGGTTTGAATCTCAGTTATGGCCTAGGTTTATATTATGATCACCATAGTGATACATAAACTAGGGTTGAGGTTTAATTCTAGTTTATGGAATTGGGATGACATCATATTGCATTTGCTAGGGTTTAATCTCCCCTATCCTTGATAAAGTGGTTGTTTACTTATCATTTTATGTTCTCCTCTAGTTACTATGATATTGAGAGTTAGTTTTATCTTCTACCAAATGGGCTTCTATTATTAACCTGAATTTATCATTTAAGTACTACATTGGTTATAGCTCTTTTTATAGTTAACTTTGGTCATATGGATACATGGTTTCTTCTCCATATAAAATGGAGAGTTTAACTCTAAGGTTTTCTTAGGTTCTTAAATCTATGGAATATAGATATGGTAGGATTCTACTTATGATCAACAAGTGATTCACAAGTTAAGGTTGGAATATAAGCATATGGTTGCTTACTAGTGATCTCTCTATTATTTCATGTGGAAATGAGATATACTTATCCTATTAGGGTTTAACTTATCCTCACATACCTCAAGAGCATGATCATGGATTAGGCATGATCAACTTGTTCTTAATCTCTCTACCTCAAGTTCTTAGGGTTTATGATCATCACTCAATTTATAATGATCAAGGTTTGGCCCTAAGATATCTCTCATTTAATAGGTTTCTCACTTTCATGATCAAGTATTATCTTGATTAATCTAGGGTATAGTACCCCTAATTTACCTTCTTGAATGGGACTACTAGGGTTGCCCTAAAGTTTATATCCCAGAAGAATGCCTGAGATAATTACTTAGGGTTCTTCTTAAACAATGATGATTCAATCATCAAGACACATGGATAATTCTCTCTCATTTAGGAAGGATTTTAATACTATCCTGAAGTTAGGCTCCATAGAGATTGATGTGATCATCAAAATCTATGTTTAACATAAATGGTTTCTCTTTCTAGGAATGTCTTGAATAATATCCTAGGGTTGCTCTTAAAGATGATGATTTGAATACTTGGATGTATATCCAGGGTTTAGCTCAAGGTTTGTCATTGCTTTTCTAATAATTAAAATAGAACTCTCTCCTCTCTAGGTTAGATGCTTAACTATTTGGAATGGAAAGGATATATATTTCTAGAGTTGCCCTCCTGGTCATGATTCCATGTTTTAAGTGGAATCAATACCATGAGGTATATGGTAGGATCATGAATTAGTTTTAAGATATGGAAAAGATAAGTGAAGAATGGTTTCTTCATTTATAGTTACTTGATTTCCAATTAAATGGATGTTCATATGTTATGGCAAGGAATACCATGTTGTAATCTGTTATAAGATCAAGCAATTGATCATTGAGTAAAGTGTTGTTGTGTTGATTATTAGTTCCCTTTGATCTAACCCCTTAGATCAAATTATCTCTACCCAAAACAAGGTTTTAGCAAAGTCACTTTGAGGTTTATAGCGCTTGACTTGATGAGCTACTTCAATTCCACCAAGGTCAAGTGAAACTTCAGTTACTGTGACTGTTTTACTTTAAAGCGCGAAAATTCCCCGGATTTTCTATGCATGAATGCAATGCACACATCTGTTTCCTCTATTTTTGTAACCCCATTACCTGGGATATTACAGTCTCTACCTTAAACTAAACTTCGTCCTCGAAGTTTGAACTCTCTCACGTTTCGGAGTGTGGATCTGACTTGTGCAGACTAAATCTTTTCTTGAACTCCATGGTGATCTTACTGGATATAATTGAATACATCCCTTGTCCAGATTCTTCCTGGAATCCATTAGTGTTTGACATCAAACCACTATTACTTCCTTTACTTCCATGATTTCCTCCAATATTATAAGCTTGTTTCCTTTCTCATTGAATATTCAAGGATTGGGACTTCTTCTTGTCCTGACAGTCTTAATTGAGGACTAATTGGATAACAATCTCCTATTTGATAAAATAGGTCTTTGTTCTTCCCTTACTACCAAAATTGCAGTAATGGTACTTAATAAAGTACTAACTTTAGAATTAATCGTGATGGTTTATTTTTCTAATAATGGATTAGACTCATTTAGTCCATCCAATCATGGTTTATAGTTGATACCTATAACTATTTTGGGTTATTTAAGTTCCATGAAAGGAATCTTTCAAATGGACTTTAGTATTGGTATAGTCAATCTCCTTCAGTCCTTGACATTCTTGAGCTATATTTGTTCTCCGGTATTTCCTTCATCCAACTTCGTTATGCTTGACTTACTTGAGCTCTAGTACTTATGAGTAATTATTACTTACTTTCTCGAGTTATAATCCACTTCTTGATTCCTTGAGGTATAAACCTCGGCTTCTGGTCTGACATCCTTCTGAAAGTATTGTTCAACAATCTTATGAAAATAAGATCGAACTTCCTCTCAGTTCAGACCTTCTTCTTCTATTATGCTCAAAGTATTGAGTTATTGTACATCAACTCAATCTTTACTCTACCCCTTAGAGTTTTCTTATGGTCTTCAATTCCTTTTCTTCCAACTATTGGACTATGGTTGGAATATTGGTCTGGTTCCAACTTATGGGCTTTACTTCTTCTAAGATCTTGCGAAGAATGTTTGTGGTGTATCCACTCGATTGTGGACATCCAATGTAAATCCTTCGACTAAATGATTATAGACCTAGCTATTTGGCTGACAAGATTTTTATTTGTTTACAAACTTTTGTTACAAATAATTAAATAGTGGACTATTTACAGTACCAACTGATACCAGCTGTGGTTATTATACCAACTGTGGCTATTTGATATCTAAAAAAAATGGATTCTATTATAGGTTCTGATCAACTGGACGAGACATCTTCTACTCCATCTCGCAGTATTGATCTTATACCAATTGTGGTCGTATGATATCGACTATGGTCTTCTTATGTCTGCTATGGTTTCATATATCATCTTCCTTCATTCAGGGTTTATTTTGCAAGAAAACCACTAGCTGACACTATGATTATAGTATTCTAAGTGATTTCCCATGCATTCCCTCTTCTATGTTGACTATGGATCTGCTTGAGCTTCACCATAATCATTATCTTTCTCACCTTCATGCTTCTTATGTACTAAAGTACTCCTCTGTTGAGGTAAAGCATGAATTTAGATTGGTACTTCCTTCAGAATATTGTGGTTGCTTCCCACAACTTTGTTTCCTTTATCTGATGAACCTTCTTCTTGTCTTCATAATCTTCCGAAATCGTCACTTCCTCACACGTTTACCATTACCCTCTAGATCTATAGCATCAAGTAAGGACTTGATATTGCAACATGCATTTGCATACCAAAGTCAAACTTCATGTATGGATCTAGTAAAACAAAAAATCCAATAAAATCCAAGAAGATTCAGCTTTGTGCATATAATACACACCATCATAAGCCTGAATATAATAGTTGAGGAAGACATCTCTAAACATCAGGCTGAGATGTGTAGTATATAACACCACATAATATAGGTTTATATCGTGATACTTAGCACGAATATAAGGAATTCTACTATTTGTCTCAACCTTTACCTTAATTGCACATTTGCAATGAGATAAACTTGAAACAAAGTGGTCTAGGATAGTTGTGATTAACCTAATTTTCTTTGGAAGTATTGACTTAGCTTCCATTTTTATTGAGGACTATCTCACATGATATGTCTAGGTTCGAACATTG
Source organism: Lolium multiflorum (assembly GCA_030979885.1). NCBI lineage: Eukaryota > Viridiplantae > Streptophyta > Magnoliopsida > Poales > Poaceae > Lolium > Lolium multiflorum. The sequence goes on from CM061750.1 coordinate 407,764,046, forward strand.
CTACTCTAAACACCTACTATGGAAATATAGCTCCTACACTTCCAAGTGTTTATATTATCATAAAACTATGGTCATGATGTGCTTGGCACACTTCCCATGGTTTTGGAACATAATTCTTGCACTATTGGTGAACACCTGACTTCTTATTGTACTCCTCCTAAGTATTTATACTGTTCTATTCCATCATATAATGATTCTCAGGTGAATCATATATGATTAACAACTCTACCATGTAAGTAATCATATTTTATTCATATCTCTCTTCCTTATCTCCCATGATTGACTCATCATGGTCTATACTACCTCATATGACTCATAGTTATCACTTACTATCAATTGTTTCACATGTCTAGATAGTTTTACTTACTCATTACTAAACTTGGTCTACATCTTCTATTAGGATATCTTAATTACTTCATCAATTGATATAACTCCTATTACCAGTCTGGATAACTCTTACTTAATCATAACATATGTTGGTACACATCTTCCACTAGGATATCTTCCTTATGGTTGTATCCTCTCTTTGGACTACCATGTATTGTATACCAATGTGGTCTACTCATAATTATTTTAGGGTCTTAAGAGTATCCTACATAATTTGAGATTAGCTAGCTAACATTACTCAGGAAATATAGGTAGGAAATATTGACTCAAGTGTGTCAGGATTATTCTCAAGTGAATATCCATCTCAAGTCATAAGATTATTTGGTTTGGCTAAGACAACTTCCTATAGACACTACCAATCCTATAGGTCTCCTTTAAAGGGTTTTAATCCTAGGGTCAAAGCATTTGCTCTGATACCAACTGTGGTGACCCGGCATACCACTGCATGGTGTAGTATGCAAGTCCGACATAACACCAATGAAACACCGTTCCACTAGTATTACATCGCTCAGAGTGGTACAACAGAAACATATGCGGGTCCAAGGCATGTCTATAGAATTACATACAGACTCTTTACAATAGATCATCACAGCCTCCTACTTTACAATAAGGTAAAACTGCAAATAAATCCAGAAGAACGACTCGTAGTCTAATCCTAACGAACTCTACTAGTAGAGTATTTAACTAGCTACAGAGGCTATGAATAGATTCTAGCTAAATAGGAGCTTAAGTTTAGGAAACTAGTTCCTTTCTATTGCTAAGCTAAGTTTTTATACTTGTTGGATGTGGTGTTGAAAGCTCTTCGACGGTTCTGTCCCTTGAAGTAGTTGTTGACTCCTCGGTCTTCGAGTTGTAGATCCTCCATCGTGGCCTCCATATCTAAGCAGGGGTTTAAGAGTGGGATGAGTACGAGCGTACTCAACAAGTTCATTATAGGAAAGAGGTGTTTAATGCACTAGCTACGGCATTAGACCAGAAAGTCTAATATCAATGCAGGTTTTCATAATCATTTTTTCAAAAGGTTGCTTTTATTCAGAAGACTATGTCCGTCAGCCTTCACCGGTTTACTAGAACTTCATGGAGCTCCTTTCCGGCCGCGTTCGCAGTTCCATATCCCGGAACAGGGAGTGACGGAGTCACGGTTATTTACACTCTCAGAGGTGTGTTGCTTTACCCATAAGATCTTAACCTTGGTGCCAGCCGGGCAGCGTCCACACTTCCTATGGTGTGAGGCCCGGTATAGGTCTAGCCAATCATGTTCCTCCGCTACCTCGAACACCCACCCTTTGTTGCATGCCCCGACCCTAGGTCCTCGCCGGTCCCATTATTCCCGTAATTTCAGGGTGGACCCCGACCACGACAACAGTTTGGGACTCGTTAACCAAACTCCTTCGCCGGTAAGCTGCAACCCATCATAGACCACATTACCATGGGGAATTAGAAGGGGATCCCCACCCTCAAGTTGTTCCGCAAGCCGCAACCGCTACGGTAAGCACTGCTATACCGTGGGGAATTAGAAGGGGCTCCCCACCCTCAAGTTGCTCCACAAGACACAACTGCTACGGTAAGCGCATCCGTTGATGTACGAGAGGTGGAAACACTTTTGACTACTCCGTCCCACTCCGGATCTTATGGTTAACACGGGTATTACGGCACAAGAATCACTGGCGACATTTGTTGTTTAATCCTAGATGGATATTAACCCTTGCAATGGAACCTCCACCATATCCACACAATCCATGGTTCCATTGCCCACCACATAGTCATATTCATAGTTATGAAAGTAGTGGTTTTGGTTTTTATGCAATAGTGATAATCATAGTACTTTGCAAGTAATTTGATAAAGATACTCAAATGACATGAGCAAGCGATGAACTTGCCTTTCTAGATTATGCAGACAAGGTCTTCGATACGCAATAACTCCAAGTTCTGAAATAGCATCATCGTCCGTAAGGACGATGTTTAAAAGATTGCCAAGGATGCAATAATGCATAAGTATGAGATGCAATCTCTCTATACGTGACCTAACCCCGATGATTTAGGATTAGTGAGTGGTAATGATTAGGGTGTGTTGCACTTTTAGAGTGATTCACAAACAAGGTTCTTATTCAGGTGTGATTACTTGGTATCCTAAACATGTGTTGCAATATATCATAATAATAGCATTAATAGCACACAACAATAACATTTAGTATAATCCTAACATGTAATGAATAGTGGTTGGTTTTAGCACTATATGGCATGGTTAATGATTAATTATCATATACTTCAAAAGAATAACTTTTTGAAGAACATGTTCTTAAATAAAGAACAAGTATGATAATTAGGGTTTGTGGGGTTCTATGGTTTTCTATGGTTTAATTGGTTTCTGGAGTAAGGATTAGATGGATCCCAATAATATTAGGGTTGATGATATTATAGCATAAGCAAGTAATATAATGCAACATAACAAGCATATACACAAAGGATAGTAGTGGGATAAAATGTAAAGAACAGTTGTCAATTTTAAGTTTTACAGGACATGGTTGATAATTACTTATTTAAACTTCAAAAGAATAACTTTTGAAGAACATGTTGATTAAGATTTAATAAGTATTTAAAATAAGAACTATGGTTTCTATGGTTTACTATTGGATATAATAAGTAATGAATAATCTGTTCCTAAATAGGACGGTTCATAATTATGAAATACTGATAGGGTTTAATGGACTATGGTTATATAATGATAATTATTGGGCATAGATGCTATTGGAGTTCATCACAATGGTGTGATGTTAATTAAGGTTAATAAAGGATGAGATCTAGGGTTTTGACTTGTTTGATCCTATTTGATCATCTAGGTTTGATTTGGATGGGAATATGAAATACCAATTTATTAGGGATAGGTCTCTATTATTTTATGAAGACATGACAAACATTTAGTAGCTACTATGGTTCTATGATTCAAAAGAAAGTATCATGATCACATGTTCTAACCTAGGGTTAGGGTTAGAAGCAATTTAGGGTTCATATGAATTAATGGAGCTAGGTTCCTAATGGTATTAGGTTTTAGGAATCACATGAAATGATAAGGTTATAATATCATTCCATTATGGAATTAGGGTTTGCTATTTACCATAAAGCCTTATGGTTAATAACTTCAATTTAAAGTTGAAGTTATTAATAACTTGTAAATAAAATAATATTGAATTTAGCATTTTATTCTTTTTAAACAATTAATAATTAGGGTAATTATTAATCAGGGTTTAATTCTCTCTAATAATGATTTACCAAATTAACAAAATAAAGAAAATTAGTTTTAATGTTTTCTTTATTTATTTATGGGTTTTTATTTAATTTGGAAAGTTTTTCTATTTATTGAATTTTAATTCAATTTAGAATTAAAGAAAAGGCTTATTTAATAAGTATTAAATAATTGAATTTTTATTAAAAATAAAAATTCCATTTTATATTTTTATTGGATAGAGTTTTCTTTTCTAAGAATTTTAATATCTTATTTACATTTTTCTGACTTAAATTGAATTTTCTAGATTTATTTGAAGTTGCAGAATTTTACGGATTTAAATTAAACAGAAATGACTAAATGTACCGGTTAGTTCTACCCAGGTTGGCTGGTGGACCAGGGATCCACATCAGCGCCACGCAGGCAAAGACGGGTCAGAAAGCTTGTCGGGCGTTTGACCTCGCAGCCGGTTAACGCGGTGGTCACCTGGGACGGCGCCGCCGAGACGGCCTCCCGGACACGCGTTTAAGCTCTCCAAACCCTCCGACACGATAAACACCATGGTGGTGTTGGAATCTCGAGGAACACAGGAGCATCGCCGGAGATCATGTCTGCGGCGGCGTAGCTCGGCCAAGTGCCGAAATGGAGCTACGGTTGACCATTTGATGCAATTAAAAGGGCTACGGTTGCGTATTCGTACGATTCGATGAGGTGGTGGCGACGACGATCGTCACTGGAGACGAGCTCAATTTCTTGTATGCGGAGATGAACTGCGAAAGGGAATCTCCAAATTGGCATCATTCACTGCTCCCGGATGCTATCTTCCTCCTAGATGCTCTACTCGACAAGGCGCATCTCCCGGACCTCCGCACGGGTCTGGGGTGGCTCCAACCGTCGGGTTCTTCCTCGACTCCGGCGGTAGGTGGGAATGGCGAGAGAAGGAGAGGTTCAAAGGACGATTGAGTGAGCGGAGAGGCACTAGGGTTCGCGGGGAGTTTCAGAAAGACTTTATAGCTCATGGCAAGGCTTAGAGCGTCGGCCGACAGCGTGAGCGGCGGGATGAACGACAATGTCTGCATGATTCGGGCACGAATCTTGGCGAGAAGGTAGCTCGGACGCGAGGCGACCGGGAGCTACGTGGTCGATGGCGTCCGCGTTCGTTCTTATCGACGACGGTGAGGTGGCAGCGAAGTCACACGCGTCGTCTCGTGGCGTTCATGCGAGAGAGAGAAAGAGACGATGGCCTAGCGAAACGGCTGGCTGACCACGGCCGTGCTGCTGGGCTCGTGGTGGAGCGTGTCTGGCTGCTCGTGGCTGCGCCGGCAGTAAGGTCCAGGTAGGTTTTTCTTCTCTCTTTCCTTTTGTTTTCATTTTCTGTTTTATAATTCAATTTTGAATTCAGATTTGAATTCTTTTCTATTTTGCAGGTATTTGATAATTTGAATTTCATTAGGACTAAATAAAGGATCATTGTAACACTGAATTGTTTTTGAATGAGCATTTAATATATGTGAACCTTTATTGCAAATTTTAATTAAGCATGATTCATGCTCTCATTTTAATTTCCTTTTTCTTGTGTAATCAAATCTATTTTGAATTATTAGGGTTGATAATTTCTACTCTAAGTGTTTTAGAATTTATCATTAGGGTTTGAGCTCTTAATTGAGAATTTAGTTCCCTGCATATGATTTTATGTGATCCTCTATTTATTAAGATCTTGTAATTTTATTATAATCCTATTTCAAGGTTAGCACTAGGATTATATTTAATAACACCTTGAATTACCTAGAGTAGATATTACTCACATCATGGGTGGACTTTGGTTATATAGATAAGTGGTTGTTAATCACACTTATGGTTCTAATTATAAGATGTATCCCAAGAGTTTTCCCAGGTTTAATAATTATAGCTTAAGATTTTATTAATGTGCCATACTAGGGTTCTAATGATATTTACCTAATGGCATTTGGTTTGAATCTCAGTTATGGCCTAGGTTTATATTATGATCACCATAGTGATACATAAACTAGGGTTGAGGTTTAATTCTAGTTTATGGAATTGGGATGACATCATATTGCATGTGCTAGGGTTTAATCTCCCCTAACCATGATAAGGTGGTTGTTTACTTATCATTTTATGTTCTCCTCTAGTTACTATGATATTGAGAGTTAGTTTTATCTTCTACCAAATGGGCTTCTATTATTAACCTGAATTTATCATTTAAGTACTACATTGGTTATAGCTCTTTTTATAGTTAACTTTGGTCATATGGATATATGGTTTCTCACCATATAAAGCATAGAGTTTAACTCTAAGGTTTTCTTAGGTTCTTAAATCTATGGAATATAGATATGGTAGGATTCTACTTATGATCAACAAGTGATTCACAAGTTAAGGTTGGAATATAAGCATATGGTTGCTTACTAGTGATCTCCCTATTATTTCATGTGGAAATGAGATATACTTATCCTATTAGGGTTTAACTTATCCTCACATACCTCAAGAGCATGATCATGGATTAGGCATGATCAACTTGTTCTTAATCTCTCTACCTCAAGTTCTTAGGGTTTATGATCATCACTCAATTTATAATGATCAAGGTTTGGCTTCCTAAGATATCTCTCATTTAATAGGTTTCTCACTTTCATGATCAAGTATTATCTTGATTAATCTAGGGTATAGTACCCCTAATTTACCTTCTTGAATGGGACTACTAGGGTTGCCCTAAAGTTTATATCCCAGAAAGAATGCCTGAGATATTCTGTTAGGGTTCTTCTTAAACAATGATGATTTAATCATCAGGACATATGGATAGTTCTCTCTCATTTGGGAAGGATTTTAATACTATCCTGAAGTTAGGCTCCATAGAGATTGATGTGATCATCAAAATCTATGTTTAACATAAATGGTTTCTCTTTCTAGGAATGTCTTGAATAATATCCTAGGGTTGCTCTTAAAGATGATGATTTGAATACTTGGATGTATATCCAAGGTTTAGCTCAAGGTTTGTCATTGCTTCTCTAAGAATTAACATAGAACTCTCACCACTCTAGATTTGATGCTTAACTATTTGGAATAGAGAAGGATATATATTTCTAGAGTTGCCCTCCTGGTCATGATTCCATGTTTTAAGTGGAATCAATACCATGAGGTATATGGTAGGATCATGAATTAGTTTTAAGATATGGAAAAGATAAGTGAAGAATGGTTTCTTCATTTATAGTTACTTGATTTCCAATTAAATGGATGTTCATATGTTATGGCAAGGAATACCATGTTGTAATCTGTTATAAGATCAAGCAATTGATCATTGAGTAAAGTGTTGTTGTGTTGATTATTAGTTCCCTTTGATCTAACCCCTTAGATCAAATTATCTCTACCCAAAACAAGGTTTTAGCAAAGTCACTTTGAGGTTTATAGCGCTTGACTTGATGAGCTACTTCAATTCCACCAAGGTCAAGTGAAACTTCAGTTACTGTGACTGTTTTACTTTAAGAAGAATTTCCATTTTCTATGCATGAATGCAATGCAAACATCTGTTTCCTCTATTTTTGTAACCCCATTACCTGGGATATTACACCTGGCCCACCTGGATCCGGCTACAGGGAAGTCCACTCACACAAATCGCAACTGCAAGTGGGTCAATGACCTAAAATCTGACCCGGAAGTAGGAAACAAGCGAGCCCGGAAGCACCGCCCACGAGCAAAGGAGGCAAGGGCAAGAACAAGGACAGGACGAAAGACGATTCCGAGGCGATGGACGAGGACGACGCTTCGCCGGATCCCAAAGCCGGATCCGCAGCTAAACCTAACCCATTCGACAAAAAGAGTGCGGGCGCATACCACACCTTCCTTGGAACTCCAACAGTCCGTGCAAGCAAATCAGCTCTCCGGATCCTGAACGCCACAGTTCCCGCTGTGCCGCAGTACGTCAGGTGGTCGGAAACTCCGTGTACGTTTGACAGAAAGGATCATCCTACTGTCATTCCGAAAGAGTGCTACGCCTTGGTTGTAAGTCCCCGCATCGACGGGTATGATTTCTCCAAGTGCCTCATGGATGGAGGAGCCAGCCTAAACATCATGTACCTGGAAACTTTGGAGCGGATGAACCTTACCAAGGAACAGCTAAAGCACAACACCACATTTCATGGTGTGGTTCCGGGTAAAAGGCAAATTCCTTGGGCAGCATCACTTCCCGTGGCCTTCGGCGACGCAAATAACTTCCGCCAAGAAATGATCACGTTTGAGGTCGTGCCCTTCAAGAGCTCCTACCACGTCATCTTTGGCAGGCCCACCTACCACAAGTTTCACGCTAGAGCGTGCTACATCTACAACAAGCTCAAGATCCCGGGTCCCAAAGGTATGATTACCGTATCCGGAGACTACAAGAAGGCTCATGAATGCGAGTTAGGCGAAGCCGCCGCAGTCGTGATATACGGAGAGGAGGCTGCAAGGCTACGAGCCGCGGTGATCCGACGAGATGCGAACCACCAAGAAGCATCTCGAACAAGGAAGACCTCCTTCAAGGCCGCGATATAAACCAAGAAGCACGACCTCATTGTAGGCGACCCTTCCAAGAAGGTTTCAGTCGGAGCCAACATGGACCCCAAATAGGAAGACGCGCTCATCGAGTTCCTCCGCGCTAACATGGATATCTTCGCATGGCAACCTTCTGACATGTCCGGAGTACCTAGGGAACTCGCCGAGCACTACCTCAACATAAATCCGGGGGCTAAACCGGTGAAGCAAGCTATGCGACGCTTTAGAGATAAGAAGCGCCGCGCCATAGGAATGGAACTAGCTAAGTTACTAGAGGCAGGTTTTGTAATCGAAGTTATCCACACAGATTGGGTCGCAAATCCCGTCCTTGTACCCAAAAAGAACACCGAAATACTAAGAATGTGCATCGATTACTCCGGCTTGAACAAGCATTGCCCGAAGGATCCGTTCCCCTTGCCGCGCATTGACCAAGTCATTGATTCGACGGCGGGGAACTTCTGTGTTTTCTTGATGCGTATTCCGGGTATCATCAGATCCGGATGAAGGAGTCCGACCAAAAGGCGACTTCGTTCATCACCCCCTTCGGCACTTGCTGCTATGTCACCATGCCCTTTGGTTTAAAAATGCAGGTGCCACCTACCAACGTACGATGCAGCGGTGCCTGAAGGACCAAATCGGCCGGAACGTGCACGCTTACGTCGACGACATCGCGGTCATGACCCGGAAAGGATCCGACTTGATCAGTGACCTCACAGAAACCTTCGACAATCTCCGCAGGTACAAGATGATGTTGAATCCGCTGAAGTGCGTCTTTGGCGTGCCAGCCGAAAAACTCCTTGGCTTCATAGTCTCTCACAGAGGCATTGAGGTTAACCCGGAAAAAATCAAGGCAATCCTGTGTATCAAACGGCCAACTTGTCTCAAAGATGTGCAACGACTAACTGGTTGCGTCGCAGCAATCAGTAGGTTTGTTAGTCGTCTTGGCGAGAAGGCGCTACCTTTGTACAAGCTGCTAAAGAAAACAGACAAATTCGTCTGGGACGACGCAGCCGACGCAGCTCTTCGGGGGTTGAAGGAAATACTCACCTCCCCACCTATCTTGGCAGCCCCAGCAGAGTCAGAGCCAATGCTCCTTTATCTGGCAGCTACCAACAAAGTCATCAGTCTCGTCATCGTGGTGGAGCGAAAGGAAGAAGGTCATGAATATGATGTCCAAAGACCAGTCTATTACATTAGCGAGGTACTGACGGAGTCAAAGCAAAGATACCCTCACTTTCAGAAGCTAGCCTATGGAGTGTTCCTAGGCAGCCGGAAGCTGAGACATTACTTCCAAGAGCACCCAGTAACAGTTGTGAGCAAGGCTCCGCTGTCGACGATTCTCAACAACGCTGACGCAACAGGACGTACGGCTAAATGGGGCATCGAATTATCCGCCTTCGACATCGCTTACAAGCCTAGGACTGCGGTTAAATCCCAAGTCTTGGCAGATTTCGTCGCAGATTGGACAGAAGCTCCGGATGCAAGTCTGGAGCCGGAACCAGAAACATGGGTCATGCACTTCGATGGATCCAAGCAACATCAAGGCTCGAGGGCCGGAGTCACCCTGAAGTCCCCACCGGAGAAGAGCTGCAGTATGTTCTGCAGATCCACTTCGAAGCTACAAACAATATGGCGGAATACGAGGCTCTACTACACGTCTGCGCATCGCTAAGGAAATCGGGATCAAGCACATTATATGCTGCGGAGATTCCGACCTGGTGGCACAACAAGTAGCCGGAACCTGGAACAGAAACTCCGTCATGGCGGCCTATAGAGACGAAGTTGACGAGATCGCCAAGTGCTTCCTCGGATACGAAGTCAAGTACGTCAGGAGAGACGATAACGCAGCGGCAGACATGCTATCCAAGCTCGGATCCGGCAGGAAGCAAATTCCGCCTGGCATTTTCCTGGAGCACCTACGGATACCCTCAGTAAAGGGCGCTAACCCGGAAAATCCAGAAGTGGCAGTATCTCCGGCAAAGGAAGTGATGGCTATCATTCCGGCTTGGACCCAGCCTTTCCTGGACTATCTCATTGATCAGAAGTTGCCGGAGGACGAGGTCCTAGCACGACAGATCATCAGACGAGCAAGATCCTACACAATCGTTGATGGACAGCTCTACAAATGAAGTGCGGCGATTTCCTCAAATGCGTCTCCGCCGGGATGGCATTGAAATACTCGGAGAGATCCACGCAGGATTGCGGGCATCACGCCGCTCACGGGTCCCTCGTTGCAAAGCTTTCCGGCTAGGATTTTACGCTCACAGCTAAAGAAGATCTCGACAAGTTGGTAAAAACCTGCCGAGGTTGTCGGTACTATGCTACTCAACCAAATGCTCCAGCCAAGAGCTGAAGACCATACCTATCACCTGGCCGTTTGCGGTCAGGGGCTCGATATGGTTGGTAAGTTAAAGAAATCATCTCCTGGCGGTGAATACCTCCTGGTCGCTGTTGACAAGTTCAGCAAATGGATCGAGGCTAAGCCAGTGAGAAAAGCCGACGGTGCTACGGCACTAAAATCTGCAACCTCGTGATGAGATTCGGCATCCCACACAGCATAATCACGATAATGGCACAAACTTCGCCTGAGGAGAATTGAAGGATTATTGTGAGACAGTAGGGATTGGCTGGACCTTGCATCCGTGGCTCACCCACAATCCAATGGTCAAGTTGAAAGGGCTAACGGTCTAATATTATCGGGAATTAAGCCACGCCTTGAGGAACCGCTGCGACGAGCTGGAGCTTGGGCTGACGAGTTGGAAGCTGTCTTGTGGAGTTTGCGAACTACCCCTAACAGGTCAACAGGGTTTACCCCATTTTTCCTGGTATACGGATCCGAAGCCGTGCTTCCCTCCGACATCATCCATGATTCGCCGCGAGTTTCCGCCTTCAATGAAGAAACAGCTGATCAGGCCAGACTATCTACCAGATCGAGAAGCTCCGAATTTATCACAGCGTCGAGTTCGGAATCGCTCTTTCATGACAGGAGACCTGGTCCTCCGCCTTCGACAGGTGAAAGACCATAAGCTGCAGTCTCCTTGGGAAGGACCCTTCGTCGTTAGCAAAGTGCTCCATAACGGATCGTACTACCTTGTTGATTTCCAGAGCTGAAGGACAGACCTGCTAATTGGCACCGGAAACGCAGCGTGAGGATCCGGATGACATCTACGACGAGACAGATCGCCCCTGGAACATCGCACAGCTACGTCCTTTCTACACTTAGCGTATTTTTTCCGAGTTACAAACTCTGTAATAGTTATACATGATCAATGAAATAAAGCTTATGGTTCACTCTTTGAGTCTTCTACCTCCTTTACTTGTTCATTTTTAGATCATGTATGTTTTCCGACTAAAACCGAGCTGGATATTTCCGCCTAGGCGTGTATAAAAGTCGTGATTTTCAAAAATCGTCCTTTAGGACGTAAGCTTAAGTTTTCTGATTAAGTTGTTATCTGTTGCGAACTCGTGGATTCCTAGTAGCGATTTCCGGCACCTATGCTTGGGGGCTTGTTTCCGCGGTTATTGACGGATTGCCATTGGGCTTCGTCGCCGCTGGCGAGTGTTTCCGGCTAAGGTCTTCCGGCTCGCGGAAGGTCAAGCGGGCAAGCCGGAAAACAACGAAGTCAGCACTTGCTTTCCAACACAAAAACGAAACATGCATATAATATTAAACGGATAGCAGGATAAGTGTTCTCCGCCCGCGCATAACATGTTTTCGTCCCTAGCTACTTAAAAATTTAAGTTATTCATTACAAACCCACTCCGGGGTCAAAAGTGATGCATCAGTTCTCATTGTTTCACAGGTTCTCGGAGGACTGCTCTTCGTCAGAAGCTATGTAGGCGGAGCCATCATCCGAGCCACCGCCTGAGCCGCCGTCGTCGAAGTCGGAGCTTTCCTCGTCTTGGTCAGCACTTGACCCGGAGCCTTCCTCGTCGCCCTCCTCGGCAGCTTCTTCTTCCTCCTCCTCCGGGTCGGAAAAGCCTTTGGGAAGATCATATTTGTTGTACCAAAACGAGTGGTTAACTCGTCCAGCAAAAAGGCGATCAAATCCCATGGCTTCCGAGAGGAGATGTCTCATGACGGTATCCTTGGGGACTCCGCGTGCGACATCTGCAAATCTCATGGTGGGGAAGTGCGCCTTGCAGGTGGCTAGCACGAGGGCAGCGACTCCGCGAGATGAAGATTCCTGCCAATCCTTGATAAGTTCCGGCACGTTCCGCATGAGTTTCGTCATGCGGTCAATCACCGTTGTCTTGGCTTTCTTCAGGTTAAGGGACTTGGCGATTCCGCGGCATGCTTCGACGAGATTGGAGCTCCGTGCTTCTTCATATGCCTCAGTTCTTTTGAGGGTTGAATCTTTGGTCCATTCAAAGCCTAGGCTTGCTGCAAAGTAAAAAGGATCAGTTTCTTCCGCGGACAGAGAAAATTTTGAGGAAGCCGGAGTCAAGACAATAACAAAAAGGGTCCTTACGGAAGATCAACTTGTCAATAGCCTCCGCCTCTGCCTCCTGGCTCTTGTTCCTGGCCGCTAGTGTGGTCACCCTTTGATGGCTCTTCTTGAGTTTGTCAGCCAGTTCCGCCATCTCGCGGGAATGTTTCTCGGAGAGCTCCTTCTTTTCTTTAGTTTCCTTCTCGGAGGACTCTTTCAAGAAGTTCTTCAGAGTTTCATTCTCCGCCTCCAATACTTGGACCTTGGCGGATAAGGCATCGATGGTGGGGCGCTTGTCAGTTTCTTCTGAAAAATGGAACGTCACACAAGTTACACACTATGGTTGCTCAATACAGTACAAATTTAAGCAACTCGGTTTTCTCACCCTTCAGTCGGGTCTCCAGGCGGAGCACAGCTTGACGACTACTCTCAGCAGTCTGGCGCAGCCCTTCTATTTCCGTCATCTACTCCAGCACATGGACGCGCAGATCTTCGTGCAGCTTCCGCGTGCTCTGAAACGCAGAGAGGATTGATGTCTACGGGTGCTTCTATTCTTGTAGACGGTGTTGGGCCTCCAAGAGCAGAGGTTTGTAGAACAGCAGCAAGTTTCCCTTAAGTGGATCACCCAAGGTTTATCGAACTCAGGGAGGAAGAGGTCAAAGATATCCCTCTCATGCAACCACTGCAACCACAAAGCAAGAAGTCTCCGTGTCCCCAACACACCTAATAGGTGCACTAGTTCGGCGAAGAGATAGTGAAATACAAGTGGTATGAATGTATATGAGCAATAGTAACGGCGCGAGAAAAGTGCTTGATGGCGTGCTTGATGGTAATAATATTGAGGCAGTATAAATGCGAGAAACGAGTAAACAAGCAGCGATAACGGTATTTAGGAACAAGGCCTAGGAATCATACTTTCACTAGTGGACACTCTCAACATTGATCACATAACAGAATAAATAGATAGATGCTAGACTCTACACCCTCTTGTTGGATGATGAACACCACTAGCTGTGTAGGATTACACGAACCCTCAATGCCGGAGTTAACAAGCTCCACAATATTCAATGTTCATATTTAAATAACCTTAGAGTGCATGACAAATCAACATAACCAAACCAAGTACTAACATAGCATGCACACTGTCACCTTCACACTACGAAAGGAGGAATAGATCACATCAATACTATCATAGCAATAGTTAACTTCATAATCTACAAGAGATCACAATCATAGCCTACGCCAAGTACTGCACGATGCACACACTGTCACCATTACACCGTGCAGGAGGAATAAACTACTTTAATAACATCACTAGAGTAGCACATGATAAATTGTGATACAAAACACATTGCAATCATAAAGAGATATAAATAAGCACTTCACTATGCCATTCATAACAATGAATAAGTATTCTGTGAAATATAGCCTAAGAGACCCACACGGTGCACACACTGTCACCTTTACACACGTGGGACAAGGAGTCTCCGGAGATCACATAAGTAAAATCCACTTGACTAGCATAATGACATCTAGATTACAAGCATCATCATATGAATCTCAATCATGTAAGGCAGCTCATGAGATTATTGTATTGAAGTACATAGGAGAGAGATTAACCACATAGCTACCGGTACAGCCCCGAGCCTCGATGGAGAACTACTCCCTCCTCATGGGAGACAGCAGCGTTGGTGAAGATGGCGGTGGTGTCGATGGAGAAGCCTTCCGGGGGCACTTCCCCGTCCCGCGGCGCGAGACTCCTGTCCCCGATCTTGGCTTCGTGATGGCGGCGCTCGGAAGGTTTTCTCGGTTTCGTCGAACGTGAGGGTTTCGCGACGAGGCTTTAAGTAGGCGGAAGGGAAGGTCAGGGCCACACGAGGCCCCACAGCCAGCTGGCGCGGCCAAGGCCCAGGCCGCGCCGCCTAGTGTCAGCCACCTCGTGGCCCCACTTCGTCTCCCCTCCGGTCTTCCGGAAGCTTCGTGTAAAATAGGACCACAGGCGTTGATTTCGTCCAATTCGAGAATATTTCCTTACTAGGATTTCTGAAACCAAAAACAGCGGAAAGCGGCCCTTCGGCATCTCGTCAATAGGTTAGTTCCGAAAATGCATAATAATGACATAAAGTGTGTATAAAACATGTAGATATCATCAATAATGTGGCATGGAACATAAGAAATTATCGATACGTCGGAGTGTATCATCCCCAAGCTGAGTTCTGCTCGTCCCGAGCGAATGTGATAACAAAGATAATTTCGGGTGACATGCCATCATAACCTTGATCATACTATTGTAAGCATATGTAATGAATGCAGCGATCAAAACAATGGTAATGACATGAGTAAACAATGAATCATAAAGCAAAGACTTTTCATGAATAGTACTTTCAAGACAAGCATCAATAAGTCTTGCATAAGAGTTAACTCATAAAGCAATAAATTCATAGTAAAGGTATTGAAGCAACATAAAGGAAGATTAAGTTTCAGCGGTTGCTTTCAACTTGTAACATGTATATCTCATGGATAATTGTCAACATAGAGTAATATAACAAATGCAATATGCAAGTATGTAAGAATCAATGCACGGTTCACACAAGTGTTTGCTTCTTGAGATGGAGAGAAATAGGTGAACCGACTCAACATAAAAGTAGAAGAATGGCCCTTCGACGAGGGAAGCATCGATTGCTATATTTGTGCTAGAGCTTTGGTTTTGAAAACAAGAAACAATTTTGTCAACGGTAGTAAGCACATGCATCATGTAAATTATATCCTACAAGTTGCAAGCCTCATGCATAGTATACTAATAGTGCCCGCACCTTGTCCTAATTAGCTTGGATTAACACGGATTATCATTGCATAGCGTATGTTTCAACCAAGTGTCACAATGGGGTACCTCTATGCCGCTGTACAAAGGTCTAAGGAGAAAGCTCGCATTGGATTTCTCGCTTTTGATTATTCTCAACTTAGACATCCATACCGGGACAACATAGACAACAGATAATGGACTCCTATTTAATGCATAAGCATACAACAACAGTTAAAATTCTCATAAGAGATTGAGGATTAGTTGTCCACACTGAAACTTCCACCATGAATCATGGCTTTAGTTAGCGGCCCAATGTTCTTCTCTAACAGTATGCATACTCAAACCATTTGATCATGAAAATCGCCCTTACTTCAGACAAGACGAACATGCATAGCAACTCACATGATATTCAACAAAGTGTTGATGGCGTCCCGAAACATGGTTATCGCACAACAAGCAACTTAATAAGAGATAAAGTGCATAAGTACATATTCAATACCACAATAGTTTTTAAGCTATTTGTCCCATGAGCTATATATTGCAAAGGCGAATGATGGAAATTTTAAAGGTAGCACTCAAGCAATTTACTTTGGAATGGCGGAGAAATACCATGTAGTAGGTAGGTATGGTGGACACAAATGGCATAGTGGTTGGCTCAAGGATTTTGGATGCATGAGAAGTATTCCCTCTCGATATAAGGTTTAGGCTAGCAAGGTTTATTTGAAACAAACACAAGGACGAACCGGTGCAGCAGAACTCACATAAAAGACATATTGTAAACATTATAAGACTCTACACGTCTTCCTTGTTGTTCAAACTCAATACTAGAAATTATCTAGACTTTAGAGAGACCAATTATGCAAACCAAATTTTAGCAAGCTCTATGTATTTCTTCATTAATAGGTGCAAAGTATATGATGCAAGAGCTTAAACACGAGCACAACAATTGCCAAGTATCACATTATCTAAGACATTTTAGAATTACTACATGTAGCATTTCCCGATTCCAACCATATAACAATTTAACGAAGAAGATTCAACCTTCGCCATGAATACTATGAGTAAAGCCTAAGGACATATTTGTCCATATGCAACAGCGGAGCGTGTCTCTCTCACACAATGAATGCTAGGATCCATTTTATTCAAACAAAACAAAAAACAAAAACAAACCGACGCTCCAAGCAAAGTACATAAGATGTGATGAATAAAAATATAGTTTCGGGGAGGAACCTGATGATGTTGTCGATGAAGAAGGGGATGCCTTGGGCATCCCCAAGCTTAGACGCTTGAGTCTTCTCAAAATATGCAGGGTGAACCACGGGGGCATCCCCAAGCTTAGAGCTTTCACTCTCTTGATCATAGTATATCATACTCCTCTCTTGATCCTTGAAAACTTCCTCCACACCAAACTCGAAACAACTCATTAGAGGGTTAGTGCACAATAAAAATTAACATGTTCAGAGGTGACATAATCATTCTTAAAACTTCTGGACATTGCATAAAGCTACTGGACATTAATGGATCAAAGAAATTCATCCAACATAGCAAAAGAGGCAATACGAAATAAAAGGCAGAATCTGTCAAAACAGAACAGTTCGTAAAGACGAATTTTAAAGTGGCACCAGACTTGCTCAGATGAAAATGCTCAAATTGAATGAAAGTTGCGTACATATCTGAGGATCACTCACGTAAATTGGCATAATTTTCTGAGTTACCTACAGAGAATTAGGCCCAGATTTGTGACAGCAAGAAATCTGTTTCTGCGCAGTAATCCAAATCTAGTATTGACTTTACTATCAAAGACTTTACTTGGCACAACAATGCAATAAAATAAGATAAGGAGAGGTTGCTACAGTAGTAACAACTTCCAAGACACAAATATAAAAAAAGTACTGTAGTAAAATAAACACATGGGTTATCTCCCAAGAAGTTCTTTCTTTATAGCCATTAAGATGGGCTCAGCAGTTTAATGATGCACTCGCAAGAAATAGTAGTTGAAGCAAAAGAGAGCATCAAGAGGAAAATTCAAAACAAATTTAAGTCTAACATGCTTCCTATGAAAATGAATCTTGTAAATAAACAAATTCATGAAGCATAATGCAACAAGCATAGAAAGATAAAACAAGTGTAACTTCAAAAATTTCAGCATATAGAGAGGTGTTTTAGTAACATGAAAATTTCTACAACCATATTTTCCTCTCTCATAATAACTTTTAGTAGCAACATGAGCAAACTCAACAATATAACTATCACATAAAGCATTCTTATCATGAGTCTCATGCATAAAATTATTACTCTCCACATAGGCATAATCAATTTTATTAGTTGTAGTGGGAGCAAATTCAACAAAGTAGCTATCATTATTATTCTCATCATCAAATATATGAGGCATATTGTAATCATAATCAAATTTATCCTCCATAACAGGTGGTACTAAAAGACCAATATCATTATAATCATCATAAATAGGAGGCAAAGTATCATCAAAGTAAATTTTCTCCTCAATGCTTGGGGGACTAAAAATATCATGCTCATCAAAGCCAGCTTCCCCAAGCTTAGAATTTTCCATATCATTAGCAACAATGGTGTTCAAAGTGTTCATACTAATATGTTCCATAGGTTTTTTAATTTTCGCATCAAACCATCCATGTCTTAAATCAGGAAATAGAATAAGAAGCTCATTGTTGTCCATTATGCCTAACTAGTGTAAACAAGAAACAAAAAGATGCAATTGCAGGATCTAAAGGAAATAGCTTCGAGCACACACACAACGGCGCCAGAAAAGTACTTTACCTGGGACCGGAGTATGAGTGCCTTTTACCTTTCCTCCCCGGCAACGGCGCCGAAAAGTGCTTGATGTCTCGGGTGCTTCTATTCTTGTAGGCAGTGTTGGACCTCCAAGAGCAGAGGTTTGTAGAACAGCACAAGTTTCCCTTAAGTGGATCACCCAAGGTTTATCGAACTCGGGGAGGAAGAGGTCAAAGATATCCCTCTCATGCAACCCCAAACCACAAAGCAAGAAGTCTCTTGTGTCCCCAACACACCTAATAGGTGCACTAGTTCGGCGAAGAGATAGTGAAATACAAGTGGTATGAATGTATATGAGCAGTAGTAACGGCGCAGAAAAGTTCTTGTGGCGTGCGTTGATGGTAATAATATTGCGAGGTATAAATGCGATAAAACAATAAACAAGCAGCGATATAGCGATATTTAGGAACAAGGCCTAGGGATCATACTTTCACTAGTGGACACTCTCAACATTGATCACATAACAGAATAAATAGATAGATGCTAGACTCTACACCCTCTTGTTGGATGATGAACACCACTAACTGTGTAGGATTACACGAACCCTCAATGCCGGAGTTAACAAGCTCCACAATATTCAATGTTCATATTTAAATAACCTTAGAGTGCATGACAAATCAACATAACCAAACCAAGTACTAACATAGCATGCACACTGTCACCTTCACACTACGAAAGGAGGAATAGATCACATCAATACTATCATAGCAATAGTTAACTTCATAATCTACAAGAGATCACAATCATAGCCTACGCCAAGTACTACACGATGCACACACTGTCACCATTACACCGTGCAGGAGGAATAAACTACTTTAATAACATCACTAGAGTAGCACACAGATAAATTGTGATACAAAACACATTGCAATCATAAAGAGATATAAATAAGCACTTCACTATGCCATTCATAACAGTGAATAAGTATTCGTGAAATATAGCCTAAGAGACCCACACGGTGCACACATTGTCACCTTTACACACGTGGGACAAGGAGTCTCCGGAGATCACATAAGTAAAATCCACTTGACTAGCATAATGACATCTAGATTACAAGCATCATCATATGAATCTCAATCATGTAAGGCAGCTCATGAGATTATTGTATTGAAGTACATAGGAGAGAGATTAACCACATAGCTACCGTACAGCCCCGAGCCTTGATGGAGAACTACTCCCTCCTCATGGGAGACAACAGCGTTGGTGAAGATGGCGGTGGTGTCGATGGAGAAGCCTTCCGGGGGCACTTCCCCGTCCCGGCGGCAGAGACTCCTGTCCCCAGATCTTGGCTTCGTGATGGCGGCGGCTCGGAAGGTTTTCTCTGGTTTCGTCGAACGTGGTAGGGTTTTCGCGACGGAGGCTTTAAGTAGGCGGAAGGAAGGTCGAGGGGGGCCACGAGGGCCCCACACAGGCGCGGCCAAGGCCCAGGCCGCGCCGCCTAGTGTCGCCACCTCGTGGCCCCACTTCGTCTCCCCTCCGGTCTTAGGCTTCGTGTAAAAATAGGACCACGGCGTTGATTTCGTCCAATTCCGAGAATATTTCCTTACTAGGATTTCTGAAACCAAAAACAGACAGGAACTGGCCCTTCGGCATCTCGTCAATAGGTTAGTTCCGGAAAATGCATAATAATGACATAAAGTGTCTATAAAACATGTAGATATCATCAATAATGTGGCATGGAACATAAGAAATTATCGATACGTCGGAGACGTATCAAGGATTTAGCCGGAAATTCAAAATTCTGGGGGCTGGCGAGGAGTTTAAAGTTCTGGATTGAGAAAATTTCAAATTTCCGTCTAAGACTAATGTTGAGAGAAGCATCGGCTAACACATGTTACACGGAAAAATGTCTGAACCAATGCTTGGGGGCTAGTGTTACCTGGCGCACCTCCTTATGCTTAGCAAAAAAGACCTTGAGTTCGCTCTCAAGGTCGGAGAGCTCCTTCATCTCCGTATCCGCAGGCCCCCATACTTTCTCCATCATGGCTGAAATTTCCGCGTGACGTTGAGAAAGGGGGAGCTTCTGCAGTGACGGAGTTTTGGACGCGCCAGTGGCATGGATCAGCTGCACTTTCTGCTCGTATTGTTCGGCCGTTGGCTCGGCGGAAGTAGCGGTGGGTTGCTCAGGCGGAGGAGCAGATGAGGAGGCACCCTTGCCGGAATCGCCTTGCGCAGTCTCGGCGGCCGGATCTTCAGGGATGTCATCAACGTTGATGACGTCCTTAGGATCCGGCTTGGCGGCTGAAGCAGCCTTGGGTGGAACTCCGACTTCTGGTGTGACTGGTATGGAAGCCGGAGATGGCTTAGTCTTCTTCTTGGGGGCTTTAGGGGCCTTGGGGGGCTGGTTTTCGGAACTTCTGTTGCGAAAAGAAAAGAGCATTACGATTAAGTATGTGCTGATTCACGATAGCGGAAGAATTTTCCTTCGAAGACTTTGCACTTACCCGGAAGGTCTGAAGAACTGCTGGATGTCCGTTTGGGATCGGTTGCTGGTATCGATGAGCTTGAGGCGCTTTTTCTCCGCCTCCGCCTTGCGAGTTGCCGCGATGCTGAGCACGTCGCGGGCACGTTTGGCCGAAGGGCTGGAGGGAGCAGCTCTTTTCCTCTTAGAAGGGCGCGGAGCCTCGTGAGCTTCCGCCTCTGATGCAGCTTCCGGATCCGTGTTGCCGGTGGAAGGAACTCGGAGGAGAGTTCCGAGTTCACTTTCTTCAAGCGCCTCGAGCTAATGCATAGAGTTAAACACTTAGACAAAAAATTTGAATGCGAAGAAACACAATGGGCTAAAGTCAAGGCGACGTACCGCGGTTCCGGAACCATTCATGTGAATGTCTTTGTTGCACACGTGAACGTGAAGTTCACGCGGAATCTTGATGAGGACCCGGATCCTCTTGTCGATGGCGTCGGCGGAAAGATTGTCTTTTGTGGCGCGCATTGGGTCGTCGCGCCCTGTGTACTGGAACATCAGGTGGTCCCTGTGTTGGAGCGGCTGGATCCGCTTGGTGAACCAGGAAAGGGTCAAGTCCTTCCCTGTCAGCCCCTCCTCCGTTAGCTTGCAGATCCGCCTGACGGCGCGTGTGAGCTGGGGCGACTCGGAGAGGTGGGGGCAGTGTGACCATGCCGGAAGCTCGGTGGCGGGGCAGTTCTTGAACGGCGGCAACTTCCTTTGCTCGCTGGGTCGGAGACGTCCTTCAAGTAGAAGAAGCCCCCAGACCAGTACCGCGCGGATTCGTGGCGGTCGGTGTGGGGGTAGACGCGGCCTGGGCGGATCATGAAGGTGATGGATCCGCATGTTGCTAGCTCGGTGGACTGCCGGATCCTCTCCTTCTTGACAGTGAAGTAATATTGGAACAGGGAGAGCTCGGGAGTTACCCGGAGATGGCCCTCACAGAGGGTGACGTGATTGCTGATCGCAAGCACGCTGTTCGGAGAAATGTTATGGGGCTGGAGCCCATAGACCTTCAGGATTTCCAGGAAGAAGTCCGAAGGCGGAAATGAAAAGCCCCGCTCCACCAGTGCTTTCGTCAGCACCATCTCGTTGTCCTCCGGAGCTGGAGCTAAGGCGTTCGGAACTGACCTCCAGCTTCCGGGTTGCAGGAAGCCCTCCGCCTCGAGGTTCTTCAGCTCCATCTCAGTGGTGGTGCAGGGCCACCATTTTCCCTTGGCTTCAGAGTCTCGTTGACGAGCCTTCGATTTTTTGACGATTTCTTCCGCCTTGTGCTCCGCCTGATCCGCCCCGGAGGCTTTCTCCGGGTTAGCAGAAGTCCCTTCAGCCTCCTTGCCGGAATCCTTTGAAGGATCCAGCCTGACTGGGACGAAGGGTGGAGGGGCGGAGGAGATTGGGGTTGCCAGGATTGGTTCAGAGGTTGGAGGCGGAGTCGTTGAAGACATCTGAAGAAAAGACATTGGCGGAAACATTCCTTAGTCGGATCCAGCGTCGTCAACCTAACGTTCATCCCTACCAACTACGGCGCGAGAGCAAAGCTCGAGAACTCACCGTGATGGAGTCCGCGGTGGCCGGAGTCGCCGGCGACGAGGTTTCGGCGCGGTGGCTCGCTGAAGTTAAGAACAGGACGAACTCCGTGCGGCGGTGAAGCAGCTCCGGCGAAACTCCGGCGAGATTCCGGCACGGCGGAGAGGAAGCTCGGGGCGGCGCTTCGCAGAGAGGTAGAAAGGGGGGTGAATGAGGATTAGGGGGTCGACGGTGGATATTTATAGGCTGGTGGGACGAGATTCGTGTTCCGCATCCTGTGGTCGGAACGCAAGCGTCGCACCGTTGGATGCGTGACACGTGTCCCAAACCCTAAACGGTAAAAATGGCTAGAGATAAGTTACCGCACAAATCGCGCGAAAATGGCGCCAGAATTGGCGGAACCGTTTGAGCCTTTTAAGGTTCCGGGTAATTGCGTGAAAATAAGTTGGCTCTCGTTCGCAAGCAGGGAAGTAACCCGGAAACGTATTTCGAATCGTCGATGGATGAAGTCCCGCAGAATGGGAGCATTTTCCGACTAAAAGTTGGGAAAGGAAGAAAATGTGAAGTTGGAGTTCTTCAAGTTTCTCCGCGTTACCAATATTGTCGGAGACCATGATGGACTAGCAAGGCGGAAACACGGGCGAAACTCGGAGAACTCGGGGGCTCTGTTGTGGGTATACTTCATGGGTGTACCATCGATAGTGCCTAGATCCGGCAAGCCCGGGTGGCCCACAGATGGTGATGAGGCATATGGCCCATCGGGCGGCCCAGTTGTTGTTGATCCTGATGGAAGATGTCCGGCCTAGGAGCAGGGAGCCGGATCCGACCAACCTTTGGAGGAACCCGGATCCATGAAGGCCCAGTAGGGACCCGGATCCGGTACGACATAGATGGAAGGGTGGATCCTTGGCGTACACGGCAAGACATTGTACCGTAGTTAGGCAAACCTGTAATCCGGCTAGGACTCTCCATGTAAACCCTAGATCCGTGCGTCTTTATAAGCCGGATCCTGAGAGCCCTAGAGGCACAACCACAACTCATTGTAACAACGCGAAAGCGCCTAGATAATTCCAGACAAGCAGCAGTAGGCCCTGTCATCGAGCAGGTGTTCCGAAGCTGGCTAACTCGCGTACCACCGTCCCGTGTGCACTCCGCCCTATGGCCCTACTTCTTCTCCCCCTCGTGAGGATCCCTCCTCCAAGATATCGTCGAATAGGCAACGACAAGTAACACAGCAGCAGTAACAGTAACACAGAGGCAATGGCACCAGAAAATAGTTGATACTACTTCCAATGTCATATAGGAACGAGTATATGATGATGAGAGATGGACCGGGGTTCCCAGCTATCTACACTAGTGGTAACTCTCCAATAATAAGTGACAAGTGTTGGGTGAACAAATTACAATTGGGAAATTGATAGGATTGAAATAGCACTAAGATAGAACATCAATTCATTAATCATGTAGGCATGTTTTCCATATATAGTCATACGTGCTCGCAATGAGAAACTTGCATAACATCTTTTGTCCTACCAGCCGGTGGCAGCCGGGCCTCAAGGGAATCTGGCAATTAAGGTACTCCTTTTAATAGAGCACCAGAGCAAAGCATTAACATTTGGTGAAAACATGTGATCCTCATATCACAGCCTTCCCCTCCGGTTGTCCCAATTTCTGTCACTTTGGGGCCTCGGGTTCCGGACAACAATATGTGCAAACAACTTGTAGATACAATCTAAGCAATAAGTATAGAGCTTAAATCTAAGATCATGCCACTCGTGCACTAGTGACAAGCATTAAAGACAACAAGATTGCAGCAACAATAACTTCACAAACTTTATAGATAGACTAATCATAATGTAACAATCCATCGGATCCCAACAAACACAACACCGATTACATCAGATGGATCTCAATCATGTAAGGCAGCTCATGAGATCATTGTATTGAAGTACATGGGAGAGAGAGTACCAACTAGCTACATCTAGAACCCGTAGTCCATGGGGGAACTACTCACGGAGCATGATGGAGGCGGTGGCGTCGATGGAGATGGCTTCCGGGGGCACTTCCCCGTCCCGGCGGCGTGCCGGAACAGAGATTATGTCCCCCGAATTGGAGTTTCGCGATGGCGGCGGCGCCCCTGGAGTCTTTGGAGTTTCGTCAATTGGTATCGGGTTTTTAGGTCGCGAGGGACTTTATAGGCGAAGAGGCGGCGCAAGGGGTGCTGGGGGCCACCCCATAGGCCGGCGGCCGGGGGGCCACCCGGCCGCCTTATGGTGTGGGGGCCTGGGCCTCCTCTCCGTCTCCCCTTCGGTCTGGTCCGTCTCGGTGAAATAAGATGTTTGGCTTTTGTTTCGTCGAATTTCGAGAATATTGCCCGAACAGCCTTTCTGGAACCAAAAAGTAACAGAGAGGCTGGCACTTCGGCATCTTGTTAATAGGTTAGTTCGGAAATGCATAAAATCATTATAAAGTGTGAGCAAAACATGTAGGTATTGTCATAAAACTAGCATGGAACATCAGAAATTATAGATACGTTGGAGACGTATCAAGCATCCCCAAGCTTAGTTCCTGCTCGCCCTCGAGTAGGTAAACGATAAAAAGAATAATTTCTGAAGTGACATGCTACCAACATAATCTTGATCATACTATTGTAAAGCATATGAGATGAATGAAGTGACTCAAGGCAATGATATATAGTTTGCTAACAAATAGATAACATATAGCAAAACTTTTCATGAATAGTACTTTCAAGACAAGCATCAAAAAGTCTTGCATAAGAGTTAACTCATAAAGCAATAAATTCTTAATAAGAGGTTTGAAGCAACACAAAGGAAGATTTAAGTTTCAGCAATTGCTTTCAACTTCAACATGCATATCTCATGGATAATTGTCAACACAAAGTAGTATAATAAGTGCAATAAGTAAGCATGTAAGAATCAATGCACAGTTGACACAAGTGTTTGCTTCTAAGATGGAAAGAAGTAGGTAAACTGACTCAACATAAAGTAAAAGAAAGGCCCTTCGCAGAGGGAAGCAGGGATTAAATCATGTGCTAGAGCTTTTCAAGTTTTGAAATCATATAGAGAGTATAAAAGTAAAGTTTTGAGAGGTGTTTGTTGTTGTCAACGAATGGTAGTGGGTACTCTAACTACCTTATCAACCAGACTTTCAAGAGCGGCTCCCATGAAGGATGTTATCTCTACCAGCAAGGTAGATCATCCCTCTTCTCTTTTGTTTACACATGTATTTTAGTTTCATTATTGATGACACTCCTCCCAACCTTTTGCTTACACAAGCCATGGCTAACCGAATCCTCGGGTGCCTTCCAACATTCACATACCATGGAGGAGTGTCTATTTGCAAAATTAAGTTGCTTACTGATAGATCAGGGCAAAACATGTGAAGAGAATTATTAATGAAAGTTAATTAATTGGGGCTGGGAACCCCATTGCCAGCTCTTTTTGCAAAATTATTGGATAAGCGGATGAGCCACTAGTCCATTGGTGAAAGTCTGTCAGAAGTAAATGACAAGATTGAAAGATAAATATCGCATACTTCCTCATGAGCTATAAAATATTGACACAAATAAGAGATAATAGCTTTTGAATTGTTTAAAGGTAGCACATGAAGTATTTACTTGGAATGGCAGGAAATACCACATAGTAGGTTGTTATGGTGGACACACATGGCATAGGTTTTGGCTCAAGGTTTTGGATGCACGAGAAGCATTCCCTCTCAGTACAAGGCTTTGGCTAGCAAGGTTGTTTGAAGCAAACACAAGTATGAACCGGTACATCAAAACTTACATAAGAACATATTGCAAGCATTATAAGACTCTACACTGTCTTCCTTGTTGCTCAAACACTTTTACCAGAAAATATCTAGACCTTAGAGAGACCAATCATGCAAACCAAATTTCAACAAGTTCTACGGTAGTTCTCCACTAATAGGTTTAAACTACATGGTAAATGAGCTTAAACATGATCTACTTGAGAGCTCAAAACAATTGCCAAGTATCAAATTATTCAAGATAATATGAAGCATTTTCTGTTTCCAACCAAATATCAATAAGTGTTGCGGTTTTCAACTCCGCCATGAACATAAAAATAAAGCTACGAACACCAGTGTTCATATGAAAAAGCGGAGCGTGTCTCTCTCCCACACAAGGATTGCTAGGATCCGAATTTATTCAAACATAAAAAATAAAATAAAAACAAACAGACGCTCCAAGTAAAGAACATATGATGTGACTGAATAAAAATATAGTTTCACTAGAAGTGACCTGATAAGTTGTTGATGAAGAAGGGGATGCCTTGGGCATCCCCAAGCTTAGACGCTTGAGTCTTCTTGAAATATGCAGGGATGAATCACGGGGCATCCCCAAGCTTAGACTTTTCACTCTTCTTGATCATATATCATCCTCCTCTCTTGACCCTTGAAAACTTCCGCCACACCAAACTTCTCATAAACTTCATTAGAGGGGTTAGTACTCAAAAAACTTTAATCCACTTTGGTCCTGTAGTGAAACATTGCAAGAACTCAATAAAACATTAGCAACAGCTCTCCACGTCTAGAAAGCCTTACTTAAAGTCCACAAGAGACAATGCAAAAAAAACAGAGACATAATCTGTCAAAACAGAACAGTCAGTAAAGACGAATTTTTAAGAGGTACTTCCGTTGCTCAAATCATAAAACTCAAAACTAATGAAACTTGCGTACATATCTGAGGAACACGCATGAAAATTGGCAGATTTTTCTGACTTTCCTACAGAGAGACCTACTCAAATTCGTGACAGATAGAAATCTGTTTCTGCGCAGAAATCCAAATCTAGCATCAACCTTCTATTAGAGACTTTACTTGGCACAACAATGCAATAAAATAAAGATAAGGAGAGGTTGCTACAGTAGTAACAACTTCAAGACACAACAAAACAGTAGCAAAATAAAGACATGGGTTATCTCCCAAGAAGTTCTTTCTTTATAGCCATTAAGATGGGCTCAGCAATTTTAATGATGCTCACATAAGGATGAGAGTTGAAGCAAAATAGAGCATCAAAAAGCAAGTTCAAAACACATTTAAGTCTAACCCACTTCCTATGCATAGGAATCTTGTACACAAATAAATTCATGAAGAACCAAGTGACAAGCATAGGATGATAAAACACGAGTAACTTCAAAATTTTCAGCATGTAGAGAGGTGCTTTAGTACCATGAAAATTTCTACAACCATATTTTCCTCTCTCATAATAATTTCCAGTAGCTTCATGAATAAACTCAACAATATAACTATCACATACATCATGCTTTTCATGATCTACAAACACATAATTTTTATCAAGCTCAAAAATAGTGGGATTAAAACTTTCAAACCCACTTTTATCAATAATATAACAAGATGATTGATCAATCTCAAAAGATATGGGACTACTAGATGAAGTCAAGACTTTTCCAATCCCATTTTCATTAGTGGTATAATTAATATTATCAAGTAACATAGGACCATCATCTAGAGCTTTATCATAAATATTTGCTAAGCAAAACTCTTTAGTACCATGCATTTCGACATCAGGCACAAACAAAGCATTATCATAAGATTTATCAAAATAGCATGGATTATCATAGATAACAGTAGCATAATTATTCTCACAAGTTTTACTCATAGGGAATATTTCAAGAGAATCCACAGGAACATAACACTCATCCTCCTTTGGTAAGCATGGAGGACAATCAAATAGTGTAAGAGATAAAGAGTTACTCTCATTAGAAGGTTGGCATGGGTAGCTAATCCATTCTTCCTCCTTTTGTTCATCACTCTCCTCCTCTTTTTCATCCAATGAGCTTTCAGGTTCATCAATTTCCTCCTCTTTTTCATCCAATGAGCTTTCAGGTTCATCAATTTCCTCCTCTTTTTCATCCAATGAGCTTTCAGGTTCATCAATTTCTTCTTTCACAGGTTCCTGCAAATTGTGAGTGCATTCTTGTGCATTAATGAGTCTCTCTTTATAATCAATGATATAAGGATTATCACCGTAACTTTCTATGCAAAAATTAAGGATAGAAGAGACATAATCTTTAAGGTCCTTACAAGCAACACAAGTTTCATAATTTTTAGACATGAAGGATTCGATCTCAGAAGCTCCCATAAATAAGACAAATTGTTCTACCTCTTCGAACCCAAAATGAATATAGTTATTCCAATTATAGTTCTTAATTAAAACTTCTTCACTAAAGCCACATTGGAATTTCAGATGTTTAGTATCCTGTTTAGAGCAACAGTTTATATCATGGCGTTTAAGCAAGATTTTAGCAATTGTATTCAATTTTTCTATCACAGCACTCATGACTTTACCCGTTCTTGATTCTCTATAATTCATATATATTTCAATAAGCTCCAAATAGGTTGTGGGTTCTCCCATAACAACAGTTTTTAATTTTTCGGTTTTTCAAATTTTTATGGATTTTTGGGTATATAAGAAAAATAAAACAAAACAAAAAGAAACTAGATAAAAGTAAACTAAGCAAAACAATACTAGACAGAAATAAACTAAGCACAAATAAACTAGACAAAAGTAAACTAAGCAAAATAAAATAAAATAAAATAAAAACAAAGAGAGAGGTAGAGTGTACTCCCAAGGTGAACTTATGAGTAGAGCTATGCCTCCCCGGCAACGGCGCCAGAAAATAGTCTTGATAACCCACAAGTATAGGGGATCGCAATAGTCGAGGGAAGTAAAACCCAAATTTAATGATTCGACACAAGGGGAGGTAAAGAATACTTATAAGCCTTAACAATCGAGTTGTCAATTCAGCTGCACTGGAAAAGCACTAGTAACAGGGTGATGTGAAAGCAGCATAATATGAGAGCAATAGTAACATAACATAGCAGATAGTAGTAACACAGAGGCAATGGCACCAGAAAATAGTTGATACTACTTCCAATGTCATATAGGAACGAGTATATGATGATGAGAGATGGACCGGGGTTCCCAGCTATCTACACTAGTGGTAACTCTCCAATAACAAGTGACAAGTGTTGGGTGAACAAATTACAGTTGGGAAATTGATAGGATTGAAATAGCATTAAGATAGAACATCAATTCATTAATCATGTAGGCATGTTTTCCATATATAGTCATACGTGCTCGCAATGAGAAACTTGCATAACATCATTTGTCCTACCAACCGGTGGCAGCCGGGCCTCAAGGGAATCTACTGGCAATTAAGGTACTGCTTTTAATAGAGCACCGGAGCAAAGCATTAACACTTGGTGAAAACATGTGATCCTCATATCACAGCCTTCCCCTCCGGTTGTCCCAATTTCTGTCACTTTGGGGCCTCGGGTTCCGGACAGCAATATGTGCAAACAACTTGTAGATACAATCTAAGCAATAAGTATAGAGCTTAAATCTAAGATCATGCCACTCGTGCACTAGTGACAAGCATTAAACACAACAAGATTGCGGCAACAATAACTTCACAAACTTTATAGATAGACTAATCATAATGTAACAATCCATCGGATCCCAACAAACACAACACCGATTACATCAGATGGATCTCAATCATGTAAGGCAGCTCATGAGATCATTGTATTGAAGTACATGGGAGAGAGAGTACCAACTAGCTACAGCTAGAACCCGTAGTCCATGGGGGAACTACTCACGGAGCATTATGGAGGCGGTGGCGTCGATGGAGATGGCTTCCGGGGGCACTTCCCCGTCCCGGCGGCGTGCCGCAGAGATTCTGTCCCCGAATTGGAGTTTCGCGATGGCGGCGGCGCCGGAGTCTTTCTGGAGTTTCGTCAATTGGTATCGGGTTTTTAGGTCGCGAGGACTTTATAGGCGAAGAGGCAAGGGCGTGCCGGGGGCCCATAAGGGCGCGGCGAGGGGCCACCCGCGCCGCCTTATGGTGTGGGGGCCCTGGGCCTCCTCTCCGTCTCCCCTTCGGTGTTCTGGTCCGTCTCGGTGAAATAAGATGTTTGGCTTTTGTTTCGTCGAATTCCGAGAATATTACCCGAACAACCTTTTTGGAACCAAAAACAGCAGAAAACAGGAACTGGCACTTCGGCATCTTGTTAATAGGTTAGTTCCGGAAAATGCATAAAATCATTATAAAGTGTGAGCAAAACATGTAGGTATTGTCATAAAACTAGCATGGAACATTTAAATTATAGATACGTTGGAGACGTATCACAAGTCGAGGCCGCGGCCGGCAGCAGCAAGGCGGAGGCGACGGGGGTGGGGGGGCGGCGCGGGGGGGAGGAGCCTCCGCCCCGCCCGGGAGGGGCGGGAAAGGGAGGCGGCGGGTTAGGGTTTGAAGGGTACGTACGCGGGTTAGGGTTTGCCGGGCTTGTGATAGCTACGCTGACTAAAAGGGGACATATAAGTTTTAAAGTTTCGAAAGGGGACAAAAGTGCGGAAATCCCAAATGTAGCCTCTCGTATTTTTTTCAAAATTCGAATTCAACAATAATTTCAAAAATTCTGAAAAATAATCTAGATGTAGACAATGATGTACTCTACCGCTGTGTAAAATCTCAAGATAAAATTTGTATTCTAGGCTACAAAAAGATGAAAAATTCTAATAAATTTTGGAGGTTTCAAAACCTATACTGCTCGCTTTTTCCCTAGAAGATCTAGGTTTAATCGAACCTTGGGAAACACTGCTAAATGGTGTGAAGGAAACATCTACAAGACTTGCTAGTGTAATTTATCTTCAGTTTATTGGACCTATCTAGTTTACTTTTAAGGAGGTTGTGTTCAATGATGGAAATAGGTCGGGTTAAGTTTTCATCTGCAGCTATGCATACATATATAAATGAAGCTCATATGTGTAACAAATAAAATAGAGATAAGAGATTTGTGAGTAGCACATCCGTAAATACTCTTGCCTCTAAAGCCAGAGTTGACAAGAGCCTAATGGTCCAACCATTGTCCTTACAGTCGCAAGCAACAACAGTTTTTAAGTAAATACAGACCAAAACCTTAAGCTAGATGCTTGTGTTATGATCCCAAATGAATCACTAAACATGTACCGTTACTTTACCCTTTATGTCACTGAGGTTTCGTGGTAGCACGCCGTTCTCCACTCATCCCACCTCTTCCCTTGATCGATTCGAATGATATGAGTACATGCAGATCATCAAGACGAGACAAAGAGACAAGGATACAAGATTGTAAAACACTTATTCAATCCTTACACATATCATAAGATTAGATGCACATGAACGCTATGAGGATTCACCCAAACACGCAGCTCGTGAGGACTACTCACACATAATATCAAGATCAAATACAAGAGATAGAAATTATTGTGCAAAATAGTTAGATTGAAATCACAATATTCTTATAATGGCCGCCAATTCTCAAGAAGATCTCTATTACAATGGTGATGGCTATAGCTATGGATGAGATGAGAGATGAAATGGATGAACTATGATGATGGATCTCCTTTGATGTGGTGCAAATGGATCTGGTGGATGGAGGCTCTGTTTGGCAACAAATGGCTCTCTCTTCAGCGTCGGTTTCTTCACAACTTTTATAGTGTTTGATCTCGGGAACGCAGCCGCGGGTGGTACAGGCGGACGGTATGGGCGGGGCTTGCCCGTGCCGATGTCCGTTAAAGCTTCAGGAACCACCTTTCCGAGCGCAGTTAACTTTGCCATGCTCCTGACGTGATTTTCTTCAGTAATTGCAGGTCCATTCGCTGTTATGACGTGATTTTCTGCACAACATCCAAAAATAGAAGAGATTGCATATCTTTGCATTGATTAGGCATTAGTGGCAAGTTGAGAGGTAAACTTAGTCAATTTCTTGACTTAGCTAAGGGTTTAAACGCGAGAAAATATGGCATATTTCATAGCCATCACCAGCGCCATTGCGTCCTCTTCGAGCCACTTTCACGCAAATTAAATTTCGCGCAGCGACGTTGCAATTTCCCCAGACGCTCTACAATACGTCTCATCTCTTGCCAGCGTTAATGTGCGCCACCACCCCTTTGCCGCCTCCGACGTATAAAACGGGGTGCTCTCTCATGGCCCGTCACACACAACCCTAGCACCACACATCCACAACCCTAGCGCCAACCAACTTTCACCACACACACTCCATGGCGGGTTAAACTCGCCGCGGGGACCCTGCTGTGGCAGGGCAGGGCGGTCGTGTTGCACGCTCGCCATCGCCTGACGACCCATGACAAGTACTTCCATTTTGTCGTCCTCATCAACGACGACCCTTTCCACAAGAAGAAGATCCCAGATAAATTCGTCGAATTTCTTGCCGGCCGGGAGCCGGCCGAGGTGACCCTATGGGAAGCAAGCTGCGTCTTCTGCCGGTGGACCGTGGATGTCTTCTTCAACGAGGAAGGCAAGATGTACCTCCACACCAGCTGAAAATAGTTTGCCTGCGCCCACGACGCCGATGTCGGCTGCTTGATGAACTTCTTCTACGAAGGCGAGGTGAGATGAACGTCAAGGTATTCGACAACGAGTCTTGCCGTATCCACTACCACGGTGACGACAGCGGTGTCAACGAAGACGAGAGACCGTATGACCTATAGTCTAAGTTTTTGTGCCAATGGTGTATTCAAGGTTTCTGAATGTTCTACGTCGGTCGTTTAATTTTTTATTTATTTAAAAGCGACAAAGAATCTCCAAAATTATGAATAAAATATTAAATTTAAATAGAAAATTATTTGAGGATCGTGTTTGGGGGAGTCAAGCGCAAACGCTTAATCTGACGTTTCAATCGAACGCGGTTTGGATGGCGGCTGAGATGCTCCTGGTATCCGAAATGGTGATAGCCCATTGAAATTGTCCTTAAAAATGGCTATTTAGGTAAAAAAAAAAAAAAAGATAAGTCGACGCAATGTGCTGGGTGTTGGTCCATCGCAGTCTGATTTGATGGATCGGCTTTTCTCGCTGGACGATATGATCGGACGAGAGCGTAGGAACAAGAGCAGCCTGGCTCGGCTGGTTCACTCCAGGTGATGTCAATCATGTGACGCATCAGCAGCCAGCCTTTGTCCAGACAAAAATAAGTACGTATAATCATCGGCCAGCTTTGGTTTTAACGAGACAGATTTACGCGATCCCGTGCTAGCAGCGCACAGCTAGCTTCGTACTAGATCAGTTTCATGGCTCAACCCGTACAACATGCGCGCACGATCCCCGCACGCCATACTCATGTTACCACACGTGCACCTAGCTACACAGCCTACAAAAATATTGCAACTTCTCTGCAACTGACACAATACTACTGACTTTGCCGAGCTCACTTCAGCTGTATAATTGCAAGCTTGCTCGGGAGACATTGCTTGAATAAAAGTAGTACAGGAAATCACATCATAGTTTTGCATGGTGAGTATCAAAAACTAGTTCTGAACTCAGACTCATATGCTCCTGGTTGAATAAAGAAATAAAAAAATAGCAGACAAACTGAAAATTCTGTACAATAAAAATAAACAAGTGTTCTAACTTCACATCAAAAATCATCGAGAAAGATATATTTAGTGGTCTATGCAAAACAAGATAAAATAGGTTGTTGTTTGGAACATCTAGATTTGTTGCTTACACCACTCTATTTTTCTTTTTTACATAGATAACTATATATATTTTTTCTCAGAGATTTTTGATGTGTAGTTAGAACACTTGTTCATGTTCACTCTAGAAACTTTTTAGATATTTTTAATTTTGTTTACAAATTTTTCCCGATTCTTTTATTCAATCAGGAGCATATGTGGATGGGTTCATGAACGCCTTGTCTCGTTGCATACTCCTTTTCCACCTGTTTATTACGACATGTAGTATAAACATTGATTAATCACTCTAAAAATTATACCATTGGATTCATATTCACAAGACGTTTCTTCTGGTATATTTTTTTGACAATAAATTATAATTGACTAAATTTATGGTAAACGTTTTCTTGAACTATGTATCGATCTAATAGACCGTTACAGAGGGATTAGTAGCATTCTCATTTTTTAAAAACCTTTGCAAATGGTCATATTAGTTGACAAGATAAGTAATAAATATGCAATTCGCGACATTGATTTATGATGCATCTAAATTCTTTGTGATTCAATACGAGAAAGGGTGAATTAGGTTTTTAAGAAGTTCTCCAGGCGATTGCTCACGATCTTCGTCACGACTCTTCTTCCATCAAAGTCGGGTTGTTCTGCGTACCGCCATTCCGTCGGCGTCTA
Source organism: Lolium multiflorum (assembly GCA_030979885.1). Lineage (NCBI taxonomy): Eukaryota > Viridiplantae > Streptophyta > Magnoliopsida > Poales > Poaceae > Lolium > Lolium multiflorum. The sequence goes on from CM061750.1 coordinate 407,798,409, forward strand.
CTCCGACATATCTTCACCAACATTATCGTCAACAACATCACAACACAATCACCAAACGATCAATATACCCAACGTGATCCGATCTGTTTAGTTTTGGTTGTTGCATATGCATAAGCCGTTCGTGTTGATCAGTACATCTAGTATGTTTGAGTTTCACATGTTAGGGCGTCTTCAACGGCTGACGCAAATGGACCGATGTTGTCATTCGGTCCGCGCGGACAGTCTAAGGGAAAAAAAACTCCAACCCACATGAAACATTAATACATGTGTGTCTAATAAACAAACAGGAGTTCCTAGTTTATTGATCATCAACAATAAATATTGTTAATAACGGAATCACATCATTAAGAGAATGATGTGATAAACACACTCAAGTAAATATAGCAATATGATCAAGGCATTAAGTTTACATTGTGTATAAAACACATTCGAATTAGGCCCAATCCTTACACCATGAGCTCATATCAATTACTGACACCAGAGAAGTGCTTTGATGACATCAAACATCACACCGTAACATGGTGACTACAAAGGTGGCGTTGGGTACTATGAAGGTATTAGTTGAGCCTCATGGATAAGTGTGGGATTTGTCCATCCAGATGACAGAGAGATATATACTTTGGGCCCTCTCGGTGATATCGCATCGACGCCACTTGCAAGCACGTGACTAGGTCACAAAGATGTCGTATTACAGAACGAGTAAAGAGATATCAAACTAGGTATGGTTGATACCGATGATTAGATATCTGACAAGTAAAATATCGCGAGACAATGAATTAGTTACAATGTTTATGGTTCACGCGATCAAAAGATTCATTGTTAAATGTGTCGGAGTCATTACAAATCTCCAGATCCCGCTGTTGACTATTGATCCAAGAGATGTCTCGATCATGTTCACATTATTCATGAACCGTACAACGACACAATTAAAGTTTGTCGACGCTTTTGAGAAGATACGAAATATCGAAGAATATTTTGAAACGCACCAGAATTGTTTCGGGAAGAATTGTTCAAGAAGCACCGAAGTTGCTTCTTATAATAAGTGGGCCGATCCAATACCATTGTTCTTCCCAACAATATACCCGACTCTTGTTCTTACCAGTATTCATATGAAAAAGCGGAGCGTGTCTTTCTCCCACATAAGGAATGCTAGGATCCGATTTTATTCAAACAAAAACAAAAACAAAAACAAACAGACGTTCCAAGTAAAGCACATAAGATGTGACGGAATAAAAATATAGTTTCACTAGAGGTGGCCTGATAAGTTGTCGATGAAGAAGGGGATGCCTTGGGCATCCCCAAGCTTAGATGCTTGAGTCTTCTTGAAATATGCAGGGATGAACCACGGGGCATCCCCAAGCTTAGACTTTTCACTCTTCTTGATCATAGTATATCATCCTCCTCTCTTGACCCTTGAAAACTTCCTCCACACCAAACTCAAAACAAACTCATTAGAGGGTTAGTGCATAATCAAAAATTCACATATTCAGAGGGGACACAATCATTCTTAACACTTATGGATATTACCCAAAGCTACTGAAAGTTAATGGAACAAAGAAATCCACTCAACACAGTAAAAGAGGCAATGCGAAATAAAAGGCAGAATCTGTCAAAACAGAACAGTCCGTAAAAACGAATTTTTTAGAGGCACTTAACAGGCTCAGATGAAAAAGCTCAAAACTAATGAAAGTTGCATACATATCTGGGGATCACGCATGAATTTTCGCAGATTTTTTCGATTCTTCTACAGAGAGATCTACTCAAATTCGTGATAGGTAAAAAATTGTTTCTACGCAGAAATCCAAATCTAGTATCAACTTTAATATCAGAGACTTTACTTGGCACAACAATATGATAAGGAGAGGTTGCTACAGTAGTAACAACTTCCAAGACACAACAAAGTAATAAAAACATACATGGGTTATCTTTCAAGTAGTGCTTTTCTTTAACGCCTTTCAGCTAGGCGCAGAAAGTGCAAACCAAGTATTATCAAGAGAAGAAGCATCAACATCATAATTTGTTCTAATAATAGAATCAAAAGGTAACTTCATTCTCTTTCTATGTAAGTGTTCCATACCTTTCTTGAGAGGGAATTGATACTTAATATTTCCTTCCTTCATATCAATAATAGCACAAACAGTTCGAAGAAAGGGTCTTCCCAAAATAATAGGACAAGATGCATTGCATTCGATATCCAAGACAACAAAATCAACGGGGACAAGTTTATTGTTAACCGTAATATGAACATTATCAATCCTCCCCAAAGGTTTCTTTATAGAATTATCAGCAAGATTAACATCCAAATAACAATTTTTCAATGGTGGCAAGTCAAGCATATCATAGAGTTTCTTAGGCATAACAGAAATACTTGCACCAAGATCACATAAAGCATTACAATCAAAATTATTGACCTTCATTTTAATGATGGGCTCCCAACCATCTTCCAACTTCCTAGGAATAGAAGCTTCAAGTTTTAATTTCTCTTCTCTAGATTTAATGAGAGCATTTGTAATATGTTTTGTAAAGGCCAAATTTATAGCACTAGCATTAGGACTTCTAGCAAGTTTTTGCAAGAACTTAATAACCTCAGAGATATGACAATTATCAAAATCTAAACCATTATGATCTACAGCATTCTGAAAAATTTCAGCACTTTTATCACAAACAGTTTCAGCAGTTTCAGGCAATTTTGCACGCTTTGTACTAGGAGTAGAAACATTGCCAACACCAATTATTTTACCATTGATAGTAGGAGGTTTAGCAACATGTGAAGCATCAACATTACTAGTGGTGGTAATAGTCCAAACTTTAGCTACATTATTCTCTTTAGCAAGTTTTTCTTCTTTCTTTTCTCTTTCCCACCTAGCATGCAATTCAGCCATCAATCTAATATTATCATTAATTCGAACATGGATAGCGTTTGCTGTAGCAAATGACTTAATATCTTTATCTTCATTAGGCATAACTTTCAATTTTAAAAGATCAACATCAGCAGCAAGACTATCAACCTTAGAAGCAAGAATATCAATTTTACCAAGCTTTTCTTCAACAGATTTATTAAAAGCAGTTTGTGTACTAATAAATTCTTTAAACATGACTTCAAGACCAGAGGGTGCACTCCTACTATTGTTTTAAGAATTACCATAAGAATTACCATTATTGGAAGGATATGGCCTATAATTGTTACCAAAATTATTCCTATAAGCATTGTTGTTGAAATTACTATTTTTAATGAAGTTCACATCAACATGCTCTTCTTGAGCAACCAATGAAGCTAAAGGAACATTATTAGGATCAACAATAGATCTACCATTAACAAGCATAGACATAATAACATCAATCTTATCACTCAAAGAGGAGGTTTCTTCAACAAATTTACCTTCTTACCTTGCGGAGTCCTTTCAGTGTGCCATTCAGAGTAGTTGATCATCATATCATCAAGAAGTTTTGTTGTAGCACCCAAAGTGATGGACATAAAAGTACCTCCAGCAGCTGAATCCAATAGGTTCCTTGAAGAAAAATTTAATCCTGCATAGAAGGTTTGGATGATCATCCAAGTAGTTAGTCCATAGGTTAGGCAATTCTTTACCAAAGATTTCGTTCTTGCCCATGCTTGGGCAACATGTTCATTATCCAATTGCTTAAAATTCATAATGCTACTTCTCAAAGATATAATTTTAGCAGGAGGATAATATCTACCAATGAAAGCATCTTTACATTTAATCCATGAATCAATACTATTCTTAGGCAAACATAGCAACCAATTTTTAGCTCTTCCTCTTAAGGAGAAAGGAAACAATTTAAGTTTTATAATATCCCCATCTACATCCTTCTACTTTTGCATTTCACAAAGTTCAACAAAATTATTAAGATGGGCAGCAGCATCATCAGTACTAACACCAGAAAATTGCTCTCTCATAACAAGATTTAGTAAAGCATGTTTAATTTCATAAAATTCTGCTGTAGTAGCAGGAGCAATAGGAGTGCATATAAAATCATTATTATTGGTGCTAGTGAAGTCACACAACTTAGTGTTCTCAGGAGTATTCATTTTAACAATAATAAAAACAAGTAAAGCAAACTAAATAAAGTAAATTAAAGCAAGTAACTAATTTTTTTGTGTTTTTGATATAAGAAGCAAACAAGACAGAAAATAAAATAAAGTAAAGCAAGACAATAAACAAAGTAAAGAGATTGAATGTGAGAGACTCCCCTTGAAGCGTGTCTTGATCTCCCCGGTAACGGCGCCAGAAAAATGCTTGATGGCGCGTGAAGCACACGTCCGTTGGGAACCCCAAGAGGAAGGTGTGATGCGTACAACAAGTTTCCCTCAGTAAGAAACCAAGGTTATCGAACCAGTAGGAGATGAAGGCCACATGAAGGTTGTTGGTGAAGGAGTGTAGTGCGACGCAACACCAGGGATTTCGGCATCAACGTGGAACCTGCACAACACAATCACAATACTTTGCCCCAACTTAACAGTGAGGTTGTCAATCTCACCGGCTTGCTGAAAATAAAGGATTAAACATATGGTGTGGAGAATGATGTTTGTTTGCGATGAACAACAGAGAACAGAGATTGCAGTAGATTGTATTTCAGATCTAAAAGAATGGACCGGGGTCCACATTTCACTAGTTGTGTCTCTCCAATAAGATAAATAGCATGTTGGGTGAACAAATTACAGTTGGGCAATTGACAAATAGAGATGCACATACATATATCATGATGACTACTATAAGATTTAATTAGGCATTACGACAAAGAACATAGACCGCTATCCAAATGCATCTATGCCTAAAAGTCCACCTTCGGTTAGCATCCGCACCCTTCCAATTAAGTTGCAAACAATGACATTTGCATTAAGTACTGAATGTAATCAACACAAATATCCTTAGACAAAGCTGATGTTTTATCCCTAGTGGCAACAACACATCCACAACCTTAGAATTTTCTGTCACTGTCCCAGATTCAATGGAGGCATGAACCCTCTATCGAGCATAAATACTCCCTCTTGGAGTTACAAGTATCAACTTGGCCAGAGCCTCTACTAGCAACGGAGAGCATGCAAGAACATAAACAACATATATGATAGATTGATAATCAACTTGACATAGTATTCAATATTCATCGGATCCCAACAAACACAACATGTAGCATTACAAATAGACGATCTTGATCATGATAGGCAGCTCACAAGATCTAAACATGATAGCACAAGAGGAGAAGACAACCATCTAGCTACTGCTATGGACCCATAGTCCAAGGATGAACTACTCACGCATCAGTCCGGAGGCGGGCATGGTGATGTAGAGCCCTCCTGATGATTCCCCTCTCCACAGGGTGCCGGAGGCGATCTCGAATCCCCCGAGATGGGATTGGCGGCGGCGCCACAAGAACTTTTCTCGTATCGTGCCTTTGATAGGGTTTTCGCACGAGAGAATATATAGGCGGCGGCGTAGCCTGGAGGCGCCGAGGGGCCCACCCCATAGGGCGGCGCGCCAAGGGGGGGCCGCGCCCCTAGGGTGTGGGCCGCCTCGTCGCCCTCTTCGTCTCTCTCGGACTGGAAGGCTCCGCAAAATAAGACCGTGGGCTTTGTTTCGTTCAATTCCAAGAATATTTCGTGTAGGATTTCGAAACCAAAACAAGAAAACAGAACCGGCGTTCGCATCTTGTTAATAGGTTAGTGCCGGGAAAATGCATCAAAATGATATAAAGTGTATATAAAACATGTGAGTATTGTCATAAAACTAGCATGGAACATAAGAAATTATAGATACGTTTGAGACGTATCAGGTGGCGGATACAAGCATCCGGATCTGGCACTGCCTCGTCTTCTTCCTCGACCTCATGGAGCTCCGGCGGTCGGAGCCGAAGGTGTGGTGGTGGAGGAGATGAAGATCTCGTAAATAAGGTGGTTTCGGCGATCTCGGTGGCTGAGTGCAGCGACAAGCCGCTTCTTCCTCGCCGGGGCGGCGAGAGGAGGAGTTCCGCTCGCTCTCCGACAAAACCACTTCAGCAGTGGGAGCAAGTCTCGTTTCGATGGAGGTTACCACGGCGCCGCTGTCGCCGATCTTGGCCGAAGTGTCCTCCAACCTCGTGACGGTCGATCACGCCGGCAGGAGAGCCTCATGTCGTCTCGAGCTCCTCGCAGGACTCGAAGACGGCGACTTCCACCGCCTTGCCTTCGCATCTCATGGTCGAAAGGCGACCCTCCTTTTCCTCTACTTCCTGAGACCAAGAAGTCCGAGGAAGATCTATCGCTCCGCCACGACGCCACCAAGCGGTTCGTCCCCGACGCTGTCCGTCCCGTGGCGAGCAGCTCGACTGGCAATTCCATCTGCGGTGCGGAGCTTCAAGGACCTGATCGCTTTTTCCATTTTCTTTTTGGGGTCTTTTCTGCAAAAGCTCTGTCCTTATCCAGAATATCCCTGATCTGTAGGGTTTTTGTGTAAAATATAATCACCGCTTCTTTAATATAAGCAGCTTCTAGGGTCTTCGGATCCTACCCCTGTAAAAAAAAGATACTCCGTATAAGATATGGTAGTAACACATTATTCTCTTGTTTTGGATATAAAATTGTTTTTCGCCGTGATTCCTGCAAAAGTCAAGCTCGGCCGCGCGATGAGGAGCCAAAGTCTCACCACGAATCGAGCTTTGTCAGATTGCAACTCGTAGTGCGGATCATAGTTTTAAAAACCGGACCGGACCGGCGGTTGAACCGGAAAAAACCGGAACCGGAGCCTCCTCTGGTTTTTTAGGCGCACTAGACCGTTCGCGCAGGTGACCCGGAAAAAACCATTGAAACCGCGGTTCGACCAGTGGTTTTAGGAGAAGACCGGGCCTAACAGGATGCCGGTCCAACCGTAGGAACTCTCATCGCGCGATGAAAAATTGAAATGCGGCAGCAGGAATCGAACACGCAACCTCCTAACGAAAGGTCCAGCGAGCAGACCAGTTGAGCTAGGATCGCTTGATGTATGGATGGAACACGGAACTATTTTGTACATATCCTAAACGGTAGTACCTAAAAATGATCAACAGTATACATAATGGGCTATGCTCTTTTGCACTGCATCTGCGTGTGAATTGCATGCAAAATTGCATGATGCGTGTGTCGCTGTCTTGGACATGGCAAGTTGGTGGTAACCTCACTAAATTTTCATATTAATATGTGAATTATTATGTCAAATTGCAACTCTAAAATACTTTTGCATAAATTATTATTTATTTATTACAGAATTTATAAATAAAATGTAATACTCCATATCATAAAAAACCAAACAGTGAACCGGTGAACCAATGGTTCGACCGGTAAAAACCTGAACCGATAGCTTCACCGGTTCGATCACCGGTCCGGTTTTTAAAACTATGGTGCGGATGTGGGACAAGACCGCACCGGCCAAAGCGCCCATGTATGGCTTCTTTTCAGCTGGAGATCACTGATAACATAAACGGTAAATACGGCATGTCTTTCCTTGGTTGGTCTTTTCCATCCACAAAGTAACAAAGTAGCTTTGGTGCACGCCTATTGGAAAGTCCAAATGAGCACCTATTGGATTGGTCCACCCCCAAAAGCACCGAAAGGTATCGCAGTTGTGGGGCTCGCTCGCAGAATAGATCTACCCTGTACTCCCTCCGTCCTTACATCATCTCGACCGATAGTCTCGATAGCATTTTAAGAGCCGGCATGGTTTTTGAGCTAACACCGGCACACTCTTAAAAACGCTGGCGTGGTTTCGAGCTTAATAGAAACGCCGACAACTCCGTGCTGGCCCCTTCGCAAATGGCGTGAATTGGGCCCGCCGGCGCCTTGCGTCACGTTGGTTTTCGCGGGTGGAGCCGCCTTAGCAGCGAGAGGAGGCGACGGTTCGCGTTGAAAACGACGGTGCATCATAAATGCGACGCCTCGGCTGTAGCGCGGTCGGCCGCCGATGAGACCACCGGTCCACGCGCAGACGCCACCGTAAATGCGACGCCTCGGCTGTTGTGCGGGTAGTTGCCACCCCTATTTAGCCTTCCACCGTCGCGACGCTATCCTCTCATCTTCACCACCGCTGTGCTATCCTCTCCTCTCCACCACAACAATGTCGCGACAGCTCCATACGACATACACGATGCTTGGCTGCAACGACCGCACGCCGACTGCGGCGCCTCAACCACCACCGCAGCCACATCGCTCGCAGCCGCAACCCAACACCGACATCGACTACAACTTCGACGACTCTGTCGACCCACGGTTCGAGGAGTGGAACGAGGCGTACGTAGCAGACGTAGAAGCTGAGGCGATGGAGGATGCAGCGCAGTGCGGCGAGCAGCCGCAGGTCCCCGCTAACCCGGAGCAGGCGGTGATCCTGGCCTCCTTGAACGCGCAGCGCTTCAGGAGGCTGAAGGAGGAACATCGCGAGTTCATCAATGACGCCAACTTCGAGCACGCCGTCGAGATCTCGCGCCAGTGGGCGGCCACGGAGGAGGCGGGACGCCTCCTCATGGCGACGGAGCGACAAAAGCTCCTTGAGCCGAACGCTCAGCGGCAGGCCGAGGCGTTCGCCCGTGAGCAAGCGAGGCTCGCCCATAACGAGGAGTCTCACCGATGACTGGCATCGCTGAGGGGATAGCGCCGCCGGCAAGCTCCTGCGTCATCGGCGGCCATGCTCCACCGCCAGGTGCGCGAAGCAAGGGCGGAGAGGTGGGCACAAACACGGGGGGCAAAGGGGAAGAACGACGACGAGGCAGACCCGTCGCGCGCCCCAACCGACGACCACTAGATTAGGGTTCTAAGTTTAAGTTTTATTTAAGTTTAAATTCGAGTAACTTTTATATAAAACTAGTCAATATTTGTATGCATTTCGTTTTGTAAATGCCATTCACATTTGAATTTCTATTGGGGGCTGCCGTATGGGGGGCGCCAGTGTTGCCTGTGCCCTGCCAACGACTATTTGTGGCGCGCCGGTGGAGTTGCTCTTAAATAAGTGTACATCTAGCTGTAAACTTTGTCCACAAAAGAGTGTATTCCTTTCTTCACAATACACTTTAAAGTAACAAAAAATGTTTTCTCCCTCATCGCACGGAAATCAAATCCAATTATATTGTGCACAAGTTTTCCTTATTTTCTACTTGCACTTTGCTCACTGAAGATGAAAGAATTAAAGAGGAGAAATATGTTGGTTTCACCTTCTTACTATATTTTTCACTACACTTCATAATTTATCATGAAAACCCTCCATGTACATTTATTTATGGACAGAGAAAGTCACGTGCTTTTGCACTAACGGGTGATTCTTTTCCTTAACGAAATCTCAAATCTGCACTGACGTGGAGCCAATTCTACTAGCTGCCGGATCCAAATATGAAATATCAGGCGGCCGCACGCACATCTGCGCCGCCGAGAGGGCGAGAGGCTCTCCCGCCGACAAGTCATGCGCTGAGTGAAGCAAAAGACACGAAAAGATGACGCCTGCTGCTACGTCCTGCCTCATGCTCGCTCGCGCATCGCGCATGTTTTCTTTTCAGAACATCCAAAATCTAAATTTTTTTTTTTGAGAATTATCCAAAATCTAAATGAAGAAGAGAAAACAAACTGCCGCGAACCAGGCTTTCATTACAACTACACGGAAACATCTTGCTGGGCACAAGCCCACGAGCCTGTAGATAGCCCTGCTATGCGTCGCATCGTCCAGATTTGCTTCGAGTACTAGCCACTAGGGGTCCTCCTCCGGGGATTTCTATTCTCCGCTCATAGCGGGAGCGAACCGGCGCTCCGCACAGGGCGGACTAATTCTGGGCCGGCCCATTAACGAGGAAGTGTCTGCTTTTTCCGGTTTTCTTCAGTTTATTCTTCGATTTCCTTAGCTTTTTGTCAAAATTTTCGATGTTTCCAGTCAGTCTTTTTTGAAATTTTTTCCAACTTGAAATTCTCAAGTTTTCTTGAAATTTTTAAAATCTGAACCTTTTCGGTTTTGAACATTTTTCAGATCCAACTATTTTTATATTTTTATTTTTTAAAAAAATATTTTTTTCCAGATCAGTACATTTTTTAATCCGAACATTTTTCAGATTCGATTTTTTTTAGATTTAAATTTTTTTAAATTTAAACCTTTTCAGATTTGTACATTTTTGAAATTCAAACATTTTTCAGAAACGAACAATTTTTAGATCTAAACATTTTTTTAAATCGAACATTTTCCAGATTCAAATATTTGTGAAGTTCGAACTTTTTCAGATTCAACAATTTTTAAATTTGAACATTTTTAAAATCTAACTTTTATGAACATTCTGGAGCCTTGTTCTATTGCGTGCACGAGGAAACACTAAAAGACTATACGTGGGTAATTACAACGAAATTCAGGAATGAAGAAACAGGAAAATATCCGTCCAGCTGACATGGGCCGAGCCCATCGTAGTCAGGGTTGTGCGGAGGCAATCGTTTGGTCCGCTTAAAGCGGACAATAAGCGCTCCCTCCTCCTCCCTCGCGCCCTCTAACCTCTGCTTCACTGAAGGATTTTCTTAACTGGGCCTCTATCCGCGGCCCAACTCGTTTCCGCTCGTTTGTTCCGCACGCGTATGGTTTTCTGTTCCAGGCCTGGTTCCTTCATTTCGGGCCCTGTTTTGCGCGTTCGGGCTGCTCGTGCTGATATTGGAGGTCGCTCGGTATATAAACTGGTCGGAATTCATCTCAGCTTCCGAGGTGGGACTATTCTTCCGGGATTTGTTCGGTAACAACCGTCTGCTTCCGGAATCGTTGATTGGGCCTCTGGAGAATCTAAGCCCATCAAAAATTAACGCATAAACTGCTGGCAAACATTCTCTCGCTCGCTCTACTTTTCCGATAAAGACAGAGGCATGCATGCTCATGTCTCGCTACACTGGATAAAGTGCTGCTGCCGCAGCATGCATGCACTCGATCATGTGCAGTGCATGTGGTCGCGTTTGTGTTACTTATTTTTTGGCTGCTGTGTATCGGTACATGCATGCAGAAACTAGCTATTTTTTTATGGTAAGCCAGCTATGATTTAGAAATAACACTAGCTAGCTTTCTCGAACGAAACTAGTGCAGCGCGTGTGTTGCTTTATGTAGTGGATGAGATGTACGTGATTGCTAGACTAGTGCAGCGCGTGTGTTGCCTGGTAGGAAAATAATAGTACGATACGATCTGTTTGAAAAACAAAATAGTACGACACGATCACACGCGGTCACGCGGGAGTATAGAAAAGAAAGACATATCGAGAATGGGACGGTGCCGTGCAGATCTGACTACATACTTAATGATCTGAAGAGATTAACACATATATAATTTGCACATGCATGGAAATAAAATAGCGTGGATCGCTAGCTAGGCCAATCTGTACGAAATGAAAAAATACAAAAAAGAAAGACCGACATAAAACAGAAAAATAAAGCTAGAAGTCTGGATTAAAAATTGTTCAACACACGAATCTCATGGAACGAGAATTTGTCGTCCGGAAAAAACAAATATTGTTCAACATCGTAGACGGTGGGGAACAGGAGCCTGAACGGAGGGGAACAACTTCCTAGACGGAGGGGAACAACATTGTAGACGGTGGAACAGATAGACAGAAGGGGAACAATCGCCTAGACGGTGGGGAACAAGAGCCCGGATGGAGGGAACAACCGATGGAGGGAACAACATCGTAGACGCGGGAACATGAGCCTGGATGGAGGGGAACAACTGCCTAGACGGAGGGGAACAACATCGTAGATGGTGGGGAACAAGAGCCTGGACGAAGGGGAACTGATGGGATTCGTAGCATAGAAAACAAAAAATTTCCTACCGCAAGAACGAAAACACAAGCCAAGATCTAATCTAGTAGACGGTAGCAACGAGAAGATCATGAGACTAACCCTCGAAGATTTTCAAAGCCTAACGAGATTAGATCTCGTGGTGGATGTAGTCGATCACTTGCCGCTTGCAAAAGCGCGTAGAAGATCTTGACCGGTTGCAAACTCGCGGAAGAACTTGACGGTGCCACAATCGGGCAAAGACTCCGTACTCGGTCACACGTACGGTGTTGATGAAGACGACGTCCTCCTCCCCGTTCCAGCGGGCAGCGGAAGTAGTAGATCCTCCTCGGAATCCCGGCAGACGACGGCGGTGGCGGTGGATGGAGAACTCCGGCAGGCTTCGCCTAAGCGTATGCGGGAGTTGTGGCGCAGGAGACAGCTAGGGTCGGGGAGAGAGAGGGTAGGGCGCCGGCCATGGGGGCCCTAGGTGGTGCGGCCAAGAGTGGGCAGCCCCCTCCCTCTCCTCCTCATTATATAGGTGAAAATCCCCAAGTGTTGGTATCCAAGTCTTCGAATAAGACCCGAAACCAAAACCTTCCATAGGGACAAAACCTACCCAAGGGGGAATCCCACTCAAGGTGGGACTCCCACCCCTTCCTTGGGGGGTTGGCCAGCCACCATTGTGAGTCCACCGGGACTCCTCCCCTTAGGGTTGGCCGGCCATGTAAGGTGGAGTCCCTCCGGGACTCCACTTTCCATGGTGATTTCTTCCTGACTTTTCTAGAACATTCTAGAACCTTCCATAAATGCACCGGATCATTTCCAAACTTTGAAAGTGACTTCCTATATATGAATCTTATTCTCCATTCCGCCTCCTCGTGATGTCCTGGATCCCATCCGAGACTACGAACAAAACTTCGAACTCCATTCCATATTCCATATCTACTTAAACGACATCAAACCTTAAGTGTGTCACCCTACTTCGCGAACTATGCAGACATGGTTGAGACTTCTCTCCGACCAATAACCAATAGCGGGATCTGGAGATCCATAATGGCTCCCACATATTCAACGATGACTCAGTGATCGATTGAACCATCTACATACGATACCGATTCCCTTTGTCACACGATATTTTACTTGTCCGATGTTTGATCATCGGTATCTCTATACCTCGTTCAACCTCGTCTCCGACAAGTACTCTTTACTCGTACCGTGGTATGTCATCTCTTATGAACCATTCATATGCTTGCAAGCTAATTAGACGACATTCCACCGAGAGGGCCCAGAGTATATCTATCCGTCATCGGGATGGACAAATCCCACCGTTGATCCATATGCCTCAACTCATACTTTCCGAATACCTAATCCCACCTTTATAACCACCCATTTACGCAATGGCGTTTGATGTAATCAAAGTACCCTTCCGGCATAAGTGATTTATATGATCTCATGGTCGAAAGGACTAGGTAACTATGTATCGAAAGCTTATAGCAAATGAACTTAATGAGGTGATCTTATGCTACGCTTAATTGGGTGTGTCCATTACATCATTCACATAATGACATAACCTTGTTATTAATAACATCCAATGTTCATGATCATGAAACTATGATCATCTATTAATAAACAAGCTAGTTATACAAGAGGCTTACTAGGGACTCTTTTTGTTTACATAACACACATGTATCAATGTTTCTAATAATACAATTATAGCATGGTATGCAAACATTATCATAAACATAAAGATATATTATAATAACCATTTTATTATTGCCTCTTGGGCATATCTCCAACAGTCTCCCACTTGCACTAGAATCAATAATCTAGTTTATATTTGTAAAGATATAACACCTTGGCCTTCCGGTGCTTTATCATGTTTTTCTCACGGGAGAGGTTTTAGTCAACGGATCTGACACGCTCATAAACGTATGTATTTTGCAATTCATTTGCGTCTCAACGCATCACTCATTTTCCAAATGAGTCGGCATTAAATATGTTTGGTCTTCTGGTGGAACCTTAATTCCGCGGTCTGAAATATGTCACTAATATTGTCACACACAATATAGCTTCAAAGTTTTGACACTATCGGAACTACACCAAGTTCTCAAAGAACTTCTTGACTTAACATCCTTTAATCATTGTCAAAACAATGACATACTCTGCCTTCATTTGTAGAATCCGTCACAATATTTAGAACTCATCTAAATCTAGCATAGACAACTTCTAGCTTATTGTGCTACCTTTTAAACAACACTTAGCCTAATTTGAGATTGAAATTTTATTTTTATATGTGACAAAACTAATATCGGTGCAACACTTTACAGCGATTTTGTTTGTCATTACCCCATATAAAACTATATATATATATCATTGGTTCTTCTAAAGCACACAGGGATATTCTTACTGTTTGTCCAATGATCATCACATGAATCATTCTGGTATATGCTCCTAAATTTTTAGAACACAGGACATCTGATTATGTACATATCATTCGTGATCTATAATCACTCATGTGTTTTTACTCATTGGGTGTCAGATACACTCAAGTCTTATTAAACCTTCACATGACAAGAAGATTTTCTTAATATTTCTATATTGAACTACTTCAATATCCATTCTATGTACTTTAACTTAAACTTATTATGTGTTTCAATCTATCTTCATAGATCTTAACACTAAATATGTTTTAGTTCATACCCTTTTCATTGAAGTTAATTCTCAATGAAACCTTTTATAATCAAGTATATTATTACATCATTTATAACCAACTATATGTCATCTACATAAAGTATTATAAATATGTCTCAGCGCTCCCACTTAATTTCTTGCAAATGCAAGCATCTTCATCGTTTCTAATGAAATCAAAAACTCTTTGACTATTTCATCCGGTGAAGATTCCAACTCCGCGATACTCACTTCATCCAATTGAAGTTCGTATACCTATCTAGTATTCCACGGACTAGCAAAACTCTTGGTCGTATCTTGTATACACCTTTAATACACACTTCTGTTAAGTAATGTATTTTGGCATCCTACTAGCATATCTCATAAAAGAAATATGTAGCGATTACAAGAATAATCCACATAGACTATAAGCATTGCTACGGAAGATCTAATCTTATCGTAGTCAACTCTTTGAACTTTGTCGTAAACAACTTTTCGAGAAGTCGAGCTTCTTCAAGGATATTACATCCAAGTCCATCAATTTCATAGATTCATTTACTTTCAAAAAGTATTCATCTATCTTGGATTTCATGGCGCATAGCCATTTTAACTGAGTCAGGGCCCATCATAACTTCTTTGTTTGTAGTTAGTTTATCATTGTTCAAAATCAATCCTTTGTTCACAAATCATTTATTTGATCACAAAGTAAACCAAACCTACAAGGTTCAATATGTACTTTGATCTCCATGGCTAAAATACTTTGTAGTCATGGGAGCCATGATCGTCGTGGCCGCTTCCGGAATCAATTCCGATGCTGCGCTACTCTGATCATTATGCTCAGGTTCATAAACCTTATCAAGTTATATTGTCCTCCCACTCAAATACTTCGCTAGAAACAATTTCTTGGAAATAAGTAAGAAACATCGACAAACACTTTTGTCTTTGTCTCCATAGTGGAAAGAATTCCCAATCAATTCTTTGGGATAACCAACAAAGACATTCATCCGATTTTGGTTGTAAACTCTTAGACCAAAATTTAAAGAAAGGACTATTAGGGTTCATACCCATGCCATAACTCGTACGGTGTCATTTCAACGGATCATGATGATGCTCTATTCAGTGTAAAAGCGGTAGTCTCTAAAGCATAATCCACAAAAATATAATGGCATCAATATTTTATCTCATCATTAATCCAACAAGGTTTGGATACGTCTCTCGGATACTCCATCATCACTATGATACTCCATGACACGTGAGTTGTAGAACAATTTCATAACTCTCTTAGATGTTCGCTAAAACTCGTAATTCAAATATTTCCACCATGATCCAATCATAGATATTTGACTTTTGTATTACGATGATTTCCACTTCATGCTGAAATTTATTTGAATCTATTCAAATGTTTCAAACTTCTTTCTTATCGAATATATCCACATATATATACTCAATTCATTGTTGGAAGTTTTCATGAAGTAGAAGAATCTCCCGCACACAACTATGCCCAGTGAACCATTTACATCATCATGTATGTTTCCACTAAGTTTAGTTGCCCGTTCAACTCTTGGCCTATGAACGGTATTTCAGTCATTCTCTTTAGAAAAGATTTGCAAGCGCCAAACGATTCAAAAATCAAATGACTCCAAAAATCCATTTGCATGGATTTCCTTCATGCGTTCCTCTCTAACATGACCTAAATGGCGGTTCCACAAATAAGTGGAATTCAAATCATTTGCCTTATGGAATTTTAGCGTCAGTGTTATGTATGTGTGTTTCACCATTAAGATTTATAATAAATTATCCATCGTACATGGAGTAATGTCATAATTTGAACAACTCATTGTTTTCATTTGACCAGAGCAAAATAACAATTATTAAGTTCTTTATTATAAATTCTAAGGGCTAGATAGAATGCCAACGACAAACATAATAACACTTTATTATGATCCAGACGTGCATTATTACCATATTCCTTATCAGTCACTTAGGCCATCGTATTCTTGTATTGCGTTGTACTATATGACATCTCATACAACCAATCTGGTACAAATACCCAAGAATTTCATTATGTGACCAAATAAGGAATACAACCATAACATGTATATCATTTATATACACCTGAGCTAGACTTTCTAGTCTTTTCTTTCTTTGCCAAAATATCTTTTGTAGTTTCTCTTTTAGCTTTCCTCATTCTCAGAAAACACTTCACCTTCAATAACTTCTAGGTTTGTTGGTCAAATACCAATAGCCTTGAGGTTCTTACTTTGAACTTGATCATCATATGACAAGTGTTCCAGATTTCACTATTAGTAAATTTGTAATATGATGAACAATTTCACTCATAATTTTATCCATCATGACGACTTTCCGAGACCATGTCTGTACATGCTAGGCTCGTAAAGTTTAACCTCAGTATTCGCATGTGCAAATCTGGCTTGCACCCGTTGTATGCACACGTAGAATCTATCACACCCGATCATCACGTGATGCTTCGAAACGACGAGTCTTAGAAACGGTGCATACTAAGGACTATCACTTCATGGATATGCAAATATCGTTAGTGCCCCAATAGTTGGAGGATTGGGACGCCTGGCGTCTTCAACCTTCATACATTCCCATAAAACTTATGAGTTTATGTAGTCTCACCAAATTATATTCTATCACCTTGTAATAAGGTCTTAGATATCACATATATCTCATACCTTGCTTATTTCTGAAAACAAAATTTTCAGCTCCTTACTTTTCAAACATATTTGAACTTCAAGTTTCACGGAGACAAGATGACTTAGGTACTAATTGAAACCATAGCTCTTTGAATCAACTAAAGTTTGCAATAGGACTTAATCATTTCTTGATTCTTTAACAATACGGTACCAGTCCATAAAGTTTCTTGTCAGACTTAACAGTATTTCTATCTCAATTACAAGACTAGCGCATGGTAGAAAACGGATGCCAATACTACAAAATTAATTCAAAATACTACTCGACTATGTTTATGATAATTAGTTCATGTTTTAATCTAATTACTAATGAACTCCCACTTAATACAACATCCCTCATAGTTGTTAAGTGGTACACGATCCACATCCACTACACCAAAACCGATCATCACGTGAGATGATGTAGCTTCAATGGTGAACATCAACATGTTGATCATATCATCCATATGACTCGTGTTCAACCTTTCGGTTTCCGTTGTCCCGAGACCATGTCTGTACATGCTAGGCTCGTCAAGCAAACCCAAGTATTCCGCGTGTGCAAACATGGCTTACACCCGTTGTATGTGAACGTAGAGTCTATCACATCCGATCATCACGAGATGCTTCGAAACGAACTGTAGCAACGGTGCATACGAGGGGAGAACACTTTATTATCTTGATATTAATGTGAGGGATCATCTATAATGCTACCGTCGCGATCTAAGCAAAATAAGATGCATAAAGGATTAACATCACATGCAATTCATATGTGATATGATATGGCCCTTTAGTCTTTGCGCCTTTGATCTTCATCTCCAAAGCACGGACATGATCTCCATCATCAACGGGCATGATCTCCATCATCATCGGCGTAGCGTCAAGGTCCATGGCGCCGTCTTCATGGTTGTTCACCGCATGTAGCAACTATTACAACTCCTTTGAAATACTACTCAACATGAAATATAAAGACAACCATAAGGCTCCGGTTGCCACAATACAATAATGATCATCTCATACATATTCATCATCACATCATGGCCATATCACATCACCAAACCCTGCAAAAACAAGTTAGACGCCTCTAATTTGGTTTGCATATTTTACGTGGTTTAGGGTTTTCGAGTAAGATCCAATCTACCTACGAACATGAACCACAACGGTGATACTAGTGTTGTCAATAGAAAGAGTAAATTGAATCTTCACTATGGTGGGAGAGACAGACACCCGCAAAGCCACTTATGCAATACAAGTTGCATGTCTAGCGTGGAGCAAGTCTCATGAACGCGGTCATGTAAAGTTAGCCCGGGCCGCTTCATCCCACCATGCCGCAAGATGGAAAGTACACGAACTAAAGACAACAAAGCATCAACGCCCACAAAAAAATTGTGTTCTACTCGTGCAACCAATCTATGCATAGACACGGCTCTGATACCACTGATGAGATTCGTAGCATAGAAAAAAAAATTCCTACCGCAAGAACGAAACACAAGCCAAGATCTAATCTAGTAGACGGTAGCAACGAGAAGATCATGAGACTAACCCTCGAAGATTTCCAAAGCCTAACGAGATTAGATCTCGTGGTGGATGTAGTCGATCACTTGCTTGCAAAAGCGCGTAGAAGATCTTGACCGCTTGCAAAAGCGCGTAGAAGAACTTGACGGTGCCACAACCGGGCAGGACCTCCGTACTCGGTCACACGTACGGTTGACGAAGACGACGTCCTCCTCCCCGCTCCAGCGGGCAGCGGAAGTAGTAGATCCTCCTAATCCAGCACGACGGCGTGGTGGCGGTGGTGATGGAGAACTCCGGCAGGGCTTCGCCTAAGTATGCGGGAGTTGTATGTGAGAGGGAGGTTAGGTTTTGGGGAGAGAGGGTAGGGCGCCGCCATGGGGGCCCTAGGTGGTGCGGCCAAGAGTGGGCAGCCCTCCCTCTCCTCATTATATAGGTGGAAATCCCCAAGTGTTGGTATCCAAGTCTTCGAATAAGACCCGAAACCAAAACTTTCCATAGGGACAAAACCTACCCAAGGGGGGAATCCTACTCATGGGGACTCCCACCCCTTCCTTGTGTGGGTTGGCTTCCACCATTGGGGAGTCCACCTGGACTCCTCCCCTTAGGGTTGGCCGGCCATGCAAGGTGGAGTCCCTCCGGACTCCACTTTCCATGGTGATTTCTTCCGACTTTTCTAGAACCTTCTAGAACCTTCCATAAATGCACCGATCATTTCCAAACTTGGAAAGTGACTGCCTCAGCTTCTTCAGTGTCCCGGATACACGTGGGCAAACTCGGCCGGGCCGGGCTTCGGGCCAAGCCCGAAAAAGCCCGAACGTAAAATGCCAAGCCCGGCCCGGCCCGACCGTCGGGCCTACAAATTAAGCCCGAACCCGGCCCGAACAGGCAAAAAGCCCGGCCCGGCCGGCCCGGCCCGACCTGCCTAAAGTGTGAAAACTGCAAGCCCGAGCCCGGCCGGCCCGATGTTCGGGCTCAAATACAAGCCCGAACCCGGCCCGAAGTGCAAGCCCGACCCGGCCCGGCCCGGATTTTCGGGCCAATCGGCCGGTCGTCCGGCCGGGCTGCCCATGCCCAGTGTACCGGATCCCATCCGAGACTCCGAACAAAACTTCGAACTATTCCATATTCCATATCTACTTAAACGACATCAAACCTTAAGTGTGTCCCTACGGTTCGCGAACTATGCAGACATGGTTGAGACTTCTCTCCGACCAATAACCAATAGCGGGATCCGGAGATCCATAATGGCTCCCACGTATTCAACGATGACTCAGTGATCGATTGAACCATTTACATACGATACCGATTCCCTTTGTCACGCGATATTTTACTTGTCCGAGGTTTGATCATCGGTATCTCTATACCTCATTCAACCTTGTCTCCTGACAAGTACTCTTTACTCGTACCGTGGTATGTCATATCTTATGAACCATTCATATGCTTGCAAGCTAATTAGACGACATTCCACCGAGGGCCCAGAGTATATCTATCCGTCATCGGGATGGACAAATCCCACCGTTGATCCATATGCCTCAACTCATACTTTCCGAATACCTAATCCCACCTTTATAACCACCCATTTACGCAATGGCGTTTGATGTAATCAAAGTACCCTTCCGGCATAAGTGATTTATATGATCTCATGGTCGAAAGGACTAGGTAACTATGTATCGAAAGCTTATAGCAAATGAACTTAATGACGTGATCTTATGCTACGCTTAATTGGGTGTGTCCATTACATCATTCACATAATGACATAACCTTGTTATTAATAACATCCAATGTTCATGATCATGAAACTATGATCATCTATTAATCAACAAGCTAGTTATACAAGAGGCTTACTAGGGACTCCTTGTTGTTTACATAACACACATGTATCAATGTTTCGGTTAATACAATTATAGCATGGTATGCAAACATTATCATAAACATAAAGATATATTATAATAACCATTTTATTATTGCCTCTTGGGCATATCTCCAACAGGAACATTTGCCTAGATGGTGGGGAATAGGAGCCTGGATGGAGGGGAACAGCTGCCTAGACGGAGGGGAACAACATCGTAGATGGTGGGGACCAGGAGCCTAGACGGAGGGGAACAACATCGTAGACGGTGCGGAACATGAGCCTGGACGGAGGGGAACAACTGCCTAGACGAAGGAGAACAACATCGTAGACGGTGGGGAACAGGAGCCTAGACGGAGGAAAAAACTGGCCTAGACGGAGGAGAACAACATCGTAGACGGTGGGGAACATGAGCCTGGACGAAGGGGAACAACTGCCTAGACGGAGGGGAACAACATCGTAGACGGTGGAGAACAACGACCGACACATAGGGGAACAATGGCCTAGACAAAGGGAAACAACGACCTACACGGAGGGGAACAACGGACTAGACGGTGTGGAACAACAACCTACATGGAGGAGAACAAACAGCCTAAGCGGAGGGGAACAACATCCAAGCCGGAGGGGAACATCAACCGGAATGGAGGAGCACAACAAGACGGTGGGGAACACCGCCCTAGACAGAGGAGAACAAAGACCCTAGACTCTATACGGACAAGAACAAGATCCTAGAAGGAGGGGAACAACTAGGCGTAGGGGAACAACAACCTATGGCGGAGGGGAACAACCGCCTAAACAGTGGGGAACAACACCCTAAACGGAGAAGAACAAATAACTAGACAATGGGGAACAAGAGTCTAGATGGAGAAGAACAACAAATCATTAGTCACTAGGGAACAACTAATTATAAACCGGGAAACAAAAACTAAAGAAACACATATAGGGAACACATCCCACTAGAAGGAATTTATACAAAAATCAAAAGAAAAATGAAAATGATAAAAAAATGTAGACTTATTTTCTAAAAATAAAAAATAATAAGAAAAAGTGATGAGAAAACATACCCAAAAAAAATGAACGGAAGTAATGAAACGTTTTTAGGGACAAATCACAGCCGGAACGAACGAAGAACGAAATTCTACGTAAATGAAACGCAGTGAACAGATTTGGATCTCACGCCGTAAAGATACATGAATACAGACAGTGCCCACTTAAAGTCAACGAACAGCAGCTAGTGCAGCGTCATGCCTCTGCTTTTTCATCTCCGATACCAGGGATCGAATCTCAGCTCCGCATGATTTAATCTACTTTTTACGTCCTGCTCTCCATAGATGGGCCGGCCCATCAGTACGCGCCCTTCAGCATTACGGTGCTCGCTGGCGCGCGCGCGCTAGCGAGCAGTTTCCAGTACTAGCCAATCCAAATTGCAAATCCTATGTAACGACCAGGTAGGCAATTGCACCGCGCCCGCACAACCGTGGTGTGGGCCGGCCCAGGTAGGCCCCAATTTTTCTTTGTTTTCAAGTTTTCGTTTCCGTTTCTGTTTCCTTTTTTTTATTTTTCTTTTTGTTTCTCTTTTTTTAACTGTTTAAGATTCAAAAAATATTGGAAGTTAAAAAATGTTTAAATTAGAAAAATATTTGAATTCGAAAAATGCGCAAATTAAACACGTGTTTAGATTCAAATTTTGTACAAACCTAAAAAAATTGATTTTAAATTGGTCAAATTTTAAAATCGTCATATTTTGAAAGTGTTCACAATTTTAAAATGATCAATTTTGCAAATTATTTAAATTTTAAAATGTGCAGTTTTTTAAATTTCACATTTTGTGAAAATGTTCGTTTGTCTTCAAAATAATCAGATTTTTAAAAAAAGGAACATAAAAAAAGAGGGAAAAAGGAAAAACTACCTATCTTGTTGGGCTGTGGCACAACATACCAGGTCGAATGCGATAGGGCATCGGGGGGGGGACTCTCGGGTGCGCTAGGGCATCGGGGGGTGGGGACTACGGTAGGGCACAACTGCCGCATTGGTTGAGACACATATAAGAGCTCCCAATCCTACAAGCCGCCCAACTACAGTTGTTTCGCAGTGATACAGGCTCGACCCAGCGTGGCCTTAATGATTACTCCTACGTGCTGGGCCAGGCCCACCACGATGGTTTTTCAATTCTTTTTCTTGATTACTCTTTTTTTTTGCTTGCTGTCTTCAGTTTCTGCTGGTTGTCTTTGGTTTTTGCTGATTTGTTTTAGTTTTTAGTTTTCTTCGATTTCTGTTGGATCTATCAACCTTTTTAAAAATACGTAAAATGGGCTACGGTGCTACCTTGTGACCGATGTGTCATATCAAAACCCAAAACATATCATAATGTAGGACTCAACCAATTTTTTGTAAGAGCTAAACATCTACTACTAGTCTACCATTTTTTGACGCTTTGTATCCAAAAGCATGTTTGATAAGGGGTGGTCCGATCTTCTCAGTAAGTAACGGTGGTGATGATGATCACGGGATGATAGCAGCGGAGGAACACGACGATGTAGTGGAAGATAACTTGTATGACGCAACGAGATCTCTCGATTGGTCCCTGTCGCCAATGCAACAGCTCTCAACCCTGCAAGATATTCGCAACTCCACACACTTGCGCACGTAGCCGCCGACCACGAAGCGGTAAGTTGCAATCTACTAATTCCCAATGGAACAACAGATCACACAAAACTTTCAGGGATTCCACACCAAATCAATGCAATTGGATAAAGAAATTCAATAGAGTTGCAAAGCAAACAACTATGAACTAGAGTTTATCTTAAACGTGGTCTAAAGTAACTTTGGGGCGTCCTATGGACTTATATAGACGTCCAGGACGACCTCAGGTCGAAAAAGTACGAAATAACCGACCTGAATAGATCCGTCGAGACAGACTCGTCGCCGGTCGGAGTCCGCTTGACTGCTGGGACCGGCCGGTCCGGTTTGGACCGATCTGCGCCGGCGATGACCGACGGGGTTCCAAAGCCATCGGACGTGCCGGTGCACAAGCCGAAACCCGGCGAAACCGGATGGATCCGGCGTGGGCCGGTCGGACCAGCCCTGGACCGGGTGCCGGCTGCGGGCTGTTGACCGTCCTGGCGCGCCGGCTGTAACATCTCCTCCGCATGCCTCCCCGCTCCTCCTCGCGCGTCCATGTGATGTTTTCACGTCCAGCTCCATGTCCACTTTCTCGTCCAGCTCCCTCTCCTCCTCGTGCGATGCTTGCTCCCTCCTCATACCTGATCATACATAAATAATAGCACTTAGGCAGTATAAAGTTCTCATCAATCAAAGTATCGTTTAGGAACAAGTTCACCTGTTGTTTAAGTAGCTTCGCACGAGCTCGTGTCATTGGTCCAATCCCGACTTCATTGGACTTGAGCTTCACAGCAGGATCATCTTCTTGTAATGACGGAGGTAGTAGTGAGGTAGGGATGTCCTCATCATCTCCCCCCCCCTCAAAAGGCGTCGACCTCGACGCTCCAAGGTCTTCTCTGTCATATGGTGTCAAATCAGCAACATTGAAAGAATTACTGACACCAAACTCATCAACTGGAAGATCTATCGAGTATGCATTATCATTGATCTTGGCAAGCACTTTGTAAGGACCAGCACCACGAGGCTTCAACTTAGACTTCCGCAGCTTCGGGAACCTATCCTTGCGAAAATGTACCCAGACCATATCACCAGGCTTGAACAACATCTCCTTACGCTTCTTATTCATCCTTGCAGCATTGCTCTTGCCTTTCTTCTCGATCAACTCTTTAGTCTTCACATGTATCTTTCGCACAAAATCTGCCCTCTTGGATGCCTCCATATTAACTCTCTCATGTATAGGTAGAGGCAATAAATCAAGCGGAGTAATGGGTTTGAAACAATACACCACCTCAAAGGGACACAACTCCGTGGTAGAATGTACCGCCCGGTTGTAAGCAAACTCCACATGCGACAAACACTCTTCCCACTCCTTCAGGTTCTTCTTGATCATGGATCTCAACAGTTGTGACAATGTTCTATTCACCACTTCAGTTTGACCATCAGTTTGAGGATGACAAGTAGTGCTGAACAGCAGCTTCGTCCCCAGCTTTCTCCAAAGCGTCTTCCAGAAGTAGCTCATAAACTTCACATCACGATCAGAAACAATAGTCTTCGGGACTCCATGTAGACGTACAATCTCCCTGAAAAACAGGTTAGCAATATGCGACGCATCATCGCTTTTGTGGCAGGCAATAAAGTGTGACATCTTAGAAAATCTGTCCACTACCACAAATATAGAATCATGGCCTCTCTTAGTACGCGGCAAACCCAACACAAAATCCATACTAATATCCTCCCAAGGTGTAGTAGGTGCCGGTAAAGGAGTATACAAACCGTGAGGCTTCAGCTTGGACTTGGACTTGTTGCAAGTAATGCACCTCTTCACATACCTATCCACGTCCCGCCTCATCTTTGGCCAATAAAAATGGTCAGCTAGCATGAGTAGCGTCTTCTCACGCCAAAAGTGACCCATCAAACCTCCAACATGTGATTCCTGCAATAAGAGCAAACGCACAGACGATTCTGGAACACATAGTTTGTTAGCTCTAAACAAGAACTCATTATGTATGTGATATTTTTCCCATGCTTTACCAAGAGCACATAAGCGATATGGTTCAACAAAATCATGATCAGTGGCATACAAAACTTCTTACTTGACTCACATTCATGGGAGTAGGCCAATTTTGAATAGCTTCAATTTTAGACACATCTACTTCTACTCCATGCTTAGAGACAACATAACCCAGAAATATGACCTTATCTTTGCAAAATGTGCACTTCTCAAGATTACCATAGAGTTTATTAGCACGCAACACTTGCAAAACATGTCAAATATGTATAGTATGATCAGATTCATTGCGGCTGTAAATTAATATGTCATCAAAGTACACAACCACAAACTTGCCAATAAATTCACGCAAAACATGGTTCATCAGTCTCATGAAAGTGCTAGGTGCATTAGTCAAACCAAAAGGCATTACTAACCACTCATATAAACCAAATTTTGTTTTAAAGGCTGTTTTCCATTCATCCCCTTCTTTCATCCTAATTTGATGATAACTACTACGCAAATCAATTTTAGAGAACACAGCAGCACCACTCAATTCATCTAGCATATCCTCTAAACGGGGAATAGGATGACGATATCGAATAGTAATGTTGTTTATAGCTCTACAATCTACGCACATACGCCATGTACCATCTTTCTTAGGAACTAGAATAACAGGAACAACACAAGGACTAAGGCTTATGCGGATATAACCTTTATCGAGTAGCGCTTGTACTTGCTTCTGTATTTCCTTCGTCTCTTCGGGATTTGTTCTATATGGCGCCCTATTGGGCAGCGAAGCTCCGGGATCAAGTCGATTTGATGCTCAATACCTCGCAATGGTGGTAGTCCTGCGGGTACCTCCTTCGGAAACACGTCGCCAAATTCCTGCAAAACATTAGAAACACCAAGAGGAAGAGGGGTCATGTCGTTAGAAACCAAAACCGTACCCCTGTACAAAAGCACAAGAGGCATGGCCGTAGGATCCTCACTAAATTCTCTCATGTCTTCTTTGGTGGCTAATGAAACTAAGGAATTCACTCTCTCACTTTTCGTTATATCACTCACAATATTACAATTCTCTCGCCTATCTAAAGGTGCATCCTCCAAGTTGACTTCAATTTTCTGACGAGATTCATTGACAATCTGTTGTGGTGACATAGGCTGTAAGTTAATTTTCTTGCCCTTGTACTCCAAGTGATATGTATTGGCACGGCCATTGTGTTGCACAGAACGGTCATAGAGCCAAGGCCGACCCAATAGCAGGTGACACACCGTCATAGGAACCACATCAAAGTCAATGCAATCCTTATACGGTCCAATCTCAAACTCAACACGCACCATGTGGTTTACCTTCATCTCACCATTGTCGCTTGATACGTCCAATTTGCATCACTATTTTATATCATAATTTGTTGTTATTCATTGATATATTTCATATTTGGAGATGATACTTATGTTATTTCATCTATTTTGCATGTTTCATGATTATTGGAGGATCGCGCACCGGAGCCAGGATTCTGCTGGAAAAAGCACCGTCAGAATGCAATATTTTGGAAGATCAACAATTGACGGGAATTATACGAAAAATCCTATTTTTCCGGATGACGAAGGGAGCGAAAGGGGAGCCGAGGAGGCCGCCATGGGCCCCCTCACAGCCGGCGCGGGCCCGCCCTAGCCGCGCCGCCCGTGTGAGGAGGGGCCCACAGCCCCTCTCGCCTCCTTTTCTTCGCGTACCTTCGTCCCGAAAACCTAAGCCGAGGGGTACGCGAAGAGCGGCCAGCCGCCTGCGGGGCGGAGAACACCGAGAGAGAAAGGCAGGCTGAGATCGCCGGGAAATTCCTCCCGGAGGGGAAATCGACGCCATCGTCACCGTCATCGAGCTGGACATCATCTCCATCACCATCACCATCATCTTCATCATCATCACCGCCGTCTCCACCGCTGCACCTCGTCACCGCTGTAGCAATTTGGGTTTGATCTTGATTGTTTGATAGGGGAAACTCTCCCGGTGTTGATTTCTACTTGTTATTGATGCTATTGAGTGAAACCGTTGAACCAAGGTTTATGTTCAGATTGTTATTCATTATCATATCACCTCTGATCATGTTCCATATGATGTCTCGTGAGTAGTTCGTTTAGTTCTTGAGGACATGGGTGAAGTCTAAATGCTAGTAGTGAAGTATGGTTGAGTAATATTCAATGTTATGATATTTAAGTTGTGGTGTTATTCTTCTAGTGGTGTCGTGTGAACGTCGACTACACGACACTTCACCTTTATGGGCCTAGGGGAATGCATCTTGTACTCGTTTGCCAATTGCGGGGTTGCCGGAGTGACAGAAACATGAGCCCCGTTGGCATATCGATGCAGGAGGGATAGCAGATCTCAGAGTTTAAGGCGTGGTTAGATTTATCTTAATTACTTTCTTGTAGTTGCGGATGCTTGCAAGGGGTATAATCACAAGTATGTATTAGTCCTAGGAAGGGCGGTACATTAGCATAGGTTCACCCACACAACACTTATCAAAACAATGAAGATTAATTAGCCGTATGTAGCGAAAGCACTAGACTAAAATCCCGTGTGTCCTCAAGAACGTTTGGTCATTATAAGTAAACAAACCGGCTTGTCCTTTGTGCTAAAAAGGATTGGGCCACTCGCTGCAATTGTTACTCTCGCACTTTACTTACTCGTACTTTATTCATATGTTACATCAAAACCCCCTGAATACTTGTCTGTGAGCATTTACAGTGAATCCTTCATCGAAACTGCTTGTCAACACCTTCTGCTCCTCGTTGGGATCGACATTCTTACTTATCGAAGATACTGCGATACACCCCCTATACTTGTGGGTCATCAAGACTATTTTTTGGCGCCGTTGCCGAGTGAAGCGCTATTGGTAAGTGGAATTGGTAAGGGAAATTTCTACTGTTTGTGCTGATTTTATTTCTGCCTGCTGCTATAACTCATTATGGAGAGATCTTCTCTTGAGTGTTTATTTGGGAAATCTACTACTACTGCAAAGGTAGTGGATGAGGCGCCAGGTAAGGAAGAAATACCATACAAAATACCTATGAAAATTATTGAACGTGTAGTGGGTAACCGTTATACAGGGGATGGAACTGTCCACCCTGGAGATCATTTACTGTTCTTACATGAATTATGCGGTTTATTCAAGTGTGCAGGTATTGCTATGGATGAAGTGAGGAAGAAACTATTCTCTATCGCTGTCTGGTAAAGCGGCGCATTGGTATAAATTACTGGATAATGGGGATTCTCTTGAATGGAATGATATTGTGCCCCGGTTTTATTCTAAGTTCTATCCTCCAAGTGAGATTCACAAAGATCGGAATCGCATATATAATTTTTGGCCTCATGAAGGAGAGAGTATTGCCCAAGCGTGGGGGAGATTGAAGTCTTTAATGCTCAAATGCCCCATTCATGAGCTTCCTGGTAATATTATTATTGATAATTTCTATGCAAGACTTTCTTTTCAAGACAAGACCTTGCTGGATACTTCTTGTTCTGGATCATTTACACGCAACAAGGAAGAGTTTAAAAGGGACCTTCTTAATCGTATCCAAGAAAATACTGAAGGATGGGAGAACGACAAGGATAGAGAATCAGGTATAAATTATGATTATAAATGCATTGAAGCTTTTATGGATACTGATAAATTTCGTAATATGAGTGCTACTTATGGTCTTGATTCTCAAGTTGCTGCAAATCTTTATAAAGCTTTTGCTTCTCATTATGAATTGCCTAAGAAGGACTTTGATAAGTATCATGAACCGTATAAAGATAAAATTGATTCATCTATAAATAAATGTGTTGTAGTTGAAATTGTTGATCATGTTATTCCTGAAGCTTATATTGAAAGAACTCCTTTCCCTACTAAAATGAAGGAGTACTCTGTTATAAATAGTGCGGTTCATAAAAGTGAAAAGAAACCTATAGAACCTGAAGAACAAATAAAAGTTGAACCTGCTGTTGCAATTATTAAAGATCTTGTGACTGAAAATGTAGAGGATGGTCATATTATTTTCTGTGAAGATGCCTCTAATATTGTTTCGCATCCTAATAAGTCTAGGAAAGCTAGTGTTCCTATGCTATCTGTTAGAATTGGTGATCATTGTTATTATGGTTTATGTGATATTGGTGCAAGTATTAGTGCTATTCCTTATGAGCTTTACACGGAGATTATGCACGAAATTGGTTCTTGTGAACTTGAAGATATTGATGTGGTTATTCGGCTGGCTAATAGAGAAACTATCTCTCCTATTGGTATTATTCGAGATGTGGAAGTTCTATGTGGTAAGATTAAATATCCTGCTGACTTTTTGGTACTTGGTTCTGCTGCTAGTAAATATTGTCCTATCATTTTTGGTAGACCTTTTATAAATACTTGTGGAGCTATTATAGATTGCAAGAAAGAGAAAATTTTGACTAAATTTGCTGGTGAATCTTATGAGTTTAACTTCTCTAAATTTACCAAAACTCCTTATAAAATTGATTCGCCTAATAGTGATTTTAAAGTTGAACAGTGTGCATCTATTGCTCTTGCTCCTAGTAATCCTTTGCAGCAACATTTGGAGAATAGTGAGAGTGAAGTTTTTAGGGAAGAAAGAGATGAGCTTGATGAAATTTTCCTTCGTCAACCTATTCTTAAGCATGATTTACCGGTGGAAGATCTGGGTACAACACCACCACCAAAGGAAGATCCTGTCTTTGATTTAAAACCATTGCCTGATAATCTTAAATATGCTCATATTGATGATAAGAAAATATATCCCGTTATTATTAGTTCTAAGCTTTCAGAGTTTGAAGAAGAAAGGTTATTGGAAATATTGAAGAAACACCGAGGAGCTATTGGCTACACTCTTGATGACTTGAAGGGGATTTCTCCCTCTATTTGCCAACACGCCATTAATATGGAAGATGATGCGAAGCCTGTTGTTGAACCTCAGCGTCGTCTAATTCCTAAGATGAAGGATGTGGTAAGAAATGAGGTATTAAGACTCCTTGAAGCTGGTATTATATATCCTATTGCTGATAGTAGATGGGTTAGTCCTGTGCATTGTGTTCCTAAGAAAGGAGGAATGACTGTTGTGCCTAATGATAATGATGAGCTCATCCCTCAAAGAGTAGTTGTAGGGTATAGAATGTGCATTGATTATCGAAAAGTTAATAAGGTTACTAAGAAAGATCATTACCCTTTACCATTTATTGATCAAATGTTAGAAAGGTTATCTAAAAATACTCATTTTTGCTTTCTTGATGGTTATTCTGGGTTTTCACAAATTGCTGTTAAAACTAAAGATCAAGAGAAAACCACTTTCACTTGTCCCTATGGAACTTATGCTTATAGGCGTATGCCTTTTGGTTTATGTAATGCTCCTGCTACTTTTCAAAGATGCATGTCTGCTATTTTTCATGGCTTTTGTGAGAGTATTGTAGAGGTATTCATGGATGATTTTTCTGTCTATGGGAATTCTTTTGATAGTTGCTTGCGGAACCTTGATAAAGTTTTGCAGAGATGTGAAGAAACTAACCTTGTTCTTAATTGGGAGAAATGCCACTTTATGGTTAATGAAGGAATTGTATTGGGACATAAAATTTCCGAGAGAGGTATTGAAGTTGATAGAGCTAAAGTTGAAGCAATTGAGAAGATGCCCTATCCTAGGGATGTTAAAGGTATTCGTAGTGTTCTTGGTCATGCTGGGTTTTATAGGAGATTTATTAAAGACTTCTCTAAGATTTCAAAGCCTCTTACTAATCTTCTTCAAAAAGATGTACCTTTTGTTTTTTATGATGATTGTAAGGAAGCTTTTGAAACTCTAAAGAAAGCCTTAACAACTGCTCCTATAGTTGAACCTCCTGATTGGAACTTACCATTTGAAATTATGTGTGATGCTAGTGATTTTGCTGTAGGCGCTGTTCTTGGACAGCGAGTAGATAAAAAACTGAATGTTATTCATTATGCTAGTAAAACTCTTGATGCTGCTCAAAGAAATTATGCTACTACTGAAAAAGAATTGTTAGCCGTAGTCTTTGCTTGTGATAAATTTAGATCTTATATTGTTGATTCAAAAGTTACTATTCATACTGATCATGCTGCAATTAGATACCTTATGACAAAGAAAGATGCTAAGCCAAGGCTTATTAGATGGGTACTTCTTTTGCAAGAATTTGATTTACATATTGTAGATAGGAAAGGTGCTGATAATCCTGTTGCTGATAATTTGTCTAGATTGGAAAATATTGCTTATGATCCTGTTCCTGTTAATGATAGTTTTCCAAATGAACAATTGGCTGTAATAAAGGTGAGCTCGCGAGACAGTCCTTGGTATGCTGATTATGCTAACTTTATTGTTTCCAAGTATTTTCCTCCAACCTTTTCAGCTCAGCAAAGGAGGAAATTCTTTTATGACTTGAGGCATTATTTTTGGGATGACCCACACTTATATAAAGAAGGAGTGGATGGTATTCTGCGAAGATGTGTTCCCGAATATGAGCAACAAGAGATATTGAGTAAATGTCATGGTAGTGCTTATGGAGGACATCACGCCGGAGATAGAACCGCGCAAAAGGTTCTACAATCAGGTTTTTATTGGCCAACTCTCTTCAAAGATGCAAGGAAGTTTATTTTATCTTGTGATGAATGTCAAAGGGTTGGTAATATCTCCAGACGCAATGAAATGCCTATGAATTATACTCTTGTTATTGAACCGTTTGATTGTTGGGGATTTGACTTCATGGGACCTTTCCCTCTTCAGAAGGTAACACTCATATACTTGTTGCTGTTGATTATGTTACTAAATGGGTGGAAGCCATACCTACAAAAAGTGCTGATGGTGAGACCTCTTTAAGAATGCTTTTAGACATTATTTTTCCTAGATTTGGAGTTCCTAGATATATTATGACAGATGGAGGTTCTCATTTTATTCATGGTGGTTTTAGAAAAACTCTTGCTAAATATGGTATTAATCATAGAATTGCTTCCGCCTTATCATCCTCAAACTAGTGGGCAAGTAGAACTATCAAATAGAGAAATTAAATCTATCTTGCAAAAGACTGTTAATAAAACTAGAAAGAATTGGGCTAGTAAATTGAAGGAAGCACTATGGGCTTATAGAACTGCTTATAAAAACCCCATGGGAATGTCACCTTATAAAATGGTTTATGGAAAAGCTTGTCATTTACCTTTAGAATTAGAGCACAAAGCTTATTGGGCTGTTAGAGAACTAAACAAAGATCCTAAACTAGCCGGTGATAAGAGGTTGTTGCAATTAAGTTCTCTAGATGAATGGAGAAGTGAAGCTTATGAAAATGCTAAACTCTTTAAAGAGAAAGTTAAGAAATGGCATGATAGAAGGATTATCAAAAGAGAGTTTAATATTGGGGATAAAGTCCTATTGTATCGGTCTCGTCTCAGATTCTTTGCAGGGAAATTACTCTCAAAATGGGAAGGACCATATGTTGTTGAGGAGGTGTATCGTTCAGGAGCAATTAAAATTAGTTCTCTCCAAGGCAATGCCACGCAAGTGGTGAATGGACAAAGGCTCAAGCATTATATCTCAGGTGATTCTTATAATGTAGATGTTGATGTTATTCGAGTGGAAACACCGGAGGCTTTCATCAAAGGTCAAATTGACAGTCCGCCAGAACCCGACTTTGAATAGGTAACAGTACTGGTAATAAAAAGTCCGCAATTTACTTTCCGAACAATGTTTTTGCTGTTTTTGGAAAATATGAAAAATTACGAGATCGAAACGGAGTGAAAGAGACGCACGAGGGCGTGCCCCCACAGGCCGGCGCGGGCCCCAGCCTAGCCGCGCCGCCCTGTGAGCTGGCCCCCTCGTCGCCCCTTTCCGACTCCGGTTCGACCTGGTACTTTCCTTATGACATAAAAATTCCTGCTATATAATCCCCCGGACCCCTGGAGGTCCGTATATCGTTTTCTCGACGTGTTTTGTTTCGAGCTGTTTCTGCCAGGATCTATTTTCAATCTAGAAGCACCATGGTCTCCAACAACAAAGACAAGGAGCCTATGGAGGAAGATATTCAAGATCCCGAGTGGAAAGAGGTGGACGAGAGCGTCAAGGAAGAAGATGAAGAAGAAGTGGAGGAAGACTCGCGCGCATACCCGCGTGCTACCATTGCAAGCATCAAGGTGGTGGAGAACCCTTTTAATGCAAAGAAGAGCGCAAGAATTCGCACCGGAGGAAGACTTCCACGTCACTACCTAGCTCCAAAGACATCTTCTCCACGAAGGATGAAGCCTGAAACTGAAGAGTGGGGAAATAACTCCAAGAGTTGGGACTCGCCGTCGGACATACTTCTTAACCGCGTCGAGCACAATTCGGAGATGATCCGCAACCTCATGTACAAGATTGATGAGCTTCAGGAGCTTGTGGAGAAGCTTGTTGGGAATTCATCACCACCATCGCCAAAGGAGTAATTCATCATCGGTATTGGCATCCCCTTGGTTTGTTCCAAGCTTGGGGGAGTGCCGCGGTATCACATCATCACTACCTTTTACTTTTTACTATCAAGTAGTGTCATATCATGAGTAGGGAAGTTATCATATAAGATGGGTTGCAGTTTGGAAGTATCTCTCCTTTAGTTTGTCTATGTATCCCTTGGTGTGAGTTATCGTTATGAAATATTTATGAGAAGTCTTATCATTTACATATTGCACACCTTATTTTAGTTTGCAATTCTATTATATGATTGATCTTGATTTTAGTATTGGTACCACTTTGGGAGCATTGAGTTAATCTATTTGGTTTTGGCAAACTTAGCATTGGTCAATAGCAACAACACCTTGAAGTTTAAGTAGAAAAGAGAAATATACATATAGTTGTTTCATTGTCTTCCTTTCTTGTTAGCTCATAGCTTATTATTCTTAAGTTAAAATTGTTTGTGCTTGCAAGAAAGATGCATGATTATGTCTATCACATGTATATTTGTTTGTTTCCCTCAACTCTTATGCTTGCTAATTAACCTTGCTAGCCAAAGACCTGTACGAGAGGGAATGCTTCTCGTGCATCCAAACCTGAACCCAAACCTATGCCCTTTGTGTCCACCATATCTACCTACTATGTGGTATTTCTGCCATTCCAAGTAAATACTTCATGTGCTACCTTTAAACAATTCAAAATTTATTACTTCTTATTTGTGTCAATGTTTTATAGCTCATGAGGAAGTATGTGGTGTTTTATCTTTCAATCTTGTTAGGCAGCTTCCACTAATGGACTAGTGGCTTCATCCACTTATCCTATAATTTTGCAAAAAGAGCTGGCAACGGGGTTCCCAGCCCCAATTAATCAACTTTCATTAATAATTCTCTTCACATGTTTTGCCCTGATTCATCAGTAAGCAACTTAATTTTGCAATAGACACTCCTCCATGGTATGAGATTGTTGGAAGGCACCCGAGGATTCGGTTAGCCATGGCTTGTGTAAGCAAAGGTTGGGGGAGTGTCATCCTTAAATAAACTAAAGTACATGTGTAAACAAAAGAGAAGAGGGATGATCTACCTTGCTGGTAGAGATAACGTCCTTCATGGGAGCCGCTCTTTGAAGGTCTTTGGCAAGGGGGTTAGAGTACCCGCTACGTTGACAACAACAAACACCTCTCAAAACTTTACTTTTATTCTCTTTATATGATTTCAAAATTGAAAAAGCTCTAGCACATGATTTAATCCCTGCTTCCCTCTGCGCGAAGGGCCTGTCTTTTACTTTATGTTGAGTCAGTAAACCTATTTCCCTCCATCTCAAGCAAGCATTTGAGTTGTTGCGATCAAACTATTATATTGTGATTTATTTCATCATGTCTTTTATTCTTTCTTGTTTAGTACAAGTTTTATCTAAATGAATATAGCTTTGGAAGTTATCAATGATCATTATGATTGAGTATGCAAAATGAGCCATATAAACTTTAACATGAGAGCGCTGCTCAATAGATAAGTATAATCTGTTAACTGTTCTCTGACCAAGAACAAAGTTTGCCATCACCAATTATGATTCCTTATGCACCTTTATTTGTGATTACCTTATACTTATTTCAAGTTGAGTTATATGAGGAAGTTGTTTACTAGAATGTCTTGTGTGAATGAATATGATGCTTCTTGTCCGTATTTGATTTATCGACTCTTCACTCCATAAACATGTGGTTTACCGAGTTCAGTTTCGCTTGGGGACAAGCGAAGTCTAAGCTTGGGGGAGTTGATACGTCCAATTTGCATCACTATTTTATATCATAATTTGCTGTTATTCATTGATATATTTCATATTTGGAGATGATACTTATGTTATTTCATCTATTTTGCATGTTTCATGATTATTGGAGGATCGCGCACCGGAGCCAGGATTCTGCTGGAAAAAGCACCGTCAGAATGCAATATTTTGGAAGATCAACAATTGACGGGAATTATACGAAAAATCCTATTTTTCCAGATGACGAAGGGAGCCAGAAGGGGGAGCCGAGGAGGCCGCCATGGGCCCTCTCACAGCCGGCGCGGCCCTGCCCTGGCCGCGCCGCCCGTGAGGAGGGGGCCCACAGCCCCCTCTCACCTCCTTTTCTTCGCGTACTCCTTCGTCCCGAAAACCTAAGCCAGGGGTACGTCGCGAAGAGCCACAGCCGCCTCTGCGGGGCGGAGAACACCAGAGAGAAAAGAGCTCTCCGGCAGGCTGAGATCCGGGGAAATTCCCTCCCGGAGGGGGAAATCGACGCCATCTTCACCGTCATCGAGCTGGACATCATCTCCATCACCATCACCATCATCTTCATCATCATCACCGCCGTCTCCACCGCTGCACCTCGTCACCGCTGTAGCAATTTGGGTTTGATCTTGATTGTTTGATAGGGGAAACTCTCCCGGTGTTGATTTCTACTTGTTATTGATGCTATTGAGTGAAACCATTGAACCAAGGTTTATGTTCAGATTGTTATTCATTATCATATCACCTCTGATCATGTTTCATATGATGTCTCGTGAGTAGTTCGTTTAGTTCTTGAGGACATGGGTGAAGTCTATATGCTAGTAGTGAAGTATGGTTGAGTAATATTCAATGTTATGATATTTAAGTTGTGGTGTTATTCTTCTAGTGGTGTCGTGTGAACGTCGACTACACGACACTTCACCTTTATGGGCCTAGGGGAATGCATCTTGTACTCGTTTGCCAATTGCGGGGTTGCCGGAGTGACAGAAACCTGAGCCCCCGTTGGTATATCGATGCAGAAGGATAGCAGGATCTCGAGTTTAAGGTTGTGGTTAGATTTATCTTAATTACTTTCTTGTAGTTGCGGATGCTTGCAAGGGGTATAATCACAAGTATGTATTAGTCCTAGGAAGGGCGGTACATTAGCATAGGTTCACCCACACAACACTTATCAAAACAATGAAGATTAATTAGCCGTATGTAGCGAAAGCACTAGACTAAAATCCCGTGTGTCCTCAAGAACGTTTGGTCATTATATGTAAACAAACCGGCTTGTCCTTTGTGCTAAAAAGGATTGGGCCACTCGCTGCAATTGTTACTCTCGCACTTTACTTACTCGTACTTTATTCATCTGCTACATCAAAACCCCCTGAATACTTGTCTGTGAGCATTTACAGTGAATCCTTCATCGAAACTGCTTGTCAACACCTTCTGCTCCTCGTTGGGATCGACATTCTTACTTATCGATGATACTACGATACACCCCCTATACTTGTGGGTCATCATCGCTCAACCACTGAATATAATATGGATGCGGGTGCGGTAGATACTTCAACTTCAGCTTGGTACACAACTCCTTGCTTGCTAAATTGCGGCAACTCCCGCCATCAATAATGACCTTGCAAGCCTTGTCAGGACCAACTAAAGCCTTTGTTTGGAACAAATTGCAGCGTTGAGTAGATGCACTAGGCAACACATTAAGAGCACGCTGCGACACAACAATGGTGCGAGCATCAGACGGATATGCATCTTCACCATCAGTGTCATAGTCATCATCTTCTGGAGCATTAGGATCAACATCATCTCCAGTCTCATACTCATTGTCCTCATTGATAATCATGACTTTGCGGTTAGGACAATCTCTCTTGAAGTGACCCTTGCCACCACATGTATGACAAGCCATATCACGGTTGCGCGCAGTAGACATGCTAGAACCACTCGTACTTGCAGCAGATTCGGACTTCTTTGTGTTAGACACATTGGAGACCGGCTTGATTCGCGGAGTAGAATAAGGGGCGGAGCGCGTCAATGGCGCCGGTGATGCGTGCAGTTAACACACGTCCGTTGGGAACCCCAAGAGGAAGGTGTGATGCGTACAGTAGCAAGTTTTCCCTCAGTAAGAAACCAAGGTTTATCGAACCAATAGGAGCCAAGAAGCACGTTGAAGGTTGATGGCGGCGATGTAGGCGGTGCAACACCAGGGATTCCGCGCCAACGTGGAACCTGCACAACACAATCAAAGTACTTTGCCCCAACGTAACAATGAGGTTGTCAATCTCACCGGCTTGTCAGAAACAAAGGATTAACCGTATAGTGTGGAAGATGATGTTTGCGAAGAACAGTAAAGAACAAGTATTGCAGTAGATTGTATTTCAGATGTAAAGAATGGACCGGGGTCCAGAGTTCACTAGCGGTGTCTCTCCCATAAGATAAATAGCATGTTGGGTGAACAAATTACAGTTGGGAAATTGACAAATAAAGAAGGCATAACAATGCGCATACATATATCATGATGAGTACTATGAGATTTAATCAGGGCATTACGACAAAGTACATAGACCGCTATCCAGCATGTATCTATGCCTAAATAGTCCACTTTCAGGTTATCATCCGAACCCCTTCGTATTAAGTTGCAAGCAACAGACAATTGCATTAAGTATGGTGCGTAATGTAATCAACACAAATATCCTTAGACAAAGCATCGATGTTTTATCCCTAGTAGCAACAGCACATCCACAACCTTAGAACTTTCTGTCACTGTCCCAGATTTAATGGAGGCATGAACCCACTATCGAGCATAAATACTTGATACGTCTCAAACGTATCTATAATTTCTTATGTTCCATGCTAGTTTTATGACATTACCTACATGTTTTGTTCACACTTTATATCGTTTTGATGCGTTTCCGGAACTAACCTATTAACGAGATGCCGAAGTGCCAGTTCCTGCTATTTTTGGTTTCAGAAATCCTAGTAAGGAAATATTCCCGGAATTGGACGAAATCAACGCCCAAGATCTTATAATTGCACGAAGCTTCCAGAACACCGGAGAGGCACCAGAGGGGAGCCCTGGTGGCCCCACACGTGTGGGCGGCGCGGCCAAGGAGCCAGGCGCGCCCCCTACTGTGTGGGTCCCCCGTAGCCCTTCCGACTCCGCCTCTTCGCCTATTTAAGCCTCCCTGACCTAAATCTTCGATACGGAAAAGCCACGGTACGAGAAACCTTCCAGAGCCGCCGCCATCGCGAAGCCAAGATCTGGGGGACATGAGTCTCGTTCTCGGCACGCCGCCGACAGGAAGTGCCCCTGAAGGTTTCTCCATCGACACCACCGCCATCTTCATCAACGCTGCTGTCTCCCCCATGAGGAGGGAGTAGTTCTCCTCGAGGCTAAGGGCTGTACCGGTAGCTATGCGGTTAATCTCTCTCTATGTACTTCAATACAATGATCTCATGAGCTGCCTTACATGATTGAGATTCATATGAGCTTTGTATCACTATTAGTCTATGTGCTACTCTTGTGATGTTATTAAAGTAGTCTATTCCTCCTTCACGGTGTAATGGTGATAGTGTGTGCATCGTGTAGTACTTGGCGTAGGCTATGATCATAATCTCTTGTAGGTGATGGAGTTAATTATTACTATGATAGTATTGATGTGATTTATTCCCCTTCATAGTGTAAAGGTGACAGTGTGTGTATGCTATGTTAGTACTCGGTTTAAATTGCAAAGATCTATTATGCTCCAAAGGTTACTTAAATATGAATGCCGAATGTTGTGGAGCTTGTTAACTCCGGCATTGAGGTGCTCTTGTAGCCCTACACAACGAATGGTGTTCATTATCAAACAAGAGTATATGTAGCACAAAGGAAGAGAACTTATTTATTATGTGATCAATGTTGAGAGTGTCCACTAGTGAAAGTATGATCCCTAGGCCTTGTTTCCAAATACTGCAATCATCGCTTGTTTACTGTTTTACTGCATCTTCACTTCCTGCAATATTACTACCATCAACTGCACGCCAGCAAGCACTTTTCTGGCGCCGTTACTACTGCTCATATTCATTCATACCACTTGTATTTCACTATCTCGCGAACTAGTGCACCTATACATCTGACAAGTGTATTAGGTGTGTTGGGGACACAAGAGACTTCTTGTATCGTGATTGCAGGGTTGCTTGAGAGGATTTCTTTGACCTCTTCCTCCCGAGTTCGATAAACCTTGGGTGATCCACTTAAGGGAAACTTGCTGCTGTTCTACAAACCTCTGCTCTTGGAGGCCCAACACTGTCTACAAGAATAGAAGCGTGCGTAGACATCAAACTATTTTCTGGCGCCGTTGCCGGGGAGGAAAGGTAAAAGGCACTCATACTCCGGTCCCAGGTAACTAAGTACTTTTCTGTTGCCATTGTGTGAGTGTTTGAAGCTATTTCCTTTAGATCCTGCAATTGCATCTTTTTGTTTCTTGTTAAACACTAGTAAGGCATAATGGAAAACATTTGTGAGCTTTTTAAACTATTTCCTGAGTCAAGACATGAATGGTTTAATGCGAAAATTAAAATACCTATGGAACCTTATTTGCATGCTAGTAGTAATATTAGTATGAACGCTTTGAACACCATTGTTGATAATGATATAGAAAATTCTAAGCTTGGGGAGGTCGGTTTTGATGAAAATGATCTCTTTAGCCCTCCGGGTATTGAGGAGAAAGTTTATGTTGATTATGATATGCCTCCCATATATGATGATTATAATGATAGTGGTCTTCTGGTGCCGCCTACTATGGAGGATAAGTTTAATTATGATTACAATATGCCTCCTATATTTTATGATGAGAATAATAATGATAGCTACTTTGTTGAATTTGCTCCCACTACAACTAATAAAATTGATTATGCTTATGTGGAGAGTAATGATACTTTTATGCATGTGAATAAGAATGCTTTATGTGATACTTATATTGTTGAGTTTGTTCATGATGCCTCTGAAAGTTATTATGAGAGAGGAAAATATGGTTGTAGAAATTTTCATGTTACTAAAACACCTCTCTATATGCTGAAATTTTTGAAGTTACACTTGTTTTATCTTCCTATGCTTGTTACTTTGCTCTCCATGAACTTGTTTATTTACAAGATTCCTATGCATAGGAAGCATGTTAGACTTAAATGTATTTTGAATTTGCTTCTTGATGCTCTCTTTTGCTTCAACTCTTATTTCTTGGGAGTGCATCATTAAAACTGCTGAGCCCATCTTAATGGCTATAAAGAAAGCACTTCTTGGGAGATAACCCATGTGTTTATTTTACTACAGTACTTTTGTTTTATATTTGAGTCTTGGAAGTTGTTACTACTGTAGCAACCTCTCCTTATCTTTATTTTATTGCATTGTTGTGCCAAGTAAAGTCTTTGATAGTAATGTTGATACTAGATTTGGATTACTGCGCAGAAACAGATTTCTGTCTGTCACGAATTTGGGCAGGGTTCTCTGTAGGTAACTCAGAAAAATCTGCCAATTTACGTGCGTGATACTCAGATATGTACGCAACTTTCATTCAATTTGAGCATTTTCATCTGAGCAAGTCCAAAAAAAATTCGTCTTTACGGACTGTTCTGTTTTGACAGATTCTGCCTTTTATTTCGCATTGCCTCTTTTGCTATGTTGGATGGATTTCTTTGTTCCATTAACTTCCATTAGCTTTGTGCAATGTCCAGAAGTGTTAAGAATGATTGTGTCACCTCTGAACATGTGAATTTTTGATTATGCACTAACCCTCTAATGAGTTGTTCTAAGTTTGGTGTGGAGGAAGTTTTCAAGGGTCAAGAGAGGAGGATGATATACTATGATCAAGAAGAGTGAAGAGTCTAAGCTTGGGGATGCACCCGTGGTTCATCCCTGCATATTTCAAGAAGACTCAAGCATCTAAGCTTGGGGATGCCCAAGGCATCCCCTCTTCATCAACAATTTATCAGGTTTCTTCTTTTGAAACTATATTTTTATTCGGTCACATCTTATGTACTTTACTTGGAGCGTCTGTTTGTTTTTGTTTTGTTTGAATAAATTCATGCTTGTGTGGGAGAGACACGCTCCGCTGTTGTGTATGAACACATGTGTTCTTAGCTTTACTCTTAATGTTCATGGCGAAGGTTGAAACTCGTTCATTGTTATATGGTTGGAAACAGAAAATACTGCATGTGGTAATTAGTATAATGTCTTGAATAATTTGATACTTGGCAATTTTTGTGCTCATATAGATCATGTTTAAGCTCTTGCATCATGTACTTTGCACCTATTAATGAAGAACTACATAGAGCTTGTTAAAATTTGGTTTGCATGATTGGTCTCTCTAAGTCTAGATATTTTCTGGTTAAGGTGTTTGAACAACAAGGAGATGATGTAAAGTCTTATAATGCTTACAATATGTTCATATGTGAGTGTTGCTGCACCATTTTATACTCGAGTTTGCTTCAAACAACCTTGCTAGCCTAGCCTTGTATTGAGAGGAATTATTCTCGTGCATCCAAATCCTTGAGCCAAAAACTATGCCATTTGTGTCCACCATATCTACCTACTACATGGTATTTCTCTGCCATTCCAAAGTACATTACTTGAGTGCTACCTTTAAAATTCTATTCTTTGCCTTTACAATACATAGCTCATGGGAAAATAGCCTTAAAAACTATTGTGGTATTGAATATGTAGCTATGTATCTTATTTCTTATAAGTTGCTTGTTGAGAGGTAACCATGTTTCTGGGGACGCCATCAACTTTTACACCTTTGTTGAATATCATGTGAGTTGCTATGCATGTTCGTCTTGTCAAGTAAGGGCGATTTTCATGATCAAATGGTTTGAGTATGCATATTGTTAGAGAAGAACATTGGGCCGCTAACTAAAGCCATGAATCATGGTGGAAGTTTCAGTTTGGACACAAATCCTCAATCTCTTATGAGAATATTATTTGTTATTGAATGCTTAAGCATTAAAAGAGGAGTCCATTATCTGTTGTCTATGTTGTCCCAGTATGGATGTCTAAGTTGAGAATAATCAAAAGCGAGAAATCCAATGCGAACTTTCTCCTTAGACCTCTGTACAGGCGGCATAGAGGTACCCCTTTGTGACACTTGGTTGAAACATATGTTATGCAATGATAATTCGTGTTAATCCAAGCTAATTAGGACAAGGTGCGGGCACTATTGGTATTCTATGCATGAGGCTTGCAACTTATGAGATGTCTTATACATAACGCATATGAATTATTACTACCGTTGACAAAATTGTTTCTATGTTTTCAAAACTTAAAAAGCTCTAGCACATGATTTAATCCCTGCTTCCCTCTGCGAAGGGCCTTTCTTTTACTTTATGTTGAGTCAGTTTACCTATTCCTTCTATCTTAGAAGCAAACACTTGTGTCAACTGTGCATTGATTCTTACATGTTTACTTATTGCACTTGTTATATTGCTTTATGTTGACAACTATCCATGAGATATACATGTTACAAGTTGAAAGCAATTGCTGAAACTTAATCATCCTTTGTGTTGCTTCAATGCCTTCTACTTTGAATTTATTGCTTTATGAGTTAACTCTTATGCAAGACTTATTGATGCTTGTCTTGAAAGTACTATTCATGAAAAGTCTTTGTTATATGGTTCAGTTGTTTAATCATCATCTTTACCATTGCTTTGAATCACTTCATTCATCTCATATGTTTTACAATAGTATTGATCAAGATCATGTTGGTAGCATGTCACTTCAGAAATTATCCTTGTTATCGTTTACCTACTCGAGGGCGAGTAGGAACTAAGCTTGGGGATGCTTGATACGTCTCAAACGTATCTATAATTTCTTATGTTCCATGCTAGTTTTATGACATTACCTACATGTTTTGTTCACACTTTATATCGTTTTGATGCGTTTTCGGAACTAACCTATTGACGAGATGCCGAAGTGCCCTGTTTTCTGCTGTTTTTGGTTTCAGAAATCCTAGTAAGGAAATATTCTCGGAATTTGACGAAATCAACGCCTAGCATCTTATAATTGCACGAAGCTTCCAGAACACCGGAGAGGCACCAGAGGGGAGCCCTGGTGGCCCCACACGTGTGGCGGCGCGGCCAAGGAGCCAGGCGCGCCCCCCTACTGTGTGGGTCCCCCGTAGCCCTTCCGACTCCGCCTCTTCACCTATTTAAGCCTCCCTGACCTAAATCTTCGATACGGAAAAGCCACGGCACGAGAAACCTTCCGTAGCCGCCGCCATCGCAGCCAAGATCTGGGGACAGGAGTCTCTGTTCCGGCACGCCGCCGGGATGGGGAAGTGCCCCCGGACGGCTTCTCCATCGACACCACCGCCATCTTCATCAACGCTGCTGTCTCCCATGAGGAGGGAGTAGTTCTCCCTCAAGGCTAAGGGCTGTACCGGTAGCTATGTGGTTAATCTCTCTCCTATGTACTTCAATACAATGATCTCATGAGCTGTCTTACATGATTGAGATTCATATGAGCTTTGTATCACTATTAGTCTATGTGCTACTCTTGTGATGTTATTAAAGTAGTCTATTCCTCCTTCACGGTGTAATGGTGACAGTGTGTGCATCGTGTAGTACTTGTCGTAGGCTATGATCATAATCTCTTGTAGGTTATGGAGTTAATTATTACTATGATAGTATTGATGTGATTTATTCCCCCTTCATAGTGTAAAGGTGACAGTGTGTATGCTATGTTAGTACTCGGTTTAAATTGCAAAGATCTATTATGCTCTAAAGGTTACTTAAATATGAATGCCGAATGTTGTGGAGCTTGTTAACTCCGGCATTGAGGTGCTCTTGTAGCCCTACACAACGAATGGTGTTCATTATCAAACAAGAGTATATGTAGCACAAAGGAAGAGAACTTCTTTATTATGTGATCAATGTTGAGAGTGTCCACTAGTGAAAGTATGATCCCTAGGCCTTGTTTCCAAATACTGCAATCATCGCTTGTTTACTGTTTTACTGCATCTTTACTTCCTGCAATATTACTACCATCAACTGCACGCCAGCAAGCACTTTTCTGGCGCCGTACTACTGCTCATATTCATTCATACCACTTGTATTTCACTATCTCTTCGTCGAACTAGTGCACCTATACATCCGACAAGTGTATTAGGTGTGTTGGGGACACAAGAGACTTCTTGTATCGTGATTGCAGGGTTGCTTGAGAGGGATATCTTTGACCTCTTCCTCCCTGAGTTCGATAAACCTTGGGTGATCCACTTAAGGGAAACTTGCTGCTGTTCTACAAACCTCTGCTCTTGGAGGCCCAACACTGTCTACAAGAATAGAAGCGTGCGTAGACATCAATA
This sequence comes from Lolium multiflorum, assembly GCA_030979885.1. Classification (NCBI taxonomy): domain Eukaryota; kingdom Viridiplantae; phylum Streptophyta; class Magnoliopsida; order Poales; family Poaceae; genus Lolium; species Lolium multiflorum. The sequence continues at coordinate 407,843,036 of CM061750.1, forward strand.
CTCCCTCTTGGAGTTACAAGTATCAACTTGGCCAGAGCCTCTACTAGCAACGGAGAGCATGCAAGAACATAAACAACATATATGATAGATTGATAATCAACTTGACATAGTATTCAATATTCATCGGATCCCAACAAACACAACATGTAGCATTACAAATAGATGATCTTGATCATGATAGGCAGCTCACAAGATCTAACATGATAGCACAATGAGGAGAAGACGACCATCTAGCTACTGCTATGAACCCATAGTCCAGGGGTGAACTACACATCGATCCGAGGCGATCATGGCGATGAAGAGCCTCCGGGAGATGATTCCCCTCTCGGCAGGGTGCCGGAGGCGATCTCCTGAATCCCCCGAGATGGGATTGGCGGCGGCGGCGTCTGGAAGGTTTTCCGTATCGTGGCTCTCGGCATCGGGGTTTCGCGAAGGCTTTAAGTAGGCGGAAGGGCAGGTCAGGGCGTCACGAGGGACCCACACAATGAGGCCGCGCGGCCAGACCTGGGGCCGCCGCCTAGTGTGGCGTCGCCGTGGCCCCACTTCGTATCTCCTTGGTCTTCAAGCTTCGTGGAAAAATAAGCCCCGGGGCGTTGATTTCGTCCAATTGAGAATATTTCCTTTGTAGGATTTCTGAAACCAAAAACAGCAAAACAGCAATGGCTCTTCGGCATCTCGTCAATAGGTTAGTGCCGGAAAATGCATAATAATGACATATAATGTGTATAAAACATGTGAGTATCATCATAAAAGTAGCATGGAACATAAGAAATTATAGATACGTTTGAGATGTATCAAGCATCCCCAAGCTTAGTTCCTACTCGCCGAGTAGGTAAACGATAACAAAGATAATTTCTGAAGTGACATGCTATCATAATCTTGATCAATACTATTGTAAAGCATATGAGATGAATGCAGCGATTCGAAGCAATGATGAAGACAATGAGTAAACAACTGAATCATATAGCAAAGACTTTTCATGAATAATACTTTCAAGACAAGCATCAATAAGACTTGCATAACAGTTAACTCATAAGCAATAAGTTCTTAGTAGAAAGCTTTGAAACAACACAAAGGAAGATATAAGTTTCAGCGGTTGCTTTCAACTTCAACATGTATATCTCATGGATAATTGTCAACACAAAGTAATATAACAAGTGCAATAGGTAAACATGTAAGAATCAATGCACACAGTTTACACAAGTGTTTGCTTCTAAGATAGAAAGAAGTAGGTAAACTGACTCAACAATAAAGTAGAAGAATGGCCCTTCGCAGAGGGAAGCATGGATTACTATTTTTGTGCTAGAGCTTTTCATTTTGAAAACATAGAAACAATTTTGTCAACGGTAGTAATAAAGCATATGTGTTATGATATTATAAGTTGCAAGCCCCATGCATAGTATACTAATAGTGCTCGCACCTTGTCCTAATTAGCTTGGATTAACACGGATTATCATTGCATAGCATATGTTTCAACCAAGTGTCACAAAGGGGTACCTCTATGCCGCCTGTACAAGGGTCTAAGGAGAAGGTTCGCATTGGATTTCTCGCTTTTGATCATTCTCAACTTAGACACCCATACTGGGACAACATAGACAACAGATAATGGACTCCTTTTTTAATGCTTAAGCATTCAACAACATATAATATTCTCATAAGAGATTGAGGTTTTGTGTCCAAACTGAAACTTCCACCATGATTCATGGCTTTAGTTAGCGGCCCAATGTTCTTCTCTAACAATATGCATACTCAAACCATTTGATCATGAAAATCACTCTTACTTCAGACAAGACGAACATGCATAGCAACTCACATGATATTCAACAAAGGTAAAAGTTGATGGCATCCCCAGAATGGTTACCGCTCAACAAGCAACTTATTAAGAAATAAGACACATAAGTACATATTCTTCACCACAATAGTTTTTAAGGCTATTTTCCCATGAGCTATGTATTGTAAAGGCAAAGAATAGAAGTTTAAAGGTAGCACTCAAGTAATGTACTTTGGAATGGCAGAGAAATACCATGTGGTAGGTAGGTATGGTGGACACAAATGGCATAGTTTTTGGCTCAAGGATTTGGATGCACGAGAAGAATCCTCTCAATACAAGGCTAGGCTAGCAAGGTTGTTTGAAGCAAATTCAAGTATAAATGGTACAACAAGACTCACATATGAACATATTGTAAGCATTATAAGACTTTACATCGTCTTCTTGTTGTTCAAACACCTCAACCAGAAAATATCTAGACTTAGAGAGACCAATCATGCAAACCAAATTTTAACAAGCTCTATGTAGTTCTTCATTAATAGGTGCAAAGTACATGATGAAAGAGCTTAAACATGATCTATATGAGCACAACAATTTCCAAGTATCAAATTATTCAAGACATTATACCATTTACCACATGTGGCATTTTCCGTTTCCAACCATATATCAATGAACGAGGTAGTTCAACCTTCGCAATGAACATTAAGAATAAAGCTAAGAACACATGTGTTCATATGCAACAGCGGAGCGTGTCTCTCTCCCACACAAGAATGCTAGGATCCGACTTTATTCAAACAAAAACAAAAATAAACAAACAGACGCTCCAAGCAAAGCACATAAGATGTGACTGAATAAAAATATAGTTTCACTAGAGGTGACCTGATAAGTTATCGATGAAGAAGGGGATGCCTTGGGCATCCCCAAGCTTAGATGCTTGAGTCTTCTTAAAATATGCAGGGATGAACCACGGGGGCATCCCCAAGCTTAGACTTTTCACTCTTCTTGATCATATTGTATCATCCTCCTCTCTTGACCCTTGAAAACTTCCTCCACACCAAACTCGAAACAAACTCATTAGAGGGTTAGTGCATAATTGAAAATTCATATATTCAGAGGTGACATAATCATTCTTAACACTTCTGGACATTTCACAAAGCTACTGAAAGTTAATGGAACAAAGAAATCCATCAAACATAGCAAAACAGGCAATGCGAAATAAAAGGCAGAATCTGTCAAAACAGAACAGTCCGTAAAGACGAATTTTCCAGGGGAACTTAACTTGCTCAGATGAAAATGCTCAAATTGAATGAAAGTTGCGTACATATCTGAGGATCACGCACGCAAATTGGCAGATTTTTCTGAGTTACCTACAGAGAACCCTGCCCAAATTCGTGACAGCAAGAAATCTGTTTCTGCGCAGTAATCCAAATCTAGTATTGACTTTACTATCAAAGACTTTACTTGGCACAACAATGCAATAAAATAAAGATAAGGAGAGGTTTCTACAGTAGTAACAACTTCCAAGACTCAAATATAAAACAAAAGTACTGTAGTAAAATCATGGGTTGTCTCCCATAAGCGCTTTTCTTTAACGCCTTTCAGCTAGGCGCAGAAAGTGTGAATCAAGTAACATCAAGAGATGAAGCATCGACATCATAATTTGTTCTAATAATAGAATCATAAGGTAACTTCATTTTCTTTCTAGGGAAGTGTTCCATACCTTTCTTGAGAGGAAATTGATATTTAATATTACCTTCCTTCATATCAATGGTAGCACCAACAGTTCGAAGAAAAGGTCTTCCCAATATAATGGGACAAGATGCATTGCATTCAATATCCAAGACAACAAAATCAACGGGGACAAGGTTATTGTTAACCATAATACGAACATTATCAATCCTCCCCAAAGGTTTCTTTATAGCATTATCAGCAATATTAACATCCAAATAACAATTTTTCAATGGTGGCAAGTCAAGCATATCATAGATTTTCTTAGGCATAACAGAAATACTTGCACCAAGATCACATAAAGCATTATAATCAAAATCATTGACCCTCATCTTAATGATGGGCTCCCAACCATCTTCTAACTTCCTAGGTAGAAGTTTCAAGTTTTAGTTTCTCTTCTCTAGCTTTTATGAGAGCATTTGTAATATGTTTTGTAAAGGCCAAATTTATAGCACTAGCATTAAGACTTCTAGCAAGTTTTTGTAAGAACTTTATAACTTCAGAGATGTGACAATCATCAAAATCTAAACCATTATGATCTACAGCAATGGGATCATTGTCCCCAATGTTGGAAAAATTTCAGCAGTTTTATCACAAGCAGTTTCAGCAGTTTCAGGCAATTTTGCACGCTTTGCACTAGGAGTAGAAACATTGCCAACACCAATTATTTTACCATTGATAGTAGGAGGTTTAGAAACATGTGAATCATTATCATTACTAGTGGTGGTAATAGTCCAAACTTTAGCTACATTATTCTCTTTAGCAAGTTTTTCGTTTTCTTCTCTTTCCCACCTAGCATGCAATTCAGCCATCAATCTTATATTCTCATTAATTCTAACTTGGATGGCATTTGCTGTAGTAATAATCTTATTATCAATATCCTTATTAGGCATAATTTTCAATTTTAAAAGATCAACATCAGAGGCAAGTCTATCAACCTTAGAAGCAAGAATATCAATTTTATCAAGCTTTTCCTCAACAGATTTGTTAAAAGCAGTTTGTGTACTAATAAATTCTTTAAGCATGGCTTCAAGACCAGGGGGTACACTCCTATTATTGTTGTAAGAATGCCCATAAGAATTACCATAACCATTACTATTAGCAGAAGGATATGGCCTATAGTTGTTACCAGAATTATTCCTATAAGCATTGTTGTTGAAATTATTATTTTTAATGAAGTTTACATCAACATTCTCTTCTTGAGCAACCAATGAAGCTAAAGGAACATTATTAGGATCAACATTGGATCTACCATTCACAAGCATAGACATAATCACATCAATCTTATCACTCAAGGAAGAGGTTTCTTCAACAGAATTTACCTTCTTACCTTGTGGAGCTCTTTCCGTGTGCCATTCAGAGTAATTTGTCATCATATCATCAAGAAGCTTTGTTTCCGCCCCCAAAGTAATGGACATAAAGGTACCTCTAGCAGCTGAATCCAATAGGTTCCGCGAAGAAAAATTCAGTCCTGCATAAAAGGTTTGGATGATCATCCAAGTAGTTAGTCCATGGGTTGGGCAATTCTTTACCAAAGATTTCATTCTCTCCCATGCTTGAGCAACATGTTCATTGTCTAATTGCTTAAAATTCATTATGCTACTTCTGTTATCACCCGATTTTGGCCAAATCAGGAGGTGGGCCGTAAGTGAAGATGGGCTTTGAAGATTACACGTGGAACGTCTTTGAAGCGGCCTTGCATACCGAGCTTGGGCTAATGGCCCGTGTATCTGTAACATAGTAGATCGCATCTTAATTTAGAAGTTAGAGTTTTACCCGTGCATGGTTTAGTGCACGCCCACATTAGAAAGTCCCCTGGACTATAAATATGTATCTAGGGTTTATGGAATAAACAACAACCAACGTTCACCACAAACAAATCTCGGCGCATCGCCAACTCCTTCGTCTCGAGGGTTTCTCCCGGTAAGCACCATGCCGCCTAGATCGCATCTTGCGATCTAGGCGGCACAAGCTTATGTCGTTGTTCATGCGTTGCTCGTGCTGAAGCCTTTTTGATGGCGAGCAACGTAGTTATCTTAGATGCGTTAGGGTTAGCATTGTTCTTAGTATCATATGCTGTCGTAGTGCAACCCTTATGCATCTAGCCGCCCTTACACCTATCTTAGGTGTAGGGGCGGCACCCCGCTTGATCATGGTTTAGTAGATTCGATCCGTTACGGTTGCTCCTTGATTCTTCAAGGATTAGTTTAATATCTGCAATAGTTAGGCCTTACAAAGGGTTGGAGGATCCAGCGGCGTGTAGGGTGTAGTTTGCTAGCCCTAGACAGGACGTTCCGAGGATCAACCTCGTGTTGGTTTTTAGGCCCCGTCTAGGATCGGCTTACGATCACCGTGCGAGCGAGGCCCAATCGTGAGTAGGATGATCCGATTATGCGGTGAAAACCCTAAATCGTCGTAGATCATGTCAGCTTTATCTTGATCAAGCAGGACCACCATATATTCGGACACCTTGTCTGAATCATGGGTGGATCGGCTCTTTGAGCCGATTCACAGGATAACCTGAGAGCCGATCGAGGCTCGTATTTAATGTTTACGTGTGTGCCCTGCAGGAAACTAAGCGAGGCATCATCCACACCTTCCTGACCAGGCATAGGTCGGTGGCACGCCTGCGACAAGGGTGTGTGACCGGGAGGCTTTGCGGGCCGTCGCTCGAGGGGCCGGGCCAGCCGCCCTAGTTGTTCCCGGCTCTACTGTGTTGCCCGTCGCTGCCCGCCGGTGGGTTTCTGACGCCAACACATTCTGGCACGCCCGGTGGGACATGCCATCGAACATGCCCCTGATGTTCCTCATGATCTACGGGGTTAGGCTGGTTTTATCCACCGGCCTGACCGTGTAACAAAGGCAACGTCGACGAACAAATGTGGCAATACCGATCCAGACGATCGGCCCCAGGGATCCATGAAGGAACATCACACAAAACCTTCATGGAGTAATTCATCATGGAGGCCGGTTCCAGCGATCGGCCAAAAATATCCTCACCATCCATTCTGCCTGAATTCAGCATCGATATGATAAGCGATGGGTTTACGTCGGCTCATGAGTTGGAGGAAGCCCACACTGGTTTTATCAAGAGCCGACGTTCACATAGAAGCGCTTTGGCTAACCATAGAGCCGATTTCAGCAGTTACTTGACAGAATCGGCTCGGGGGGCACATAGAAGGATAGAGCACGAGGATACAAAGTTGGAAGTGGCTGTCAAATGCCCGGCAGCTCAAGATATATTCTTTGATGATGATGGGTATGGAAGCATGGGGGCCGATACATGAGGAAATCGGCCGTAAATTTTTTTGAAGTTTTTTAAGCACGGCCGATGCGCAGACATCGACTTAAGGATAAAAAGCCGATGCATGGCCATCGACTTATCGAGTTACATGGAGAGGCTCTAATGAATGAACTCCTCAAGGGAGCTGTTGGTGACTCGAATCCTCTTTCCAAGGACTCCTAACTCCCATTGGCAAAATCTTCAAGTTCAGCGGTGCTAGCAGGAGCGTCAGTTTTGGCGTCCAAAGCTACCTTTGGCTCATTTAAAGCCGCTGATATTTGTCTGCTAGATTAAGGACCAGTACCCTGACTAACGACAAGAGCAGCATAAACATGCCAACATAAACATGCAAGTCAGGTTAAGGAGGAGCTCAACGAAGGGAGCATATCTCTTCTAGGACCATGAGGACAGCCGATGATGAAGCAATCGGCTGTGGCATTTCTGCCTGGAGCGTGGCCAAGGTGGCGATTTGCTAGCTGTCACTTTCAGAGGTTGTTACTTCCAGAGTTTTGGAGGGCATCAGGAATTCAAAACATCCTCACCGGAAGTTGCTTCAGCCTGCCAAAGATGATGAGCCGATCTGACCAGCAAGGCGCAGGAGTTGATCTGAAGAAGCTCGGGGGCAGCTCACCCTGAAGGTTCTCTGCTCTTGAGAGCCGGTTTTGTTGGAATCGGCTGACTAGGCGCTACAGCTTGGAAGCCGATGATGGCCGATTTGGTCAGACCAACTCTGTTCTCGCCTTGATTGAGGCTCGGGGGGCAGCTCACCCTGAAAGATCTTTGCCCTAGGGAGCCGATTTTGTTGGAATCGGCTGGCTCTGCATCACCACTATTTTGGAAGATGGTGAATTATTGCAGAAGGAAACCACCGGAGCTGGTGAGAGGAGTTTGAAAAGGGAGCCATTATTATTGATCGGCTCTGGGCCAGATGATTGCTGCATGAAAACAGAGCAGGATTATAAACATCACTGCAGACTATCACAAGGGGATTTGTGGACAAGTGATGCCTGTTCTGCAGAAGTGGCAGCTTCGATATTCGAGTTGGTTCAGCAATCATCCTAAGGCTTCCCTGAAGGCAAAGAGGATCTGGAAGAGGGAGATTCGGCAGAAAAGAATGTCTGAAACTTAAAGTTGATGATGTGTCCAGACATTATTTCAGGAATTTTGCCGTTAAGTCCAATACTCCGTTCAGTGATTTGGGGCGGTTAAGGATTACTGTCAGGCCAGAGACCGCGAGCTGGATGATCCCGCTATAGGGTTGGCTATGAAAATTGGATCCGCATTTCCAAGATCTAGTGATTGCGATCTAGTCCTGTTCGACTGGAATGTGGGGAGCTGAACTGATCTATCTCGAAATTTATCATAAGGGACCAATGTGTTGCCATCGGCTCATTTGAACATTGGTTAAAGTGGATAATCGGCGCAGTCAGTATAAGGGGGAATCGGCTAAATCGGCATGAAGGAAATCGGCAAAATCAACTTGGGGAAATTCTTCATTGATAAGCGATATTTCTTACATAAAGAGCTGATTGCTCTCAAAAGGAAGTACTAAGGGGATACATTGCCCCGTCTACTGCTACTGGCCCTATGCTAAGATCCTATCTAGGGGCCGTTGCTGCCCTCGTGCGCCGCCGCTGCTGTGGCGCCGCTCGGCCGGCTCGCCGTCGCCGCTGTAGCGACCGCCGGCAGACCCTCGTTGTCCTCGTCCCCTCGTTAGCGCGTCGTCGTCGCTGTCGACGTCGCTGAGGTTCCCGGGCCAGAGGCAGTGGCGTTTGGCCGGCGGCTCGTCGGAGGAGATGTCGTCCTCCTCCTCCTCCTCCTTCGCCTCCTCGGAAGAGGTGACCCCATCCCAGAGAAAGAGATCGTCGTCGCTTTCCTCCTCCGATTCCCCATTAGCGAGGAAGCGGAGGTCGCTCTCCCCGTCGGTCAGGGACTTGTCGTCCTCTGACCAGATGGAGAAGTTGTGGCTCGGCTCGTCCCCGGCCTCGATGGTGCGGCGGATGTTGGCCGCATGGGCCTCCGCCGGGTTCCACTCCGGCGTTGGCTCGCGGAAGGGGGAGGACTGGGCAGAAAGATCCGATGAAGAGGAAGAAGAGGAAGACATGGTGGCAGAGAAGGGCTTTTGGAAGTACTAATGCGAAGAGGATGAAGAGGAGAACTGTTCGATGCGGTTAAGTAAAAGGAGATATATTGGAGATTTAATGCTCGAACAGTTTCCGAGGATGTGGTGCCAAAACTGGCAAATCGTGCAGAGAAGTTGGGAAGGCAAGTCGTCATGGTGAAACATACTGCGACGGTTCTGCTCTGCCAAGACATGACCCTTCGAAGAAAAACAGATGGTTTTGAAATTATCATTACCAAAACCAGGGGGGCATGTGTTATCACCCGATTTTGGCCAAATCAGGAGGTGGGCCGTAAGTGAAGATGGGCTTTGAAGATTACACGTGGAACGTCTTTGAAGCGGCCTTGCATACCGAGCTTGGGCTAATGGCCCGTGTATCTGTAACATAGTAGATCGCATCTTAATTTAGAAGTTAGAGTTTTACCCGTGCATGGTTTAGTGCACGCCCACATTAGAAAGTCCCCTGGACTATAAATATGTATCTAGGGTTTATGGAATAAACAACAACCAACGTTCACCACAAACAAATCTCGGCGCATCGCCAACTCCTTCGTCTCGAGGGTTTCTCCTGGTAAGCACCATGCCGCCTAGATCGCATCTTGCGATCTAGGCGGCACAAGCTTATGTCGTTGTTCATGCGTTGCTCGTGCTGAAGCCTTTTTGATGGCGAGCAACGTAGTTATCTTAGATGCGTTAGGGTTAGCATTGTTCTTAGTATCATATGCTGTCGTAGTGCAACCCTTATGCATCTAGCCGCCCTTACACCTATCTTAGGTGTAGGGGCGGCACCCCGCTTGATCATGGTTTAGTAGATTCGATCCATTACGGTTGCTCCTTGATTCTTCAAGGATTAGTTTAATATCTGCAATAGTTAGGCCTTACAAAGGGTTGGAGGATCCAGTGCGTGTAGGGTGTAGTTTGCTAGCCCTAGACAGACGTTCCGAGGATCAACCTCGTGTTGGTTTTTAGGCCCTGCCTAGGATCGGCTTACGATCACCGTACGCGAGCGCGAGGCCCAATCGTGAGTAGGATGATCCGATTATGCGGTGAAAACCCTAAATCGTCAGATCATGTCGCTTTATCTTGATCAAGCAGACCACCATATATTCGGACACCTTGTCCGAATCATGGGTGGATCGGCTCTTTGAGCCGATTCACAGATAACCCGAGAGCCGATCGAGGCTCGTATTTAATGTTTACGTGTGTGCCCTGCAGAAACTAAGCGAGGCATCATCCACACCTTCCCGACTGGTATAGGTCGGTGGCACGCCTTGCGGATCGGGTGTGTGACCAGGAGGCTTTGCGGGTCGTCGTAGGGATCGGGCCAGCCGCAGCCCTAGTTGTTCCCGGCTCTACCGTGTTGCCCGTCGTGCCCGCCGTGAACTACTTCTCAAAGATATAATTTTAGCGGGAGGATAATATCTACCAATAAAAGCATCCTTACATTTAGTCCATGAATCAATACTATTCTTAGGCAAAGATAGCAACCAATCTTTAGCTCTTCCTCTTAAGAAGAAAGGAAACAATTTCAATTTTATAATATCACCATCTACATCCTTATACTTTTGCATTTCACAAAGTTCAACAAAATTATTGAGATGGGCAGCAGCATCATCAGAACTAACACCAGAAAATTGCTCTCTCATAACAAGATTTAGTAAAGCAGGTTTAATTTCAAAGAATTCTGCTGTAGTAGCAGGTGGAGCAATAGGTGTGCATAAGAAATCATTATTATTTGTGCTAGTGAAGTCACACAACTTAGTATTTTCAGGAGTATTCATTTTAGCATAGTAAATAAAGCAAACTAGATAAAGTAAATGCAAGTAACTAATTTTTTTGTGTTTTTAATATGGAGAACGCAAACAAAACAGTAAATAAAGTAAAACTAGCAACTAATTTTTTTGTGTTTTGTTTTAGTGCAGCAAACAAAGTATTAAATAAAATAAAGTAAAGCAAGACAAAAACAAAGTAAAGAGATTGGAAGTGGAAGACTCCCCTTGCAGCGTGTCTTGATCTCCCCGGCAACGGCGCCAGAAAGTGCTTGATGCGTGCAGTTAACACACGTCCGTTGGGAACCCCAAGAGGAAGGTGTGATGCGTACAAGAGTTTTCCCTCGTAAGAAACCAAGGTTTATCGAACCAGTAGGAGCCAAGAAGCACGTTGAAGGTTGATGGCGACGAAGTGTAGTGCGCGCAACACCAGGGATTCCGGCGCAACGTGGAACCTGCACAACACAATCAAAGTACTTTGCCCCAACGTAACAGTGAGGTTGTCAATCTCACCGGCTTGCTGTAACAAAGGATTAACCGTATAGTGTGGAAGATGATGTTTGCGAAGAACAGTAAAGAACAAGTATTGCAGTAGATTGTATTTCAGATGTAAAGAATGGACCGGGGCCACAGTTCACTAGCGGTGTCTCTCCCATAAGATAAATAGCATGTTGGGTGAACAAATTACAGTTGGGCAATTGACAAATAAAGAAGGCATAACAATGCACATACATATATCATGATGAGTACTATGAGATTTAATCAGACATTACGACAAAGTACATAGACCGCTATCCAGCATGCATCTATGCCTAAATAGTCCACTTTCAGGTTATCATCCGAACCCCTTCCGGTATTAAGTTGCAAGCAACAGACAATTGCATTAAGTATGGTGCGTAATGTAATCAACACAAATATCCTTAGACAAAGCATCGATGTTTTATCTCTAGTAGCAACAGCACATCCACAACCTTAGAACTTCCTGTCACTGTCCCAGATTTAATGGAGGCATGAACCCACTATCTAACATAAATACTCCCTCTTGGAGTTACAAGTATCAATTTGGCCAGAGCCTCTACTAGCAACGGAGAGCATGCAAGAACATAAACAAGATATATGATAGATTGATAATCAACTTGACATAGTATTCAATATTCATCGGATCCCAACAAACACAACATGTAGCATTACAAATAGATGATCTTGATCATGATAGGCAGCCCACAAGATCTAACATGATAGCACAATGAGGATAAGACGACCATCTAGCTACTGCTATGGACCCATAGTCCAGGGGTGAACTACTCACACATCGATCCGGAGGCGATCATGGTGATGAAGAGCCCTCCGGGAGATGATTCCCTCTCCGGCAGGTGCCGGAGGCGATCTCCTGAATCCCGAGATGGGATTGGCGGCGGCGGCGTCTGGAAGGTTTTCCATATCGTGGCTCTCGGTACTGGGGGTTTCCGACGAAGGCTTTAAGTAGGCGGAAGGGCAGGTCGGGGCGTCACGAGGGACCCACACAACAGGCCGTGCGGCCAGACCTGGCGCGCCGCCTAGTGTGGCGTCGCCTCGTGGCCCCACTTCGTATCTCCCGGTCTTCTGGAAGCTTCGTGGAAAAATAAGCCCCTGGGCATTGATTTCGTCCAATTCCGAGAATATTTCCTTTGTAGGATTTCTGAAACCAAAAATAGAAAAAACAACTGGCTCTTCGCATCTCGTCAATAGGTTAGTGCCGAAAATGCATAATAATGACATATAATGTGTATAAAACATGTGAGTATCATCATAAAAGTAGCATGGAACATAAGAAATTATAGATACGTTTGAGACGTATCAGCCGGCGCCATAGATAGGGGCGCGCGAGGCGTGAAGCGCCCAGCTCCCGTAGCACGACCTTTAACCTTTGCTTCTTCAGCCATTTGTGATTCAGCTTTTCTTGCATGATGTAACAATTGATTCATATTGGTGTAGCTGTAATGACGAACAATGCCTTTGATACCAAACTTCAAGCCGTTGAGAAAACGCTGCATTGTCATCTCTAGAGACCCACGGACACGGCCACGCTGCATAACAACTCCATCTCCATGTAGTATTCATCCACAGTCTTCACACCTTGCCCCAATAGGGTCAACTTATCATATATTGTACGCAAATAATTAGTGGCACAAAACGAGAATTCATCGCCTCCTTCATAGCACGCCATGTGATAATAGGAAGCTCACCATCCTCCTGGCGATTACGAACAAGTGCATCCCACCAACGCAATGCATAGCCATCAAATTCGAAAGACGCAAGCTTGATCTTCCTATCTTCAGTGTAATTTGGATGTAAGCTCCATAACTTTTCAATCTTGAGCTCCCAAGTGAGGTATTCTTCAACATCAGCTCCTCCTTCAAACTTGGGTATGGAGAACTTAGGCTTACCCAATCCATCTTCTTCATCCTGTCCACGACCATGGCGGCCAAGTGGAGCCCAACCACGAGGACGGTCACCACGACCAGGTGCGTCATCAGCGTCTTCACCTTGTTGTTGCTGTTGAGTTGTAAGATTGTCAACAGACATTGTTAAAGTTCGAAGAGCGCGTTGGATATCCGTCATTTGATCTTGCATGGCAGTGACGGTTTCATTAGCAGTATTCAGCTTCTGGGAGATCTCTTCGACCTTGCCCTTAAGCTCATCATCCTGAGTGCGGAATTCACGTCGCATCTCATTACGAAGAGCTTCAAACTCCCTCCATGTGATGATATCTGCGGAATCCTTGTTTTCCTGGTTAACAAGCTTATGATCACTAGCAGACATGATTAGTAGGTTAGTGCACTAAATAAAAAATATATATGGTGGTACTCTCACAACTCACTCAAAACTGATAAGAAAAGGAGATCTTACCGTTCCAAAGTAAATTAGTGTTGCTTACCACTTGTAGGAACAACTAGTGCACGGATGTAGCGAAGCGAATATCAAGGGTATAAGAACAATCACACGACAAAGCAGGGATATATGTGGGGCTGTAGGTGGGCTACCTATTTGCACCAATAACAAGCTCTAGCGCTGACCGTAGACAACCAAAGATACTCACACAAGGCGATAAATGTGGCAATGCAACTATATGGATGAAAGGTTGCAATGCACTAGAAAGACGCTAGCAAAGCTCAACGGAACAGGCACAAGATTGCTCAACTACAGGTGCAGTAAAGAAAACTTTGGTCTTCACTTGAGTCAACTAACACTTCACTTTTCTTTTTGTATTTTCTTTTTGTAACGCAGCTATATAGCTCTTTTTGCTTCTTTTCTATTTTCCTTTTTTTTTGATATGACACAACTCCTCGATAACACGGCCAACAAAATATGCAAAGCACCAAAACCCTAATGAGCAGCCTGTCGAGCGGTAAAACTAGTCTCTTCTGGGGAAGTTCCTAGTCACTTATATCGATAGGCTGTGTCTATGGTTGGGAACAAGCACACTGTACGCTATGTGGACTCGGAGTAACAAAAACTGACACAATATGATAAAACTAGATGATAGCGGAGACACAAACCCTAACAATACTAGATGAAAGAAAAAGATACGCAAAAACAACTACGAAAAGCAACTAAAACTTGAAATTAGTGCAATCTAAAGCTATGACAAACCCTAACCCTAATATTTTTGGCTTTTTCTGGAGAGGAAAAACACTCAGAACTCAACAATGGGTGGATTGTGGATGGCTTACCGAGGGAACCCGAGAATCTGATACCAAGATGATAAGGGGTGGCCCGATCTTCTCAGTAAGCAACGGTGGTGATGATGATCACGGGATGATAGCAGCGGAGGAACACGACGATGTAGTGGAAGATAACTTGTATGACGCAACGAGATCTCTCGATTGGTCCCTGTCGCCAATGCAACAGCTCTCAACCCTGCAAGATATTCGCAACTCCACACACTTGCGCACGTAGCTGCCGACCACGAAGCGGTAAGTTGCAATCTACTAATTCCCAATGGAACAACAGATCACACAAAACTTTCAGGGATTCCACACCAAATCAATGCAATTGGATGTAGAAATTCAATAGAGTTGCAAAGCAAACAACTATGAACTAGGGTTTATCTTAAACGTGGTCTAAAGCAACTTTGGGGGCGTCCTATGGACTTATATAGGCGTCCAGGACGACCTCAGGTCGAAAGTACGAAAATAACCGACCGAGAATAGATCTGGTCGAGACAAACTCGGACTCGGCCGGTCTGGAGTTCGGTTGACCGGGCCTGGGACCGGCCGGTCCGGTTTGGACCGGATCTGGCGCCGGGCGACGACCGGACGGGGTTCCAGGCTTACTGGATGTGCCCCGGTTGGCACAAGCCAGAAACCCGGTTGAAACCGAATGGATCCGGCGTGGGGGCCGGTCGGACCGGCCCTGGGACCGGGCGGCCCGGCGGTGCGGCCGGTTGACCGGTCCTGGCGCCGGCTGGAACATCTCCTCCTCTCGCACATGCCTCCCGCTCCTCCCTCGGTGTCTTCACGTCCAGCTCCATGTCCAGCTTCTGGTCCAGCTGCTCCTCTCCTCCTCGTGCGATGCTTGCTCCCTCCTCATACCTGATCATACATAAATAATAGCACTTAGGCAGTATAAAGTTCTCATCAATCAAAGTATCATTTAGGAACAAGTTCACCTGTTGTTTAAGTAGCTTCGCACGAGCTCGTGTCATTGGTCCAATCCTGACTTCATTGGACTTGAGCTTCACAGCAGGATCATCTTCTTGTAGGTAGAACAATCATAATCATATTATCTCAGTTGTCAAGAGTAAGTCGATTTAACATAATATATTCATGCAAATCAAATTGAAATGTTCACCCCGGCGAAACAATTTGTTCGACGGTATTTACAATGGAGTTTTCAACTTTAAAATGTACAAGTTTAAATTATAAAATGAGTATTTTTGAATTCAAGATTTTTTCTGAACTGTGAACATTTTAAAAATAAATAATCTGTTTTACCCATGGCCAATTTTTTTGAACCACCGAGAACGTATTTTTAAACCTTGTAAACAATTTCTAATGAGTGAACATTTTGATTCTCGTGATTTTAATACGTGTATGTATTTTTGAAACCTTGGGAACATTTTTCCGAATCATCGTGAATTTTTCTGAAACCAACATAAAGGAAAAAAGATAATAAACCACTGAAAAAACCATGCCGCATTCGTGAATAAAACAATACTTTTTAAAAATAGCTCGCCTTTGCTGCCCTCGATAGAAATGGAAAAAGACGTGGGCTTTTGGCTTGCAGATGCATCACTTAGGCTAACAATCTGAATGGTGATTTGTACGACCATGGAGCCCTAGGAAGACTAGAAAAAATAACATTGACAGGTTACAACTGATTTTTGATTGATGACCATGGCATCGTCAACGTGGATTGGCTCTTCTGGTCTGGATTCAACCTCGAGTACACAAAGTTCAGCTAATCGTAATCTCCGATCCTTGTATACATACTAGAAAGAGAAAGGTTTCTTTGCTTCCATCGATTGTACTAATCAACAGTCGCTCGATGGCCACCCCTTTCCATAGTAAAACACAGCTGCGTAGTATCCAAGGTGGGGCTATGGCATTCGAGCTAGCATACGATGGGTCAAAGCACGCCATCAGAACCCGTATACCTCGGAATATTGACGTGCGCCACGCATTAGTCCGAGCAATCAAAAAACTTTACGGTACTCTTCTCAAAATTAAACTGGCATAAGTAAACAATGCTGTTTTTATTCATCTATGGCCACCACGAAATCCAGCTGGGACAAAAGTAGGCATAATGTCATAGGCATAATGCCATAGGGTTGCAAAGCGGCATCAGACAGCTCGTTTGTGTTTCCACCCCAGATCAATTTCTACACTTTGGCTATAGTTTTGTCTTTGCTGGACTAAGCGGGACGCTGCCCTGCCATCCTAATTGTACATCAATGATTGAAGAAAAGAAAAGTATGGTCTTCAGAGATGAGATTTGAGTTTGGTGATAGAGCTTACCGTCGTGTGCTTCCATTCGTCTTGGAGGGGATAATAATCTTTCTTACGAGAGCAATGTGTGGTACTTAAACATGTCTAATCTTTCTTATAGCATTGTCTGTATTTAGATTGCCCGATTTTCTCACATTGGATCATGGTTCAAAGACATGGCCACAGCAAACAACATCTTGTCCAGTTTTTTTTTCTTTCGAGAACCCGCAGGAGAGCTGCGCGTCATTGTATTAAGCTTAAAGGAAGAACAACTGATCCAGTTTATGAGGTAAACCGGACCCAAAACCCTTACACATGAACACTAAACGGTGAACCACACCCGAAACACGACAAGCGCACACACCTAGCCCAACCACCAGCCAAAGAGGCGCAATGGTTGGGACACAGAGCGTCGAGACCGCGTCACAAGTGAAGCAAACCACCTCCAAGCAGACCCTAGCTTCAGGAAGGAACCCGTCGACGTACAGCCCACCCAAAGCGCCGAGAAGTAGCAAGTGGACGGCAGGACATGGCCGGACCTGAGAACAGCGACGCCAAAAGGGGATGTTGGCGCCAGTGTACATAGCGCCCTAGACGCCCACACTCCGAGTGGCGGCCAACCGTGACCCCGATTATCAACTTGGACTCCACGAGCAAACCGGATAGCGCCTCCAACGAGGGAACGACGTCGTAGCGCCGCCACTATCTGAGCCAATAAGATGGATCTAGGGTTTCCCCCGTTGCTCGGGAGGGGCCATGATGGAAAGGCCTAGACGACGCCTTCAAGAAGGTGACGATGCCCGCGGGCGTCGCCGTCGTCCCGCGAAAGCACATAATTTCTCCCGGCCATGCCATCAACCCCAAATTCCACCCAAGTAATCGGACACCAACAGCCAGAGATGCCACCCACAGAGGCTAGCACTTGACACTAGGAAGATGACCGCCGCCAACTTCACCCCGGTAGCCCAGAACACTGCCAGCCATACCTTCCACAGCCCCTTACTAGCAGGCAGGCAGCGAAGGCACTGGGCGACCTCCGGCCACGGCAGCAAGCAGACCGGCGAGAGAGAAGCCGCGCCATGCCCTGCCGCCGCGCGGGCAAGCCGAGCAGCACAGGCGGCCGAAGCCGCGGCCGCGGCCCAAAGCCCGGGCAGGCCCAGATCGGCCCCGCCAGGGCCCTTCCTGGTCAGAGCCCATGAGGGCGCCACCACTCTGTCACGCCGTCGGCAGGTCGCCCCAGCCACCTCGCCGCAGCACGATCCTACTAGCTCCGCCGCACCACACCGCACCGACGCGACCGTCGCCGCCAACCTCGCGACCTCCCGCGTCGCCTACTCCCTGCGCGGAAAGGAGACGAGAGGAGCCCGCTATCCCTGCCCTCCGCCTTTGGCGGCCGGGCGCCGCCACCACCGCCGGCGCCGGCAGCGGCCGGGGGGCTCGGGATCTGGGGCTTTTGTTCAGGGTTGGGGGAGCCCTCCGGAGCCGCCCGCGTGAGCGACCCGGGAGCGAGAGTATCTTGTCCAGTTCCTAGAACAGATTTTGATATACTTACTTTTTCTTCCCTACCAAGAGTATTTGTTGTTACTTGTACAAATGCTCCCAGAAATGATGTTTTGGCTCTTGGGTGTATATGAAAAATGCATCTTTTTTTACATTTTGAATTGTTAAAATATTTTACATCTTCACATGCTACGATATTTTTATGCCGATGTAAAAAAGACAAAACATGCGAGCATTTAATCTCCAACCCCAACACTCCTACGAGAAAAAAGGAGCTAACTCCATTCCCCTAACTTATCCGCACTTCATAATACAAATCCAAGAAACAAGGTTGATATGGCCTTAGCACGACCACCTCAAAACCACCAAATCCCACAAGTGGGCCCATGACTCGAGCACGGGCTAAAGCCATTAAAGATAACGTGAACTCTCTCCTCTTGACATGTGATTTCAATGCCCCATTGGATGGTATACTACGCACGATACCCTATGTGTCATCAGCTACAACCTCCAAGGACTTCATCCATGGAAACATGAAGCCAAGACTGATGAAAGGAAAAATGAAGAAGATGATTCGAAACTTCCAGGCCTAGTACTATCGGTTGAGCCATCAGTACTATCGCTAATGGTCATTTAACAATGCGCAAAGATATACACAGAAGCTCCACGAGCGGAAGTATTGCTCCAGCTGCCTTTGGCTCCCAGGAGGGGTACTTCCGTTTGAGGTATTAGTCCAATACTGCTCTCTGGTTTACACACAATTGGAAGTGTGTCGGCCCACCAAAAAACCTACCGAGACTCCTAAATTAAATAAATAGGAAGTCTACCGGAACTATACTGGTACTACTTCACACGCTGCAAAGTCTGCAAAGTCAACACATGAAAGCCCCAACAGTACTACCGCCCGCATCGAAAATTGTTTTTTTTTTCTTCTTTTGGACCCAAAAGCTCATGTAGCCTTTGCCCACATACCTACTCATGGCCGACCAATATAATGGACCCCCACAACATTTTTTAGACCCTGGAATATTTATGGACTAGACATGAGGTAGAACTACTCCCATGTGGGAACCCTTTAGATCATTCATCTTGTATCCAAAGCCCTATTCAAGAATTTGGTTTCCCTCTCTCTTGTGTGATTTTAGTAGAGCTTTGTCTCTCAGGTGGTCGGTATTCTACTTGAGTTTCTACTCTCTCAAGACAAACAACTCTTCCATCTTCTTGCCGACATTTCCCGTGGGACTCTACCTCGTGATTCTGTTGGGATAGTGGTTTTGCACGTTCAGAGCAAACTGATTTGTACCGACAGAGGTGTGCATTTGTATCTTTTTTACGTTGTTCGTTTTCATCACCAAGTTCTTCCCCCTTTCCCCTCGAAGCGTGAATATGGAGCCAATCGTTGTGGTAAACCCATATCATATGGAATCAACAACTTTTAGTTGCCACAGATTCACCATGGTGTTGAGTTTCTAGCCATTTCCACGAAATTCTTTTTAAAAATGAAAAAATACCTAAAATATAGCCCTAAGTTGACTTCAGATCGATCTCTCGATTTATTGATTTTTTTTTTTGGTTTTGCTTGTGATTGGTAATGTGATGCCATCATTTAAATGTAGTTCCTTCTTATGATCGGTACATGATGCTGATGATTAAAATTATTGAGGGACTATAAGTTCGTCAATTTCGGATGTGGTCCTGGGATGGTGCTAGTGTGCCTTTTGATATACAAAAATACAAGTCTTGTGCATCCTAATTGGATCATTGAGGCCATCCCTGGCCTTTGTCTGTCCTCGGTTTGGTCCAATGTAAGTATGAAGCATGTCATTCTTGATTTTTCCCTACTTGATGTTATTTTTGGTTCTGTTTTGTTGAAGCGGCAAATGATCAGACTCTAGCACCATTTAATGAGAACATGCATTCATAAGACCTTGTGATATGTATATGCACATTGCTTGTGTATTTCATTTGTTCTTGTAGGCACTCTTTTCTCCCCGTGTGTCTTCGATACTTGATATTTTTTTCAAATGCAAATATGACTTGGAATAGATCAATCATTGTGGTTATATTTCAAAAAATCTTATGTATCATTTTAAGCTTCATATAGAGGGATCCGTGCAGAAACTGTGCCCAAGTTAGATGCGAGGATACAAAAACTTCTACATGACAGTATGTTTAATTCAACATGTTGTGCCTCTAAGTTATTCATTTATAGATGTGTTCTGATGAGGACATCCCTACCTCACTACTACCTCCGTCATTACAAGAAGATGATCCTGCTGTGAAGCTCAAGTCCAATGAAGTCAGGATTGGACCAATGACACAAGCTCGTGCGAAGCTACTTAAACAACAGGTGAACTTGTTCCTAAACGATACTTTGATTGATGAGAACTTTATACTGCCTAAGTGCTATTATTTATGTATGTTCAGGTATGAGGAGGGAGCAAGCATCGCACGAGGAGGAGAGGAGCAGCTGGACCAGAAGCTGGACATGGAGCTAGACGTGAAGACATCCCATGAACGTGCGAGGGAGGAGCGGGAGGCATGCGCGAGAGGAGGAGATGTTCCAGCCGGCACCAGGACCGGTCAACTGGCCGCACCGCCCGGTCCCAGGGCCGGTCCGACCGGCCCCCACGCCGGATCCATCTGGTTTCAACTGGGTTTCTGGCTTGTCCCAACCGGGGCACATCCAGTAAGCCTGGAACCCCGTCCGGTCGTCGCCCGGCGCTAGATCCGGTCCAAACCGGACCGGCCAGTCCCAGGCCCGGTCAACCGGACTCCGACCGGCGAGTCCGAGTCTGTGCGACCGATCTATTCGGGTCGGTTATTTTCGTACTTTTCGACCCGAGGTCGTCCTGGACGCCTATATAAGTCCATAGGACGCCCCCAAAGTTGCTTTAGACCACGTTTAAAATAAACCCTAGTTCATAGTTGTTTGCTTTGCAACTCTATCGAATTTCTACATCCAATTGCATTGATTTGGTGTGGAATCCCTGAAAGTTTTGTGTGATCTGTTGTTCCATCGGAAATTAGTAGATTGCAACTTACCGCTTCATGGTCGGCGGCTACGTGCGCAAGTGTGTGGAGTTGCGAATATCTTGCAGGGTTGAGAGCTGTTACATTGGCGATAGGGACCAATCGAGAGATCTCATTGCGTCATACAAGTTATCTTCCACTACATCGTCGTGTTCCTCCGCTGCTGTCATCCCGTGATCATCATCACCACCGTTGCTTACTGAGAAGATCGGGCCACCCCTTATCATCTTGATATCAGATTCTCGGGTTCCCTCGATAAGCCATCCATAATCCACCCATTGTTGAGTTGTGAGTGTTTTTCCTATCCAGAAAAAGCCAAAAATATTAGGGTTAGGATTTGCCATAGCTTTAGATTGCACTAATTTCAAGTTTTAGTTGCTTTTCGTAGTTGTTTTTGCGTATCTTTTTCTTTCATCTAGTATTGTTAGGGTTTGAGTCTCCGCTATCATCTAGTTTTATTATATTGTGTCAGTTTTTGTTACTCCGAGTCCACATAGCGTACAGTGTGCTTGTTCCCAACCATAGACACAGCCTATCGATATAAGTGACTAGGAACTTCCCCAGAAGAGACTAGTTTTACCGCTCGACAGGCTGCTCATTAGGGTTTTGGTGCTTTGCATATTTTGTTGGCCGTGTTATCGAGGAGTTGTGTCATATCAAAAAAAAAGGAAAATAGAAAAGAAGCAAAAAGAGCTATATAGCTGCGTTACAAAAACAAAATACAAAAAGAAAAGTGAAGTTTTAGTTGACTCAAGTGAAGGCCTAAGTTTTCTTTACTGCACCTGTAGTTGAGCAATCTTGTGCCTGTTCCGTTGAGCTTTGCTAGCGTCTTTCTAGTGCATTGCAACCTTTCATCCATATAGTTGCATCGCCACATTTATCGCCTTGTGTGAGTATCTTTGGTTGTCTACGGTCAGCGCTAGAGCTTGTTATTGGTGCAAATAGGTAGCCCACCTACAGCCCCACATATATCCTGCTTTGTCGTGTGATTGTTCTTATACCCTTGATATTCGCTTCGCTACATCCGTGCACTAGTTGTTTCTACAAGTGGTAAGCAACACTAATTTACTTTGGAACGGTAAGATCTCCTTTTTTATCAGTTTTGAGTGAGTTGTGAGAGTACCACCATATATATTTTTGATTTAGTGCACTAACCTACTAATCATGTCTGCTAGTGATCATAAGCTTGTTAACCAGGAAAATAAGGATTCCACAGATATCATCACATGGAGGGAGTTTGAAGCTCTTCGTAATGAGATGCGACGTGAATTCCGCACTCAGGATGATGAGCTTAAGGGCAAGGTCGAAGAGATCTCCCAGAAGCTGAATACTGCTAATGAAACCGTCACTGCCATGCAAGATCAAATGACGGATATCCAACGCGCTCTTCGAACTTTAACAATGTCTGTTGAAAATATTACAACTCAACAACAACAACAAGGTGAAGACGCTGATGACGCACCTGGTCGTGGTGACCGTCCTCGTGGTTGGGCTCCACTTGGCCGCCATGGTCGTGGACAGGATGAAGAAGATGGATTGGGTAAGCCTAAGTTCTCCATACCCAAATTTGAAGGAGGAGCTGATGTTGAAGAATACCTCACTTGGGAGTTCAAGATTGAAAAGTTATGGAGCTTACATCCAAATTACACTGAAGATAGGAAGATCAAGCTTGCGTCTTCCGAATTTGATGGCTATGCATTGCGTTGGTGGGATGCACTTGTTCGTAATCGCCAGGAGGATGGTGAGCTTCCTATTATCACATGGCGTGCTATGAAGGAGGCGATGAATTCTCGTTTTGTGCCCACTAATTATTTGCGTATAATATATGATAAGTTGACCCTATTGAGGCAAGGTGTGAAGACTGTGGATGAATACTACATGGAGATGGAGTTGCTTATGCAGCGTGGCCGTGTCCGTGAGTCTCTAGAGATGACAGTTGATACGTCCAAAACGTATCTACTTTCCCGAACACTTTTGCTATTGTTTTGCCTCTAATTTGTGTATTTTGGATGCAACTAACACGGACTAACGCTGTTTTCAACAGAACTGCTCTGGTGTCTCGTTTTTGTGCAGAAATCCAACTTTCAGGAAAATCCTCGGAATTTATGCGAAAGGTCCTATTTTCCCAGAATATTGGAGCCGAAGGGCAAGCGTGGGGGCTCGAGGGCCCCACACACTAGGCGGCCCAGAGGGGCCCGCGGCCCTAGTGTGTGGCGGCCTCGGCTGGCCCCCGACGCCCTCTTTCGGACTACTTATTACCTTCGACCTAAAACGCACGGGGAAGTCGGTCGCAGAAAACCCTCCGTAACGCCGCCACATCGTGAAACTCCGTCTCGGAGCCGGGTCTCCGTTTCGGCACTCCGCCGGGACGGGAATTGGAGGAGATCATCGCCACCATCACCACCGACGCCTCTCCATCAACCAGCCATGTTTCCCCATCCATGTGTGAGTAATTCCCCCGCTGTAGGCTGAAGGGGATGGTAGGGATTGGATGAGATTGGTCATGTAATAGTATAAGATTGTTAGGGCATAGTGTCTAGTGTCCGTAATTGGTACTTTGATGATATTGTTGCAACTTGTTATTCTTAATGCTTGTCACTAGGGCCCGAGTGCCATGATCTCAGATCTGAACATGTTATTATTTCATCATGATATTCATTGTTTATGGTCTTACCCGCAAGTTGTATACACATGTCGCTGTCCGGAACCAATGGCCCCGAAGTGACAGAAATCGGGACAACCGGAGGAGATGGTAGTGATGTGAGGATCACATGTGTTCACGGAGTGTTAATGCTTTGCTCCGGTACTCTATTAAAAGGAGTACCTTAATATCCAGTAGATTCCCTTGAGGCCCGGCTGCCACCGGCTGGTAGGACAAAAGATGTTGTGCAAGTTTCTCATTGCGAGCACGTACGACTATAATTGGAACACATGCCTATTGATTGCTTTGTACTTAGACACCGTTTTATTATTATCTGCAAATGCCCTGCTTGATTGTTACATGAGTTTCTCTCATCCATGCAACGCCCGTTATCCGTCCCCGTGCCTACAGTATTTTAATCCTGCTGTTTACTATAATCACTACCGTTGTCTCTGTTACTGATGCTGTTATTTCATCGCATCGCTATAAAACTGTTACTGATAAACTCTTGCGAGCAAGTCTGTTTCTGTGCAGCTGAATTGACAACTCCGCTGTTAAGGCTTTCAAGTATTCTTTGTCTCCCCTTGTGTCGAATCAATAAATTGGGTTTTACTACGAAGACTGCCGCGATCCCCTATACTTGTGGGTTATCAAGACTGTTTTCTGGGTTGCCGGGGAGCATAGCTTTATTTGGAAGTTCACTTGGATTGATATTGTTCGCTGCAAATTCTCCATCATGGGTAAACCTCGCTATCCTAAAGTCGCCATATTACCATCCACTACAAGAAAAGGTACAACTCTGAGTACCTCTGCTACTCTTGATTCACCATCTGTGATAAGTCGACTTGTTTCACCGCCACAAGCTTCACTTGCTGGTACTTCTGCTGAATCTGAAAACTCTCATAATATTGATAATGTTTCTGTTGATGATAGTGGTTCATTGGGATCCTTTCTAGATGCTACAATTGCTAGGTCTAGACAAATTGAAAATACTGAAACTCCTAATGCTACTACACCTGTTAATTCACGAACTTGATTATTCTAGTGATGATCCCGATGAAGATTATGTGGAGCTTAATGATGATTTTATTACTAGATGCAATGCTACTGCTGATGCAAGCAAAATTAAAAAGTTTCTCACACAATATACTGTTAGACATAAGTTATCTCCGATCCTAAATTTGCCACATCTCCTATATGCATTAAGGATAAAGATTATGATTTTTCTTGATCTATCTCATATAGCTATTGTAGAGAAAGCACCCTTTTGTGGTACTGAAAAAGAAAGTGCTGTAGAACACATGATTGAACTTTCTTCTATGAGTAGCTTGTTTTGATGATGTCAAGATGCGTACTTATTTTGTCGCTAAATTTTTTCCTTTCTCATTAAAGGATGATGCTAAAACTTGGTATAATAATTTGCCTCCTGGTTCTATTAGAAGTCCAACTGATTTGCGTGATGTTTTCTTTCGAAAATACTTTCCTGCTAGTGCTCAACATGTTGCTTTACAGAAAATTTATAGATTTGACCAGGGAAATGAAGAGAAATTGCCTGAGGCTTGGGAAAGATTTTGTTCTCTTATCAGAGCTCGACCTGGACATGATTTAGAAAAGAATGATCTACTTGATATATTTTATAGTGGACTAACCATTGAGTCTAGGGCATATTTGGATAGTTGTGCTGGTTGTGTTTTCAGGAAAAGAACTCCAGACGAAGCTGAAGAATTATTGGCTAAAATAGGCCGGAATCATGATGATTGGACTACGCCTGAACCAATTCCAACGCCAATATTGAAGAAGAGGGGTTTAATTAAATTGAATGATGAAGATATGAGGGAAGCCAAGAAGTCTCTCAAGGAGAAAGGTATTAAATCTGAAGATGTGAAGAATTTACCTCCCATAGAAGATTCATGTAAGATCACTCCCCCTTCATCCATGATTGAGGTACACTCTCTTGAACGCTTTACTAGAGAAGATATTCCGTATTCAAAACCTCCTGATCAATGCTTAGATGAGTTTGATAATTATATTGTTAAGCAAAATAATTTTAATATGAGAGTAGAGAATCATCTAATGGAAAATTCTCAAACTATTAGCAATTTGCATGATATTGTGGAGAGAACCTCCAATGATGTTAAGATGCTTGTTAAACATTTTCAAATGGTTCAAACTCAAATTGATCAGCTTACTAAAGTGCAAAATGACTTATTAAAAAATAATTCTAAAGAGAAACATGCTTATGAAGTAACAACTAGAGGTGGTGTCTCTACCCAGGATCCTCTATATCCTGAAGGGCATCCCAAAAGAATTGAACAAGATTCTCAACGCATTGAACCTAGTGCTCCATCTAAGAGAAAGAAAAAGAAACATAAAACTGTTGTAGAATCCTCTAAGCCTGTTAATGATCCTAATAGTATTTCTATTTCTGATGCTGAAACTGAAAGTGGTAATGAACATGATAATAATAATGGTAATGATAAGAATGATGTTTCTGATAAAGAAGAAGTTGAAGATGAACCTGAAAAGCAAGATAAAAATAAGAAGTATACTAAAGAAGATTTCATTGCTAAGAAACATGGTAATGAAAGGGAACCTTGGGTTCAAAAGCAAATGCCTTTTCCTGCTAAGAAACTAAAATCAAAGGAAGAAGAACACTATAACAAATTCTGTGATTGGATGAAACCTTTATTTCTGCAAATACCTTTGACTGATGCTATTAAATTGCCTCCTTATTCAAAGTATATGAAAGATATTGTGTCTAACAAAAGGAAAATTCCTAATGAGGAGATTTCCACTATGCTTGCTAATTACTCTTTTAATGGTAAGGTTCCAAAGAAGCTTGGCGACCCAGGTATACCGACTATTCCTTGTTCTATTAAGAATAATTATGTTAGAACTGCTCTATGTGATTTGGGAGCGGGTGTTAGTGTTATGCCTTTCTCTCTTTATAAGAGACTTTATTTAGATAAGTTGATACCGACTGATATATCTTTGCAAATGGCTGATAAATCTACTGCTATTCCTGTTGGTATATGTGAGGATTCCTGTTCAAGTTACTAATAATTGCTTGATATTAACTGATTTTGTTGTGTTGGAAATGCCCGAAGATGATAATATGTCTATTATTCTTGGGAGACCTTTTCTTAACACCGCAGGGCTGTTATTGATTGCAATAAAGGAAAAGTTACTTTCAATGTTGATGACAAGGAGCATACCGTTTATTTTCCCAAGAGGATTGAGAAAGCATGTGGAGTTAATACAATTTCTAATGTGAGAACTATCAAAGTGGGAACCATTGATTGTCCTATATATGAGCCTAAAGAAGAATATCAAACTCTTGTGATTAGATCCATATCAATACAATACAAGGTAACATGATTGATTTGAGGTTTAATTCTTCTTATGTTATGTAAAATTTATTTGGTGGCAAGACTTGATCAACCTTGTTAACAAATTCATTTTATATGCATAGAAGAACTAAACAACATCTCTTTCTTCCTCCACTTGTTCTACTTGCTGTAGCACTTTTGTTTTGTAAAGTTTCTTAGTCAATTAGAGATTTCAAAAAATTTCCTGGCCAGTAACAATAAACTTAATACCCAGAAATGTGCATTTTTCAAAGTTTTCAAAAATTCACAATAATTATACCATTGGTCCTATTTTTCGAAATGCACCTGGGAGCACCTGGGATGACCAGTGGGGCACCCCTGGGTGGCACCCCACAGGCCGGCGCGGCCAGCAAGGGGGGCGCGCCACCCTGTTGTGTGGGTCCCCTTTTGCCCCACTTCATCATCACTGGTCATCCCCGGGTGGCACCCCACAGGCCGGCGCGGCCAGCAAGGGGGGCGCGCCACCCTGTTGTGTGGGTCCCCTTTTGCCCCACTTCATCATCTTTTCCTCCCACTCTCTTCTCTCTCCCGAAAAACTCGCACCAGGTTCCTCTCACTCGTGTTTTTGCTCAAGAGCTCCAGATTTCTCGATCTCTTTGCTCAGCCCAGATTTATGTCTGAAATTTGGCACATTTGCTCTCCGGTATGTGACTCCTTCAATTATCCAAGTAGAATTTTGTTTGGTGGAGTATATCTTGAATATTTTGCTGCTGTAGGTAACATGTTTAGTGAGCTTGCATGCTTGTTCTAAGTGGTAGAAACAAGTTTTGATGCATGATTAGTACTCTACCAAGTTCCTATGGAAGTTTCCCTCAATTATATGTCACCAAATCAAATTTTATAATGTTTGTTGAAAAATTTCAGAAAAGGAAGATGGATAATTATAACTTTGGAGAAGTGTTTGAAAGAGAGACAACAAGCACGGGGAGGCCCTCGAGGTCATCCACCCGATTCAGGCAATCCTATAATGAGGACCTCATCGCACCAAGCTTCGCACCCGAAGAGGACAATGGAGTCCCTAATGCTTCATCCTTCCCATGTTATGACTTTTTGAGAAATGCAGGTTTGTTGGATGATTTCTTGACCCTTGTCGGTAAGGCAGGCTTAACCACCTATGTGGGAGATGAGAGTGAGCAATACTATACGCTCACTAAAATCTTTGTGGAGAGCTTCAAGTTCAACAATAAGCACTTTCGCCCGACAGTTTCATTCAAAATCTATGGTAAACCTATTACTATGAAGTTGGAAATTTTTTGTGCTGCATTGGGTATTGCCCCTGTAGGTACAGCAAGGAAGATCGAGGATAACCCCAAGGAATTGCTGGAGCTCTATCGAGGGATCACCAATGATGATTGTCGCACCATTCAGCGTGGCAAGATAAGGAACATTCAACTCCCCGCCATTAAGTATTTTGCTTATTACATCGGTACTAGCATTCTTGGTAGGGAGAACACTAGTAACATATCTAGCTATCACCTGGGTTTCTTAATTGCTGCACTCACTGGGGACACGCCTTATCATCTTGGTGCTCTTGTTGCTCGCCGCTTGTCTAACAAGGGGCCTATATTTGGAGGAATTATTGCTTCGCGCGTTTTAGCATATTTAGAGCTTCCTCTTGACCCTACTGATGTGAAAATAACTCCTATGAGGCTTGATATTGCTGCTATGAAGAGTCATCAATTTGTTACAACTGACTCTAGTTTAGATAATATTGTCTATAGAGTGTTGTTTGCTGACGGGGAAGAGAGGGAAGTCCCTTTGCCCCAACCAGATTTGTTCAGTATCGACATGAAACCATGGTCGCGCTCTAAGGAGGAGGTGGATGAGCAGCTTAAGATACACAACTTCCACCAGCAGCATGACTCCGAGGACGCCGAGCCCTCCTACGACTACACCGTCATGTATCCGGGTGCTTCTTCTAGCACATACCCGGAATATGATCCATCTTCATCGTACTACGGAGGTGCTACTTCATGGGCACCATGGGGTTGATCTCCACTTAGGCCAAAAGCCTAAGCTTGGGGGAGGTATACCGGCATCACTCATTCTTTGCATATTATGGTTGCTGGATACTTGTATATACTTGTTTAGTTTTTTGAGTGGTTTTCTAATGAGAGGAAGATGATATTTGGGGAAGTGCTGCCTGAAAACAGATTCTGGACTGTTACTAAAAAATTCGTGCACAGCCAGAACGTTATTTTGAGCTGCCAATTTTTGTGCATGTTCCCCAGGTTGTTATCTAACTTTCATTAGTTGAACACTTTTCGACTGAGCAATGGAAGATTTTTGTAAAAATCGATTTCTGTACTGCTGTCAAGTTTTGGCAGATTTCTGCCATCTTGCTTTTCTGTTTCTTTTGGTTTTTTATTTTCTTATTCGTACTTTGTTTCTTTCCTAAAACACCAAAAGACAAAAAATATTTCTTTTTTTTCTCTTCACCACTTGTTTATTTTAGTTTTTTGCTTTTATCTTGCTTTATTTGCTATCGTTGGTTTGCTATAAGAAAATCCAAAAAGATTTTGCTTTATTTGCTTGTTTCCTTTTGTTCTTGCTTCCAAATTCAAAAACACCAAAAATATTTGCTGTTCTTCTTTGGTTTTGTAAAGTTCTTTATGAGTTCAATGGTCTTCGGTGGCTGGAGCGTGGTTTTCATTCCATATTATTCAAGCTATACAAGTGAAAAAGCAATAATGACGATCTACGACAATCTGATTGTGGTGGGAGGCTGGTATGAACTCTATTTGTTTTCATTTTTGTACATATACTCATCCATGTGAGCATGCTTAGTTGGTTCATGTGAGGTATATGTCATTTAAGAAAGTCTAGTAGTTCATGATCTCTCATGTTTAGCTCCAATTTATTAATATGAGTAGCATGTCATGGATGTTTGCTTGCATTGTTTTATTCATAAATAGGTATGATATTGTGGTATCCTCCTCTGAATAATTCTCTTGAATCAACTTGGCACATGCTCACGCATGCATATGACTGAACAAAATGTCAATTAAGCCTCGATGATTTGCTTTACCTCAGAGTTCTTGTATCACTTTTATGCCTCCGTTAATTTATTTTGTCGCAAGCATGATTATGACAGTTATTGCTCTCTTGATTGTCGCTTCCTAGTCTATTGCTAGCCTTCACTTGTACTGAGCGGGAACGCTGCTCGTGCCTCCAAACACATGAAAACCAAGTTATTCCAGAGTGTCCACCATAAATACCTATGCATGGCATTTCAAACCATTCCAAGTAAATTCTCATGTGCTACCTTTAAACCTTCAAAACGCTTCTCAATTTGTGTTAATGTTTTATAGCTCATGAGGAAATATGTGGTGTTTATCTTTCAATCTTGTCATTTACTCTTGGCGGACTTTCATATGGACTAGTGGCACATCAGCTTATCCAATAATTTTGCAAAAAGAGCTGGCAACGGGGTTCCCAGCCCCAATTAATCAACTTTCATTAATAACTCTCTTCACATGTTTTGCCCTGATTTATCAGTAAGCAACTGAAATTGCAAATAGACACTCCTCCATGGTATGTGATTGATGGAAGGCACCCGAGGATTCGGTTAGCCATGGCTTGTGTAAGCAAAGGTTGGGGGAGTGTCACCTATAATAAAACTAAAATACGTGTGTAAACAAAAGAGAAGAGGGATGATCTACCTTGCTGGTAGAGATAACGTCCTTCATGGGAGCCGCTCTTGAAAGTCTGGTTGACGAGGTAGTTAGAGTACCCATTATCATTCGTTGACAACAACAAACACCTCTCAAAATAATTTTACTTTGTTTTACAAATGAAAAGCTCTAGCACATGTTAATCCCTGCTTCCCTCTGCGAAGGGTCAATCTTTTACTTTTACATTGAGTCTCCATCCTTTCTTTGAGCACTTTCTTGAGAGCACAACTGTCATTCTTAGTATAATATGCTTGTCCCAAAATATGATTAATTGTGGTATAACTTTGATGCTTTTATCTTTGACAATCACTATTTCTAGTCTTTCTATGAACTTCAGAGGTGCCTGAGCATTTATGTTTTGCTGATCAAATATGGGCAAGCGAGATACCACTTTATCATATCCTTTTATGAACATTGCAATCCTGCTGATAGACATGATTCATGATGCTTTTTATTAATTTGTTGGTACCTTTTCCATGATTGATATAGCTATTAGATGATTTTATTTGCATGTATCTTATTATGAATTGCTTAAGTACTTGCCATATCATGAGAATATTTACATCATATGAACAAATGTGTTCGTGAAAGTTCTTTATCGCACTCAGTTGTTAACTGAA
Source organism: Lolium multiflorum (assembly GCA_030979885.1). Taxonomy (NCBI): domain Eukaryota; kingdom Viridiplantae; phylum Streptophyta; class Magnoliopsida; order Poales; family Poaceae; genus Lolium; species Lolium multiflorum. Next base: position 407,874,532 of record CM061750.1, read on the forward strand.
TTGCTTGAGGACAAGCAATAAGCTAAGCTTGGGGAGTTGATACGTCCAAAACGTATCTACTTTCCCGAACACTTTTGCTATTGTTTTGCCTCTAATTTGTGTATTTTGGATGCAACTAACACGGACTAACGCTGTTTTCAGCAGACTGTTCTGGTGTCTCGTTTTTGTGCAGAAATCCAACTTTCAGGAAAATCCTCGGAATTTATGCGAAAGGTCCTATTTTCCCAGAATACGACGGAGCCAGAAGGGCAAGCCAGTGGGGCCCGAGGCCCCACACACCAGGCCGGCGCCCCAGAGGGCCCGCGCGGCCCTAGTGTGTGGCGGCCTAGGCTGGCCCCCGACGCCCTCTTCGGACTACTTATTGCCTTCGACCTAAAACGCACGGGGAAGTCGAAGTCGCGAAACCTCCGAACGCCGCCACATCGCGAAACTCCGTCTCGGGAGCCAGTCTCCGTTCACTCCGCCGGGACGGGGAATTGGAGGAGATCATCGCCACCATCACCACCGACGCCTCTCCATCAACCAGCCATGTTTCCTCCATCCATGTGTGAGTAATTCCCCCGCTGTAGGCAGAAGGAGATGGTAGGGATTGGATGAGATTGGTCATGTAATAGTATAAGATTGTTAGGGCATAGTGCCTAGTGTCCGTAATTGGTACTTTGATGATATTGTTGCAACTTGTTATGCTTAATGCTTGTCACTAGGGCCCGAGTTCCATGATCTCAGATCTGAACATGTTATTATTTCATCATGATATTCATTGTTTATGGTCTTACCTGCAAGTTGTATACACATGTCGTTGTCCGGAACCAATGGCCCCGAAGTGACAATCGGGACAACCGGAGGGGATGGTAGTGATGTGAGGATCACATGTGTTCACGGAGTGTTAATGCTTTGCTCCGGTACTCTATTAAAAGGAGTACCTTAATATCCTGTAGATTCCCTTGAGGCCCGGCTGCCACCGGCTGGTAGGACAAAAGATGTGCAAGTTTCTCATTGCGAGCACGTACGACTATAATTGGAACACATGCCTATTGATTGCTTTGTACTTAGACACCGTTTTATTATTATCTGCAAATGCCCTGCTTGATTGTTACATGAGTTTCTCTCATCCATGCAACGCCCGTTATCCGTCCCCGTGCCTACAGTATTTTAATCCTGCTGTTTACTATAATCACTACTGCTGTCTGTTACTCTGCGTTATTTCACTATGCTATCGCTATAAACCCGTTAGTACGATAAACTCTTGCGAGCAAGTCTGTTTCCAGTGCAGCTGAATTGACAACTCCGTTGTTAAGGCTTTCAAGTATTCTTTGTCTCCCCTTGTGTCGAATCAATAAATTGGGTTTTACTACCCACGAAGACTGCTGCGATCCCCTATACTTGTGGGTTATCAACAATGCAGTGTTTTCTCAACGGCTTGAAGTTTGATATCAAAGGCATTGTTCGTCATTACAGCTACACCAATATGAATCAATTGTTACATCATGCAAGAGAAGCTAAATCACAAATGGCTGAAGAAGCAAAGGTTAAAGGTCGTGCTACGGGAGCTGGGCGCTTCACGCCTCGCGCGCCCCCATCTACGGCGTCGGCGCCATCGACGCGCTCCGCCCCTTATTCTACTCCGCCTAGCAAGCCGGTCTCCAATGTGTCTAACACAAAGAAGTCCGAATCTGCTGCAAGTACGAGTGGTTCTAGCATGTCTACCGCGCGCAACCGTGATATGGCTTTTCATACATGTGGTGGCAAGGGTCAATTCAAGAGAGATTTTCCTAACCGCAAAGTCATGATTATCAATGAGGACAATGAGTATGAGACTGGAGATGATGTTGATCCTAATGCTCCAGAAGATGATGACTATGACACTGATGGAGAAGATCCATATCCGTCTAATGCTCGCACCATTGTTGTGTCGTATCGTGCTCTTAATGTGTTGCCTAGTGCATCTACTCAGCGCTGCAATTTGTTCCAAACAAAGGCTTTAGTTGGTCCTGACAAGGCTTGCAAGGTCATTATTGATGGTGGGAGTTGCCGCAATTTAGCAAGCAAGGAGTTGTGTACCAAGCTGAAGTTGAAGTATCTACCGCACCCGCATCCATATTATATTCAGTGGTTGAGCGACAATGGTGAGATGAAGGTAAACCACATGGTGCGTGTTGAGTTTGAGATTGGGCCGTATAAGGATTGCATTTACTTTGATGTGGTTCCTATGACGGTGTGTCACCTGCTATTGGGTCGGCCTTGGCTCAATGACCATTCTGTGCAACACAATGGCCGTGCCAATACATATCACTTGGAGTACAAGGGAAAGAAAACTAACTTACCGCCTATGTCACCACAACAGATTGTCAATGAGTCTCGTCAGAAAATTGAAGTCAACTTAGAGGATGCACCTTTAGATAGGCGAGAGAATTGTAATATTGTGAGTGATATGACGAAAAGTGCGCGAGTGAATTCCGTAGTTTCATTAGCCACCAAAGAAGACATGAGAGAATTTAGTGAGGATCCTACGACCATGCCTCTTGTACTTTTGTACAGGGGTACGGTTTTGGTTTCTAACGACATGACCCCTCTTCCTCTTGGTGTTTCTAATGTTTTGCAGGAATTTGGCGACGTGTTTCCGGAAGAGGTACCCGCTGGACTACCACCATTGCGAGCTATTGAGCATCAAATCGACTTGATCCCCGGAGCTTCGCTGCCCAATAGGGCGCCATATAGAACAAATCCCGAGGAGACGAAGGAAATACAGAAGCAAGTACAAGCGCTACTCGACAAAGGTTATATCCGCATAAGTCTTAGTCCTTGTGCTGTTCCTGTTATTCTAGTTCCTAAGAAAGATAGTACATGGTGTATGTGCGTAGATTGTAGAGCTATAAACAACATTACTATTCGATATCGTCATCCTATTCCCCGTTTAGAGGATATGCTAGATGAATTGAGTGGTGCTGCTATGTTCTCTAAAATTGATTTGCGTAGTGGTTATCATCAAATTAGGATGAAAGAAGAGGATGAATGGAAAACAGCCTTTAAAACAAAATTTGGTTTATATGAGTGGTTAGTAATGCCTTTTGGTTTGACTAATGCACCTAGCACTTTCATGAGACTGATGAACCATGTTTTGCGTGAATTTATTGGCAAGTTTGTGGTTGTGTACTTTGATGACATATTAATTTACAGCCACAATGAATCTGATCATACTATACATATTCGACATGTTTTGCAAGTGTTGCGTGATAATAAACTCTATGGTAATCTTGAGAAGTGCATATTTTGCAAAGATAAGGTCATATTTCTGGGTTATGTTGTCTCTAAGCATGGAGTAGAAGTAGATGTGTCTAAAATTGAAGCTATTCAAAATTGGCCTACTCCCATGAATGTGAGTCAAGTAAGAAGTTTTTATGGTCTAGCTGGGTTTTATAGAAGATTTGTGCCCAACTTTAGTACTATTGCTGCACCTTTGAATGATTTGACTAAAAAGGGTGTTGTGTTTGAGTGGGGCGCAGCCCAAGATCATGCTTTTGTTGAACTTAAGAGATTGTTAACTTCTGCACTGTTGCTTGCGCTTCCTGATTTCAATAAGCAATTTGAGATTGAATGTGATGCTAGTGGTATTGAAATTGGTGGTGTGTTGATGCAAGAGGGTCGCCCAATTGCATATTTTTCTGAGAAACTTTCTGGTGCTAAGTTGAACTATCCTATATATGATAAAGAATTGTATGCTTTAATTAGAGTTCTTGAGGTTTGGCAACATTATTTGTGGCCAAAAGAATTTATCATACATTCTGATCATGAAGCTTTAAAATATCTGAAAGCTCAATCTACTTTGCATAAGCATCTAGCTAAGTGGGTTGAGTTTATTGAGTCTTTTCCATACATTATTAAGCATAAGAAGGGAAAAGATAATATTGTTGCTGATGCTCTATCTAGGAAGAATATGCTATTAACTCAACTTGATGTTAAAATTCCTGGTTTAGAGATACTATGTGATTTGTATGCCACTGATCATGATTTTGCTGAACCATATCGCTTATGTGCTCTTGGTAAAGCATGGGAAAAATATCACATACATAATGGATTCTTGTTTAGAGATAACAAACTATGTATTCCAGAATCGTCTGTGCGTTTGCTCTTATTGCAGGAATCACATGCTGGAGGTTTGATGGGTCACTTTGGACGTGAGAAGACGCTACTCATGCTAGCTGACCATTTTTATTGGCCAAAGATGAGGCGGGATGTGGATAGGTATGTGAAGAGGTGCATTACTTGCAGCAAGTCCAAGTCCAAGCTGAAGCCTCACGGTTTGTATACTCCTTTACCGGCACCTACTACACCTTGGGAGGATATTAATATGGATTTTGTGTTGGGTTTGCCGCGTACTAAGAGAGGCCATGATTCTATATTTGTGGTAGTGGACAGATTTTCTAAGATGTCACACTTTATTGCCTGCCAAAAAAGCGATGCGTCGCATATTGCTAACCTGTTTTTCAGGGAGATTGTACGTCTACATGGAGTCCCGAAGACTATTGTTTCTGATCGTGACATGAAGTTTATGAGCTACTTCTGGAAAACGCTGTGGAGAAAGCTGGGGACGAAGCTGCTGTTCAGCACTACTTGTCATCCTCAAACTGATGGTCAAACTGAAGTGGTGAACAACATTGTCACAATTGAGATCCATGATCAAGAAGAACCTGAAGGAGTGGGAAGAGTGTTTGCCGCATGTGGAGTTTGCTTACAACCGGGCGGTACATTCTACCACAGAGCTGTGTTCCTTTGAGGTGGTGTATGGTTTCAAACCCATTACTCCGCCTGATTTATTGCCTCTACCCATACACGAGAGAGTTAATATGGAGACATCCAAGAGGGCAGATTTTGTACGGAAGATACATGTGAAGACTAAAGAGTTGATCGAGAAGAAAGGAAAGAGCAATGCTGCAATGATGAATAAAAAGCGTAAGGAGATGTTGTTCAAGCCTGGTGATATGGTCTGGGTACATTTTCGCAAGGATAGGTTCCCGAAGCTGCGGAAGTCTAAGTTGAAGCCTCGTGGTGCTGGTCTTTACAAAGTGCTTGCCAAGATCAATGATAATGCATACTCGATAGATCTTCCAGTTGATGAGTTTGGTGTCAGTAATTCTTTCAATGTTGCTGATTTGACACCATATGACGGAGAAGACCTTGGAGCGTCGAGGTCGACGCCTTTTGAAGGGGGGAGATGATGAGGACATCCCTACCTCACTACTACCTCCGTCATTACAAGAAGATGATCCTGCTGTGAAGCTCAAGTCCAATGAAGTCGGATTGGACCAATGACACGAGCTCGTGCGAAGCTACTTAAACAACAGGTGAACTTGTTCTAAACGATACTTTGATTGATGAGAACTTTATACTGCCTAAGTGCTATTATTTATGTATGATCAGGTATGAGGAGGGAGCAAACATCGCACGAGGAGGAGAGGAGCAGCTGGACCAGAAGCTGGACATGGAGCTGGACGTGAAGACATCCCATGGACGCGCGAGGGAGGAGCGGGAGGCATGCGCGAGAGGAGGAGATGTTCCAGCCGGCGCCAGGACCGGTCAACCGGCCGCACCGTCGGGCGCCGGTCCTGGGCCGGTCCGACTGCCCCCACGCCGGATCCATCCGGTTTCAACCGGGTTTCGGCTTGTGCCAACCTGGGCACATCCAGTAAGCCCGAACCCCCGTCCGGTCGCCGCCGCGCGCATCCGGTCCAAACCGGACCGCCGGTCCCAGGCCCGGTCAACCGGACTCTGCACGGCCGAGTCCGAGTCTGTCTCGACCGATCTATTCTGGGTCGGTTATTTTCGTACTTTTTCGACCTGAGGTTGTCCTGGACGCCTATGTAAGTCCATAGGACGCCCCAAAGTTGCTTTAGACCACGTTTAAGATAAACCCTAGTTCATAGTTGTTTGCTTTGCAACTCTATTGAATTTCTACATCCAATTGCATTGATTTAGTGCGGAATCCCTGTAAGTTTTGTGTGATCTGTTGTTCCATTGGGAATTAGTAGATTGCAACTTACCGCTTCGTGGTCGGCGGCTACGTGCGCAAGTGTGTGGAGTTGCGAATATCTTGCAGGGTTGAGAGCTGTTGCATTGGCGACAGGGACCAATCGAGAGATCTCGTTGCGTCATACAAGTTATCTTCCACTACATCGTCGTGTTCCTCCGCTGCTATCATCACGTGATCATCATCACCACCGTTGCTTACTGAAAAGATCGGGCCACCCCTTATCATGTTCCCTTGAACTAATTGTTGTGTTCCGTTGTTCCTTTGATCTAATTGTTGTTTATTTTGTATAATTGTTCCCAGACTATTTCCTGCAGCACAAGGCGTGACTTTATGGAGCATATACATAGATACATTAATCAGTTGGGATAGTTCACCCTCGAGCAAGCATATCTGAGAGGATCTTCATTGTTCAAGTCACCAATGAGGCAAACTGAACCTATTTACATGGCCCTCATTTGATATAACTTACAAAGTTCAACATGACGGAGCCCGGGACGAAGTATCATTTGTACATGGATGATGTATTAAGCAAACACCTACTTCTAGGACAAAGACCACGCAGACTCCTCTTAGTCTGATGGTGAATACCATGACCCCAGATGCTGGCGCGGTCATTGTACATTACCCACTAGCGAAGCCAGCAGCGGAGGCACGGATGGACTACCTACGTACCTAGCTATTTATAAATTTTTAATAATGTGTTAACTTCTCATATTTCTATGTGACATGATGTTCCTACGTATTAAATAATGTTGCTAGTTTGATCGTAGTGGCTCTGTTTCGTGGCAACGGCCGATATGTTGTATTGTATGTATACTTATCATTTGTTTTTTTAAATCACTATTAAATACTATTAGTGTGTGGTCGTGCACCAGTGCCACCCAGTAATAGGGTTACTGGTAGTGTGCCAGGCCCGGATGTTATCAGTATCTTAACCACTAGTTGCATACTAGGCGGTACACCACCAGTAACAATTTACGAGTGGCACGTTAGCAATGGCGTACCAAGGTCCGCCAGCGAAGGCGGGTTTGCATACGCCACTAATAGGCTATTTTGTACTAGTGGAAGGTGCTGGGCCGTAGATGACCTTAGGACGAAGCTGGTCTCCCTATCATAATCCTCAGAGCGCCACTCTACATTCTCATTGTGATTTCTTAGTCGATCGATGGGACATGAGTGAGAGGCAGGGTGGTATAGGGACAATGCTAAGAGAGGGGCATCCAAAGTGCTATTCGTGCGCCTCCTCTTAGCATTCATCACTGTGGGCACTTGGTTAGTCGATCGGACGTGAGAGAGACAAAGTGGCATGGTGACAACACTGAGAGGGGGATGTGCTAAGTGTTATTGTGGCGTCTCCCACGCTCTCCGATGCATCCAGCAGCTTGCCGACGTGGGAATGTTTTGTTTTATCCTAGTCTTGGTTCCACAGAAATACTGATTTGGTGGTTTCCAGTGGCCCCGGATTTGGTGTGATATGGGGGTCTTGCGAGCCCCATCGCGTCGGCCGGCCAGGCATCTAACCAACCCTGGTTCTTCTCTGCATGCCTAACTGGAGGGTATGTAGGGTGCATTGCATACAATCATCTCGAGGTAACGCCTACAGCCATGTTCCTCTGAACTATCGGGTTACCGACGGGCTCAGCATTGTTCAACTAGAGCCAGGTCCATATTCGGGTAGTGAACTGGGACCCTTCATCAGGTGCTTTAGAGCCCCCGCTTAGTCTCCCTTGTTCGAAGACTCACTTTCTTCATCATTACTGTACACCAGCCCGCGCTAGCCCTGACTAGTATTAATAAAAGGTTGTGTGCATAGATTGACGCAGATGCTCAAGTTATACTCTCCTTTCCGAATAAAAAATAGACTCTCTTATAATGTTGTGAGGCACGAACTTGCAAGATACACTCGAATCATTTATCGGATGGTGTGTTGGATCGCGCTTGTCCAGTAGGCTTATCATGTTAAAAATAATGTTGATGTAATGCCTTCTGATTAATGGAAGCTCCCTGTCTATTAAAAAACAGATATAAAAAACACCTCAATTCCAACATTTTTGTTTTTTTAGTTCATTGTGATAAATATTCTGTGGGACAATTTTTTTTTAAAAAAAGAGCTGTGAGTGGATATCATATCGCACATGGTTTATCCAAACTGTCTGGGTCGATCAACAGAGATCTTTGTTGAGGAAGGATGGACATTGTAAACCAAAAAGACGATAAAGGCAAAACAGTTATTTCTACATATCTCGTTTGTACAGGATTACAGATCATTACAAACACTAGTCTTTTCAATATATAGGAAGTTAGTCAACCTGATCCCAACAGGCAAGGCTCGTAGAGTTGCTCCACGTGAAGTGATCGTCATCACCAGCAATACGTGGGATCCAGTACATACCATCACCTGCTGGAAGAATAGCTGCTGCAGAATCTAAGGTGCTGCTACTATTAGTCGCCATGAAAGCATTGGAGGTAGCAGTTCGAGATTCCATGTTGTCAAGATATTCGTCATTTTTAGATCCTGTGCTGATCATGCTTTCATTACTCACTGGTCTGCATGACGAACTGGGTTTGTCCTGAGGAAATGGTGGCACCGAGTCTTCATATGCAGCAAGTGCCGTCTCATTTATCACTTCCTCCAATTGATCCCACTGCTGGTATGCCTTGGCAGCCAGTTGCTTCACTTGGACCTGCAGTTGAGAACAGCCAGATCGAATTAATAAAATTCTCAAGGATTAAGAGCAACTACTAAACACCATATTCCCATAGCCACTGACTGATGAAAATAAGGGATTAAGCGATATATACCATTTGTTGTTGGTCCAGTTGTCGCAAATGGAAAGTCTGGTCTCCAACTCTGGCTGCTAAAATCTCTCCTACGGGGCTAAATATAACATCACATCCTTCAGATTTGATAACATAGCATTTTCCTCCCATATCGCATGTTTTTGCGTGAGTTAGTGTCGTCCTCCACTGCCGGTCCGACATGCCAACAAGCTGAAAATATATTTTTCATTCCGAAAGATACTCAAAATCAGTGAGCACCTTGCAGATCATGTGTATGTACATTTGAGTATGATGCTTACGTTTTTGAGCTTATCAGGATCCATGGTGTTAAGCTTCAAGAAGTCCTGGACGTTCTTGACCCCCTCAGACTCCAACCTCTTGTCAATTGGTCCATCTTTTCCAATGTTCTTCAGCCTCCATATATTGTCCGTCAATATTGGAGGGTAATGCTTCTTGTACACTAGTAAAAGAATGAAATGCATCATAATTTGTCTTCTATTTTCTTGTACTAGCATTATTCAAAATATTCATGATATGATGAATTAACAAACAGACACGTGATAAGCCATCTCAAACAAAACAAAAAACACAGAACATGATCCTGAAGATTGGCTAATACATAGGAAAAAGTAAGTGGTCCTAACTTACATTCCCCTCGATGATCTTTCACCGTAAAGCTTTCGCTTACTGCCTCCTGGATCCTGGGTCCATAATAGCTTGCTGCCATGACACGCACACCAATTCGGAACTTACGACTTCTTATCCAGCTTGAATTGTCAGTAAAGGACAGATCATCTATGATGGCCACTCCATGATTTCCCATTGACACATTAAGTGTAGTACCCACAAGCAATGGCCTCCTGCCCTCTCTGGCCTTTACAATCGCAGAATTGAACTGATCGGCGGTCCACCCGACACCGTCCTCGCATCTGAAGTCCCCATCTAGGACAAGGACTTCTAGTTTTACTGTGGAAAACCCTAGGTGAGGGTTTGTTTGTGCGGCAAGATAGTTAGTTCTTGTATCAATAAGCTGGATTTCAACTGCGTTACTCGCAAAGTCAAGTAGTTTGTTGTTGGTGAAGATCGGTAGCATGAGCCTCTTGGCAAAGAGAAGCTTCAGTGGAGGCGAGACATCCACCTCTTCGATGTGCAAAGGAAGAGATCTGGCAAGAATGGTTTTATTTTTTTCAGATTAATATCTAGAACTTAATGCACATGTACATATACTACCTCCAACCCATAATACTTGTCACAAGTGAATAGACATGCTAAAATGTATCTAGATACATGCGGTTTAGCGACAAGTAATATGGATCAGAGGGAGTAATTTAATTTGTGGAACAAGTATTTATTATTTTTATTTGCAAAAAAAATATTTATTATGTTTTGAAAGGAGCAGGAATGCTGCAAATCAATTCTAAAATGTTTATGTGCAGGTTACAGGTGACCAGTACTACCAAAAACTCTTACCAAGGGTGCTATAGACTTACGACTCCAGTTAAAGAAACATCAAGAGCTAGAGACCAAACCATGCATCAAGACAGCAATAACCAGGGATATACTACCAGCAGCGCCATAGCAAGAAGTATTTATTCAAAGCAAACTTACTAATTAAAAGTGGGGTCTAAATTTTACAGGCATATTACACTGATGTTTGTGATGGATATCAGATACTGTAAGAAATAAATAGAAATACCATATACCTGCTTGGTGTCGGCAAGTGGGCATGCTGAGAAAAGATATTTTGCATTTCTTCACGTACCTGGCACACAATAGAATCCATAAACTTATATTAATTGCACTTGGAAGGTTAACAAATGGATCGATTAAGGATATATATCTGTAAGCTATGAGTGAAGAAATGAAATTAGTACTAAGGCTTAAGCTTCAGAAACTCAAACTATGTCAAGTTTACCAAGTTTTTATCAAAAATCATTAAAATGTAAAATACAAAATTAATATTATTAGATAGATAATGAAATATATTTTCATGTGCTATCTTCAAAATATCATATTTATTGATAGATTATTCTAAAAATTTGGTCAAACTTTACTTGCTTTGACTTTTTCAAAAAAATATAAGCCTTAAGCCTTAGGATGGAGGTAGTATGAACAATGTACTTTGATGCCATTATCACGTGCACATATATAAAGTGGAATGAACTCTCTCGAGTACAAGTGTACAAAACCAACTGGGGACCTAAATATAATTTCTTCGGTAATCTTACCACCCTCCGAATAACCGGTTCCAAATTGAGAACAATTTGCTGAATAGTTTCTGCTGTCACTGCTCTTCTGACGACGCTGGAAAAGGACGATCGAGGTTAAGCTATATATCCAGCATGCAGTTGATCAGCTAAGCTGAAGAGTCTTTTAGAAGGGGAAGGATGGACGATGTAAGTAAAGAGAGGTACTAACGATCTAAAACAGAGCGGCGCTGGCCGTATCCGCCTTGGGCCATGCCCTTGCTGATGATCGTCACCTCCGCTCCCCTGCTCGCAGTCGTCATCGCCCCGTGGCCTTCGCACAGACATCTTAACTTGGAGATTCAGGAAGAGCTATCAGATGAAGTTGTCTTAGCTGCGAACTAGCTCCGGTTGAGGTTGGGAGAGAGAAGTAGTTAAGTTCACGCGTGTGCACCAAAGGGAATGGGATACTTTTGTCTGAAGACGCGTGTGTGTTATGAGGTGCCGTGTGTTATATATACCAGTACCCCCAAGCTAGGCCGGGGACTTGCTGCCTAGGCCAGGACAGTGTATTCCTGGCAGGCTCCAAGAAGGCGGCTGGAAGCTAGCGGGGGCACATCGCGTCGATCGTTTTTGTGAGCAAGCTAGCTGTGCACTCTCAGTGTATGCAGCAGGAACACAAAGTCTTGGGTTGGTGCAGGGGCAGCTTCTTTGCCATGACGAAGAAAGTTAACTTGAGACTCAGTCGGTCTTGCCATACATACATCCACGACTCCAGCGCGACCAAGACTGACCACGACCGGAATATATATACCGTCTTCCATCACAAATTTATGAGTCGTATGACAGACCCCGGGCTGCACCTACAAGTGAGTGATCGTGCAGGACACGTACTAGTATTTTTCTCGAAGGTCCACGTACTAATATTTTTCCAAGAACATTCCCTCGGTGTTCCAACGAATTAACAAGTATATGCAGTATTAGCTATAGCCGTCACCTTGTGCACACGCACGTACCCATCCAGCCCAGGAGGCCAACTCAAAAAAGTACAAGAAAGGACACCTTCAAAGGCTGTCACCTACTCAAAAAAGTACAAGAAAGGACACCCTTAAGGCCATGTTTGCATCGAAATTGCGGCTTCTTAGATTACATTTTATTTTCAACTTAGCAGGTAAGTAGCTAGCTGGATTGACCGGAATCATCATAGTATAATTTGTAAGCTGGCTTGGCTCAGGCACGAAGCCTAAATTTATGATGTTTTCTATACACTTTCTCAACTGAAAGAGACCGATTTCTGGAGGGAGGCTTAGCTGGTGGACAGCTGTGGGGCTGGCCCATTTTCCGATTGCCTCCCCTTGTCCTCTCGTGTCGAAGGAAGTGGATTGTCGCCGTTTGAGATCTTTACTTACCAACGGACATGATCGCTTCTTCCCTTCTTTGTGTGATCACGTAGTCAATAGGCCTAGTTATTGCTGATTGTAATGTGTCAGTAAAGCTAATTAAGCTTGATTGGAGTTGCCTTGTAAGAGCAAGTTTAATAGTAAGCCAACTATTAGTTACATATAAGCCAAATACCATATCATCTACATATACAATAGTGAGCAATAAAATTGTACTACTTTATCAATACATGACTCACCCTTTACTATCATAAAGTGCCTAGCAGCATGTGATAGACCTAGCTCTTGCATTAGAGTCTACTCCTCTTTTCTCTCATTCAACTAAGCAATAATATATTATTTTAATCCTTATAGTCAGCTGACTAGAACTTATTGTACTTGCTCTAAACCGTGGCGAAGCACGAAAACAATTCGAGATTGGGCGAACTTCAAAGTATATAAAAATATTGACCCCAAAAATCAAAGTTGTATCAACATATTAATATTTTATACTAGAACATTTTTCGTTTTTTACGAAAATTCCGCCGATCTATTAATAATCATCAACCGTAATACAAATAGCCCAAAAAATAATAAAAATTACAAATAGGTACTTGAAACACCTAGCGACGACTACAAACGCTAGCACGAGCCGAAGGCGCACCGCTGTCCTCGCCCCTCCATCACCGGAGTCAGGCAAAGCTTGTCGTAGTAGAGCTTTTTGTAGTAGACAGACGGGAAGTCGTCATGCTATGGCCCCAAAGGACTAGCACACCAGACCAGCAATCCTCGCTGAAGATGATAAACGTAGATCGGAAGAGACTGACAAGTAACCACACCATCGAACACGATAACCGAGTGGATTCCAGAAGATCCACCGGACACACGACTCCACACGCCCTCCGCTAGCACTAGACGCACCACCAGAACGGGGATAGAGCGGGGAACATAAGGATAGCAATGTGAGGGAGAGTGTAAATAGGTGAAGAGAGAGGGCTCACCTGTGAAAAGCTGCAGAAGAACTTGTCGGAGAACTCGTCGTATCTCACAACACCACTTCGCGATCCTATCCGGAAAGAAGCAAATGCTGGAACACACAACGTATGCAAGTCTCACTACTACGGATAAAGAAGATCCAGCATGATCAACCGCCGCTTCACCATCCGAACAAGACACCGCAAAATAAGCTAAATAGGACAAAAACTTCCTGTCGGCGAGGAGCCGTGATCCGCCATACCTCCAAGGCCCCAAGGCCGCTGGAGGCCGAGTGAACCAACAACGTCGCCGGTGAGGATTACGGAACCCTAGATTGGTTCTAGAGCCACCGCCTCAATCGCCTCTTCTAGGAACGTACCGGTTCAGAACATATTTCAATAGAAGCAAAACCTGCAAATGTAACATAATGATGTTTAATGTGGTCTAGAAGTCCCGGTCTAAGGGAAACCTTCTAGTATCTCTAACTTTTGGGATATTATGAAAAGTTGGTTGAGTTGGACCCTTCTCTAGGTAAGAAAATTTAACATCATCTCCAATATTAGGATTAAATTGATTAACTGGAATGGGAAGTCCAAGGATCAAATTTGATGTCATATAGACCAAAATATTGTATACTCCACCTTCATCTTCTTGGACATCAGCATTCTCATTTACACTATCTTCTTCCACTTGTCCATCAGCCCTCGAATCTCCATTACCTTCTTCCACTTGTTGGGTAGCCATAGAATTTTCATCTCCTTTTCCTCTTCTTGCTCTTTCTCTTGATGTACCACAATGTCCATAACATTTTCACTTGTGTGTGTTTGGTTTAGAGTTGCTGTCACTTGAAAGTGGCACAAAATACCTTGTCAAATCTGCAATTGAAAATTTGAAAATTCACCGAATAAAGCAGAAGTGTTATACCAAAAAAAATTAGAAACATTCTACCTTTCCCATCGCTTCCCTTTTGGTAGCCCCTTCCATTTTCTCGTTAACACCAAAACATTAATTTATTCCATCGGTGTAGCCACTATCACCGCTGGCCCGTTGCCATTCACTAATCCCATATCCAGCCTAGGAAACTGGCATCGGCTGCTATTGATCGGGAATTCAAGATACGGGAGTCTGAAGCCCTAGAGGTAGTGTAAACCGTCAGTGTTATCATGTTGCCATGACACGATCGCTAGGCTGGTTGGACGATGCAAAGTCGAGGAGTTGTGGAGAGGATAGAACTAACCACGTTCATGTTGTCCTGCATGGCTACATGCGTACCTACACCCGATCGGCAATCAATGTTGCTCGATGCCTCGATAGGCCCAGGAGACCAGGAAGGGTGGACTCGTGGCAAGATAATTGCTCGGTGCGCTCGATGCATGTCCAGTCCTAGCTATCGATCAATAGATAGTGTACATGTATAAAACTTTTTCTCGCTTGCCAAGGTAGGGCGGGCGCCAGACGCCGCTTTACTGAGAGCCTCGCCACTGCTTGTAAACCCTCGCTAGGGGATCTTTTTGGCTAATATAAATGCGTGTTGGGACTGTGAGAACAAGGGTACTCCGATCCGTCAATGGCGACAGCGTTTTACTGGCAACCAGAAGGTCCAACACCTGAACTCGCCCCACTGCATTCACACGGGAAGGTCTGTTCGAATCTATACACCTCTTGGTGCGCTCCATCTTTTCTCCGTCACTACTTTCAAAGGAAAAGAGGTTCAAACAAGACCATATGAAGATAGCTTGCTGCTAAGGCTGGTAGGCTTAGCTGAGCCCTTGCAGTAAGTCCGATTTCATGCACCATACCCTGAGCCTGGTGGGGCATGTGGATTCACGCATGTAAGGCAGGTAGATTGCCCTGTACTGACCCCTTTCAAGATAAAAGGATTTGCGAAGCAGCGGCGAAGGTGGTTCAACCCTAGAGCAGATTCGGGCTAAGGAGAGGGTCTTCTCGCCTTAGTTCTTCGGAAGCTAAAGAGCTAGCTTGCCGGGCTCTCCCTGACAAGTCAAGTTCATTGTTGTAAACGCCACAATCCACCGATAAATTAAGACAAACATGACGTAGGGGCCTTAGCTCGTAAAAGCGGCCCGAACCTGTTTGCAATTGCCATGCGTTTGCCGCGACACCTGTTGCGCCAGGTAGCGGGCACATGCAGCTCGAACCTTTGTCACCTCTGGCGGTGGTAGACATGGTCTCTTCGAGGTCCAAGAGGAGGGTGGCAACACATGGCATGCACGATCAGTGCATGCAGCATGAACACAAGGTCTTGGGTTGGTGTTGGGCAGCTTCTTAGCCATGACGAAGAAAGTTTAATTTGCGACTCAGTCGGTCTTGCATGCGCATGTATATACATCAATGACTCCAGCGCGATCAGGCCTGACCACGACCGGAATATACCGTCTTAATTCCATCGCAAAATTATGAGTCGTATGACCGACCCCACCCCCTACGTTCATCCGTAAGTGATTGTGGGGACACGTATCCATGAACATTCCCTCGGTGCTCCAACGAATTAAGCTATAGCCGCCACCTTGTACACACGCACGTACCCATCCAGCACAGGACGCCACCTCAAAAAAGTACCACAAAGGACACCTTCCAAAAGCCGTCACCTACTCATACCTTGAACTTGAAGGCCATGTTTGCATCGAAATTGCGTCTTCTTAAACTAAATTTTATTTTAAACTTAGCAGGTAAGAAGCTAGCTGGATCGATCGGAAGTAATTTTTGTAAGGTGCCCGCCTGCTTCTACCTCCTGCCTCGTGCTAGCCCGTCATCTACACTACTTAAAAAGGAGGAATGTGTTCCCTATTCTGCCTACTACACCACTACGACCACTGATTTGGTCGTCCTACCCTTCCTCCCGTCGCTCGTAGGTTGGTGCCGACAGGTGGGCCAGGGAAATCGATTATTTTCTTTCTTTCCGTCATTCCGTGATTTCCTCTTGCTCACGATCGGAGCAAGCGTGCGTAAGGCTGTGAGCCGATAGGGTTCCGCCGCCGCCGCCCCCGTTCCCATTGGTTGTACCCTCTTACCGGGCATCCTAGCCGTGCACGCGGCAACTCCTCCGCCGCCTCCCCGCGGTCGCCGCCGCGTCACACCATCGCGCCATCGTAGCCACCCTCATACCGTGCATCCTCGCCGCGTCTGCATCCAAGATTTGTCCGTGCGCGGCGCGCTCGTGGACATCGCCCACGACGCCGCCGCCTGCGCCTACATGACCCCTCCTCTATAGGGGTTCTGCGGCAACTGATTCAACTTTCCACGACCTCCTCGCTCGCCTCGGCTACTACTGGATGAGATGGGAGACTGCGGCGATGGGAGCGGAGGCAGAGGCGCTACAGGAGCACATCTGGGACCTCCACGACAAGCTCAGACACGCCATCCTCTCCCTCTCCGCCCGTGCCAGCCATCCGGGCTGCGGCTGCCGCGCCCCCAACGGGCACGTGGTCATCAAGGGACGGTGGCCCGAAGGTTGCCCCGACCTTGCGGCGGCATCGGCCATGGTAGATGCGCGGGGCCTGCACGCCATCCACGCCGCGCTCGAGGATCTCGAGGGCCACCTCCACTTCCTTCATGTTAGTACAAGCCCCTCCCTCATTTCCTCCTCGTCTTTCTCTTTCTCGCGTGAGGAAACCATCCACACTTGATACTGCAACGGAACAGGTTGTTATCCTGCCTATGCTTCCTTCCTTGCGCAATCGAACACTTTCTCCTCTTTGTTAGCTAACTGCGGATCCATAAATTCAGATTCATATGAGCAATCCTGTTTTACCTCTGCCTTGACTTTACAATCCTGTTTTACTAAGATAATTGATAGGTGCTTCCACTGATTTACTTCGGTCGATATGTTTCAGGTTAGGTACTAGGAAAACGAGTTCAGGATATGCAAAAGAAAGCTTAACTTTCTTCGCTAAGGAGGTACACATTTACACATTTCTTTACCTGAAGGTATTTTGGAAGTGCCGACATTCCATGAAGTTAACTTTTCTCACTGTGAACTGATTTTGGTCTTTCTTCACAGATCCTTGCATCGGGAAAAATAAATTTGATGATTATTTGGCTTTGCTCATTGCTACGGTAACAGATTTCACTCTGGAAAGGATAAGTGCAACTGCAACCACTCAATATTTGCGTATGATGCAAATTAAATTGGATATTTCCTAACTAGACACACAAGGTTTTTACTATCGTGCAACTTTAACTGAATATCTTTTGACACTTGTATCATCTTATTTTACAACCCTTCAAGATAAAATTTAACCTTTTGTTTTCTTGACTTCAGAGTTTGGACAATGTTATCTGCACATTTGTAATGTATATCAAGTCAGAAATTCACCACGTTTTTAATCTAACATGTAGATTGGTGTGTGTGAAGATATCAGCAAGTCACTGATTTTGAGACTATATGGAGTTTGAGATTCCATAATGCATGGATCTTATTTCTCTTTGAAATCCTTCAACTGAAACATGTTATTTCTACAAAATAAACTGTTCTTCGGTCATATAGTTCAGTGAAGTTTGACTGAACCAAACTGGAACCAAGCTTCTCCTTACTGCAGTATTGAAAAAATTAACATGACAGTCAGTTTAAGATAATCTGTATGTAAAGAATATGGTGCTAATACTTGTGTTGCATAAATTTGTAGGTAGCTCACTTACTGCACTGGTTTGTCTTTAGAGTTCAGGTTTGTCTTCAGAGTTCAGTGATAGCTTCTCCTTACTCTTGTATTTATAACCTGATGCCGTGCAAGCACTAGATCTACCAAGTAGTAATTTCACTTAAAAGGTAAAACAAATGGCACCATTAAGCTGGTCTACCTTTTTTACCTGATTATTGAAGATCACCTGGTGGTTTTTTCCCTTCCAATGGGCACAATTATGCCATTTCATTTATTTATATTTCTTGATTTTTTTTGTTGTGTGGTAGCAGTGTCAGTGTGGTAGAGATTATATCCATGCTTTAGGAACAGAAGCCGAAAATGTTTGGCCGGTATGTATATGTTTGGCTGGTATACGAGCTATATATTGATGCATAAATTCTGGAGTTCCATGTACTACTTAACTTTGCAGTTGTAAGAAAATCTTTGCAAATACCATCCCGCATCAACATTGCAAATGGATAGTTTTTCATGTCAGTGTAGAAAAAAGACTCGAAGACCTGTGGCAGCGCACATGTCGTCCTCAACTCGACATCAAGGATGAGCAAGCAGGTATTGTAAAGCTTCAGCTTTCTTGTTTGATCCTTTGCATGTGTTCTATCTGATGACAATCTGATGATACATGATACTTCATTAAGGTAATTCAAACACTTCAGCACCAACTAACACAAATTTTTATATTTTATATCACGACCTTGGTGTCTCGTGTAAATAGTGTAAGCATAGATGTGCCATATTTCCCTATTTGCAGCTCCAGTTTTCTAAATGGACTCCTATGTTTTCATGTTCTTGGCTTCACAAGTAATATTTTTATCTATATACTATTACAGGGTAGTGATACTGTATCTTTGTTGACGCTGAATATTCTGAATGGAGTGACACATAATCTTTCGCTGGATATTCACTTAATGGACCTCAAATTTTTTGGAGCTCGTCATTCTTAATTTACGATCTTCCCTTCCTAGACATGTTGAACAGGTCAGTGGAGTTGGTCATGTATTGGTGTATTGAAAGTTAAATGCTTGCCTATGTTCTAAGGAAGTTTAGTTTGTTTGAATTTTTCTATCCCCACCGCCCACATTGTTTTGATGAATTTAGCGTGTACTAAACTATCAGCACTTGATTTGTAGTCTTGTTTCTACAGTGGTTAGATAGATTTATAGACTAAGGAACTTATTGTTGAAAGTTGAAACTGATTTTGGTTCCTTTTTGCCGTGTCAATTGTGATTGACCGTATCCATTTACAGAAAATAATTTCTTGGTCCCGTGGACATGTGATGATGAGCCCGTGGAGGTTAATCGTGTGGACGAGTAGCAGGCAGAAAGGCCAACACTTTCTTGGTGTGTCACTTGTCATTTAGCTTCTGCCCTTCAGTTACAAACTTACTATTTCTTCCAATTCAATGGTAACTTACTATTTCTTCCAATTCAATGGGCTACCTCATTCCTTAGTTAGCATCAATTTACGAGCCATTTTTAGTAATATTTTTTTAATTAACTAGAATTTTTTTTATATGTTGTGCTTAATGCATCAAGCAATAAGCTGAAACTAGACTACTTCTGAAGCACTTATTGCCTGTTTAACATGCATGTGTATCTATTGACTATCAAGTATATAGTGTGACACCACAATCCTATTTTACAACAAGAATTCATCACATGAAAGAATAGACCTTTGTAGCCATATTATTATTTCCTCCAACTGACCATATACCCTTAAGATTTGATAGACGTGGATAGATCATCAAGACCCTTGTAAGCAGACAACATTATAGTGTGACACCACAATCCTATTTTACAGCTAGAAATGGAATTGTATAAGAACATACTGAAACCCTTTGGATATATTTATCCACATCAATTATTTACAGATAATAGCCATGTCATACCTTCACAGTGGCCACAGCAGCACAATCTTGACGACATTTCAGCATATTCAGAAAAATCACTTTTGCCTTTTATATGCTGAATCCTCGCATGCGCATAAAACTACATGGTGAAGTTAGCAGTTAGTTCAAGTTCATCTTCAAGGAAAAATCAGAATACATCTAACTTCCTATCAGTTGAGGTGTAAAATATCTTCCAGTTATTTGGACAAAGCATACAAAATAGTTTCTGGACAACTGATAAAGTTTGCATATTGTAATATGACATGATAATCTCCAAACTTATGTGGGATCTGTTCGCTTGCAAGAATCCTCAAGGATTGCACATAGTGCTCTTCCTTTCTGTCATGAATTCCATTGGCAGCATTCTGAGAAAGTTTGGTCTTGATGTTCCTTCTAAATAACTGCTCAAGTTATTTAAAAAGGAGGAATGTGTTCCCTATTCTGCCTACTACACCACTACGACCACTGATTTGGTCGTCCTACCCTTCCTCCCGTCGCTCGTAGGTTGGTGCCGACAGGTGGGCCAGGGAAATCGATTATTTTCTTTCTTTCCGTCATTCCGTGATTTCCTCTTGCTCACGATCGGAGCAAGCGTGCGTAAGGCTGTGAGCCGATAGGGTTCCGCCGCCGCCGCCCCCGTTCCCATTGGTTGTACCCTCTTACCGGGCATCCTAGCCGTGCACGCGGCAACTCCTCCGCCGCCTCCCCGCGGTCGCCGCCGCGTCACACCATCGCGCCATCGTAGCCACCCTCATACCGTGCATCCTCGCCGCGTCTGCATCCAAGATTTGTCCGTGCGCGGCGCGCTCGTGGACATCGCCCACGACGCCGCCGCCTGCGCCTACATGACCCCTCCTCTATAGGGGTTCTGCGGCAACTGATTCAACTTTCCACGACCTCCTCGCTCGCCTCGGCTACTACTGGATGAGATGGGAGACTGCGGCGATGGGAGCGGAGGCAGAGGCGCTACAGGAGCACATCTGGGACCTCCACGACAAGCTCAGACACGCCATCCTCTCCCTCTCCGCCCGTGCCAGCCATCCGGGCTGCGGCTGCCGCGCCCCCAACGGGCACGTGGTCATCAAGGGACGGTGGCCCGAAGGTTGCCCCGACCTTGCGGCGGCATCGGCCATGGTAGATGCGCGGGGCCTGCACGCCATCCACGCCGCGCTCGAGGATCTCGAGGGCCACCTCCACTTCCTTCATGTTAGTACAAGCCCC
The DNA here is from genome assembly GCA_030979885.1 of Lolium multiflorum. Classification (NCBI taxonomy): domain Eukaryota; kingdom Viridiplantae; phylum Streptophyta; class Magnoliopsida; order Poales; family Poaceae; genus Lolium; species Lolium multiflorum. The sequence continues at coordinate 407,895,646 of CM061750.1, forward strand.
TCCCTCATTTCCTCCTCGTCTTTCTCTTTCTCGCGTGAGGAAACCATCCACACTTGATACTGCAACGGAACAGGTTGTTATCCTGCCTATGCTTCCTTCCTTGCGCAATCGAACACTTTCTCCTCTTTGTTAGCTAACTGCGGATCCATAAATTCAGATTCATATGAGCAATCCTGTTTTACCTCTGCCTTGACTTTACAATCCTGTTTTACTAAGATAATTGATAGGTGCTTCCACTGATTTACTTCGGTCGATATGTTTCAGGTTAGGTACTAGGAAAACGAGTTCAGGATATGCAAAAGAAAGCTTAACTTTCTTCGCTAAGGAGGTACACATTTACACATTTCTTTACCTGAAGGTATTTTGGAAGTGCCGACATTCCATGAAGTTAACTTTTCTCACTGTGAACTGATTTTGGTCTTTCTTCACAGATCCTTGCATCGGGAAAAATAAATTTGATGATTATTTGGCTTTGCTCATTGCTACGGTAACAGATTTCACTCTGGAAAGGATAAGTGCAACTGCAACCACTCAATATTTGCGTATGATGCAAATTAAATTGGATATTTCCTAACTAGACACACAAGGTTTTTACTATCGTGCAACTTTAACTGAATATCTTTTGACACTTGTATCATCTTATTTTACAACCCTTCAAGATAAAATTTAACCTTTTGTTTTCTTGACTTCAGAGTTTGGACAATGTTATCTGCACATTTGTAATGTATATCAAGTCAGAAATTCACCACGTTTTTAATCTAACATGTAGATTGGTGTGTGTGAAGATATCAGCAAGTCACTGATTTTGAGACTATATGGAGTTTGAGATTCCATAATGCATGGATCTTATTTCTCTTTGAAATCCTTCAACTGAAACATGTTATTTCTACAAAATAAACTGTTCTTCGGTCATATAGTTCAGTGAAGTTTGACTGAACCAAACTGGAACCAAGCTTCTCCTTACTGCAGTATTGAAAAAATTAACATGACAGTCAGTTTAAGATAATCTGTATGTAAAGAATATGGTGCTAATACTTGTGTTGCATAAATTTGTAGGTAGCTCACTTACTGCACTGGTTTGTCTTTAGAGTTCAGGTTTGTCTTCAGAGTTCAGTGATAGCTTCTCCTTACTCTTGTATTTATAACCTGATGCCGTGCAAGCACTAGATCTACCAAGTAGTAATTTCACTTAAAAGGTAAAACAAATGGCACCATTAAGCTGGTCTACCTTTTTTACCTGATTATTGAAGATCACCTGGTGGTTTTTTCCCTTCCAATGGGCACAATTATGCCATTTCATTTATTTATATTTCTTGATTTTTTTTGTTGTGTGGTAGCAGTGTCAGTGTGGTAGAGATTATATCCATGCTTTAGGAACAGAAGCCGAAAATGTTTGGCCGGTATGTATATGTTTGGCTGGTATACGAGCTATATATTGATGCATAAATTCTGGAGTTCCATGTACTACTTAACTTTGCAGTTGTAAGAAAATCTTTGCAAATACCATCCCGCATCAACATTGCAAATGGATAGTTTTTCATGTCAGTGTAGAAAAAAGACTCGAAGACCTGTGGCAGCGCACATGTCGTCCTCAACTCGACATCAAGGATGAGCAAGCAGGTATTGTAAAGCTTCAGCTTTCTTGTTTGATCCTTTGCATGTGTTCTATCTGATGACAATCTGATGATACATGATACTTCATTAAGGTAATTCAAACACTTCAGCACCAACTAACACAAATTTTTATATTTTATATCACGACCTTGGTGTCTCGTGTAAATAGTGTAAGCATAGATGTGCCATATTTCCCTATTTGCAGCTCCAGTTTTCTAAATGGACTCCTATGTTTTCATGTTCTTGGCTTCACAAGTAATATTTTTATCTATATACTATTACAGGGTAGTGATACTGTATCTTTGTTGACGCTGAATATTCTGAATGGAGTGACACATAATCTTTCGCTGGATATTCACTTAATGGACCTCAAATTTTTTGGAGCTCGTCATTCTTAATTTACGATCTTCCCTTCCTAGACATGTTGAACAGGTCAGTGGAGTTGGTCATGTATTGGTGTATTGAAAGTTAAATGCTTGCCTATGTTCTAAGGAAGTTTAGTTTGTTTGAATTTTTCTATCCCCACCGCCCACATTGTTTTGATGAATTTAGCGTGTACTAAACTATCAGCACTTGATTTGTAGTCTTGTTTCTACAGTGGTTAGATAGATTTATAGACTAAGGAACTTATTGTTGAAAGTTGAAACTGATTTTGGTTCCTTTTTGCCGTGTCAATTGTGATTGACCGTATCCATTTACAGAAAATAATTTCTTGGTCCCGTGGACATGTGATGATGAGCCCGTGGAGGTTAATCGTGTGGACGAGTAGCAGGCAGAAAGGCCAACACTTTCTTGGTGTGTCACTTGTCATTTAGCTTCTGCCCTTCAGTTACAAACTTACTATTTCTTCCAATTCAATGGTAACTTACTATTTCTTCCAATTCAATGGGCTACCTCATTCCTTAGTTAGCATCAATTTACGAGCCATTTTTAGTAATATTTTTTTAATTAACTAGAATTTTTTTTATATGTTGTGCTTAATGCATCAAGCAATAAGCTGAAACTAGACTACTTCTGAAGCACTTATTGCCTGTTTAACATGCATGTGTATCTATTGACTATCAAGTATATAGTGTGACACCACAATCCTATTTTACAACAAGAATTCATCACATGAAAGAATAGACCTTTGTAGCCATATTATTATTTCCTCCAACTGACCATATACCCTTAAGATTTGATAGACGTGGATAGATCATCAAGACCCTTGTAAGCAGACAACATTATAGTGTGACACCACAATCCTATTTTACAGCTAGAAATGGAATTGTATAAGAACATACTGAAACCCTTTGGATATATTTATCCACATCAATTATTTACAGATAATAGCCATGTCATACCTTCACAGTGGCCACAGCAGCACAATCTTGACGACATTTCAGCATATTCAGAAAAATCACTTTTGCCTTTTATATGCTGAATCCTCGCATGCGCATAAAACTACATGGTGAAGTTAGCAGTTAGTTCAAGTTCATCTTCAAGGAAAAATCAGAATACATCTAACTTCCTATCAGTTGAGGTGTAAAATATCTTCCAGTTATTTGGACAAAGCATACAAAATAGTTTCTGGACAACTGATAAAGTTTGCATACTGTAATATGACATGATAATCTCCAAACTTATGTGGGATCTGTTCGCTTGCAAGAATCCTCAAGGATTGCACATAGTGCTCTTCCTTTCTGTCATGAATTCCATTGGCAGCATTCTGAGAAAGTTTGGTCTTGATGTTCCTTCTAAATAACTGCTCAATAGACAGGGCATGTTGTGGTCTCTTTGAAAATGAGCGACATGTTTTAGTTCAGTACTGCAACTGCACAAATTAAGTATTCCATGTGGTGATTGACTGTTTCCAATAATCACCTGATCTAGATTCCATGTGGAGGTAGTTACATCAGTCTCATACAAGAATCCAAAGCTTCAAATTGCATACAAGCAAACTCTATTTATCCTCTTGTCAGCACAAACATGCATCATGTCCATCCTTCTGACAGCAAAAAAAATAGAGAAAAAAGGAGGATTTACCTTCTCTGGAGATGATGAACCGGGCTGGAGAGGAGGTTGTGGAGCAGGGATTCCGGCCGCAGGTGGCCGTCTTTGGCTGTGGGTTTTCGGAGGATGTGACCAGGGAAACCAGTAGCGCTGGTCGAGACCACGAAGCTTTCCTGCGGCCATAACAATGTTGGCGCTGTCGGGATCGGTGTCGTCAGCCCCGGGGGGAGGGTACCGGCTTGTGGGCGGTAGTGGATGTGAGAGGGGAGGGAATTCTTGAGGCAGCGCACGCCTGGACCTCAGCGTCCTAGGAGAACTGCTTGTGGAGGATGGATTCACGCCAGCGCTGCTGGTCGGAGCTGTTGGTGAGATGACGATTGATGATGGAAACATATAGATGCATGGATGGACTATGGGAGAGTGAAGGGGACCGCAGAATGGTGGAGTTGAGGAGCATGGGAGTGATGTGAGTGAGGGGAACGAGTGAGGAAGGAGATATGTACATTTCTTTCTTCCTTTTTCTCTTTTGATTTTTGTCCACATTGTGCCTATGCATAGAAGTGGGCTATATTACATACCGTTGAGGAAGAGCAAGACGAAATCATGGTTGCTTGAATTGATCACCTATTAGAAGATGAATGGCTCTCCCAGTATGAATCACTGCCTCATATTGATTCAGTGTCTGTTATTGACCCTTGATTTGATGCAGCAAGAGTGAAAGTATATGGGATACAAGATTATTTTGGAGGATCATTTGGAGTTTGTGCCACAACATATAGTGGAGAAGCTAGGGGAGGGGGACGGTCTTCTCACCGGTGGCGAGGAGGTAGCGGAAGACTGACAGTCAAAGTGAAGCCCTAGAGTGGGGACTGGGGAGCGATGATGTGTGTGCATGTCTGTTTTTGGTGTTTATTGGTAGTTTTTGGAGAATCTGGTATGACATGGTACGATCACTATGGAAAGTTCTCTATGATTTTTTAGGATTTATATTAAACTGTCTAAATAAGCTCGTCATTTTTATGTGTATGTTTCATAAGTGCACTTCGAACAATTAAAATTTTGTTCTAAAAATATAATTCCAAATCATATTCTTATTATATCACCCTATATAATTCTTCGCATATCGGCTTATATTTGCTTACAAAGTTGTAGGCTCGTAATAGAGTCTTCAGTGTCCATGTCGGTGCTTCACTTGCCGCATGAGAGTTTCTCCTTTTTCATAAATTCGCCTACTACTCCTTTCTGTGTCATAGTCCTTTCTATGTCATGCCATGAACCTGTGTGGTAAAATACGTTGACATAGGTCAATGAACATGATGTTTATATTTTAACTATTTTTGGTTTGTTTATATGTGTTGTCACCCCATAGAAACGATACGGGCATTTGTATGCTTGTTTCGTTTAAAGAAAAACGATGCGCACATGCTCCGTCTTATAGTGTAGCCACCTCACTGATCTGTTATCAAATATTTTCTTCCATAACTATTGTCATACAGTATGTGTATAATGACCGAAGCTTATAAGGCATGTTGGTCCATCTTCTTTCATATTTTGCAATCGATCAATATATTGTACTTATTGGTGTAAACTATGATATGTAATGATTATTAGATGTGAATTATCGAGTCACTGATGCTTTCAAACATTTAGGAAGCTGATAAAGAAAGTTATGAGATTGAAGAGACACACGGCAACTAAAATACCATAACATCAACTGACAGGTTTTTGATTATTCTAATCTTCCAAAAGCAATTTCCAAGATAATTAAATAGAACATTGATAGGATGAAGAAAGAAGTAAGAGGAGTCTTTAACTTCTTGCAGTGTAGTGGTGTGGAAAGAGATGTGCGTAAGGAACAACAGAATATTCTGGGTGCATGTTGCTGAAGTGGCAAGAAAGAAGTGTACATTCATTGCAACCCAAATAAGAAGCTAAAGTATAGGCTTGAGCGGCTAAATTAAGGGTCTAGCTGTTTAATAGATTTATGTAAGGAATGAGATTTATGTGAGTACTTGATCGAAAAATATAATAGTATTTTTGCTTTATCGCTGAATGCCCAGTTTCTTGCATCTTTTGTGAACGCATGTTCCTACAATGAGTCGGTGATTAGAGTTGAACCATAGTGTGGATAAAGATGATTCCATTGAAGTTCTTTGCTAGAAGAAATGTGTATTCTGTAAGAAAATATGTATCCCTTATATATATGTGTATTTAGAAATGAAATTTGCATCCCGTGGCAACGCACGGGCATTTGTACTAGTCCAAAAGAAAAAAGATCCAGGTTTTCCTTGCGACACAACACAGACGGCCTTCGCAAAGCCCACCCACCCACCATCCCGGGCACGTCTTGTCCGGCCTCAGTACGGGCAAGCCCACGAGCCTGTCCAGTGCCGCTACGGGCTGCATCGTGCTTTGCTTCGAGGGGAGGTGCTATATGGGAGGTGATATTCACCAAGCTGGTCGACGTAGGACTTCCTATACACCGACCAGGTCGGCGAGTACCGCGCGTCGCCACCCCCGCTTGCGGTACGGGCCAGCCCAGTTCGGGTGTCGGGCCAGTTGGCCGTTTTTTCTGAGTCATTTTTCTGTTCTCTTTCTTTTTCATTTATGTTTCTTTTTTATTTCTATTTTTTCACCAACCTGGTCGACGTTTCCAGGGTACCGCACACCCCGCGCAAGCCCAAAAGTGGCCAATGGGCGGCGGCCCAACAACATCAGGTAATACCGTTTTTCTTTTTTCATTTTCTTTTTTCTTTTTTCGTTTCTTTTTCTTTTTTTCTATCTGATCCTTTTAGACCTGATTTTTTAAAATTATTTTTCTTTTTTCTGAAATTTAACTATTTTCATAATTTGAACATTTTTTAGATTGGAACAATTTTTAAATTGGAACAAATTTTGAACATTTTTTAGAAGGAGCATTTTTCAAAAGTTCGGTTTTTCCCAAAATTTGGACATTTTAAAACATGAACATATTTTAAATTTGAATTTTTCGATTATGAACATTTTTTGGATATGAACAATTTTTAGCTTTGAACAATTTTCATTTTGAACACTTTTCAAAATTTGAACTATTCGAATTTGAACTTTTTCGATTTTAAACAAAAAGAAAAATAAACAGAAAAGAAAGGAAACAAAAAAGAAAACTGGAAAAAGAAAAAGAAAAAAGAAAAAGAAAAAAACAGAAACATAAAACGAAAAAAAGAAAAAAAGGTGAAAATGGGCCACGCCCAATACCCGACCATGGTGTGCGGTGCCTTGTAGGCACCGACCTGGTCGGTGTATAGGATTTCCGGTGCTATACACCACCCTGGTCGACGCGCGGACCACGTGCAGCACCCCTATGATGGGTGTTGGGCCGGCCCAGTTACCTTTTCTTTCTGCTATATCATTTTTCATTTTTTGCTTTTTTAAAAAAATCATAATATCAATTTGACCTTTTCTCGGGAAATAAACTTTTTCAAAATCAAATGTTTTAAATTTGAACATTTTTAAAAATTTGTATACATTCATTTTAAAATCTCAATCTTTATAAAATCTGAACTTTTTCTTATTTTATTTTTTATTTTTTCCTATGAACAATTTCCGAATTTGAACATTTTCGAATTTGAATAATTTTCGAATTTGAATGGTTCTCATATTTGAATAATTTTCATATTTGAACAATTTTCATATTTGAACAATTTTCGAATTTGAACAGTTCCCGAAATTTAATAATTTTAAAATTTGAATTTTCGAATATATACATTTTCTATTTGAACAAAAGAAAAAATAAATAGAAAATAAAAGGAAATAAAACAGAAAAACAAATAAGAGAAAATGAAAGCAAAAGCGAAAAACGCTAAATGGGCCAGGCCCAATACCCGACCATCGTGTGCGGTTCCAGGTAGGCACCGACCTAGTCGGTGTATAGGACTGTCCTGCTTCGAGGCCTGTCTTGTTCTTCACGGGGAGCAAACTATTTCTAGACGCGTCAGTGGGGTGCCCGCCTAAAGCTCCAAATGAGGTCCAGTAAAAAAGGACTTCTTCTTAATTTTTATTTTTTACATTTTATTTATGAGGGCTTATTTGATTCAAAATGTTACCTAGAAAATTTATATGATTAAATCTTATAGAAAAAATTTATGCGATGGTTGTTTGATTTGTAGAATTGATTCCACACGATTTTTTTCCTAAGCAATCATTTGCACTATATTTTATGGGAAATCTAACATCCATTCACACGTTTCTTTGAGAATCCTTTTCTTTTCTCGTGGTAGACAAATCATTTATATTCTTATGAATTCTTATAGTATTAGATCGAGTGAGCATGACATTGCAGCAATACACATTTTTCATATTCCTAGTTTTTTGTATATCCTACGAATCAAGCATGCCCTAAATGGATCTATACAAATACATCTAATTTGTATTTGTTCATAAAAGTTAGATCAGTGAAGATTAAAAAAATCCATTACTTTTTCTCAAAATGCCGTTAGCAGTTTTTTTGAACCGGTTTATTATCTTTTGATTTCACTGAATTTTTTTAAACAATGTGAAACTATTTTTTAAACCCAATGAATATTTACCTCTATCTCGTGAAAGTAATTGTTTAACCCACTGAAAATACTCTTTAAGAAAATTTTGTTGAATCGTTCATGAATATTTGTTTAAAACATGGTGAACTTTGTTTGTCTTGGTGAATATTTTTGAATCTTGTGAAATTATTTTTTAAACCTAGTGAACATTATTTTTGAACCCCACGAACATTATTTTGAACGCGTCAAAATTCTTCCAAACCTCGTGAATATTTTTCTAGGATGTCATCAAAAATTTGTTAGACCATGAAGAAATTTTTCGAAAGGTACTAACATTTTCTCAACATGAAAATCATTTGGATTAAAAATGCAGAAAAAACAGAAAATGCATAAAGAACTATTAAAATGAAAAAAGATAGAAAAAGAAAAAAACATACGGAAAACAAAAAAAAGGGTGAGAGGCGCCCCATATAGTGCCCGCACTGAGCAGTAAATAAGATTCTCCTTGCTCTACATGGCAGAGATGATATGGGCTTTTTGGTTCACATATGCATCATTCAGGAAACCCTAACCCGCCGCCTCCCTCTCCCGCCCCTCTTCCGGGCGGCGGCGGAGGCTCCTCCTCCCCCCGCGCCCCACAGCCACCCGCCGCCCATCGCCCTCAGCTGTTGCCGCTGCCAGCCGCGGCCCCGACCCCGGAGCTGTCCTCGGCCCTGGCCCCCGTGCCTCGGCCCCGGCCATGGCCCCGGTCCCGGCCTGGCTATGGCGGTGGTGGCGGCACCCCCTCCGTCGAATCGACGAGGGGAGAAGAGGGTTTCCGCGGCGGCGTTCCATGGGAGGTGATGTAGCGCTGGTGGAGGAAGGCGGGTGGCACGACTACTTGGCCGGGGCCTGAGGCTCTCCGTCGGTAGCCATGGAGGATTCGGTGGAGCGATGGCGGCCTCCGCCCCCGGTAACGGTTCAACGGTGGTACGCATGATGCACGTCGATGTCCTCTTCCTTGGTGATCCGACAGGAGGGATTGGCAGCGTTGGGGCTACTGATCTTGCTTTGTTTTTGCCGGCGGTCCTCGGGTTTCTCACATGCGAGGATGAAGATCTTCCGGAGGTCAGTTTGCTTTGGTCTGGCTAGAGAGATGAGTTCCGGAAAGCTCCGCTGGCGAATGGAACAGTACATCTTATGCTCGCAGTTTGCTGGATCGGGTGGTATTCGGTCGCGCGTACCCATGTTTTTATTCCGATCGTTTGGTTCCGGAGGGAGCGGCGCGAAGCTCTATTCTCTGTTGACATCAGGTTACTTTTTGGTCCATGGTGAAGTCAGAAGAAGGAATATCATGAAGGCCGGATTGGTGGACTAGCTAAACGAGGTTTGAGTCTCCGTGATGCTGAGAGATCTGCTTGGCGTTCCGGGCTATGCAGCAGTGGTATGCATGTGGGGGCGCCAGCACAGGAGAAGTTCAGAGTCTTATCTCTCAGGGTGAAAACCCAAGGTCTGGCCTTAAGTGGTTGTGTCTGGCAATGTTCTTGTTGGAGGCATTATTTTGGGAGTGGGGACTATCTTCAGGGTGAAAACCTAAGACCTTCAGTCGGGTGACGAAGGTGCTGGTGCACTGTTCCCTTTTTGGAGCGTCGCTTTTGGAGAGTCTGGTGTTGTCGGTGGTGGTTGTATTGCTGTTGCTAGATCTAGAATCTGTAGCGGACTTTTATTTCTTAATTCTTTACTCTTTTTTGGTGTGCATCCGTCTGCCATTAGGGTGGCGTTGTTGCAGAAGGGTGTAATTGGTATCTTTTGATATTAATATATTTCCTTTATCTAAAAAAAAAATGCATCATTCATGCCTAAAATCTGCTTCCTCCGTTCCACAATTATTATCCTAGATTTAGATATATCTATCACAAATATATCAAGATACATCAAAATTTATGATAAAAATTATGATGCAAAGGGAGTAATGAGGTGGTAGACTTGTTTCTCTCTCCAATGAGTCATCTGAGTGTTTCTAGATTTTCAGGCCACATCGTAGGGGTTGGCCTCCTAAGCTGAAGCGGAAGAGGCAGACCGGCGTGTGAGTGTGACCATCGATCGAGTCATGGAATCCATCATTCTTTTTTTTTTTTGAGAATTCAAATCCATCATTCTTAGCTAGCCATGGTATGTCGAACTGCCGCATTTAGGAGAACCCGGTGCACCACGGTCCGCGGGATATCGATGGGCTGCCGAAAATTGTCGTGTGTTGACAGGTCGTGGAACAACATCGATGGACCTCCTATCCGACGAAAACAGCACTGCTGTATTGATTACTACTGATTGCTGATTGATTGTCCAATGCGAATCGTGTGCCCGACCAAGGAAGTTCAGCTAAACAGTGTGCCTGACCATTGCGAATCGTATTTTCTGATCCTTGTACAGACTAGAAAGAGAAAAGGTTCTTTGCTGCTAATCGATTGCAGTTCGATGTTCATCCCTTTCCAGTTTCCACAGTGCATAACCCAGCTAGACAAGTCGATCCTAGTTGGTGTGCCATTCGAACTATTACGTCACATGAAAGATCCTAAATAATATCTGAATGCATTCAAATTAGATAAAATAAAGACATATTTTATAAGATGGAGTAAGTAATACCATGCGTAAAACTATGCCATCAAAACACGTATGTATACCTTCCAATATTGATCGACTTCATCTAATTAGTGTTTGAGTTACTCCCTCCGTTTCATGAAGTATATCTCAACTTTATCTAAATAAAAAAAAACAGGTCTAGAAGCCCAAACAATAAGGCCTTGTACAACAATCCAAACAGAATCAATCCAACTCGCTATGAAAGAACTCCCCGTCATGATTTGAATAGCTCCTCTGGTCATTATTTCAAGTTAATTTTCTTATTATGCCTTACATTTTTTAAAATAGTTTAAAGACCCATCTATAATTTAAAAGATATATATAACATTATATAATAGGATAATTAACAATAATCATGAAACATTTTATTTTCACCTCTTTTTCCAACAGATCAGACATCCCACAGTGATCTAAATGCATGAGCGTTAGTGGTGCTACATTTCTTTCCACTGCATTCTTGTGAGACTTACGAGGTTGTTTAGCTTGCACACAAATTTGGCACCAAGAGCATTTAGCTAAAGTGAATTCTAGAATTAAACTCATCAAAGCTATGACATACAACCAAAATTAACTCCCTCTGTTTCATGTAATATATCTCAGCTTTGTCTAAATTAGGAAAGCAAGTCTAGAAGCCCAAATAAACAAGGCCTTGTACAACAGTCCAAACAGAATCAATCCAACTCGCTATAAAAGAACTCCCCATCATGATATGAACAGCTCCTTTGGTCATTATTTCAAGTTAATTTTCAAATTTTTCCTTAAAGTTTTAAAAATAGTCTAGAGCATCAACTATAATTAAAAATATAACATTATATAGTAGGATCATTAACAATAATCATGAAACATTTTATTTTCACCGTTTTTTCCAACAGAACATACATCCCACATATATCTAAGTGTACGAGAGTTAATGGTGCTACATTTCTTTCTACTACATTCTTGTGAGTCTTACAAGGTTGTTTATGTTGGATAATTAGGCACAATTTTCATGATTAATTCCAGAATATAAAACATGATGACAGCAACTACTAACATGTGAAACTTGAACATATTAGATGCATTAATCAACATGAGTACCAGCAACGCAAACGGTAAAGCATCCATCGCTAAACAGATCGAGATATGTCGCACGTACCGATCTGTTGGAGGTGGCGGTGCAGGTGTAGCAGATGATGTAGTAGCAGTAACGCTGTTGATGACAACGTTGTTGACGACGGGGACGACGGGTCGAAGTAGACGGCGTTGAAGACGACGGTAGACGAGCGGTTTCGGAGACCTGCTCTCCCATTCGCCGATGCACGTCAGCGCGCGGGATGGAGTAGGCTAGGATGGCGGCGCAAGCAGAGAGAGCTGGCAAAACCCTAACTCTCGTGTATTAGATTATTTTCTACGGTAGCCGGGCAAGAGATTATATAGGCTCAGGAAACCCTAGGCAACGTGGGCCACGCCCACGTCGCACGCACATTTCAAGTCGGTTACAGATAGCCCACGGTCCGGGAGCGACCCGAACCGACTAACTGCGCGTCCGTCTAGGACTCTGTTCATTTTCCTGAACTGCAAAAAGTAAGGAAAGTCTCGGCTCGAGGCTCAATCCACTCACCACGAGCGCGGCGCCCGTCGTGATGTGTCGTGTCGAGTCGAGACGAGCGAGCGAGGAGGAGGAGGAGCGCGCGTGAACCACTCCTACTCTTACTCACTTACTAGTGGTGGAACAACCCACCTTATAATGTGGTGTAACTTCCTCCCAACTTTTCATGTGGGACTAAACTTCCCACCTCTTGCCACTTCCTAGTGAGCTGCCACCAACTTGGGCTCAAACTCACAAGGCTGCCACAATGTGGGCTTTGAGATTTATAGGGAAATCTGAAATCTAGTATGGGCCACTATTTCAAGAATCCCCCACCAGATCTCAAATCCCCATTTAGAGATTTACCAATACTCGCTGCTTGTTTATATACCAGTGTTTCAGCGGAGACTGTTAAGTTGAACTTCCTCCTATAACCTTAAGCTACATCCATTCACAATTGAACAATGGACTAAGCCTTGAATTGCAAGTTTTGCGTGAACATGGTTTCACTCAAAGTCATAACCAGTACATGGCTGCCAGTAGCCTACCCCGCGGGTGAAGCATATGCGTCATACTTCGTGGTCTCTTCATGAGTTTAGTAGAGATCACCTAAATCTCATAGGTTGCGACGTTTAACAATTAGAATCATATAGATGTGTTATTTCAAGAATGCTCTGTAGGACAGCATCTTTGCTAAACTAGCCAACATAAACACATTAAGGCTTGTTGCCAACCTGCCTTACAGCAATTGAGACTTGTGCATCTTCACGTAGAAATGGTTACATAATACTCTCCTCAATTAAACCACTAGTTTGTTCTTCCCAGGTCCTAATTCACGGGATCTCCGATCACAAAGGTTGGGTTACCACTATGGTGTAACATCAACAGGTCTCAAACCCATCTCCCTCGATGCACTCTATCACATTACGTGATAGTCCCTTTGTAAAGGGATCTGCCAGGTTTTTGTTTGTTTGAATATATGTAGTTATTACTCCGGAGTTTCGCAATTTCCTGACAGACTTCAAACGTCTTTTGACGTGTCTTGATGACTTCGCGTTATCCTTAGAATTGTTCACTTTGACAATTACAGTTTGATTGTTACAATTCAAAAGGATTACCGGTACAAGTTTTTCAACCACATGCAAGTCCACCAAGAGCTCACTCAACCATTCTAATTCAACAGTGGTTGTGTCCAAAGCAGTAAGTTCTGCTTCTATAGTTGACCTCGTCAATATGGTTTGCTTGCAAGATCTCCATGACACTGCGCCACCTCCAAAGGTAAATACATACCCACTAGTGGCGTAGAGATCAGCTACATCAGAGATCCAATTTGAATCACTATATCCTTCAAGCACAACTGGGTGCCCTGAATAGTGAATCCCATAACTCATTGTACCACATTGGTAGCGCATGACCCTATCAAGTGCATGCCAATGATCAGTACCCGGGTTTGACATGAACCTACTCAACCGGCTCAAGACCTTCTCAACATAATGAGATTGTGTTAGAGTAATCCAATCTCGTTCTTAATAAGCTTGATGTTCAGAATCACATCAACTTCTCCCAGGTATTTCATATCAAAGCACTTTGACAAGAAAGACTTGACCTCATGTATTACTTTCATGTTTGTACCAAATATCAGAATATCATCCACATACAAACACAGTATAGCACCTTCGCCCCCACCATGGCGATAGTAAACGCACTTGTCAGCCTCATTGACAACAAAGCCTACAAAAGTTAAAGTTCTGTCAAACTTCTCATGCCATTGCTTAGGTGCTTGTTTGAGGCCATATAAAGATTTCAGCAACTTGCACACCTTTCTTTCTTCACCTTTTACAGCAAACCCATCATGATGATCCATATAGATTTGCTCTTCCAACTCTCCATTAAGAAAAGATGTCTTTACGTCCATTTGATGAACGATAAGACCATAGGAGGCAGCCCTGGACAGTAGTACTCGAATGGTGGTAAGTCTAGCGACAGGTGAATAGGTGTCGAAGTAATCTTCGACTTCTCTCTGTGTGTAGCCTTTAGCTACAAGCCGCGCCTTGTACTTCTCAATAGTACCATCAGGTCTTAGCTTCTTCTTGAACACCCATTTGCAGCCCACAGGTTTGCATCCATGGGGTCGTTCTGATAGCTCCCAAGTTCCATTAGAAAGAATCGAGTCCGTCTCATTATGGACAACTTCTTTCCAATCATCTGCATCTGGAGATGCATATGCCTCTGCAATGGACGTGGGAGTATCATCCACAAGGTACACAATGAAATCATCACCAAAGGATTTTTCAATCCTCCGTCTCTTGCTCCGTTTAGGAGCTTCATTGTCATACTTCTCAGTAACATTCTCATGTGATTGTTCAAAATACTCATTAGATGGACTAGACTCAGGAATTATCTCAGCAAAAATTCTAGAAATGGTATGCATATCTTTCATAGGAAATATATTCTCAAAAAATGTTGCATCACGAGATTCCATAATAGTATCAACATGCATGTCAGGTACCTCGGATTGAACTACTAAAAATCTATAGCCTACACTCCGCGGAGCATAACCTAGAAAGATACAATCCACTGCCCTTGGTCCGAGTTTGCGCTTCTTAGTAATTGGAATATTGACTTTCGCCAAACATCCCCATGTGCGCAAATACGAAAGTGATGGTTTTCTCCCAGACCACTCCTCCTAAGGGGTTTTATTTTTATTCTTGTTGGGAACTCTATTCAGCACATGACATGAACTCAACAAAGCCTCCCCCACCATGCCTTTGATAAACCAGCAGTGGCTAACATGGAATTCACCAAGTCAGTCAGCGTGCGGTTTTTCCTCTCGGCAACCCCGTTTGATTGGGGTGAATAGGGAGGCGTCCTCTCATGAATAATGCCATGTTCCTCACAGAATTCATCAAAGATTTTAGGAAAATATTCGCCACCACGTTCCGACCTAAGACGCTTTATCTTTCTCTTTAGTTGATTTTCAACTTCGGCCTTATAAATTTTAAACTAGTCTAATGCTACATCTTTAGTTCGCAACAAATGAACATAGCAAAATCTAGTCGCATCATCAATCAATGTCATGAAATATCTCTTTCCACCTTTTCTCAACACACCATTCATCTCGCATAGATCAGAATGTATGAGTTCTAGAGGTGCCAAGTTTCTCTCCTCGACCGCCTTGTGAGGCTTCCGAGGTTGCTTTGATTGCACACAACTATGGAACTTAATACCTTTGGCAATGGTGAAATTCGAAATTAAACTCAATCTGGATAGCCGAGACATTAAACCAAAATTAGTGTGACATAAACAAGAATGCCAAACACTGGTATCATCACTAACATAGCCACAAATATGGTTCACATACTTATTACTGAAATGCGAAAGCGAAAAGCGGAATAAGCCTCTGCACTCATAGCCTTTACCAATAAATTGTCCAAACTTGGAAACAACTACTTTATTTGACTCTAAAACAACCTTAAACCCATCTCTGAATAGAAGGGAGCCGCTAACGAGATTCTTGTTCATAGTAGGGACATGATGCACGTTCCTGAGCTGCACGATCTTCCCCGAAGTGAACTTCAGATCTACCGTGCCAACACCACGAACAGAAGCATGTGACCCATTTCCCATCAAGATAGAAGAATCCTGGGCGACCTGGTAAGAAGTGAACATGGATATGTCCGCACACACATGAACATTAGCACCTGTATCAATCCACCAACATGGAGATTGAAATACCGAAAGAACAGTAAAGAGATTACCGTACCCATCAGCATTGCTAGCGGTCACCGTGTTGACTTGCCTCGCCTTTTTCTTGCGGTCTGCCCTCTCTGGACAGTCCTTAGAAAAGTGGCCAGTCTCTCCACAAGTAAAGCAGCTCAGATCTGCTTTGTTTATCAACTTCTTCTTCTTGAAGGTTGTAGTCTTCATAGGCTTATTGAAGGAGGGCTTGTTATTCCCTTTATTCTTGCTGTAGGGTTTCTTCTGCACCATGTTGGCGCTAGACTGACCCTCTCCTTTCTCAGTTGTATCCTTAGTCCGAGCTTTCTCGTCAACATCAGATGCTATCAGATTTTCAACTGATATCTCCTGTCTCTTGTGTTTGAGAGTTGTGGCAAAGTTCCTCCATGAAGGGGGCAACTTAGCAATGATGCATCCAGCCACAAACTTGTCAGGTAAGGCACACTTAAGGAGTTCAAGCTCTTTCGCAATGCACTGTATCTCATGACTTTGTTCGACTATAGAACGGTTGTTCACCATCCTGATGTCATGAAAGCTCTCCATGATGTACAGTTCATTGCCTGCATCGGTTTCACCAAATTTAGCATTCAGTGCATCCCAGAGCTCTTTACCGTCTACTATGTGCATGTACACATCACATAGACGATCAGCAAGAATACTCAGAACACATTTGACGAAGAGAGTATTGTCTTCCTTGAACTTGTTCTGATCTTGTTCAGATATAGTTCCTTCAGGTAAGCCATTACTAACTTACTAACTTGGAATACTTTCAGATGAGTAAGCCAGAGCGTGGCCTTAATCTGCCATCTCTTAAAGTGCACATCGGTAAACTTATCCGGCCTCAGTGCATCAGCAAAACCAGCCATAGTTAACTCAGGAAATTGCCTACAATTAGGTTTTTGGATTGTTGGATAATTAGGCACAATTTCCATGATTATATCCAGAATATAAAACATGATGACAACAACTACTAACATGTGAAACTCGAACATACTAGATGCATTAATCAACATGAGTAGCAGCAGCGCAAAAGGTAAAGCATCCATCGCTAAACAGATCGAGATATGTCGCACGTACCGAACTGGTGGAGGTGGCGGTGGAGGTGTAGCAGATGATGTCGTAACAGTAACGTTGTTGATGACAACGTTCTTGACGATGGGGACAACGGGTCGAAGTAGACGGTGTTAAAGACGACGGTAGGCAGCACCGCCCGACTTGGACGGAAGGTGACCTGTGATGAAGAGCTTGAGCAGGCGCGCAGAGCGCTTCCCAAAAACCTAATTCGCCCTCTCTCGTACAGGATCGCAAGGACGAGCGGTTTCGGAGACCTGCTCTCCCATTCGCCGATGCACGTCGACGCGTGGGATGGAGTAGGCTACGATGGCGGCGCAAGCAGAGATAGGTGGCAAAACCCTAACTCTCGTGTATTAGATTATTTTCTGTGGTAGTCGGACAAGATATTATATAGGCTCAGGAGCGACCCGAACCGACTAACTGCGACGCATCGGTCTAGGACTCTGTTCGTTTTTCTGAGCTGCAAAAAGTAAGGAAAGTCTCGGCTCGAGGCTCAATCCACTCACCACGAGCGCGGCGCGCGTCGTGACGTGACGTGTCATGTCGAGACGAGCGAGGAGGAGGAGGAGCGCTCGTGAACCACTCTTATTCTTACTCAGTTACTAGTGGTGGAACAACCCACCTTATAAGGTGGTCTAACTTCCTCCCAACTTTCCATGTGGG
Source organism: Lolium multiflorum (assembly GCA_030979885.1). Taxonomy (NCBI): domain Eukaryota; kingdom Viridiplantae; phylum Streptophyta; class Magnoliopsida; order Poales; family Poaceae; genus Lolium; species Lolium multiflorum. Next base: position 407,913,427 of record CM061750.1, read on the forward strand.
ACTAAACTTCCCACCTCTTGCCACTTCCTAGTGAGCTGCCACCAACTTGGGCTCAAACTCACAAGGATGCCACTATATGGGCTTTGAGATTTATAGGGAAATCTGAAATCTAGTATGGGCCACTAAGTGTGAGCCCAATATTTCAACAGTTTAGCTATACAAATTGGCTCCAAGAGCCTTTGGCTAAAGTGAATTTTAGAATTAAACTCATCAAAGCTATGACATTAGACCAAAATCAATGTGACAAAGTCATGAATGGCAAACTTTAGTGTCATCAACACTAGCACATGCATGGTTCATAAAATTATCATAAATATCTTCCAAAGATAAGCAGAACAAGCATTTACGCTTATAGCCTTTTCTACTAAAAAACTCTATACTTGGGCATTACAACTCTATTGTCCTAAACACCATCGGAAATTCACATTTGAGAATATAAGTCCCACTTACCACATATTTTTATTGAAGGGACATGATGCGCTTTATGTTGTTACACAATCTTCACCAAATTAAACTTCGTGTCTACCACAACAAGAACATAAGCATGCCTCCCATTTCTCATGAGGCTAAAGAAATTTTGTGCAGCCTTATAAGAGGTGAACCAACGCGCACATGACTGTTGGTTCCGGTGGAAACCTACCAACTAGTAGATTGGCATACTAAAAGAAATGTGGCTAGATTCCCATACCCACCCCTTTAGTGTTGCCAATGACCATGTCAAGAGCCTTTTTATTTCTCTCCATGCTAACCTTTTTAGCATGTACAATGTTTGAAAGGATGAACTCAATGACCAGTATGCCACACAACCAACAAGTATCTATCTCCTTCTTCTTTGCATGTTCTTCTTTATGCTGGTGGTCAGGGAGACTTTATTCTTTCACTGGAAGTTGTGGGCATTCATGTGCACCTTGTTGTTGCCCCTTCTTTTTTATGTTGTGTTTGTCATCACCTTGTCTTCAACATTGATAGCTTACATATATGGTGTTTTGCAGAAGTGGCAAAGTTTATTTATTAAAGCGGAAGTTTAGTGACACTGCACCCCATGAAAAACTAGTTGAGTAAAATATACTTAAGGAGCTCGAGTTCCTTACTCTTCTCACCAGCCTGTTTGACTGCAAAACTGTTGTCAACCAACATATAATCATTGAATTTCTCTACAGCGTATAATTCAAAATTATTATCATCTGCGCTGGACAAAATGTCGAACCCATCCAATAGTTCCATGGCTTCTTCCATATGCAAATATGTACCAATAACTTATGTCATAGAACACTTAGGACAACACGACAAAGACTATGGTGGCCTCCCTGAATATTTTATCATGTTCGGTAGTAATCAAACCTACCAAAGTGCCGACCAACCGAACAGAGTGCATGCCCATAATAGTGAGTTTAAACATGGTTTGGGTTTGATATCTTAAAATGAGTACCCGTAAATAAGCTCGATTTGAGAGCAACAACAAGGTCACACAATAAATATGTGGTCCACGCAAATAAGGTTTTTAGATTATTACACGATTCTTTGTTGAGTTTAATCAAAGATAACCACATCCCACCTGCATTAGTATATTGAAATCGCATAGGAGAAATAGAAATATTCAGTAGATCTGGATATGAATCAGTGGCAATTGTGCCAATTACCTAGCGCACATGGATTGGCCTAGAACGCACAACCGAGGAGGTGGATATGCCATAGTGGTTGCGAGGAGCGCAAGTAGTTGTTACAACATCGTGGATATAGTCGAACGAAAGGGAGAAGGCACGCCGGAACAATCTCCAAAAACCTTGTCATCCTTTGGCGATGTATATTTTTTTGTATAAAGTTTGGCAGATCCATGTTGTCAAGAGATGTGTTTTCAGCAGAAGCGTGCTATCCTGAAAGGGTGTAGCTATTTTAAACAGAAGGCCAAATAGCCCGGCTTTATAAATAAAGCGGCAACACCAACGGATTTATTCTTACAACACCACGGGTCCTAGACCCACCACACAAATACCACAAACGCATACGAACAGCCCACGGGGCGGAATAGTATCAAGTTATCGGGTTACAACACATAAATCGCAGAAATCAAGCATGACCCAGTTTCTTCATTCCGCAACTGTTGCTGCAACTTCCGGATCTCATCCATCATCACGTCAAGCAGCCCTCGGTCCTTCATTCTGACCAGAGCCCTCAATCTCTGCATAAATAACATCATTTGATACATCGCATCAGTCGCAGAGTTAATCAGTTTCCCTTCGAGAGCAAGTTTATTCCTAATATTCCATAGGGATTTCTATTTTCGTGCCCTCGGGTCCTTAGTTGTACTCAGTTTTCCCCAGCTCCTTAGTTTTTCCTCAGTTTTCCCCAAGCCCTTGTCTGTAACCCGCAGAAGGAGCTCGGACGGAGGATTCCCGTTTAGTTGACGTTGGTTGGTGCGGCAAGTGGGGCCACTGTTGGTGCCCCGCTGGACACGTCTCCACTTATCCAGATCATCGTGGGACCCACAACTTGTCCACGTTAGCGCGCCGGACCTTACCCAGGTGACCGTTGCAAAATGGGAGCCCGAGCTAGCCCCGCGCCCGTGCCCGTGTCATTGCTTCCCCTTTCTTTCTCCGCGCCCATTGTTCTTCTTCTCCGCCAGCGGCAACCCTTCTCCGGCATGCGGGTGATGTCTAGTTTCTCTTCGACCTCCCGTTCTTCATGGCCGCAGTATGGACCCGTGCCTTTGACAAGATGCCCCGACTGCCCACGCCAGGAGCCTCAAAGCGGTCGATCGTAAGACGGACGAGAACGGCAACCGTGGACGTGAGTTCGTTGCATGCGAGAGCTTGCCATATAGAGAGGGGGATAAGGTTAGATCTCGCTCCAATTTCTCTGTTTTCTCTCGATTTTCTTGTTATTCCCTCGAATTTGGGATTTAGGGTTCACGTTGTTGTTTTCAGATCTTGAAGAAATGCGGGCATTTCGAGTGGATCGATGTGTACGTTCGGAGGCTTCGTTGCAGGAATCAATTGGCGCTATTGGGGCGCAATTTGGGAGGGGGGACTTGCTGTAGAGAATGCGGTGGAGAGAGGAGCCGTTCCGATTAGGGACCTTCCGATTATGCCTAATGCTCCCAATGCGAACTGGTGGAAGTGAAGGAGAACTGAAGAAAATGAACAAGCATTAAGGCAGCTGATCGATTTGAAGAAGTAAGCTAATCTGATGGCTGGTTGTTTTTTTGTTGTATAATTACGATCGGATTCTTATCATTGCTCACCGGGCGCTAGAAGTTGTTACAAGGGATACCTTGTTACAAATCCATTATTCAGTTACATGTACTTGTAGTTGTTTTCAAAGTTAGTGTGTGCATTCACCGAAATTACCAACTATATTCCCTAAAAGAAAAGGAAAGCTAAAGATAGTTGATAATTGTTAGAGGGTGACAAATAATGCAATCACCGAAATCCGCAAATATGTATGCCTCATGTTTATACCAAAATTATACCACTTTTAGGCCTTTCCAAAATACCAATACCATATCCCAAACTATATTCCCTAAAAGAAAAGGACAGCTAAAGATAGTTGATAATTGTTAGAGGGGTGACAAATAATGCAATCGCCGAAATTCTCAAAAATGTATGCCTCATGTTTATAACAAAATTATACCACTTTTAGGCCGTTTCAAAATACCAATACTATATCCCAAACTATATTCCCTAAAAGAAAAGGACAGCTCAAGATAGTTGATAATTGTTAGAGGGGTGACAAATAATGCAATCCCCGAAATCCGCAAATATGTATGCCTCATGTTTATACCAAAATTATACCACTTTTAGGCCTTTCCAAAATACCAATACCATATCCCAAACTATATTCCCTAAAAGAAAAGGACAGCTAAAGATAGTTGATAATTATTAGAGGGGTGACAAATAATGCAATCGCCGAAATCCGCAAAAATGTATGCCTCATGTTTATAACAAAATTATACCACTTTTAGGCCGTTTCAAAATACCAATACTATATCCCAAACTATATTCCCTAAAAGAAAAGGACAGCTCAAGATAGTTGATAATTGTTAGAGGGGTGACAAATAATGCAATCACCGAAATCCGCAAATATGTATGCCTCATGTTTATACCAATACTATATCCCAAACTATATTAAGTGGCAAACTCGTTATTGCATTCTCCACCGACAGAGAGAGAGATGGGTGGCCACGAAGAGAGAGAGAGAGAGAGAGAGAGAGAGAGAGAGTTGCCACGAAGAGACGGATAGGGGTATACTGCCCGTTAGATCAGTGGATCAACGGTTCGTGGAGTCGATCCGTGTGACAACGGCTCAACCAATCGGGATAAGTTTGGGCTTCTCAGAGCATTTGTGACAGTACTTGAGGGCAAAACTGAGTAGTACTAAGAATCCAAGGGCACATAAATAGTAAATAGACTAAGGGATTCAAACAAAAGAATTACAAAATGAAAAATGTGTGTTTTGTACAATATAATTCATATTGGGCTACATCAAATTATTTGCAATTCAAATATACATGAGTGTGACAATTATGGCATCATTTAGACAAACTATGTTTTGGGAAAGATGTTTTGCAAAGGGGTTTGGGTGGAAAACCATGCATCTTCATAGCTACACTAGTGATTCGAAGTGGCAATTTGTGGTAAAACTTGATTTATATATGTTTGTTAAGGTTTTCTAGGTGGCAGGTTGCGTAGGAAGACTCCATGAGTAGTTGCCACTATGTTTTTATTTTTGGATTTTTTTGCGCATGAAATGACTCAATTAGCTATGTTAATCTCATTTGTTGACTCTCTGTTGACCAGCTACTTGAGGGTAAAACTGAGTATATTGCACTTGCCGGTCTAAGTCCTCGAGGGGAAAACTGAGTACAGATAAAATTTCTGTATAAGGGCTGAGGTTATAACTGAGTACACCTAACGTCCCAGGGTTAGACTCGTGTAGCGGTGCACGCTGCAGCCGTGCATAGCGGACGCGTGTTGCGGTACACGCCACCTTCGTCTTTATAGAGCCCCTCTTTCTCTCCTCGACGCACGTTCTCAGGCTCACTGCAACCGCCTCTCTGTCCCATCATCTTCTCCACAACCGAAGAAAAAACCCCGAAGAAAACCGCCGGCGATGGAGAAGAATGAGATGCCCATTGTCGGCACATCGGCCGCCGCCCCGTCCGGGCCCTGCTTCCAACGTAGCGGCCGGCGCATCGCCGCCCCCGTCCGGCCCCTGTCGCTTCCAACGAGCGCATCGGCGCCGCCACCGTCCAGGCCTGTCGGCTTCCAACGTGGCGGCGCATCGGCGCCGCCCGTCCAGGCCCTGTCGCTTCAACGTAGCAGCCGGCGCATCGGCCGCCATCCGATCCGTCGATTGGGACCGTACGAACGGTGCAGTACGACGCGCCGGAGAACCCCTACGACACCACCATCGTCGACAACGAGCGGAGGTAACCCTTTGTTCCCTTGTTCTTATCTCATTTCAATCATTTTGTGTTAGATCTAGCGTTATTACGGTTCGTCTGTTCCTAGTTCAATCTTTTTTTGTTAGATCTTGCGTGATTACTGTTCGTCTGTTCCTAGTTCGATCCTTTTGTGTTAGATCTTGCGTTATTAGTGTTTGTGATTTGCTTTTGTTTAAGATTTGTGCCGATGATGATGAATATTTGGGCATAAATTGATTCAGGGTTTGGTCAGTAAACAATTGGTGTGTAAAAATTTGTTGTGCATGATCTTTGGTTTGCTGACTCAAATCCTGGATATAAGTGTGTCCAATGTAACTGAGGCTACCTCTTTTTTTCGAGCCCATATTATCATGCATGATTTTTGTTCACTCTCTGTTCCATCATCGTTGCAATTGACTCCGTGTTTTTGCACGATCTTTGGTGCTACGTGACAGGTGCAGAGCGCGACGTCGACAGCGACGACGAGTCCTTCCACACCAAGACTCGTCACGTCCTCAGGAGGCTGCAGTCCGCCATTACGATGGCCCCTTTGCTCGAGGCATTTACAAGTGCCCCTTCTGCAACAGGAAGCTCCGCGCCACCGACTTCAACTCCCTGGTGAACCATGCTGAATCCATTGGCAGATGTGGCGCTAGAGTTGGAAGGACCGTGAACGTGCATGCGTACATGGCCAAACACAAAGCACTTGGGATTCACTGCGCAACCTCCAAGCGAGTCACACGCGCTACCTGGAGGCGTTGAACGTGCCTACTGCACTCTCTGTATGTGACTGCTCTATCTGTAGAGCAGCTTAATTTCATGTAAAATGTAGCTTATGTTGGATCTATCGGTACTACTTTTGGATCTGTCCTGAATATATCTATGCTATGTTGGTTGCTGTATGCAGCTTATCCTATATTTTCTCTCGGATTTGTGCCCTAGATTTCCTACCTGATTGGGTAAAAACGAAGGCATAAAGAAATGAATGGCGTTAAAAAACAGAAGGAGAAGCTGCTCTAGATTTGCTACCAATTTGGGCTATCAAATATGAATGAGATCGAGCGATAGAGAGGAAAAAGGTACATTGAAAACACTCGTGCCCCCATCCCGGACCCACACGGCTCCACACGCTATGACCCCACACGCTACGGCCACACAAACACGGCCTCGTCCTGTCCCACGCGGTCCCTTCCTACCAGCCCCACACGCGGTCCCACACGCGACCCACAAACGACACGACCCCTCGTCGGCACGGGCGGTCAACTTAACGATTCCTTCCGTCCGAGCTCCTCGGTTCAGACAAGGGCTTGGGAAAACTGAGGAAAAACTAAGGAGCTGGGGAAAACTGAGTACAACTAAGGACCTGAGGGCACGAAAATAGAAATCCCTATTCCATAAGGCCCAGCATTGGGCCGCAAAAGTGAACCATGCTATCCTACGGATGGGCCCCGATAGGCCATGGACGAGAGCGAGAAACTGCTATTTCTGAGTAGATCGAGAATCAGCTTCACTCTAACGATAATTAGCACACATCACAAAGCAAATATAATGATGTAGGACTTAACTGAGCACAAACTTAGCTGAGAACTAGCAAAACCCAGTTGTAGGCGTACTCACCTGCGCATGGCAAACCCTTGGAACAACCTGCGTGAATGCTCGATCTGGTCCGTGTCCGTCGTAGCGGCACCGGCGCTGCCGCGCGCATGGACAGGGCCGCTGTTTCCGGCGCAAAACCGCGGCAGGAGCCGTCGATCTAGCGCACCGCGCGCCGCGGACGGAGATCCACCGCCGGAGATGCTACGGACTGTCCGACAGGCCGCCCGATCGCGTAGGCTAACGGCCCTGCACCCACTGTCGTGCGCTGCCGGAAGCGCCCGTGAACCGACCGCGAGCTGGAAATGCGCTCGCGCCGTGATGTCCCTGGGCCGGATCAAGCTGCCGCTGCCCCCGCGCGCAGCCGGAGATCTATCAGCTAGCCGCAGCGGCAGGCCGTGGCTTGGCGTCCGTACGAAATAGGAGATTGGAACATAGCGCCTACGTAGAGCATCTTCGTTGGATAATATGCTGCAGTTGTACGTACTGTGATCCAGATATACGTGCAGGTCTGGTCGATCCACAGTTGATGCTATGTAGTACTGACTACAATTAATTTGCGTGTACGGTAACGAGATTCCATGCGTTTCTATCAAGCTGACGGTTAGCTCTTCTCTCGTAGTACTAATGAGTACTGAGCACGCAGCAAGAAGTCGGCACTGACAAATCAAAGAGAAGAGCTGCTGCCTTGGTGTCCTTCACTTTTACAACTTTGGTCTCGACAGAACTCATGATATCTTTACATGGGCTAACTTAGTGTATCTTTAGTGGCGCGACCCAAAACGATAACCATTTGGTTTGATTTTATCCGTTTAGGTCGGAGAGAAATTGGGGCGTGTGGTCCGGTCTACTAGACCAGTGGTCCTAGTGGTATGAACCGTTCGGTCCATTTTGGGAGGGTCCAGAGTGGCCAAGGGAAAAAAGCATGAGCACGCGCTCGCCACTGGCTAGAGAGCCTGGGAGGATGCGCGCAGTCCGGTCCGACGCGCCCCAAATTTACTGAATGAAAGGATCTCGCTGTTGAAGCGTGCGTAGCCTATCTGCCTGTCCACCCGAACAATTTCGGACATGCCAAAACCACTTAGATCGCGCCGCTAGAGATACCCTTATCCCTTTCAATTTTAAAATAGCAGGAAACCCCATCAAAACCCTGATCGATAAGCAATTGACGTCCTCTTGCAAATCTAGTTCCTAATCTGCAAGGACAAATAAGCATTTTGTTGCATGCGCATTTGTTCTTGTTCTAAATTATCCCTGTCAGATCTGATAGATGCGAGATCTGATAGCTCATCCGAATCAAGGTTAATCCCCCCTCAAATCGCCCCGGATAACGAGTCCCAAAATTTATCTACCTAGCTAGCCTGTAAGCTAGCATATTCGGTCACGTACTCGCATCCTTCCATCTATCTAGTCACGAGCACCAACACACGCAACTCGCATGATTAACCGTCGTCATGATCCAGTCCGTATTTTGATCGCGCCGCGCGGGTCGCCAGCGCATCACCACGTCGACATGCAGCTGCTCCGACGGCTCGCCGGCCGGCCGGCCGCGCACGCGACGCGTCCACATCGCCACAAAAGCAAACAAATGCAACGTCCATGGTAGCTCGCGCCGAGTTCGGCAAACGGGAGAGGAACCGCCGGCGGGCCGTTAGTTTCGGCGCCGGATTGTAGCTCGCTAGCTCCCCGTGGACATGTAGGTGTCGGACTGTCCGTACGTTAGACCTCGATCGACAAGATTTGCAGATTTCTTAATACTGTACTAGCTCCATGGCCGCGAGATTTGCAGATTTCGGGCGAAAACGACATACATGCATGGGCGGTAATTGAACGGCAGCCCTGCATGCTGCCAACGGGATTTGCTTAAAGAACGGCGAGATTCCATTCCGTTTTCAGGCTTGATTTGCCGTCTTCTGCCTGATCGACCGATCCAGGTCGACCGTGTGGGCACACCAAAGGGAATAATTGTCGCTAAGGTTTGTCACCCCAAATTCAATTTCCCAGGTTTGCTTCTTCCGTGATCCCCCTCTACACTGTCCGTCGAACCCTACTCTGCCTCTGCCACAGGCGTCACCGCAAGTTTTTTTTTGGCGTCACCGCAAGTTGGCCGTGTGGACCTCTGGTAGAGTGGTAGTACGTGCTGCTGGCTAGCTACTGACAGCGTTGCTTGCTAGATAAGCGTGAGGGGTTTGTGTAAGCGATCTGGGAGAGCAAGCATATACTGAATACTGTACTCCACTAGAACTTTGGGCATGGATAAGTTTGACGAGGAGTCGTTCTTGGACGAGCTCATGTCGTTGCAGCGGCCGGAGCCATGGCAGGCGACGTACCAGGGTAGTAGCGCGATGATGAGCGACCTCATCTTCTACGGCACCGACCAGGGCGCCTCCGAGGCGAGCAGCGACATGGACATCGGGCCGTTTCAAGAACCCTTGGCGCCTCCGCGCCCGCAAGATGCGTTCAGCTTCGACTACTTGAGCGAAGTGTGCGACCCATACAGGAGCTTCGTCCCTGGGGTTGTCGACGCGGCCGGCCAGGCGCTCGCTCATCCCTTCCACGACGCCTTGCCGGATGACGGCATGCAGCTGTTTCATGCTGGTGGGTCCGCGTCGTCCCCCACGACGTTCGTCTTCCGAGGAGGGGGCGTTGGGGAGATGAACGGCATCATCAGAGGCGCTCCGGGTGCCCACCTTAGGAGCAAGCTCAACGGCGGCGCTCCCTCGAAGAACCTCATGGCCGAGAGGCGGCGGCGGAAGCGGCTCAACGACCGCCTTTCCATGCTCCGCTCCATTGTGCCCAAGATTAGCAAGGTAACACATGACATTGTTCTACTTGCTCCTGTGACCTAATTGATTCCTATATAACGCATGTGCATGTGAATTATGCTGCATGAACCTAAGTTAATTAACATCTGTTTCCCCTTTCCAAAAAAAAAGTTAACTAACATGTGTCGAATTAATCATCGAGCTGCAGATGGACAGGACTTCGATCCTTGGGGACACCATAGACTACTTGAAGGATCTCACGGAGCGGATCAAAACCCTTGAGGGGGAGATTGGCGCCATGCCGGGGGAACTGAACCTGCTGAACACAGCGAAAAATTTGTATAGCGGTAGCAACGAGGAAATGATGCCAATGAGGAATCCCATTAAGGTGTGTTCGTGCTTGCGGCACAAATTCATCAGACAAATGCCTATCTACTGATTCCTATCCATTACGGTTTTATGCTTGTTGCTTGCAGTTTGATGTCGAGAAGCGACCCAGCGGTGGCATCAGGATTGAGATCTGCTGCGCGGCGAACCCCGGGGCGCTGCTCTCGACGGTGAGCACGCTGGAGATGCTGGGGCTGGAGATCGAGCAGTGCGTCGTGAGCTGCTTCAATGACTTCGGCATGCAGGCCTCCTGCTCACAAGTAAGCGATTAACCTTGGGATTTACTGCATCTGAAACACTCATTAAGACAATTTATATGGCCAAACATCGGTTGATTTCTTGGTTGTGTCTATGTCCTCTGCGCTAATGAAATTCGATTATCAATGCGTGTTGTGGTGTGTAGGAGGAAGGGAAGAGGCAAGTAATAAGGACCGACGAGATCAAGCAGGCATTGTACAGGAGTGCCGGCTATGGAGGTAGATGTATCTAAGCTAGCTAGGCAGCTGGCTAGAGATCGAGCCCGTCAGTTCATCAAGCATGCATGCATGTAGAACAACCTGTCTTCGCACATTTTGTTTGCATGAATTTGTTTCAGAAATATCTGCGTGAATTAATGTAGACTGTTTATCTGAATTTTTTAGTAGCATTCTCAGTTAAGCCGCTGTGTGACCAGATTGTACATCTGTGTATCTGTGTGTGTGGTCCATGTATGGAGGGATGAGTACTGGATTTGCGCATTGGGTGACAGGAAAAGATACCATGTGTGTTGTTGTATTTGGTTGCACCTCTCATGTATGGAGGGATGAGAACCAAGCGAGACTGGCTTGTTAATGTACAAGATATCGTACTGTCACGATATGGAGGTTCAGATGAACCTGGACAGAAGTTCAGATAAAGTCGTGCGGTAGTTCAACTGTACTTGTGATGATCTGATCGTAACTATAAGATCAAGATCATATCCCTTCCTTTTCTCTATTTGTTGTAACCTCTCATGTATCTATCTGTGCCGTTGTTGGCCTATATAAAGTAACACGGAACCGATGGAAGTCCCCATCGTTAACAGCTAAACATTCACATGGTATCAGAGCCATCTTCTTCCTAAAACACATCTATGTGCCTAGCTCCTTCCTCCGCCGCCATCATGACCAACCCCTTAGCCGGCGCTAGTGTAGGTGAAAAACTCACCCGAACCAATTACCTCCTATGGCAATCCCAGATCCTCCCACCTATCCGCGGAGCCAGACTACTGAGCTTCCTCGACCCCAAGACGGTGGCGCCACCGGAGACGATCGTCGTCCAGAAGGATGGCAAAGAAGTCAAGGAGGAAAACCCTGCGTATGATGCGTGGGTAGCGACAGACCAACAGGTATTGTCGTTTATTTTGAACTCTCTGACGCCTGACATCTCTGTCTCTGTCATCGGCATGGACACGGCGGCAGAAGTCTGGATGGCAATCAAAACTATGTTTGCCACCCAATCCAGGACGCGGGTATCAAACCTGCGCGTTGCCCTCGCCAAGACGAAGAAGGACAACATGACGTCGGCGCAGTTCTTCACCAAGATGAAGGGACTCGCTGATGAGCTCGCTGCAGCGGGCCGGCCGATCGACGAGGAAGAACTCGTGGAGTATCTCCTCGCCGGCCTCGACGACACCTACAACCCCCTCTTCGCCGCCATCGGGGTCAATGGTGCTGAAGACCTCACCGTCAGCGATCTCTACGCCCAAGTCCAGGCCTATGAGAATCGCATCGAGCTCCTCTCCGACGTTGGGGGCTCCGTCAATGTTGCAGCCCGTGGACGTGGAGGAAATCGCGGGCGCGGCCACTATGGTGGACGCAGAGGTGGCCGTGGCTATGGTGGCCGCGGCGAAGGTGGACGCCATCAGCAGCATGGCGGACGTGGCAATGGTCGCCGTGGAGGCGGCAGGGGTGGCGGCAATAGAGACCGTGACACCACTGTCTGCCAGATCTGCGGCAAGCCTGGACACGAGGCATGGAAATGCTGGCACCGCTACTCCGACGACAAAGACGAAGAGGAGAAGAACGCCAACATGGCGTCCTATGGCGTGGACACCAACTGGTATGGCGATACCGGTGCCACCGACCACATCACCGGTGAGCTCAACAAGCTCACCATGAAGGAGAAGTACCATGGCCGTGATCAGATTCACACGGCCAATGGAGAAGGTATGAGCATTAGCCACACTGGTCATGCAATTGTTGAAACCCCTTCTAAAAATTTGCATCTAAAGAATGTCCTCCATGTACCACATGCCACTAAAAATCTTGTCTCCATACATCGTTTTACTCTTGACAATAATGTATACATTGAATTTCATCCTTGGTTCTTTTATGTTAAGGACCGAGCAACGGGGAGAACTCTTCTTAAAGGTAGATGCATCCAAGGCCTTTACCCGTTGATCTCTTCATCTTCATGGAACAAGAATAAAAAAGTCTTCAGTGCTACCAAGCCTTCAACATCACGGTGGCATAATCGTTTAGGACATCCCTCTTTTCGCATTGTTCAACAAATTCTTAGCAAACATGAGCTTCCTTATTCCGAGAAGTCTAGCATAGAGTCTATTTGTGATTCATGTCAAAAAGCTAAAAGTCATCAATTGCCATATGAAAGATCCTCTAGTGTATCTACTGCTCCCTTGCAGCTTGTTTACTCCGATGTGTGGGGGCATGCTCCTAGTTCAGTAGGAAAATACACCTATTATGTAAGCTTCATTGATGACTATAGCAAATTTGTGTGGATTTATCTCCTCAAAAAGAAGTCTGATGTCTTCCAAGTATTCCATAATTATCAACACCTTGTTGAAAGACAATTTGGCACCAAAATTCTTGCCTTGCAATCTGATTGGGGAGGAGAGTATGAAAAACTCAATTTCTTTTTCAAAAGGTTGGTATTGAACATCATGTTCCTTGTCCTCACACACATTAACAAAATGGCTCAGCTGAACGAAAGCATCGTCACATTGTGGAAGTAGAACTTGCTCTCCTTGCAAATGCATCAATGCCCTTAAAATTCGGGGATGAAGCCTTCTTAACTGCAGCTCATCTTATCAATATGTTACCCTCCAAAACTATTGACAATGACACACCTATGGAACGTCTCCTCAAAAAGAAACCAGATTATGCATCCCTTCGTGTTTTTGGTTGTGCCTATTGGCCAAACCTTCGGCCATATAACCAGCACAAACTTGCCTATCGATCCAAGCAATGTGTATTTCTTGGATACAGTCACATGCACAAAGGTGTAAAATGCCTTGATGTCACATCTGGAAGAGTCTATATTTCTCGTGACGTTGTTTTTGATGAGACAGTATTTCCCTTTTCCAAACTTCATCCCAATGCTGGATCTAGACTTCGCCAAGAAATTCTTCTTTTACCGGAGTATCTCCAAAACCCTTCTACACTCATCAATAAAAGGGACAACAATTGCACTGAATCATTGGCTAATGACTCTACACTACCTGTTTCTTTGGATTCCCTGCAGTTTTATCAACGTGCAGGTGAAAATTCTGTGCAAAACAGTACAGAAATCAGGGAGAATGGAGCAGAAATGCGCCTATTATCGCGTGTAACCAACGGCGGCACATCTGACGAGGCAGATCACACGTCTGACGAGGCAGATTCGCCTCGGATCGGCCGAACCTCGGACAGCAGGGGGTATCAGCCTCGGGATTGCAGGCTCCTCGGTCGGCGGCGCCCCAGCCGCGACATGCCACGTCGCCCTCGCCATCATTTCCCTCTGCGGGCAGTGACTCCGGCCGCGACACGCGGCGCGCCCATGCGGCGCGGGACCAGCGGGACCCGGAAAACGCGTCCTCGCCACACGCGTCGACTGATGAGCAGGTCCAGTCGCCGTCGCCGACAGGATCCTCCTTGGGATCCCTGCAAGCTCAGCAGGAGAATCTGGGCGAGGGATCCTCTGCGCAATCTGCTCCTGTGCGCCCGCCTGCACCAACAGTCTACAAAACTCGATCCAAAACCGGTAATACCAAACCAAAAATCTATACAGATGGTACAGTACGGTACGGTCTCTCTTGTTCAACTAATGAACCTGCCACTTTGCAATTAGCCTTAGAAAGTTCAAATTGGAAAAAGGCAATGGATGATGAGTATAGGGCCTTGATAGAAAATAAAACATGGCACCTAGTACCATGTAAGAAGGGTATCAACATTATAGATTGTAAATGGGTCTATAGAATTAAAAGTAAAGCTGATGGAACTATTGATAGATATAAGGCTAGATTAGTAGCAAAAGGTTTTAAGCAACGATATGGCATAGATTATGAAGATACTTTTAGCCATGTTGTTAAAGCTGCTACTATTAGACTTGTATTAGCTATTTCAGTATCAAAAGGATGGAGCCTAAGGCAACTTGATGTGAAGAATACGTTTCTCCATGGCGTTCTGGAAGAAGAGGTCTATATGAAGCAACCACCTGGCTATGAAAATCCAAAGGCACCTCATCTCGTGTGCAAGCTTGACAAATCACTTTATGGGCTGAAACAAGCGCCAAGAGCATGGTTCTCAAAGTTAAGCTCAAAATTGTAGGAGCTTGGGTTTCTTGCGTCCAAGGCAGATACGTCACTATTCATATACAACAAATCATGTATAATCATATTTGTGTTAGTATATGTTGATGATATCATTGTTACTAACTCCTCCAACAAGGCAATCAGTTCTCTCCTTCGAGATCTTGGTGAGGCGTTTGCACTAAAGGATCTTGGCAACTTGCATTACTTCTTGGGAATTGAAGTGAAATCGTTCAATCAAGGCATTGTGTTAACCCAAGAAAAATATGCTATAGATTTGCTTGACAGAGTTGGACTAAAGTCATGTAAAGCATTGCCAACACCACTGTCAGCATCAGAAAAACTCTCAGTTGCAGAAGGAGAACCTCTTGGACCAGAAGACAGTACAAGGTACTGATGTCTACGTTCCCCCTCCTTTCCTGTAGACAGTGTTGGGCCCCCAAGAGCAGAGGTTTGTAGAACAGCAGCAAGTTTTCCCTTAAGTGGATCACCCAAGGTTTATCGAACTCGGGGAGGAAGAGGTCAAAGATATCCCTCTCATGCAACCTGCAACCACAAAGCAAGAAGTCTCTTGTGTCCCCAACACACCTAATAGGTGCACTAGTTCGACGAAGAGATAGTGAAATACGGTGGTATGAATAAGTAGTAGCAACGGTGCCAGAAAATAGCTTGCGGCGTGTAGTTGATGGTGGTAGTATTGCAGCAGTAGTAACACAGTAAAAAACAAGCAGTAATAACTCAGCGGTATTTAGGAACAAGGCCTAGGGATTACACTTTCACTAGTGGACACTCTCAACATTGATCACATAAGAATAGACAAATGCATACTCTACACTTTTGTTGGATGATGAACACATTGCGTATGATTACACGAACCCTCAATGCCGGAGTTAACAAGCTCCACAATAATGCTCATGTTTTAGTAACCTTTAGTGTAAGATAGATCAACAGACTAAACCAAGTACTAATATAGCATGCACACTGTCACCTTCATGCATATGTAGGAGGAATAGATCACATCAATATTATCATAGCAATAGTTAACTTCGCAATCTACAAGAGATCATGATCATAGCATAAACCAAGTACTAACACGGTGCACCTGTCACCTTTACACACGTGCGGGAGGAATAAAACTACTTTAATAACACATCACTAGAGTAGCACATAGATAAATTGTGATACAAAACATATTGCAATCATAAAGAGATATAAATAAGCACCTCACTATGCCATTCAACGGTGAATAAGTATTCTGTGAAATCTAGCCTAAGAGACCCACACGGTGCACACACTGTCACCTTTACACACGTGGGACAAGGAGTCTCCGGAGATCACATAAGTAAAACTCACTTGACTAGCATAATGACATCTAGATTACAAGCATCATCATATGAATCTCAATCATGTAAGGCAGCTCATGAGATTATTGTATTGAAGCACATAGGAGAGAGATGAACCACATAGCTACCGGTACAGCCCCGAGCCTCGATGGAGAACTACTCCCTCCTCATGGGAGCAGCAGCGGTGATGAAGATGGCGGTGGAGATGGCAGCGGTGTCGATGGAGAAGCCTTCGGGGGCACTTCCCCGCTCCGGCAGGTGCCGGACAGAGACTCCTGTCCCCCAGATCTTGGCCGCGATGGCGGCGGCTCGGAAGGTTTCCGTATCGTGGTTTTTCGCCTCGGGGTTTCGATCCGGGGGCTTTATATAGCGGCGCGGGGAGGGCTGACAGGGGGGCCACACCATAGGGCGGCGCGGCCAGGGCCCAGGCCGCGCCACCCTATCATCTGGGGCCCACAGGGCCCCTCTGGCGGCTCTCGGGTGTTCTGGATGCTTCCGGTGAAAATAGGAACCTGGGTCTTGATTTCGTCCGATTCCGAGAATATTTCGTTACTAGGATTTCGAAACCAAAAACAGCAGAAAAGAACGGCACTTCGGCATCTTGTTAATAGGTTAGTTCGAAAATGCACGAATATGACATAAAGTGTGCATAAAACATGTAGGTATCATCAATAATATGGCATAGAACATAAGAAATTATCGATACGTCGGAGACGTATCAAGCATCCCCAAGCTTAGTTCTGCTCGTCCCGAGCAGGTAAAACGATAACAAAGATAATTTCTGAAGTGATATGCCATCATAACCTTGATCATACTATTTGTAAACATATGTAATGAATGCAGCGATCAAAACAATGGTAATGACATGAGTAAACAAGTGAATCATAAAGCAAAGACTTTTCATGAATAGTACTTTCAAGACAAGCATCAATAAGTCTTGTGTAAGAGTTAACTCATAAAGCAATAATTCAAAGTAGAGGCATTGAAGCAACACAAAGGAAGATGAAGTTTCAGCGGTTGCTTTCAACTTATAACATATATATCTCATGGATAATTGTCAATGCAAAGCAATATAACAAATGCAATAAGCAAGTATGTAAGAATCAATGCATAGTTCACACAAATGTTTGCTTCTTGAGGTGGAGAGAGATAGGTGAACTGACTCAACATAAAAGTAAAAGAATGGTCCTTCAAAGAGGAAAGCATCGATTGCTATATTTGTGCTAGAGCTTTGATTTTGAAAACATAAAGAGAGCATAAAAATAAAGTTTTGAGAGGTGTATGTTGTTGTCAACGAATGGTAGCGGGTACTCTAACCCCCTTGCCAGACAAACCTTCAAAGAGCGGCTCCCATTTTATTTTATTTTTGGATGGCACTCCTTCCAACCTTTCTTTCACAAACCATGGCTAACCGAACCCTCGGGTGCCTGCCAACAATCTCATACCATGAAGGAGTGCCTTTTATTTTAGTTTTATTATGATGACACTCCTCCCAACCTTTGCTTACACAAGCCATGGCTAACCGAATCCTTCGGTGCCGTCCAACAATCACATACCATGGAGGAGTGTCTATTTTTGTTAATTAATTTGGGACTGGGAATCCCATTGCCAGCTCTTTTTGCAAAATTATTGGATAAGCGGATGAAGCCACTAGTCCATTGGTGAAAGTTGCCCAACAAGATTGAAAGATAAACACCACATACTTCCTCATGAGCTATAAAACATTGACATAAATCAGAGGTGATAAATTTTGAATTGTTTAAAGGTAGCACTCAAGCAATTTACTTTGGAATGGCAGGAAATACCATGTAGTAGGTAGGTATGGTGGACACAAATGGCATAGTGGTTGGCTCAAGTATTTGGATGCATGAGAAGTATTCCCTCTCGATACAAGGTTTAGGCTAGCAAGGTTATTTGAAACAAACACAAGTATGAACTAGTACAGCAAAACTCACATAAAAGACATATTACAAGAATTATAAGACTATACATCGTCTTCCTTGTTGTTCAAACACCTTACTAGAAATTATCTAGACCTTAGAGAGACCAATTATGCAAACCAAATTTTAGCATGCTCTATGTATTTCTTCATTAATGGGTGCAAAGTATATGATGCAAGAGCTTAAACATGAGCACAAAAATTTCCAAGTATCACATTACCCAAGACATTATAGCAAATTACTACATGTATCATTTTCCAATTCCAACCATATAACAATTTAACGAAGAGGAAACTTCGCCATGAATATTATGAGCTAAGAACACATGTGTTGATATGAACCAGCGGAGCGTGTCTCTCTCCCACACAAGCATGATGTAATCCAATTTATTCAAACACAAACAAAAAATAGAAACAAACAAACAGACGCTCCAAGTAAAGTACATAAGATGTGACGGAATAAAAATATAGTTTCGGGGAGGAACCGATAATGTTGTCGATGAAGAAGGGGATGCCTTGGGCATCCCCAAGCTTAGACGCTTGAGTCTTCTTGAAATATGCAGGGGTGAACCACCGGGGCATCCCCAAGCTTAGAGCTTTCACTCTCCTTGATCATAGTATATCATCCTCCTCTCTTGACCCTTGAAAACTTCTTCCACATCAAACTTTAAGAAAACTCATTAGAGGGTTAGTGCATAATCAAAAACTCACATGTTCAGAGGTGACACAATCATTCTTAACACTTCTGGACATTGCTCAAAGCTACTGGAAGGTAATGGAACAAAGAAATCCACCCAACACAGCGAAAGAAGCAATGCGAAATAAAAGGCAGAATCTGTCAAAAACAGAACAGTCCGTAAAGACGAATTTTAAAATGGCACCAGACTTGCTCAAATGGAAAAACTCAAAACTAATGAAAGTTGCGTACATATCTGAGGATCACTCACGTAAATTGGCATAATTTTCTGAGTTACCTACATAGAATTAGACCCAGATTCGTGACAGACAGCAATGCTGTTTCTGCGCAGCAATCCAAATCTAGCATCAACTTTACCATAGAGACTTTACTTGGCACAAAAACATGATAAGGAGAGGTTGCTACAGTAGTAAACAACTTCCAAGACACAAATATAAAACAAAGTACTGTAGCAAAATAACACATGGGTTATCTCCCAAGAAGTTCTTTCTTTTTAGCCATTAAGATGGGCTCAGCAGTTTTAATGATGCACTCGCAAGAAATAGTATTTGAAGCAAAAGAGAGCATCAAGAAGTAAATCCAAAACATATTTAAGTCTAACATGCTTCCTATGCATAGGAATCTTGTAAATAAACAAGTTCATGAAGAGCAAAGTGACAAGCATAGGAAGATAAAACAAGTGTAGCTTCAAAAATTTCAGCACATAGAGAGGTATTTTAGTAACATGAAAATTTCTACCACCATATTTTCCTCTCTCATAATAACTTTCAGTAGCATCATGAGCAAACTCAACAATATAACCATCACATAAAGCATTCTTATCATGAGTCTCATGCATAAAATTATTACTCTCCACATATGCATAGTCAATTTTATTAGTAATAGCGGGAGCAAATTCAACAAAGTAGCTATCATTATTATTCTCATCAAGTGTAGGAGGCATAGTATAATCACAATAAAATTTACTCTCCATAGTAGGTTGTACCAAAAGACCACTATCATTATCATCATCAGAAATAGGAGGCAAAGTATCATCAAAGAAAATTTTCTCCTCAATGCTTGGGGGACTAAAAATATCATGAAAACCAGCTTCCCCAAGCTTAGAACTTTCTATATTATTATCAACAATGGTGTTCAAAGCGTTCATACTAATATTACTACCAGCATGCAAATAAGATTTCATAGGTTTTTTAATTTTCGCATCAAACAATCCATGTTTTAAATCAGGAAATAGAATAAGAAGCTCATTGTTGTCCATTATGCCAAACTAGTGTAAACAAGAAACAAAAATATGCAATTGCAGGATCTAAAGGAAATAGCTTCGAGCACAAACACAATGGCGCCGAAAAGTACTGTTACCTGGCCGGAGTATGAGTGCCTTTTTCCCTTTCCTCCCGGCAACGGCGCAGAAAAGTGCTTGAGCGCGTAGTTGACGAGGAGGAAAAGTGCTTAGTTGCCGGGCTTGCCAATGTGTGAGTGCCGTTTACCTTCCCTCCCCGGCAACGGCGCCGGAAAATAGATTGATGTCTACGTTCCCCCTCCTTTCCTGTAGGCAGTGTTGGGCCCCCAAAGCGAGAGGTTTGTAGAACAGACAAGTTTTCCCTTAAGTGGATCACCCAAGGTTTATCGAACTCAGGGAGGAAGAGGTCAAAGATATCCCTCTCATGCAACCTGCAACCACAAAGCAAGAAGTCTCTTGTGTCCCCAACACACCTAATAGGTGCACTAGTTCGGCGAAGAGATAGTGAAATACAGGTGGTATGAATAAGTAGTAGCAACAGTGCCAGAAAATAGCTTGCTGGCGTGTAGTTGATGGTGGTAGTATTGCAGCAGTAGTAACACAGTAAAACAGTAAACAAGCAGTAATAACTCAGCAGTATTTAGGAACAAGGCCTAGGGATTACACTTTCACTAGTGGACACTCTCAACATTGATCACATAACAGAATAGATAAATGCATACTCTACACTTTTGTTGGATGATGAACACATTGCGTAGGATTACACGAACCCTCAATGCCGGAGTTAACAAGCTCCACAATAATGCTCATGTTTTAGTAACCTTTAGTGTAAGATAGATCAACAGACTAAACCAAGTACTAACATAGCATGCACACTGTCACCTTCATGCATATGTAGGAGGAATAGATCACATCAATATTATCATAGCAATAGTTAACTTCGCAATCTACAAGAGATCATGATCATAGCATAAACCAAGTACTAACACGGTGCACACTGTCACCTTTACACACGTGCGGGAGGAATAAAACTACTTTAATAACACATCACTAGAGTAGCACATAGATAAATTGTGATACAAAACATATTGCAATCATAAAGAGATATAAATAAGCACCTCACTATGCCATTCAACGGTGAATAAGTATTCTGTGAAATCTAGCCTAAGAGACCCACACGGTGCACACACTGTCACCTTTACACACGTGGGACAAGGAGTCTCCGGAGATCACATAAGTAAAACTCACTTGACTAGCATAATGACATCTAGATTACAAGCATCATCATATGAATCTCAATCATGTAAGGCAGCTCATGAGATTATTGTATTGAAGCACATAGGAGAGAGATGAACCACATAGCTACCGGTACAGCCCGAGCCTCGATGGAGAACTACTCCCTCCTCATGGGAGCGGCGGTGATGAAGATGGCGGTGGAGATGGCAGCGGTGTCGATGGAGAAGCCTTCCGGGGCACTTCCCCGGCAGGGTGCCGGAACAGAGACTCTGTCCCCCGATCTTGGCTTCGCGATGGCGGCGGCTCTGGAAGGTTTCCGTATCGTGGTTTTTCGCCTCGGGGGTTTCGATCAGGGGCTTTATATAGCGAAGAGGCGGCGCAGGGCGACGGGGGGCCACACCATAGGGCGGCGCGACCAGGGGCCCGGCCGCGCCACCCTATCATCTGGGGCCCACAGGGCCCCTCTGCGGCTCGGGTGTTGGATGCTTCGGTGAAAATAGGAACCAGGTCTTGATTTCGTCCGATTCGAGAATATTTCGTTACTAGGATTTCTGAAACCAAAAACAGCAGAAAAACAGGAACGCACCGTCATCTTGTTAATAGGTTAGTTCCGAAAATGCACGAATATGACATAAAGTGTGCATAAAACATGTAGGTATCATCAATAATATGGCATAGAACATAAGAAATTATCGATACGTCGGAGACGTATCAGGTACAGGAGTATAGTTGGAGCTCTTCAGTATTTGACACTCACCAGTCCAGACATTGCTTTTTCAGTTAACAAAGTGTGTCAATTTCTTCATGCACCCACAACCACGCATTGGACGGCTGCTAAAAGAATACTAAGGTATGTCAGTGGTACAGTGGGGCTTGGATTGAGTTTCAGAAAATCATCTTCTACTTTGGTGAGTGCTTTTTCAGTTGCTGATTGGGCAGGATGTGTAGATGATAGAAGATCTACAGGAGGCTTTGCAGTATATTTTGGGCCTAACTTGATCTCATGGAGTGCTAGAAAACAAGCAACAGTGTCTAGATCAAGCACAGAGGCTGAGTACAAGTCCCTAGCAAATGCAACAGCTGAGATCATTTGGATTGAGTCTCTATTAGGAGAACTTGGGATCAAAAGAAATCAAACATCCTGCTTATGGTGTGACAACATGGGAGCAACATATCTTTCTGCAAATCCAATTTTTCATGCCAGAACAAAGCACATTGAAATAGATTTTCATTTTGTAAGAGAACGAGTGTCAAGCAAACAACTTGAGATCAGATTCATTCCCTCAATGGATCAGGTGGCTGATGGCTTCACTAAACCATTGACAAGTCGACAACTTGAAGAATTCAAGCACAATCTCAACCTAAGATGGTTGTGATTGAGGAGGGGTGTTAATGTACAAGATATCGTACTGTCACGATATGGAGGTTCAAATGAACCTGGACAGAAGTTCACATAAAGTCGTGTGGTAGTTCAACTGTACTTGTGAAGATCTGATCGTAACTATAAGATCAAGATCATATCCCTTCCTTTTCTCTATTTGTTGTAACCTCTCATGTATCTATCTATGCCATTGTTGGCCTATATAAAGTAACACGGAACCGATGGAAGTCCCCATCGTTAACAGCTAAACATTCACATGGCTTGGTGGCTAGAGCTCAGGGTGTTGAGCCAGCCCACCCGAGTTCGAATCCCATCCGAAGCGAGGAATCGCTGGAGGGCGAACTAAATGGGTTATCATCCGTAGCGTTGCTCGAGAGTCTCATTCTATCTAACAACGTATAGTCAAGGGAGGGATCATTCCCCCGTTGGACAACGTTTTTTATTTGGTTGCACACTGTTATAGCTTCTTGTTTCTTCCACAAGTTTAGCTGTTCCTGACAAGAATGGCTCGAAAGATTTTGTCGTGTGTTATCATATGCATGGGCATGTATGCGCAAGCCCTGAAGTGTATTTGTCGTCATGTACGCTCTATCGGATGGGGGAACAGGCTTGTTGAATGGTCCACGAAAAAACATTAAGGCAATATCTATATAAGGTGGAGTACGAAAAATCAGTATTTCGTAGTCTTGTCCAAAATAATACAAATGTAGACAAACATTCATGAGTATGAGGAATATCGGCACCTATATTGAATTATTGATAGGTGTGACAGAAAGGTGAATTGAAGTGACAATAAAGATATGACGGAACATGGGTTTCATGTGTCTTAAAAAACAATTTCATGTCGAACACTCTAAATACAAATAAAGTTCCGCTGCAAACTTCTGTCTTTGGGTATATTTAATAGGACATAATTTAGTTCTGAACAAAACTAAATTATGTCGTATTATCTCATTTGGTGAAAAATATACTGGGAACCCACATTTTTAAAAACAAACATTGAACATGGCTTCATCCTTTTATCATTATGCATGTTTCAATAGATAAGACCTGCATGTTAGGTCGATGTGGTACGACAAAATAAGTAAACATCGGAGGGCATCATCAAGATCATGTCGACCATTCTCTCCACCATTTGTTTCATTCCTTGTTTTCTTGATATTTTTGAGGCCCAGTCACCTTGCGCAGCGGACATGATTTGGAGAAGGGTATAAAATTCCTATAATGATCTGGACGGAATTTCACTAGAGAGGATATTTTAGCGACACAAATGCATAGGTAGAGGATAATAAGTGAAATCGATCTAATAAAATAATACGAGCAACAACAAAACTAAGAATAACTTCAATGATGTATGCAGTCACCAACTTTGACTTTTTTGTGTACTTCCTCCTTTTCATATTATATGTCCGTGATTTAATATAAAGTTGTATTAAATCAATGCCAACTAATACGAAGTGAGTATTCATAAACACCTAGCAAACACTAGTGCAGATCGGTACTTTTAAGGCCCCACATGGCACACGGAAGGTTATTCCGAGTGCAATGCGGAAGAACACCGACGCCACAAAAAACCGACCGTCTGCATGTTCGCCACCTACCCTCGCCGTGAAAACATAGCACACGCTCTGAAACCAAAACATGTATGTGACATAACCCAAACGGTTCCACATGAAGGAAACATGTGCTGCATTTTTTAAATCTTTGCAGACCATTTCTTTTTCTCAACCCGTGTGTGATTTTTTTGTTCCTTTTTCCATTTCCTTGTCCCACCCTTTAGGTTCCTTCCCGCCACCCTGACTCGTTGATGCATATAAAATGAATCCTTGCACTTTGGTACATTTGATAAGATATTTTATGATATATGCATGATATGTGAGATTTCCTAGTTGATTTACATTGATTTATGGAGAACTGCAGCTAGGTCCCTTTCAATGGTTTTTGAGAGGGCCGTACAAGAAACCCATGTTTGCATTTTATTTAGTACCGGGGACCTTACGAACACAAAATTAACCTGGACATTTTGCCACATCGTTTTTTCGGGATTTATGAGAAGATGATGAGGACTAGAGGAGGCACGGTCCAGGAGAAGAGGCCCGTGGTGCGGGCCACCCTCTGAGCGTGTCATGGGGCCCATCTAGCCCTAGGTGACCCTATTCACCTCGGTTTCGATGCCATCCTGTGAGCTTTTCTCTAAAAATGTTTATATATACGATGAGGATAAATACTTTCTACTCATGGGTGCAGTTACACCCATATCTAATATATTACCATATGGAAGTATATACGATACTTTATCAGTTTGAATATATTCCTACACTATATCTAAGATACTCCAACCCAGGTTTGCTGGAAAAAAATTGCGACTGAACCCATAGTTTTTACTATATTTCCAAAATACATGCATATATATACGTAAAAAATGAGTCTACGTAAAAAATATACATACTACCTATAAAGTAGTATATATACTACCGAAATAATATGATATACTTCATACTAAATGTACATATTTTCCGGTATGATAGATACTCTCTAGAGTATGTCCTATATGATGACATATGTGCATTCGTGAAAGAGCGGCAGTCAAAGAAAAACATGAAACAGAGAAGTTCTGCGAATATGGAGAAGGGAAACGCCACCGGATTCGACCGTGGCTGCTCCTCAACCTCCATCAACATCGACATCGTCTCCACCATGATGAAGAGAGAGTATTCCATCTCGGGACCTTGGGTTTGTGGAAGCATCTTGTATGACCTCTCCCTTTGTTCTTCGGTAATTAGTATTACATGGTCTTCCTATATGACTGTGATCATGTATGGTATATTTTCATGGTGGATCTTTTGTTATAAGCTGAGTTATGAGATGCAATGAGTATTATGTGTTTTATGTATTGATATATTAATACGTTATCATGTTCGTGTATACTATGTACGTGATCATGTATGCACACATCGGCCATCGTAGGGTCGTGAAGGACAACACGGGGGGGGGGGCAGGGTGTAGGAAGAGCGGAACATGGATGGCCACACCATCGGGCGGTGCAGAGACTTCAAAAAGAGGGAACTTCCCTGGTGGGTGCCACAGAGGTGGTAGAGGCTGCGAGCTACAACACCCGCAACAGGTACAGCGGGTGATGCGTCGCAAGCACCGGCGAGGTTGGGACATAGCCAGGGGAGGAGTGTGGCCATGGAGAACTCTATGATTGGAGCAACATAAGAGGAGATCCGCAAGGTCTTGGAGGAGAGAGCAACTGATACCATGAAGCTAGAATTAGCAAATGCACCTTGGGCGCTTCTCATTGCATTGATCAATTTATTGTAGAGTTTACATGTACATCATATGCATAATCGTGCACAAGGATTGTGCGAGGAGTTGGTCTCCTAGTATATATGTTATGCGTGATCGTGGAGCCGACTAGGTCAACAGGTACAAAACCAAGTCACACTAACAATTTGTATGATCTAAGTTGGTTCCCTCTCCTTACTCTTTCTCCTCCAGCGGTAGGAGGGAGAGGGGACCTCGTGCCCCCGTTCATGTCTAGTAATTAGTGGTAGAGTTTGTATGTTGTGGTGCGTCCTTTAGGTGGTCTATGCAGTACATGAGCAAATAAATCTGCATCAACTCTACTCCCGCACCGACGGTGACCTTCATCGTGGCAACCTTCCCGGTGGCATCTCAAAGTTATGGCAACGTGTGCTTGTCGATCCAACTTGGACTTCTCGATGTTCTTCAAATTTATTGAGATTAGTTTCTCAGCATGTTGCCGCCGTTCATCTTGATCCTTGATAGCGCTGGTGCAAGGACGAGGTGGATGCTCTGAAGCAAGGATGTTGGCACGGGGGTGGTCGATATGTCGTTATTTTCTGACTTCGTCGATGGTTCGATGAAGTGGATCCTGGTCTAAGGCGGGACGAGGACGTCTCATCGGCAACGATAGCATGCATGCCATAGCGACACATGTGCCTCGTTGCTTGCAGGCCTCTGCATCGACTCACAAAGCCTCGTTGGTGATGATGCTTCTTTGGATCTAGGAGCGATGGAGGTTCGGCGTCTCTTCCAACGTGTGTTTAAGCTGTGTTGCAGTTTGGTGGCGGCTGCTGGCTTCGGCGAGTGCAAGATATCTTAGCGGTTATTTTTGTATTTTTCTATCTTTTATGATTTTATCTGCAAAAAAAATTAGGACAACTATTCTCTCCTGGCTGTCTTTTAGTTTCCACGTTTATTTATATTTACGTAACTGGATATTTTGTGATAAAATATGTGGTTGCCCTTTAAAAAAAGAGTCCTAGGTGGACTATCTTCTCTTGGCAATGATTCGTCCGAAGAACGGTAGTGGCCATCAGGGTTTCTAGCGCTTCAGACCGTAGGCCACCTAAGAGCATCTCCAGTCGCGTCCCCCAAACCGTCCCCCAAACCGCGCCGGATCGAGCGTTTGGGGACGTGTTTTGTTCGTGCCGCGTTTGGGGGACGTCGCTCCCCAGCCGTGTCCCCCAAACGCCGTCCCCAATCAGAAATTCAAATAGATGCATTCAAAAGAGATCGTTCCCGCCGGTTCGTCGCGATCAGAGTAGCGGCGATCGATCAAAGTACTGGGCGCGCGATCATATTACAGACCGGTGGTGCATGCAAATTAGAAGAAGGGGTTGGTCGACGGCGTCGTGTCCTGAGTCGACGCAGGCCCGTCGAGCACGACGACCTCGTCGCGATCTGCCTGTTCTGTGCATGGTGCGTGCTCCGTCGCCGACGCGGAGGCCGACGCAGGTGTAGCAGTAGAAGACGCGTCAGCCTGCTCTTGCTGCGCTGCCGCTGCCGCCGATGCCGATGCCGCTGCCAGGGCCGCCGCGTCGCCGCCGCCATTTTGGCTTCGATGTCGTCGAGGATCGGCCTTTGAAGAAGTTGTGCGCCGCTCGCGTCCGGGGAGACATTCCCTCTGTCGACGTTCTCAGCAGGGACATGTCGTCCCTGCGTTTCTTGAGCTCCAGCTTCTCCTCTTGCCTCTTGAGCAGCTCGGCCCACCTTTGGTCGGCCTTCTTGTCGCGGGAGATAAAGGTCGAGGAGACGTCGGCGAGGCATTTCGTGATCGACGCCTGCGTCTTCTCAGACGATGCAGCGTCGGCCAAGGCGGCCTTGGCAGCCTTGTTGCCAGTAGGACGCCCTGCCGACGTTGCCAGCGGCGCGTCCAGATCAATGGCGTCCTTCCCCTTGGACAACGACAGGCGCGTCAACTTCCATTTCTCATTCATTTTGAGCTTGCCATAGCAATGCGTCAGCGCGAAAGACTTGTGACCATCCGAGTACTTGGCGTACAATTCCATAGCCCGATCAAACTAACCAAAGGAAGCAGAGTCATTTCATCGAACACAATGTGGGCGCTACGGATTATGGAAGAAACAGTCGTACAGTTGGCGGCGTCGGCGCCGCTGTCGCCTCTGGTCTCTAAGTCGTGATGGTACCCATGGAAGGAGTTCACCGACGCCTGGATGATGGCCCATCGCGTCGACATTGCCTCCTCTTCATTGGCACTTTCCGGTAGTCGCTGTTGATCAGCTTGCGCTCATCGAACTCGGCCTTGATCCTCGCCCAATACTTCCCGCCTTTTTGGTTGGCGCCGATGATGGAGTCATGGCTCACCGTCGCCCACGACTCGCACAGACAAAGATCTTCCAGAACCGTCCACTTCGGGCCTCGTGTGCCCGACGCCTTCTTCTTCTTCTTCTTCGTCCTCGCGCCGTCCGCGTCTCCACGAGATCATCGTCACCGGCACCCTCGTCGTCCTCTTCCTCGCCGCCCTCTTCCTCGCCGCCCTCTTCGTCCTCAACGTCGTCCTCCTCGTCGTCCTCCACCCGTCCTCTTCCTCGTCGTCCTCCTCCTCAACCCGTCGTCCTCCTCAACCGGCGCCGTCGTATTCGAGCGGACCCTGCGGCCGTGAAAGGGCGCCGTCCGGACCGGGTCCGCTCGCGTTGCTCGCCGGGAGTAGAGGTTGTTGGGGTTGAAGCCGCCGTGCGGCAGCGCATCCTGGTAGTGCGGCGACAAGTTAGGCGTCACGCACCCGGGAGTGGCGGAGGGGCCGTCGTTGTAGAAGGCGGCTTGCGACGGAGAGAAGACTCCCGGAACGTACACCGGCACGTTCGTACTATATGGGCTCGCGTTGGTGGAGGCGATACACCCGGCGATTATGCGCTGGTGGCGCGCCGCCGAGCCTTCTTCTCCAGCTCCGCCGCCTCCGTCCTTTCCGCTCCGCCGTCGATAGCTTCCGGCGCAGCAATCTTGCTGCCATTCATCTTCGGTCATGCCTTCGGGCTTCTTCTTCGCAGCCGGCGCCGCGCGCGAACGGCGCTTTCGCCCCTATCGTCGCATTGCCCGACGGCTTCTTGGCCGCTTTCTTCGCCATCTTTTTGGGGCTGTCGGCGGCGCCATGGAATGGGACAGGGTAGCGGCGGCGGGTGCACGGCGGGAGGGAGAAAGAAATCAGCGGGATAGGAGAAATGAATCGGCGGGATATGTTTTGGGAGGCCTGTGCGCGGCGGTATAGGCGCGATTTGGCGGGAGCGGCGGGATTTGGCGGGAGTGTGAGACGAATTTTCCTATGCCGCTGACGGGTCGGGCCCGCGTCGGTTGGCCTCGCTTTCGTTGTGTCCGGCGTCCCGGTGCGTCCTGTGGGACGGGGGGACGCCGCACAATAGCGCCGGAAGGGTGACACGCTGGAACGCACACGTTGGGTCGTTTGATGAATTCTAAGCTAAAGCTGAAGAGGCAGACCGGCGTGTGAGTGTGACCATCGATCGAGTCGTGGAATCCATCATCCTTATCCATGGTACGTACGTCGCGTTGCTGCCCGTGGGAACTCGGCGCACCGCGCACCACTGGAGATGAACTGTCGAAAACTTTCGTGTGTCGACAGGTCATGTAACAACATCGATGGACCTCCTAGAAAAACAACATTGATGGGTTACTACTTATTGTTGTTTGGTTGGATCTTGGGTTGTGGTCTCGATTCATCCTCGACCAGGGAAAGTTCAGCTAAAGAGTGTGTACCTGTCAAATGCGAATCGTATTCTCTCTGATACTTGTACATAGCAGAAAGAGAGGTATCCTTGCTAGCATCGATTGTAGCTCGACGCATGCCCATCCCTTTCCACAGTGCATAACCCAGCTAGACGTAGTATCGATCCAAGTTTGGGCTATGCCATTCAAGGTAGCTATAGTATACCATGTGTTCAAGGCTTAAAGCAATATCAGAACCAGTACACCTGGGAATATTGACACGTCACGCAATGTCTAAGCTATCAAAGAACTTTGAGGTACATACATGGAGTTAGGGTTGGTACTCGTTGCCTTCTCAAAATTAAAAGGCACACAAGAAGTAAACAATCATTCATCTCTAGCTAGGTACGAGTAGGACGAAATGTGCTTTGGACACAAGTAGTGCTTAATCTATCCTTGTGTTTTTAAAGATTTTTCGAGAGTACATGTTTTCAGAATTGAGAGCTTAGTCTACGTGCTAGCGGACAATTTCTTTAGCCCCTTGCTTAGCTGGTGTGGAAACCAACCTTTTTTATATGGAAGGGAAATGACCAGCTTCAATCAAATAAATAAAGCCCCGCTACTGCAAGATAGGCTGAATACAAGGCAGCTGTTACAGAGAAAGAATTTTTTTCTGCCTGACTATTCTTGTGCCATGTGTGGGTCTTTGCAGCTAGAATCAAGAACTCATTTGTTCTTTACATGTCCTTTTGCCCTCATGTGCTGGCAATATATTTGTCCAGGATGGACTATTCCTCTGAATTCAGGGCAGCCCTCTTATCATACAGAGGTTATTGACTCACTCTCTGCTGTTATTGGGAAGTCATTCTCATTGGACATTATTATCCTTGGCTGTTGGTCCATCTGGAGAACTCGAAATGATTTCCTTTTCAAAGACATCACTCCCAATTTATACAGACGCGAGAAATTATTCAAGGAGGAGTTGGCTCTCTTGGTCTTCAAGGCAAAAAGGAAATCCTATGCAGGGCTTGCAGATTGGGTGAAACTTTTCACTTAAAGCTTTTTGTTGGGTTTTCTCCAGATAGTTTTTTTCTGTAGTTTTGGTTCTAAGGTGCTTTACTCTAGCACCTTTTTAGCTGTACTCTAGACCTTTTGGACTCTTTTCTCTTATATAAAATAAATAAAAATACACATTGGGGAAACCCACTGTTTAACCTCAAAAAAAAAAAGCCCCGGACAACTGAGAGTTGCATGGTGCTTAAAATATCGGCTTACAACTGACTAGGCAATGAACGCATCAAGCAAAAAAAAGAATGCAAGTATGAAAGAGGTGCGAAGCCTTCGTCCACACCAAGTGATTGAACACCAGAAAAGATGGGAATGTTGAAAAAAAACATACTTAGGCATTACAACTCTATTGGTCTAATTAAACACCAACTTAAAACCACCTTTGAGAAAACAAGTGCCACTTACGAGATATTTTTATTAAAGGGACATGATGTGCATAATACAGCTACACAATCTTCCCCAAGTTAAACCTCATATCTACCATATCGAACACCAAGAAAATAAGCATGCATCTCATTCCCATAAGGACAAAAGAATTCCGCTAGAACGTGGTTGATGTAGTCGTACTCGGCGCTAACCTCGGGGTCATGTTGAAGTTCTCTCGTACGACGTTAAGTGACGCAAATGCAACACCTCGTAGTTTCGCACACATACGGTGCTCAACTCCAACGCTACCGGCCTCAGATCTAATGTCCGGAAGAGAGAACTAGAAAGAGAGGGGTTGAGGCGCCCAAATGGGATCTTCTTTTCTCGGGGGAGGGAATTGTGTGCTCTCGTCCTCCCAATGCATCCACCTTATATAGGGGGAGGGGGTGCTGGTGCGCCCCATACTCGAATGGGTGGCCGGCTGGGCCATGGGGAGGGTGGCCGGCTGGGCAGCTAAGGGCCCATGCGCCCCCACCTCAAAACCCTATTCGCCCCACCTCAAAACCCATGTGGGGGGGTCGGCCTGCCCCTTAATGGGCTCCCCTCTGGGAGGGCCCATTTAAGGTGGTATGCAGCCTTTTAACTAAATAAATATATTTAATATTAATTAAACTTAATTAATACATAATACATAATGTTTAATTCCCAATGATCTCAGACACCTCTCAAATCATTCCGAACATCATTTGGATTCCCTTGGAACTCTTTCCAGTTCTCTCTTCTCCATCCTTTGATGTTTCCAATGAATCCATAACAATATTAATTTTTGTTAAACCCTTAATTGTGTTTCCCTACGGTTCGAGAATGCCACAGACATGATCGAGACATCTCGTCGATCAATAATCACTAGGGGGTTCTATACAAGCATAGCGACCCCCATGCATTCTACGAATATAAAGTCGTTGAACCTCAAACGTCGAGTCATATTCCCTTTGTTACTTCAATGCTAGACTTGTCCGAGATGTGATCATCACTATCATAATACCTAGTTCGATCTCTTACCGACAAGGCTTATTCAACTCATTCTTGTGTGATTGCATCCTCATGACCTAGTCATGTGTTTACTTTACTTTTCAGTTGTTAATTTACAACACAAGAACTCTCTTTAAAATACTCTTACTTAAAATCAAGGGCAGCTTATAAGTATCCTTTGATGGATAGTAACGAGGGTCATAAAGACCTGAACTAAAGAGCTCCCTATGGTATGATACTCTTACTTTTGAAACTAACTAGAATATACATGTTCACTTGTAGTCATCAAGGTCCGCTCATGCTATGGGTGGACTTCTATAGCCTAGGGAACCTTAATAATGACTAAGTCAACCCTTTAATAGGTGAGAGGGTTAGGAGAGCTAATCTTTGATTCACTAGCCCATGGTGGACTAGGGATAAAAAGTATAGTGCATAGTCCATGGTGGAGGGACCCACCTACCCCTCCACATAATGAGCTTCTTTACATGGCCCTTCATTTCTTGACTTTTTCTTATATCCCTTAATGCATTGACTTGTCAACCGTGACTTTATGCTCTACCTTTCTTTAATTGTTTTAGTTTGTCAATTGGCCGCTTGTTTACCATGTAGAATTTACTAAGAACCATGATATGATCTTTTATTCCCACAACAAATACCAAAATACCTTTCATCTAAATAATATGTGTTTGGTTCTATCGTAAGACACTACTTTACTCAAGCTACCAGTACCACACCATACTTCCATTGTCGACTATTCCAAAAGCATATCAAAGACGGGTACTTGTTCAATCTGTTATGACTCACCATATAATACCTTTTCGTTTCCACCCATTTATGAAAATAATCATGGCTTTTTTGCATGCATTAGTTTAGCATAACTTTGCTAGGTGTTTATGGAATACTCCTTTTGTTCCATATTAGTTCTCGCTAATGTGATGCAACTTTGTACTAAATCAACGACAACTAATATGGAATGGAGGAAGTATAAGAAAAAAAATCAGAGTTGGTGACTCCGTAAATCATTGAAGTTATTATTAGTTTTATTGTTATATTGTTTTTAATTAGAGCGGTTTCACTTATTACCCTCTAGATATTGCATGTATAATGCTAAATATCCTCTCTAGTAAAGATCCGTCTAAATCATTTTAGGAACTTTGGACCCTTCTGTGAATCATGTCGGCTACGCAAGGTGTGCGATGATGACTGGGTCTCGATATTATCAGGAAAACAACAAGGAATGTAACAAGTGGGGGAGAAAAGGTTAGACACATGCTCAAATATTTACTTATTTTCTAGCACCGCATGGAACTAACATACCGGTCTTATCTAATGAAGCATGCATAATGATAAAAACCGGGTGAAGCCATGTTCAATATTTTATATAAATTGGAGGTCCTCAATATATTTATCACCAAATTAAATAATATGTGCCGCAAATACACAGTTGTGAGGTAAAAGGTGAAATTCACTCTTTTGCTTAATCATTAGTCCTATCGCACTTCTGTTATTATTACGCTAGGTGATTAAGGGTCTAAAATTGTACTAGAGTATAATATATCCAACTATTAGAATAAAATTACAATATGTCCTATTAAATATACCCCAAAAAAAATATACCTAAACGCAGGAGTTCCAGTAAATTTTATTATTATACTTGGAGTGTTTGACATGAAATTCAATTTTTTTAAAGACACATGAAACACAATTTCAGTCATATCTATTGTGTCGCCAATTCGATAAACTTTCTGTCGTACCTATCAATATAGATGCTGATATTCCTCACACTCATGAATGCATGTCTACATCTGTATTATTTCAGACAAGACCATGAAATACTGATTTTATACCTTATATACCCATGAAATACTGATTTCATCCTTATATACCCATGAAATACTCATTTCATACCTTAATTATATACATGTTGCCTTAATGTTCTTTCGTGGACCGTACCATTTAACAAGCCTGTTTCCCCATCCGAATAAAATGTACAGTATGACAGTTACTCTTCAGGGCTTGCTCATATAATATGCCCATGCATATGATAGCCTAGGACAAAATCTTACGAGCCCTTCTTGTCAGGAAACAGTTAAACTTGTAGAAGAAACAAGAAGCTGTAACAGTGTCCAACCAAATACAACAACACACACGGTATCTTTCGCCCAACGCCCAACGCCCAACGCCCAAATCAAGTACTCATCCCCCCATACATCTTTATCTAAAATAAGCCCCCATACATGCACCACACAGACAGAGATACACGCCAAACGATTACAATCCGGTTACACAACGGCTTAAATTAGAATACTACTAAGAAATTCATACACTCTACATTATTCACGCATACTACATATGCAAATAGAATGTGCAAAGACAGATTGTTCTGCACGTTTCATGAACTGACGGGCTCGATCTCTATCCAGCTTAGAGACACCTACCTCCATAGCCCGCACTCCTGTACAATGCCTGCTTGATCTCGTCGGTCCTTATTACTTGCCCCTTCCCTTCCTCCTACACACCACACGACGCATTGACAATCTAATTTCATTAGCGCAGAGGACATAGATTCAACAAAAAAATCAACAAAAAATTTAGCATACATATTGATATTCGATAGCCATGCCCAAAGTCTTGAGGAGTGCTTCAGATGTAGTAAATTCCAAAGTTAAACGCTTATTACTTGTGGCTGATATGCTCGCTATCTTGATCAAACGTGCTAGGTCTGATTGTCACATCTGGTTGATGGGGGCTTATCAATTCTTCAATACGCCGATGATATAATTTTATTTATAGAACCTGACCTGGATAAAGCTTGAAATTTAAAGCTAATCTTCGCTGCTTTTGAGCAATTATCGGGTCTTAAAATTAATTTTTATAAAAGTAAATTATTTTGCTTCGGTGAGGCTCACGACTGAGTTGCCGATTACACGGAACTGTTTGGTTGTGGGCAAGGACAATTTCCTATCAACTATTTGGGGGTCCCAATCCATTATCGGAGATTAATAATTGTTGAGTGAAAACTAGTAGAGGAAAGACTTCAGAAACATCTTAGTAGTTGGAAGGGTAAGTTGTTATCCCTTGGAGAAAGACGTGCACTCATTAATTCGGTACTTACTAATATGATGTCGTATATGATATCCGTCTTCCTTTTTCCAAAAGGGTTTTACACAAGATCGATTATTATCGATTGAGATTTTTTTGGCAAGAAGATAGCGAAAAAATAGAAATATCGACTCGTTAAGTGGAATGTTGTATGCCGTCCCAAAGATATGGGTGGGTTGGGTGTTCATGACCTCGAGGTTAAAAACTCAGCCTTACTAGGTAAGTGGTTTTTCAAGCTACTAACTGAAGATGGTGTATGGCAAACCCTAGTTAAAAGAAAGTATATTACCGAGAAAGCGTTATCCCAAATTCTAGGAAATTTGGGAACTCGCATTTCTAGGCTGGCCTAATGGCTACGAAGAAGTTTTTTCTCTAAATATGGTACTTTCTCCATTAAGGACAGATCGTAGATACGGTTCTGGGAGGACTCATGGTTAGGGAATAGGCCTCTTTCTGAACAATATACGATGTTATATAGCATTGTTCGTCGCAAAAGTTATATCATTGCTTTAGTAATGGTGACCTCACCTCCGCCAGTGACGTTTAGACGAGATTTATATGGCCCGAGGCTTCATGCGTGAAATGTCTTACTTCTTCGTTTGGAATCCATTCAATTGTCTGAAGGACCAGATGAATTTTGTTGGAACTTACAATCGCAGTAAGTTCATTGTAGAATGCAATTATCAAACCCGATATACCATTTGATAAGAACAAGAAGATTTAGAAGATAAAAATACTGCTAAAAATTAAGATTTTTGACTGGTATTTAGTTCGAAGAGTAACCCTAACCAAAGATAATCTTGTGAAATGCAATTGGCTTGGGAGTAGTCAGTGTGTTTTTTGTCATCACAATGAGACGATTAAACACTTGTTCTTCCAGTGACGCTTTGCCAGATCTATATGGTCATGCATCCAAGTAGCTTCAGATTTGTATCCGCCGACTAGTAGCGAATATCTTTGGTAATTGGCTTCATGGTATTGATCACGGGTTTAGAACGCTTATTAGAGTAGGAGCGATTACCGTTATATGGTCGCTATGGTTTTGCAGAAATGACAAAGTTTTTAACGATTATAATTGTTCTTTGTTGCGGGTTATATACGGATGTACCTCTACTCTCCGTTTATGGTTTGCGCTGCAAAAAATGGAGAACCGCAACCTATTTACGTAGGTCTGTACACGGTTGGAGAATACGACGATGAATACTTGTTCCCTACATGGGTGAAAGCATAATCTATGGATCGGACCACCTTGTTCATCCTACGCGATTTGCAATTGCTCATGATTGATATGTAATTCACATTTTAGTTTTCACTTTAAGACTTTTGAGACATTCGAATCAACTGCCGGGTGTAATTGATTCTTAAAGTAATAAAGCGGTCTTACTTGTGAGCAGGAGGCATGCATGCCGAAGTCACTGAAGCAGCTCACGACGCACTGCTCGATCTCCAGCCCGAGCACCTCTAGGGCGCTCACCGTCGAGAGCAGCGCCCCGGGGTTTGCCGCGCAGCAGATCTCGATCCTCATGCCGCCGCCCGGTCGCTTCTCGACGTCAAACTGCAAGCATATACCCGAAATGAATAAGAATCAGTAGGTACCATTTGTGCCTGCACACGCACCGCACGTACGGACGCACCTTTGTGGAATTCCTCATTGTTGGCATCGTCTCCTCATTGCTCCCGTTGGAGAAATTCTGCGCTGTGTTCAGCAGGTTCAGTTCCCCTGGCATGGCGCCGATCTCCTTCTCCAGTGTTTTGATCCGCTCTGTGAGCTCCCTCACGTAGTCTATGGTGTCCCCAAGGATCGATGTCCTGTCCATCTGCACTTCGATTGATTAAATCCACACATGTTAACTTTTTTTGGGAAAGAGGAGTAACTTAGGTTCATGCTGCATAATTCACATGCACATGCGTTATACAGGAATCAATTAGGTCACAGGAGCAAATACAACATTGTAATGTCACCTTGCTAATCTTTGGCACGATTGAGCGGAGCATGGAAAGGCGGTCGTTGAGCCGCTTCCGCCGCCGCCTCTCGGCCATGAGGTTCTTCGACGGAGCGCCGCCGTTGAGTTTGCTCCTAGCATGGGCACCGGGAACGCCTCTGATGATGCCGTTCATCTCCCCAACGCCCCCACCTCGGAAGATGAACGCCGTGGGGGACGACGAGGACCCACCGGCATGAAACAGCTGCATCTCGTCCTCCGGCATGGCGTCGTGGAATGGATGAGCGAGCGTCTGGCCGGCTGCGTCGACGACCCCAGGGACGAAGCTCCTGTACGGGTCGCACACTTCGCTCAAGTAGTCGAAGCTGAACTCATCTTGCAGGCGCGGAGGCGCCATGGACTCATGAAACGGCCCGATGTCCATGTCGTTTCTCGCCTCGTAGGCGGCCTGGTCGCCGCCATAGAAGATGAGGTCGCTCATCATCGCGCTACTGCCCGGGTACGTCGCCTGCAACGGCTCCGGCGCCTGCTCCGGCCGCCGCAGCGACATGAGCTCGTCCAAGAACGATTCCTCGTCAAACTGATCCATGCCCAAAGTTCTAGTACAATATTCTGTATATGCTTGCTCTCCCAGATCGCTTACACAAACCCCTCACGCTTATCTAGCAAGCAACACTGTCAGTAGCTAGCCAGCAGCACGTACTACCACTCTACCGGAGGTCCACACGGCCAACTTGAGGGGTCGCCAGTGGCAAATGTAGGGTTCGCCGGACAGTGTAGAAGGGGGATCACGGAAGAAGCAACCTGGGAAAATAAATTCGGGGTGACAAACCTAAGCGACAATTATTCCTAGGCAAGCACCAGCTCAGCCAGCTTTGGTGTGCCCACACGGTGGACCTCGATCGGTCGGTCAGGCAGAAGACGGCAAATCAAGCCTGAGAACGGAATGGAATCTCGTGGTTCTTTAAGCAAACCCCGTTGGCAGCATGCAGGCCTGCCGTTCAATTGCCGCTCTCTGCATGTATGTCGTTTTCGCCCGAAATCTGCAAATCTCGCGCCCATGGAGCTAGTATTAAGAATGAATCCTCTTGTTAATCGAGGTCTCTCTCGCAACGTTCCAATCGCCGGCCGAGTGGACGGAATTCAGTGTGCTTGTAGAACTTGGTGGTTGAAAAAAAACGTAACTAGCTAGGGTACAGTGGCACGGGCAGCTACAAGGCCACGGGAGCAAATCTCCGGCGTCGATTGCGCGGCATTCCGGCGTTTTCGAGCCGTCGGAGCAGCTGTGGGAGCCGCCGGGGGTCAGGTCGGCTGGATGCCGACGTGATGATGCGCTGGCGACGCCACGCGGTGGAACACGGACTCCATGGATGGGTTAATCATGCGGCTCGATCGGTTGCGTGTGTTGGTGCTCGTGAGCAGATAGATGGATGGATGCGCGTACGAAACTGAATATGCTGGCTTGCAGTTGCAGGCTAGCTAGATAGATCGTGGGCCTAGTTATCCAGGGCGATTTGAAGGGGGGTTAACCTTGATCCGGATGAGCTATCAGATCTGACGTGGATGAAAGCAAATGCGCATGCAACAAAAGCTTATTTGTCCGTGGCAGATTTGCCAGAGTACATTGTTTGTTTATCGATCTTATGGATGGGGTTTTGCTTTTATTTGGCAGTGACATGACTACTTTCTGAATATGTATTTGCATGCACTATCAGAGAAGAGCTAACTGTCAGCTTGATAGAAACGCAAGGAATCTGGTTACCGTACACGCAAATTAATTGCTATCATAGCATCACACCTGTACGTATATGGATCACAGTACGTACTGCTTCAGCATATACTATCAAATTCCACTACAGGAATGGACGATGGACGGTCAGCTGCCTCTGTGGCCACGCCTCGGAGTTACGCGAAGCCCCGCCAACAAATCGTTCCCTCCCGGCATAGACAATATTGTCGCGGGCGTACCCCCTCGCACGCTACGCCGACGGCAAAACCGTCGGCATACAAATTTTAAAAATTTGAATTTTCATTTTTCCAAAAAAAATTCAAAAAAAAATTCGAAAAAAAATAATTTTTTTATATGCCGAGGGCTTTGCCGTCGGCATAGAGTTTTAAAAATTTTCAAATTTTAATATTTTTACACCTTTTTTTTCTTTTTTTTACTTGTTTATCTTTCACCCATACACTTTTAACTCTAAGTACACTTAATCCTAGCTCAAGTTACAATCATGGTTAAACTTCCCAGCCGGTCACCCATCCTCACACTACTCCAACCTCAGCACGCTTAACTTGTTGGTTCCATTCGGATGAGCTTCCCTTAAAGAATTGACACCTTACTGATAATAATAGTCTATCAACCCTATTAACCCTTGCCGTGATGTCACAACTCTTTATTTTGAATTCCAAAAATTACTTAAGTAAACAACAATGAATATATAAGTAACAATGAATAATAATATTGAATTCAAATAACAATAAAATAATTTTATTTTTGGTTTTTTTCTATTTAATATGGAATAATTAATATCTTTAAATCGAAAAATTGAAATTCCACAAATAATATGTCTAAATCGATCAGAAAAATGAGAGGAATCTAAATATAACATCCATATCATCATTTGAACCTAAAAATTAGAGTAATCCAAATATGACGTCCAGCTTGCTATCTGGCCAAAACGGCCCCCTCGGGAGATGCGAAATGGTCGTACCGGACGCGCTGGTGCACCGTTCGCCAACATGCTAAACGGAAAACAATTAGCACATAAAGTGATGTGTTATAGACCTAAATACATTTTCGCGGAATTTATTGAGCGACGAAAAGTGTACCCCTAGTTCAAATCCAGTCAGTTTCCAGCGGATTCGGCGGGACAACGCAGGAAGCCGCAGGGATTTCCAGATAGCTAGCACGCACATATGGCATGTGATATGTGTGTGCGGAGCGGTGTCCTACCACTACGCGGAGGTCTCGCGCATACTAAAATACCTCATGTAGGTGCTTCACAAAAAAACTCGTTTGGCACCCTGAAAATGAAAAAACCATCGCCCATGGGTCGGATTGGAAATCCGCTCCCGAGGCCATGCCTTCCTTCACAGGGACCACTCACGTGCCAAATATTGCCTCGTTCCGACAAACTATGGTCACAAGCCGTTTCCTCATTTGCTCTAAAAGCCATAGAACTCCGACGTGATAGCTGTTTGTGAAGGGTTTTCCAAAATAATTGCCGTATCCTAATTCCAATATTTGGATTGGTTACTAGGACACATAAAATGACGCCATGCGGCTCCAAGAGATTTTCTAACTTAGTTTAAATTGCCATCCGGCCAAAATGGGCCCCCACTGAGATGCGGTATGGCCGTACCGGGAGCGCTGGCGCATCCGTTCACCATCGCGCTAAACGGAAAAAATTTAGCACATAAATTGATGTGTTGTAGACCTAAAATTATTTTTCCCGGAATTTATTGAGCGAAGGAAAGTGTACCCCTAGTTCAAATCCGGTCACTTTCCAGCGGATTCGGCGGGACACAGCAGGAAGCCGCAGGGATTTTCAGATAGCTAGCACGCACATATGGCATGTGATATGTGGTGCGGAGGCGGTGTCCTACTAGTACACGGAGGTCTCGCAATACAAAATACGCCCCATGTAGCTGGTTCACAAAAAAAACCCGTTTTGGCACCCCGAAAATGAAAAAGCATCAGCCATGGGTCGGATTGGAAATCTGCTTCCAGGGCATTGCTTCCCATCCCAGGGACCACGCACGTGCCAAATATGGACTCGTTCCGACAAACTATGCGGTGTCACGGACGTTTCCTACTCATTTGCCCTAAAAGCCATAGAACTCGGACGTGATAGCTCTTTGTGAAGGGTTTTCCAAAATAATTGTTGTATCCTAATTCCGTCTTTTGGAGTGGTTACTAGTACACATA
Source organism: Lolium multiflorum (assembly GCA_030979885.1). Classification (NCBI taxonomy): domain Eukaryota; kingdom Viridiplantae; phylum Streptophyta; class Magnoliopsida; order Poales; family Poaceae; genus Lolium; species Lolium multiflorum. The sequence goes on from CM061750.1 coordinate 407,954,402, forward strand.
AAATGACGTCATGCGGCTCCAAGGGATTTTCTAACTTAGTTTAAATTGCCATCCGGCCAAAACGGGCCCCCACGAGATGCGGTATGGCCGTGGCGCGCTATTGCACCCATTCACCATCGTGCTAAACGGAAAAAATTTAGCACATAAAGTGATGAGTTGTAGACCTAAAAACATTTTTCCCAGAATTTATTGAGCGACGGAAAGTGTACCCCTAGTTCAAATCCTGTCACTTTCCAGTTGGCGGGGCACAGCAGGAAGCCGCAGGGATTCCCAGATAGCTAGCACGCACATATGACATGTGATATGTGGTGCGGAGGCGGTGTCCTACTACTACGCGGAGGTCTCGCGCAATACAAAAATACGCCTCATGTAGTTGGTTCACAAAAAAACCCGTTTTGGCACCCCGAAAATGAAAAAACCATCGGCCATGGGTCGGATTGGAAATCCTTCGGGGGCATTGCTTCCCATCCCAGGGACCACGCACGTGCCAAATATGGCCTCGCTCCGACAAACTATGCGGTGTCACGGACCGTTTCCTCTCATTTCCCTAAAAGTCATAGAACTCCGAACTTGATAGCCCTGTTTGTGAAGGGTGTTCCAAAATAACTGCCGTATCCCAATTCCGTCTTTTGGAGTGGTTACTAGGACACATAAAATGACGCCATGCGACTCCGGGATTTTCGACTTCGTTTAAATCGCCATCTGGCCAAAACGGGAACCCGATGACATATAAGAAAGTGTTTGAATTGTTACTATATTAACATGATATACATGATTCAAATATGCATGATTTTGACATAAACAGATGATGATGTTTTTCTGAACATTTTGATACCTTATACGCATTTTTCTGACATCATATGAATTAGTTATGATTTTTACAAAATTAGACAAATTTGACAAATAGTCTACGCCGAGGGTGGCCGTAGCCCTGTCTACGCCTAGGGCCAAACATATGTCGAGGGCTGCCCTCCTCGTAGACTTTGCTACGCCGACGGCAACGATACGCCGAGGGTGAGACTCGCTGGCTGGCCGTGCCAGGCCATACGCCGACGGCCTCGACATTTGGCCGTCGGCGTATGCCACGGCCCTCGGCGTACGTCGCCATTCCTGTAGTGAAACGAAGATGCTTTCGGGAGAAATGTTAGGGTTAGAGGCGATTATGTGGACAACGTGCCGGGGAGTTCCCAGAGGAGCCCCGCCCGACACCAATCGATTTCCGATGGCTCCGACACCCTATGCGAGTCATCTTGATCGGGGGTAACTAGTAGAAAACAGGACTTTGTCTAGCACCTCTGAAAGATTTAGTCCCGGTTTAATAGGAATCGAAACTAATGGCTCATATTAGTTCCAGATCAAATAACGCAGGCTTTAGTAATACCAATCGGGACTAAAGGGGTGGCGGCAGGCTATCTTCAGGGCAAAAGCTTTTAGTTCTAGTTGGTATTACCAACCGGGACTAAAGATCTACCATTTAGTTCCAGCTGGTAATACGAACCGGGACTAAAGCCTTTCTAGATTTTTTGACTTCCCACGCACCTTCAACCCCCCCCCACATGATCGCCTTTTTAGCTCCTTAAAATACAAAAAAAATGATAAAAATTAAAAAATAAAATCTTTTGAGATTCATGTATGTTATGCAACCTACTATTGGGGGAATTAACAAATTTGAATTTCGACTTTTTATGAAAATAAAGGTTTAGAAAAAGATAAATGGGCTTTTCTGGTTGCATATTGACGTCGAAAAATACGTATAAAATATCAAAATGATCGTGGGAATAGGTTACATCCGAATTCACCCGGGTTTACCCATTTAGCCAATTTTTAAATTCTCAAAATTCCAACTAAAAATGTGAAAGCAGGAAGATTTTAGTTTTTGCTAGGAATTCAGAATTTTATATGTTTACAAATTTTAAATTAATAATTGCATCCTGCATAAAGATTACTGTTACTTAACCATAAAGGAGGTTAGGCGATTTTTAGATTTTCAAATTTCCAGGTTTTTGGTTTGGCAAAAAAAATTATTAGAAAAATAAATAATTAAAAATAATACAAATTTAAAAAGTTAATATTTATTTATTTATTCAAGATTATTATTACGTCATTATTTTTATTAAAAGAATTATTTGGAATTCAAACAAAAAAGAAGTGTGACATCGACCAACATGTTAATAGGATTGACATGATAGTATCCAGAACATGCGCGCTGAGCACTTGGAGCCGGGACAGGAAGGAACTCGGAAGTTAAGCGTGCTAGTGATGGAGTAGTGGGAAGATAGGTGACCGAGCGGAAAGTTTGACCACGAGTAAGTAATTTAACTAGAGGTTAAGTGTAGTTAGAGACTAACTTGTCAAATAACTGAAATAATAGAAATTCTGAAAAAATAGAAAAAAAGGGGAGTGAAAAATAATTAGAAATAAAAATGGATAATTTTTTTTTTGATGAAATAGCCTTTAGTCCCGATTGGTGTTACAAACCGGGACTCAAGATCCTTCGCCCCGGCGCGCGCCCGCAGCCCACGTCGCAGGGTCTTTATTCCCGGTTTGTATTACAATCAGGACTAAAGGGGAGAGCCTTTAGTCCTGAATCATTAGTCCCGATTGCAAAACCGGGACTAAAGGCCCTTACCAACCGAGACTAAAGCCCTTTTCTACTAGTGGGTGTACTCCATTTCTCCTTCGGTGAGTTCTCTCCGCGATCCTGTTTCCTTAGTATACGGGTCGTCGATTCTGGCATTTGGTTCGTTTGTGCAAGGTGTTGGGCATTGCATTTCATTCGAGTCATTGTAGGAGACACCGAGGTCTTCTGAGGGATCTCCGACTGTGATAATTGATCCAGAGGATGAGCGGGATGTGCTTTTTGAAGCAATGAACTAAATCGTGAGAAGCAAGGACCTAATTGGGTGGACCAAGTGCTATAGGCACGGGCCAAGTTGTTTGCACTGATACGTCGCAAACGTATCTATAATTTTTAATGCTCCATGCTTGTTTTACACTAATTCTAATATATTTTATTTACACTTCGCTGCACATTTATACATTTGTCGGCACTAACCTATTAATAAGATGCCACAATGTCAGTTCCCTGTTTTCTGTTGTTTTATATTTCAGAAAAGTTGTACAGGAAATATTCTCGAAATTGGACGAAACAAAAGCCAAAGTCAATATTTTACCATAACGAAGACAGAGTCCGCAGGGGAGACGAAGAAAGGCCACAGGGCGGCCAGACCACCCCATGGCGCGATCCCAGGGCTGGTCGCGCCATGGCATAGTGTGCCCCCCTAACCTCCACCGACCTCGCCCTTCCGCCTATTTATTCACGATCTCGGGAAAAACCTAACACCCGAGTCTCCATCCACGAAAAGGTCTGTCGCGGCCGCCATCGCAGACCGTATCTCGGGAGGGTTCTGAAGCTCTTTGATACGTCTCCGACGTATCGATAATTTCTTATGTTCTATGCCATATTATTGATGATACCTACATGTTTTATGCACTTTATGTCATATTCGTGCATTTTCGGAACTAACCTATTAACAAGATGCCGAAGTGCGCTTGCTGTTTTCTGCTGTTTTGGTTTCAAATCCTAGTAACGAAATATTCTCGGAATTGGACGAAACGAAGACCAGGGGCCTATTTCGCCACGAACCTTCCAGAAGACCGAAGAGCATACGAAGTGGGGCCACGAGGTGGCCAAACCACATGGCGGCGCGGCCAAGGGGGCCGCGCCGCCCGTGGTGTGGGCCTCTCGTCGCCCTCCGACTCGCCCCTTCCGCCTACTTAAAGCCTCCGTCGCGAAACCCCGATGCGAAAACCACGATACGGAAAACCTTACGAGACGCCGCCGCCGATCCCATCTCGGGGGATTCGGAGATCTCCTCCGGCACCCTGCCGGAGAGGGGATTCATCTCCGGGGGACTCTACACCGCCATGGTCGCCTCCGGAGTGATGAGTGAGTAGTTCACCCCGGACTATGGGTCCATAGCGTAGCTAGATGGTTGTCTTCTCCTCATTGTGCTTCATTGTTGGATCTTGTGAGCTGCCTAACATGATCAAGATCATCTATCTGTAATACTCTATGTTGTGTTTGTCGGGATCCAATGGATAGAGAATACCATGTTATGTTAATTATCAAGTTATTACATATGTGTTGTTTATGATCTTGCATGCTCTCCGTTACTAGTAGAGGCTCTGGCCAAGTTTTTGCTTTTAACTCCAAGAGGGAGTATTTATGCTCGATAGTGGGTTCATGCCTGCATTGACACCTGGGACAGTGACAAAAGTTCTAAGGTTGTGTTGTGCTGTTGCCACTAGGGATAAAACATTGGCGCTATGTCCGAGGATGTAGTTGTTGATTACATTACGCACCATACTTAATGCAATTGTCTGTTGCTTTGCAACTTAATACTGGAAGGGGTTCGGACGATAACCTGAAGGTGGACTTTTTAGGCATAGATGCAGTTGGATGGCGGTCTATGTACTTTGTCGTAATGCCCAATTAAATCTCACTATACTTATCATGCCATGTATGTGCATTGTTATGCCCTCTCTATTTGTCAATTGCCCGACTAATTTGTTCACCCAACATGCTTTTATCTTATGGGAGAGACACCTCTAGTGAACTGGACCCCGGTCCATTCTTAATACTGAAATATAAATCTGCTGCAATACTTGTTTTTACTGTTTTCTCGCAAACAATCATCTTCCACACAATTCGGTTAATCCTTTGTTACAGCAAGCCGGTGAGATTGACAACCTCACTGTTGGGGCAAAGTACTTTGGTTGTGTTGTGCAGGTTCCACGTTGGCGCCGGAATCCCCGGTGTTGCGCCGCACTACATCCCGCCGCCATCAACCTTCAACGTGCTTCTTGGCTCCTCCGGTTCGATAAACCTTGGTTTCTTTCGAGGGAAAACTTGCTGCTGTGCGCATCATACCTTCCTCTTGGGGTTGCCCAACGAACGTGTGAAATACACGCCATCAAGCATATTTTCTGGCGCCGTTGTGATCAAGACACGCTGCAAAGGGAGTCTCCACTTCTCAATCTCTTTACTTTGTTTTTGTCTTGCTTTATTTTATTTACTACTTTGTTTGCTGCACTTATATCAAAACACAAAAAAATTAGTTGCTAGCTTTACTTTATTTACTGTCTTGTTTGCTATATCAAAAACACAAAAAATTAGTTTACTTGCATTTACTTTATCTAGTTTGCTTTATTTACTACTGCTAAAATGAGTAATCCTGAAGTTGAAGTTCATTCATTTAAGCAACAAGGAGGAGAATGTTTAAAAGATGCTTGGTATAGAATTAGTGATGCCCATAATAGGTGCACTAAGAAACTGTTATCACCAGAATTTGACCGAGTCAGAGGTGGGCCGCGATCAAGATGGGTTTGAAGAATACACATGGAAGAAATACGTGAATCGGCCTTTTATACCAGGTTGGGCTTAATTGCCCGTGTATCTGTAACATATTAGATCGCATCTTAGTTTAGAAATTAGAGTTTTACCCGTGCACGGTTTAGTGCACGCCCACATTAGAAAGTCCCTTGGACTATAAATATGTACCTAGGGTTTATGGAATAAACAACAACTCACGTTCAACCCAAAACAAACCAATCTCGGCGCATCGCCAACTCCTTCGTCTCGAGGGTTTCTATCGTAGCGACATGCTGCCTAGATCGCATCTTGCGATCTAGGCAGCACAAGCCCCACGTTGTTCATGCGTTGCTCGTGTTGAAGCGCTTTGATGGCGAGCAACGTAGTTATCATAGATGTGTTAGGGTTAGCATTGTTCTTTAAGCATGCTTACGTAGTGCAACCCTTGCATATCTAGCCGCCCTCACACCTATCTCAGGTGTGGGGCGGCACCCCGCTGATCATTATTTAGTAGATCTGATCCGTTACGATTGCTCCTTGTTCTACAAGGATTAGTTTAATATCTGCAATAGTTAGGCCTTACAAAGGGGGGGAGGATCCAGTGGCACGTAGGGTGGCGTTCGCAAGTCCTAAACAGGATGTTCCGAGGATCAACTTCATGTTGGTTTTTAGGCCTTGTTTAGGATCGGCTTACGAGCACCGTGCGTGGCCGCGAGGCCCACCTGGAGTAGGATGATCCGATTATGCGGTGAAAACCCTAAATCGTCAGAGATCTCATTAGCTTTATCTTGATCAAGCAGGACCACCAAGTATTCGTGCACCCCGTACGAATCATGGATGGATCGGAGCCGATTCACAGGATAACCTGAGAGCCGATCGAGGCTCGTATTTAATGTTTACATGTATGCCCTGCAGAAACTAAGCGAGGCATCCCCATCACCTTCGACCGGGTATAGGTCAGGTGGCACGCCCTTGCACTTCGCATCGCCGCGTGTGACCAGAAGAGCATTGCGGGCCGTCGCTCGGAGGGGTCTCAGCCAGCCGCAGCTCTAGGCTCTTCCCGGCTCTACGGTATTGACAAGGCCGCTGCCCGCCGGTGGGTTTTGGCAGTCAACACATTCTGGCACGCCCGGTGGGACTATCTTCCACATCCACCGCATCGCCATCTACATCTGAGATGGCGGAAGGCACTCCGGTCAAGTACGAGGATCTGACCGACGAGCTCAAGAGGAAGCATGACGAGATCAAGGCAGTCCTCGAAGCCGACCTCATCGGCTCTTTCTCGAAGACCCGTTCTCATGGCATCAGGTGGAACGGCTTTACAGCCGAGGGTGCCCTCGACCAAGTAGATCTGTCCACCCCTTCGGAAGAACGGACCAGAGCTCTGCGCCGGGAAGTTAACTACATGGTAGTTCATTCTGTTTACCGCCATGGCAAGGACAAAGAGGAGGCCGTTTCAAGCGATCGGCTTCGATATGATGATAAAGGTACAACAATGAAGACGGTATAGAGTCTTATAATGCTTTCAATATGTCTTTTATGTGAGTTTTGTGCACCGGTTCATACTTGTGTTTGCTTTAAATACCTTGCTAGCCTAAACCTTGTATCGAGAGGGAATAATTCTCATGCATCCAAAATCCTTGAGCCAACCACTATGCCATTTGTGTCCACCATACCTACCTACTACATGGTATTTTTCGCCATTTCAAAGTAAATTGCTTGAGTGCTACCTTTAAAATTCCATCATTCACCTTTGCAATATATAGCTCATGGGACAAATAGCTTAAAACTATTGTGGTATTGAATATGTACTTATGCACTTTATCTCTTATTAAGTTGCTTGTTGTGCGATAACCATGTTTCTGGGGACGCCATCAACTATTCTTTGTTGAATATCATGTGAGTTGCTATGCATGTCCGTCTTGTCTGAAGTAAGAGAGATCTACCACCTTAATGGTTGGAGCATGCATTTGTTAGAGAAGAACATTGGGGCGCTAACTAAAGCCATGAATCATGGTGGAAGTTTCAGTTTTGGACATATATCCTCAATCTCATATGAGAATAATAATTGTTGCCACATGCTTATGCATTAAAGAGGAGTCCATTTGTCCATGTTGTCCCGTATGGATGTCTAAGTTGAGGATAATCAAAAGCGAGAAATCCAAAATGCGAGCTTTCTCCTTAGACCTTTGTACAGGCGGCATGGAGGTACCCCATTGTGACACTTGGTTAAAACATGTGCATTGCAAAGATCCGGTAGTCCAAGCTAATTAGGACAAGGTGCGGGCACTATTAGTATATTATGCATGAGGCTTGCAACTTGTAAGATATAACTTTCATAACTCATATGCTTTATTACTACCGTTGACAAAATTGTTTCAGGTTTTCAAAATAAAAGCTCTAGCACAAATATAGCAATCCATGCTTCCCTCTGCGAAGGGCCTTTCTTCTACTTTTATTGTTGAGTCAGTTTACCCATTTCCTCCTATCTAAAAAGCAAACACTTGTGTTAACTTTGCATTGATTCCTACATACTTGCATATTGCACTTGTTATATTACTTTATGTTGACAATATCCAGAAGATATACGCAAGACTGCATTCAGAGTACCAGGTTCAATGGGTTTGTTTGAATATGTAGTCATGACATTTGGACTGAAGAAACTCGGGGGGCAGCTCACCCCGAAGGTCCTCTCCTCTGGAGAGCCGATTTCAAATCGGCTGGCTCTGCATGATAGTGCCCTCAGACATGATCAAGCCCAGGTCCATTCGGCTAATTTGTGTATCCTCGTCTCTGTTTCGCCTTGACTGAGACTCGGGGGGCAACCGACCTGGTAAATGTTCTGTTTCTAGAAGCCAATTGGAGTATCATCGGCTGGTCCAGTGTAGCAACCTTCTTCGAGGATGGTGAATTTTGCAGAGGAGTGTCACCAGGTCTCAGAGTCATCAGTCGAAGAAGATGAAGGATAGATTATGAGAGACCAATGCGTTGCTATCGGCTCATTGGGCGTCGATCCAGCTAACAATCGGCAGTTTCTGCTCTGCCACGACATGACCCGACGAAGGAAAAGCATAATGATTTTGGAAATGTCATTTCCAAAACCAGGGGGCATGTGTTATCACCAGAATTTGACCGAGTCAGAGGTGCCGCGATCAAGATGGGTTTGAAGAATACACATGGAAGAATACGTGAATCGGCCTTTTATACCAAGTTGGGCTTAATTGCCCGTGTATCTGTAACATATTAGATCGCATCTTAGTTTAGAAATTAGAGTTTTACCCGTGCACGGTTTAGTGCACGCCCACATTAGAAAGTCCCTTGGACTATAAATATGTACCTAGGGTTTATGGAATAAACAACAACTCACGTTCAACCCAAAACAAACCAATCTCGGCGCATCGCCAACTCCTTCGTCTCGAGGGTTTCTATCAGGTAAGCGACATGCTGCCCAGATCGCATCTTGCGATCTAGGCGGCACAGTTGTTCATGCGTTGCTCGTACTGAAGCGCTTTGATGGCGAGCAACGTAGTTATCATAGATGTGTTAGGGTTAGCATTGTTCTTCGTTTAAGCATGCTTACGTAGTGCAACCCTTGCATATCTAGCCGCCCTCACACCTATCTCGGGTGTGGGGGCGGCCCCCGCTTGATCATTATTTAGTAGATCTGATCCGTTACGATTGCTCCTTATTCTACAAGGATTAGTTTAATATCTGCAATAGTTAGGCCTTACAAAGGGGGGAGGATCCAGTGGCACGTAGGGTGGCGTTCGCAAGTCCTAAACGATGTTCCGAGGATCAACTTCATGTTGGTTTTTAGGCCTTGTTTAGGATCGGCTTACGAGCACCGTGCGTGGCCGCGAGGCCCAACCTGGAGTAGGATGATCCGATTATGCGGTGAAAACCCAAATCGTCGTAGATCTCATTAGCTTTATCTTGATCAAGCGGGACCACCAAGTATTCGTGCACCCGTACGAATCATGGGTGGATCGGCTCTTTGAGCCGATTCACAAACCCGAGAGCCGATCGAGGCTCGTATTTAATGTTTACATGTATGCCCTGCAGGAAACTAAGCGAGGCATCCCCATCACCTTCCGACCAGGTATAGGTCGGTGGCACGCCCTTGCGCATCGCCGCGTGTGACCGAAGAGCATTGCGGGCCGTCGCTCGAGGGGTCTCGCCAGCCGCAGCTCTAGGCTCTTCCCGGCTCTACGGTGTTGACAAGACCACTGCCCGCCTGGGTTTTGGCACAACAAACACTCCACCACTATCCTCCTCAATTTTTTTATGTTGGTATCTCTACTGTTCAGATTGTCTCGTGGTAACGAGAGTGCTGGTTTTTAGAGGCTAGTTGCATTATTGAGAGTTTATTTGGAACACCACCTGTTAATGAAATTAAAATTGAAACCTCCCTTGAGGATGTTATGAAAAAAATTGGAAACCATAGAGAAAAAATTTAGTGTTAAAACTAAGTTGGAGATGTTACTTGTTAAAACTGATAAACTTGATAAATCCTTAGGAGGAATTGATGAAAGAATTAGTGTCCTAGGAACTTGTGTTGACCATGATAATCAAATTAATAGGATTGGCGAACTTGAAAAAGCTATGGGAACTTTGGGTTCAACCTTTTCATCTTTACAGTTTAGAGAGAAAGCTTATGTGGGAAAGGAGCAAAAGTTTATGTATGCCTCTAAAGTGTCTAAACCAAAGAAATATTATTATAGGCCTAAAATTGACAAAGCCCCTAGTACCACTGCAAATGGGGGAGCTTATGATATCAATGCTCCATCTCGCGATAATACTTGATATACACTTTCTGCGCCTAGCTGAAAGGCGTTAAAGAAAAGCGCTTATGGGAGACAACCCATGTTTTTACTCCAGTATTTTTGTTTTATATTTGTGTCTTGGAAGTTGTTTACTACTGTAGCAACCTCTCCTTATCTTAGTTTTATGTTTTGTTGTGCCAAGTAAAGTCTTTGATAGTAAAGTAAGTACTAGATTTGGATTACTGCGCAGTTCCAGATTTCTTTGCTGTCACGAATCTGGGTCTACCTCCCTGTAGGTAGCTCAGAAAATTAAGCCAATTTACGTGCATGATCCTCAGATATGAACGCAACTTTCATTCAATTTGAGCATTTTCATTTGAGCAAGTCTGGTGGCCTAATAAAATCCATCTTTACGGACTGTTCTGTTTTGACAGATTCTGTCTTTTATTTCGCATTGCCTCTTTTGCTATGTTGGATGAATTTCTTTGATCCACTAATGTCCAGTAGCTTTATGCAATGTCCAGAAGTGTTAAGAATGATTGTGTCACCTCTGAACATGTTAATTTTTATTATGCACTAACCCTCTAATGAGTTGTTTCGAGTTTGGTGTGAAGGAAGTTTTCAAGGATCAAGAGAGGACTATGATGCAATATGATCAAGGAGAGTAAAGCTCTAAGCTTGGGGATGCCCCGGTGGTTCACCCCTGCATATTATAAGAAGACTCAAGCGTTTAAGCTTGGGGATGCCCAAGGCATCCCCTTCTTCATCGACAACATTATCAGGTTCCTCCTGAAACTATATTTTTATTCCGTCACATCTTATGTACTTTGCTTGGCGTGTTTGTTTTTGTTTTTGTTTTGTTTGAATAAAATGGATCCTAGCATTCACTTTATGGGAGATAGACACGCTCCGCTGTATCATATGGACAAATATGTCCTTAGGCTCTACTCATAGTATTCATGGCGAAGTTTCTTCTTCGTTAAATTGTTATATGGTTGGAATTAGAAAATGATACATGTAGTAAATTGCTATAATGTTTTGGATAATTTGATACTTGGCAATTGTTGTGCTCATGTTTAAGCTCTTGCATCATATACTTTGCACCCATTAATGAAGAAATACTTAGAGCTTGCTAATTTGGTTTGCATATTTAGTTTCTCTAGAGTCTAGATAATATCTAGTATTGAGTTTTGAACAACAAGGAAGACGGTATGGAATCTTATAATGTTTACAATATGTCTTTTATGTGAGTTTTGCTATACCATTCATCCTTGTGTTTGTTTCAAATAACTTGCTAGCCTAAACCTTGTATCGAGAGGGAATACTTCTCATGCATCCAAAATACTTGAGCCAACCACTATGCCATTTGTGTCCACCATACCTACCTACTACATGGTATTTATCCGCCATTCCAAAGTAAATTGCTTGAGTGCTACCTTTAAAATTCCATCATTCACCTTTGCAATATATAGCTCATGGGACAAATAGCTTAAAAACTATTGTGGTATTGAATATGTACTTATGCACTTTATCTCTTATTAAGTTGCTTGTTGTGCGATAACCATGCTTCGGACGCCATCAACTATTCTTTGTTGAATATCATGTGAGTTGCTATGCATGTCCGTCTTGTGAAGTAAGAGAGATCTACCACCTTAATGGTTGGAGCATGCATATTGTTAGAGAAGAACATTGGGCCGCTAACTAAAGCCATGATTCATGGTGGAAGTTTCAGTTTGGACATATATCCTCAATCTCATATGAGAATAATAATTGTTGCCACATGCTTATGCATTAAAGAGGAGTCCATTATCTGTTGTCCATGTTGTCCCGGTATGGATGTCTAAGTTGAGAATAATCAAAAGCGAGAAATCCAAATGCGAGCTTTCTCCTTAGACCTTTGTACAGGCGGCATGGAGGTACCCCATTGTGACACTTGGTTAAAACATGTGCATTGGAAAGATCCGGTAGTCCAAGCTAATTAGGACAAGGTGCGGGCACTATTAGTATACTATGCATGAGGCTTGCAACTTGTAAGATATAACTTACATAACTCATATGTTTTATTACTACCGTTGACAAAATTGTTTCATGTTTTCAAAATAAAAGCTCTAGCACAAATATAGCAATCGATGCTTTCCTCTTTGAAGGACCATTCTCTTTACTTTTATGTTGAGTCAGTTCACCTATCTCTCTCCACCTCAAGAAGCAAACACTTGTGTGAACTGTGCATTGATTCCTACATATTTGCATATTGTACTTGTTATATTACTCTATGTTGACAATTATCCATGAGATATACATGTTACAAGTTGAAAGCAACCGCTGAAACTTAATCTTCCTTTGTGTTGCTTCAATACCTTTACTTTGATTTATTGCTTTATGAGTTAACTCTTATGCAAGACTTATTGATGCTTGTCTTGAAGTACTATTCATGAAAAGTCTTTGCTTTATGATTCACTTGTTTACTCATGTCATTACCATTGTTTTGATCGCTGCATCCACTACATATGTTTACAAATAGTATGATCAAGGTTATGATGGCATATCACTAAAATTATCTTTGTTATCGTTTTACTGCTCGGGACAAGTTACAAGGGATTAACTTGTCAATGCCTACTGATTATAGGCTAGGGTTTAGTTAGAAGTAGAGGGCAAGTAGATCTCGAAGGTTTCAGCCGAAAAGTACTCGACGAATATGAAAACTAGGGTTTGCGGAACAATGATTCGATGATCTTCTCGTCCCTCGACCCCCTTTATATAGGTGGAGCCGAGGGATTCGTGCTATACAAGGATTACAGTCCGGGATGGTTTCTAACTTATCCCGCCAGATTACAAATAACACTTCCTATTACAACTCTATCTTTTCCTTAAATACATCTTGGGCTCTCGAGTCTTCTTATTCTTCGAGTAGTGGGCCTTCAATAAACCCCGGGTACTATATTCGGCAGGCCCATTTGGGATGCCTATGTCAGGGCCCCCGAGATTTTGCTTGAGTCGTAGAGTCAGGGAAAATCTCTATCTTTATTTTTATTCGAAAGCTCTAACTTTCATATTTTTTCTCATAAAAGTCTATATTGTACAGGGATATTGGTAGTTGGGGCTAGTTCATCTGACGGATCAGGTACTAGTTAACTGCTCTAGTGGCAATCCGCAACAACCTACTTCAAAATCACGTCCTGGACATGATCTCGGATACGGGTGTAAACTCAGGTGCCGCTTAAGGTCTTACCATTCGTCGAGTCCCAGTCGAATTTATCGAGTACCTAACGCGTCCGTTAGATTTTCTTCGTATCGGTGATACGGATAAAAATGTGACGCGTCTTCGGCGTGCCATGCCCAGCAGAATAATTAGGGGTCTTACCTTCGCACATTTGCGGCATTCAGAAATTGATCGCAACTTTGGCGTTCGAGAATATATTGTCGAGTGCTTTTCCGGCTGTTGGAATGGCACATTTTATCGAGTCAAATATGACTTATATTGCTCTCCGATGGGAGTATATGTAGAGTTAATTTATAACTCGAAATATACTCTCTTCGTTCTATTTTTCCTTTGGTAATTTCATCGGGCACGCGAACAGCGTTCCCGATGGGAGTAGCCCCGAGGCTACAGCCAAGAACTTGTGCTTGGTTGTAGGCTCAACATTTTAGTCCATCTTGTCGCTATATTGCCATTATCTCCCGATATTTTTCCTCTCCTTCTTCTTCTTTCTTTCTTTTTCTCTTTTCTTTTCTTTTTTTTTCTTTTTTTTTTTATTATCGGGTTGCGCAATTGCTCCCGATGGGAGTAGCCCCGAGGCTACAGCCAAGAACTTGTGCTTGGTTGTAGGCTCAACATTCTATATTTTCCATAGTCGAAACTTTACTTTATTCGAAGTAGCCCCCGAGCATTTGGGCAAAAACTTGTTTCTGACCAAAGGCTCCCGAAGTATGCAAATAAGTCATCCTATCGCCATTCTCCTTTTATTTTCCTTGTCGACACATTTTCCCTTGACAAATTTTCTTCAACTCCATCAATTTCCGAGATTTTTTTGTTTTGTGGGTCCATCGTTTCCACCATGTTGACACGTCGTGCAAGTGGGGGACACACGTCCTCCGCTTTTCCTGTACTGTAACGCCTATCCCAGTAAAAATACTTTTTTGCCCTTGTGTCTAGAAGATCTATTCTCACCACACGATTTCCTCATCCAACGGCACACTGCTTCACCCAATTCTTATATAAACCTGTCTTCAACCTCCGTTCATCCCCTCGCTCGCGCCGCTCGCCTGTTCCTCTTCGCAAAAATTTCCCTGCGCCCAACTCTCTCTGATTTCCCGCACGCGCATACATTGCTCTGCCCATTGCCGTTGATGCCACCGCGCGCGCGCCTGACTCGCCACAGCACTCCAGAGTCCACGATGGCCGCTGAAGATCTTGAGTGGGAGAGATCTAAAATCTCCAATCAAGACGCCAACTTGATGAAAAGGCTTGGCCTTATGAAGAAGGAAGACGCCATCCGCTTTCTAGCGAAGAAAGCTATCCCAAGCCTCCAATGGAGTATCGGGTTAGTTTTGTTGATCATCTTATCCGCGGCCTCTCTACCCCAATCCATGATTTCCTCCGCGGTCTCCTCTTTGTCTATGGGATTCAACTGCACCAGCTGACCCCCAATTCTATTCTTCACATTTCTATTTTTATCACACTTTGCGAATGCTTTCTTGGATGCTCCCAATTGGGCTCTCTGGAAACGCATTTTCTGCCTCCGTCGACGCTCACAACGCCACCTATAACATAGGTGGCGTAGTTATCGTGTCCGAACCGATGTCGATTATTTCGACGTCAAATTTCCCGACTCGTCCAAGGATGGCGCAAGAGGTGGCTCTATATACACGAAGAAAGCGCCAACTCCGTGGAACACAACATAGTTCCCTTCGACGGAAACGCGAAGATTCAACGCCGCCACTCCTGGGACGCCGAAGCTTCCGAAGAAGAGAGAAAGGCGACAGAAGCTCTTATGACTCGTGTTCATCAGCTCCAAAATACTCGAGGAAAAGAGTTGTCTGGTGTCCAAATCACAGCCTATTTTCTTAGGATTAGAGTGCAGCCTCTTCAGGCTCGCAAAAATTCCCTTTGGACGTATTCTGGTGCCAATGACGCCAATAGGCTCTCCAATGATCTTTCTGTGAAGGACTTGGAGAAACTTGTTCGAAGAATTACCTCGCTGAGTAAGAAGGATCCTATCCCTTCCTCCTGTCGCGTGGAACCCTACAGCTCCACTAATCCTCTCCCCGAGGTATTTTGTCTTCTCGAATTTTTATCTTGTTCTGAATTTTTCCTGCATCTCATTGTATTAATATCTCGCTATTTTTCCTTTGTCACTATTTTTTGTAGGATCACCCTACTATGGCTTCCCTTCCTCCTCTTCCTGAGGATGGAGAAGTCGAAGAAATGGGTATAGTTGCCGAAGATGCTCAAGGCTCTTCCCTTCCTGAAAGTGAAGTCGCTGGTTCTCACAAATCTGCGGCTTCCCATGAGAAAGAGGTTGATTCTGAGGCCAGTGAATCAACTGAATCCCTTCCTCCTGCTGTTTCTCCCAAGAACAAAAGGAAAAGGACTGATGCAGAGGATTCTGGCATTTCTAAGGCTGAAGAAGTTGGTCCTTCTCGTCCGAAGGCATCTTACGATCCTTATGTTGAATCCCTTATCAGCTCGTAAGTCGACTTTTATCTCTCCTCCCCTTTTTTATGTACTCGAAAGATTTATCTTGTCTTGCTTTTTATACTGTCGATTTTTGTTCACTAGTGATGAGGACGAAGAAATACCAGTTACTGACGTAGCTCCTCGGACCAGCACGTCACGTACTGTGCTTGTTTCAGACACACTAGTTGAAGGAGATGAAACATCGCCTCCCCAACAAAATGTCGTCACCACTACTCCTCCATCGAGCCCCCTTGTCCCTTCGCCAAAAAGGGCAAGGGTTGAAATGATCGTTGAGCCTCCTCCTCAATTGAGCAGCTTTTCGTCGCAGCTCTTGGATGATGTAAGTTTATCGAGATCTATATTTCCTCTATTTTGCTTTTGTGGATCCTTACTTTTTGTAATGCCGAAGTTTTTCCCCTTCTTTTCTTCCTCTTTGACAGCCTATGATCAAGGATCTTATCCGCATCGGGTCCCAATTTATTGGGTACCGCGAGTATGCCAGCAGGGCCGAAGGTAACGTCTTTTATACTTGTTGTTTCCCTTGGTTTTTTACTCCTGCTGCCTGTCGCTATTTTCATCTTTCTTCTCTTTCTTTTTCACATCTCAACAGAAAAACTTGCAGAAGCTAACGAACGTGCCGAGACACTTTCTCGGAATCTTGAGAAAAGTGAAACGGCTCGCAAGAAAGCTGAGCTTGCCGCTAGCGAAGCCAGAGCTGAAGCTGATGATGCCAAAGCAAAGGCTGCTAGTGTCGAAGAATTGCAGCAAAGGCTCAAAGATGCTGAATCTGCCTTGCTCGAGCAAAAATCTGCACAGGTTGCACGAGAACAAGGGATCATCAAGCGTTTGAATTCGCAAAGTCGACGCACGCTGAGTAATATCACTTGTCCCTTCTGTTTTGTTTGTACTTCTTGTTTCTTGGTTTTCGACTAATGTTCTGTCTTATGTGGCAGCCCAAACCAACCAAGATTTTGATCTGGAGAAGCCTGTCAATGACCCTCTCCTTGACGCACTTTCTCTTCTAGAGTTCCATGGACGCGAAATTCGTGAAGGCGTGGCCAATGCCAGTGGGGCTTTGTCGGCGTTGTTCCCCTACTTCTTCCCGAAGAAAGAGGAACCTTCGACTTTCCTTGACCTTGCCAAGCTTTTCAATACATCAGAAGATCTTGGGCTGAAGATGCGCCATGAAAATATGAAGGTGGCTGTTGAAAATACTGTTGCTCTGGTTGCTGACAGCCAGCAGACTCTCGACTGGATGAAGGTTGGCGACACCGATCAGATAGAGCAGTCGAGGTGGAAATCACTGATGAAGGCGGCCAAGCCCAATACAAAGAAAATCTTGGCGTATCTCGGGATTAAGCCAACTTCGACTCCCAGCTCCTCGAGGCCGGAGGTCTAGTTGCATGCCTCCTTGTTTCTTTTTCTATTTCTTTTGCTCTTGTCGCCATTTTAGCCTTGGCGACAGTTACTCACTTAGTCCTCCTGGAGAACTTTCTTTTGTAATACTCATGTAAATATTCTAGCAAGTAATGAAATTTTCCTTCGTGCTTTTCATTGATCCTGGGCCTTTCTTTTCCAGTTAATATTTGATAACTACTCGACTCCTTCTTGCTCCGCTGCTTCACCTGCATCTTCCTTCTCGAAGAAAATATTAGTCGACCCTGGTCTCCTCAAGAGTTCATCAAGTGGACATTTGTCGGAAGATTTACAAGAACTTCGACAACAACTTCAGTCTATGAAGAAACAAACTTTGGCCATGATGGAACAATCTCGAAAAGCCTCTGAAGGAGAAAGACTTGCTCTTCGGCAAGCTGAAGAAGCTGTGGCTGCTAGGGATGCTGCTGTAAAGCAAAGGGAGCCACAACCCGAGAGAATAGTATGCTTGAGCTGATGCTAGAGGCTAGCTCAGATATGCTAGGTGCGTTCTTGCCTTCTTTTGATGCCTCTTCTTTATCCTGCTGTGCCTTTCTTCCAATTTCTTGCCCTGTCGCTTTTACCAGGCTCAGTTCTTGATTCTGCTGCCGAAGATCGAGAGAGTGAATGAGAGGACAAATCTTCTTGTTAATCTCTCCCTTAACCACGGGTGTTTGTTCTGGGCCACTCCTGAACGAACCCAACAAATTGTTAGGTTCCAAGATCGTGCTTGCCAGGTGCGCGATTTTCTCAGCTTTTGTACGTCAACGTTGACTCTTGTCTATAGGAATCTGTTTCCGAGAAACGAGGTTCCAAAAACTCTTCCCGAATTATTGGAGGTATTCAGAGATGCTCCTCGCATCCATAACTTCGTGCGGGCTCAACTCACTGCTGGAGCTAGATTTGCCATGATTATGATAAACATTTGTTATCCGAAGTTGGACCTGACGAAGATTGTTGCTGGTTGCCTGGCCAAGAAGACGCGTCGGAAAAATGATATTGACTCAATCGATGCTATGGTAGCTCCTGTGGCTGAGTCGATGATTGATGAACTTCTTCGGATGGATTCCGAGTTCTTTACCAAGGGTTCGTATGCTGCACATAAAACAACCAGGGGTTTGTCGGTAGATACTATCTTGGGATTTCATTGACTTGTATCATGTTTAGAAATCTTGTATCTCATATTTTCGAAGGAACTCATTGTATGTTTGCTGAGGTCCTCTATGTTGTTGGAGCCCCCGAGCCTGAAGATTGCGCTATTTTTCCTTTCTTGAAATCTATTTTTCCTGCTGGAATAAGACATCTTTGTTTGTCCTTTGGGTAGATTGCCCATTTTTGAGTATCGTTGATGTCGAAGTTCTATATTTGCATGGCGAGGTTTTTAAACCAAGGCACTTACGTTGTTTTGGTGTGTATACTATATTTATTATTGCTGTCTTCCGATTTTGTTATATTTGGCGAGGTATTAATGTACCAAGGCGAAATATTTCAGTGAATCTATGTTGTATGTATTTTGAGACTTGGGCGTTTGAGCCCCCGAGCGTGTCGAAGAATAAGAAGTGTATCTCCACTATCTTTATTATATTGCAGCACCACGAGCCGCCTCATTAAAAACCTTTCCGGCCCCACTCGGTGCCCCGAAAAGGAAAAGAGTGCGTCTGAAAACTCGTGGGCGTTTCAGTACATTGAAGTTTTACAAGGACTATATTTCGACTCTGAGCGTAGAACCGCCTGAGTTGCGCCACGTTCCAGGGGTTTTGCTCCTCCACCCCTGTCTTCTTGTCCTTTATCCCGTATGCTCCTCCTCCGATTACTTCCGTGACGATGTAAGGACCAAGCCATGGTGACTCGAGTTTTTCATGACTTTTTGCGTGAGTCGAAGAACTAGGTCCCCCACCTGAAAAGATCTTGGCCGCAGACGTCGACTGTGGTAATTCTTCAAGTCCTTTTGATATTTGGTTACGCGAGATAGTACTTCGTCTCTAGCTTCGTCGAGTGCGTCCACATCATCTTCCAATGCTATCTTTGAAGCTTCTTCATCATATGCTGTGACTCTAGGGGAGTCGTGCTCTATTTCTATTGGAAGTACTGCCTCCGCGCCATGGACCAGAAAAAACGGAGTTTCTTGTGTCGCCGTATTTGGTGTTGTTCGGATGCTCCATAGCACACTTGGTAATTCTTCAGGCCAGGTATGTCGAGCTTTTTCTAGAGGTCCCAACAGACGTTTCTTGATGCCATTGCAGATTATGCCATTGGCTTTCTCGACTTGTCCATTGGTTTGAGGATGTGCAACTGACGCAAAGTTCAGCTTGATACCCACCTCTTTGCAATAGTCCTTGAATTCATTGGATGTGAAATTGCTGCCGTTGTCTGTGACTATGCTGTGGGGCACTCCAAATCTGAAGACGAGGCCTTGTATGAATTTTACTGCAGATGCTCCGTCTGGTGAATTTATCGGCTTCGCTTCTATCCACTTTGTAAATTTGTCGCCAGCTACTAGCATGTACTCCTTTCCTCCTGGCCATGATTTATGTAACTTGCCCACCATGTCGAGTCCCCATTGTGCAAAGGCCATGACAAAGGTATTGGTGCTAGCTCTGCTCGGAGAGTGAGGTTTTGCGGCAAACCTTGACACGCGTCGCAAGTTCGTACTATGTCCTTAGCATCCTCAATTGCTGTTAACCAGTAGAATCCTGCCCGAAAAACCTTGGGCTGCGATAGCTCGACTACTTGCGTGGTGGCCACATATTCCTTCGTGTACATCCTTCAGAATTGTTCTTCCTTCTTCGTGTGTGACGCACCTTTGCAAGACGCCTGAGATGCTTCTCTTATATAATTCTCCCTTAACTACTTGTGAAAGCTTTGGATCGTCGAATTACTCGCCTTGCCTCGACGGGATCGTCGGGTATTTCTTTCCTGAGTATATATGATATGTATGGCTGCATCCATGGTATTTGTATTACCATGACCAGGTCTTGCTCTTCTTCTTCTTCCTCTGCTTCTCCTTGGTAGCCCCCGGGGGTTTCTTCTCCTTCTTTTTTGATTTTGTCGACTCGGTGGATCTCTCTGTTATCTCCTCCCGAATACACCTGGTGGGACTGCGGCATTGCGATCCGATGTTTCGCGAACGTCGGCTTCATCGTTGCTCAATCTACTAATATGATTTACTTCGCATCCATCGAACAACTTCTCGGGCTCATTGTACACCTCCTTGTATGCCATCATGCTATCATTGATTGCGTCACATTGGTTCATAACTTCCTGAGCCACCAGGGGATCGCCAAAGATTTTAATCGAGTTGCTCCGGAGGCTTTCGCCATCTTCATCCCGTGTATGAGAGCCTCATATTCCGCTTCATTGTTAGATGCGTTAGGGAACGTCATCCGAAGGATGTACTTCAATTGCGCCTTTGGTGATATGAGTACTACTCTGCCAGCCCCTTCTAGTCTTTTGGACCCATCAAAGTTCATAGTCCGGGTTCTCGATAAATCGGGGTCCTGTATTTTGCAACTCCATCCACTCTGCGATGAAGTCCGGTAGTATTTGCGACTTTATTGCTTTTCTTTTCTTACGTGATGTCCCGAGGGAAAGTTCTATTCCCCAAAGGGAGACACGACGTAGCTTTCGGGTTGTTCGTATATTTGACAAGGGAGCTTCATTGACCACTATGATCGGGTGTGCCGAAAAATAGTGGCGCAATTTCGTGCTTTCGTGAACACTCCATATGCTAGCTTTTGGTGCGAGGAACACCTTTGTTTTGAGGGAGACAAGACTTCGCTCACGAAGTATACTGGTCGTGTACTCCTGGATTTTCCTTCTTCTTCTCTTTCGACCAACTAGTGCTAACCACTTGGGGTGTGGCTGCAATATACACCAGGAGAGGTTCCTTTTCCTTTGGAGCCACCAGGATTGGTGGTGTCGATATTTTTCGCTTCAGATCCTCGAAAGCTCTATCGGCTTCTTCGTTCCATGGAATTTATCTCCTTGTTTGATCAGCGCATAAAATGGTAGCGCTTTTTCTCCTAACCTAGCGACGAATCTGCTCAAAGCTGCGATCGCCCAGTTAACTTTGTATTTCTTTCAACTTTGTTGGCTTCCTCATTGTTACTATGGCTTGTATTTTGGGATTTGGCTTCAATCCCTCAGCAGGAGAGGTTCCTTTTCCTTTGGGGCCAAAAGAACACTTGGGTCGAGATTTTGCGCTTTGTCGAGGTTGTCAAAAGTTTCTTTGAGCCTCCATCAGCGTTGTCCCCTTTTTTGATGTTATGACGACATCATCGATGTATACTTGCACGTTTTCCCGATCTGTGTTGCTAAACTTCTGCATCATCCTCGATATGTTGCTCCCGCATTTTTAGCCGAAGGGCATTGTCTTGTAGCAAACACGCCGTAAGGTGTAATAAACGCTGTCTTGGCTTCATCATCTTCTTTTAATCTGATATGGTTATAACCAGAGTATGCATCCAAAAAGGAAAGACGTTCACACCTGCGTGAGTCGATGATTTGATCGATCCTTGGGAGAAAGTGATCATAGGGCAATGTTTGTTTAGACACGTGAAGTCGACGCACATGCGAAGGACTGTCGTGTTTTTCTTCAGCACCATCAACAGGTTAGCTACCCATGTGCTGTAGATATCTCTCTGATAAAACCAGCTTCCTCTAGTCGATTTATTTCGATAGCATGGTTGCGGTTTGGTTCCTTCCGCAGGCCATGTTTCAGGTTTATTTGTTGGATCCAAATTTAGATGGTGCTCGGCAAGTTCCCAGGTACTCTGGCATGTCAGCTGGACACCATGCGAAGATTTTCAGTTCTCATGGAGGAACTCGACGAGCGCGCTTTCCTATGCGATATCCATGTTGTTTGCAATGGATGTCGCTCTTTTTTGGAATCGGGTGAATCTGCACCTCCTTAAAATTTTTCTCTGTGTTGAAAGTTGATTCTTTGTTTGGTCTTCCAACGTCTGGCAGCACGTCGTAATCGGTCATGCTTTTCGACGCCAAGTATTCAACCTGCATCCCGAAGGTTTCGATAACCGATGGAAATCCTTGTCGCATTTATCGGCCAAAGCGAAACTCCCTTTGACCGTAATTGGTCCCTTGGGTCCAGGCAATCTCCATAACAGGTATGTATAGTGTGGTACTGCCATAAACCTAGCATATGCTAGTCGTCCCAATAAAGCGGGTATTGCGATGGAAAATCCACGACTTCAAACTCCAATTTCTCGATTCTATAATTTTCTCGGGTTCCAAAGTGAACGTCGAGGTTGATCTTTCCCAATGGATAGCTTGGTTTTTCTGGTGTGATACCGTGGAACCTTGTGTCCGTTGGCTTCAGGTTTGCTAAGGATATGTTCATCTTCCTCAATGTATCTGCATACATAAGGTTTAAGCCGCTGCCACCATCTATGAATACTCGAGAAACATCAAATCTGCGATAACCGCTGGCAGTATAAGTGCTGATGCCCTGTCGAGGAACCTGTTGTGGGTGGTCCGCTATGGTGAAACCGATGTCTTGCCTGACCAATTGAGGTACTCAATGTTGGTGGAGGCATTTTCCTGCCATGAACACCTGTCGCGAGATTACTTTTTGAGCTCTATTGGACGGCCTTCCCTTCTGAATCATCGACACGCTCCGTTGGAGTTAGGATCAACATAGGGTGGTGGTGCAGGTGCTGCCGCTATTCTGAGCTGGTGTTGATTGCCTTCTGTAATCGCGGGAGGTGGTGGTAGATGAACTTCGCTTCTAGGCTCCCGAGGGTTTCTCTGTGCTGCTCGTGCGTGAGCGTTTTCTGCACATCTGAACATTGCTTGAAAATTTCGACAATCTTTCTGTAGATGCCCTGATTGTCTTTTCCCATTGCTGTCGAGGAAGAAGTGCATCTGGCACGGTCCGTTCAACATTTCTTCGGGAGACAAAAAAGGTCGTGGAAACCTTGGCCCACTATTTTGCCGGGAGTCGTCCCTATTATCGCTTCGCTGCTCATTGCTTCTCCGATAATCGTCTCTGTTGCTTCCTCCCGTATTTGCTCGAAATCCTACCGAAATTTGCCCTGGGGCGTCATAATTCGGATATTGCCGAAAATCGTCGCCTCGCCCGATAATTTCGACTACGATCCTCTTCTGGCGACCCGTGTCGTTTATTGTGGACAGCGTCTTCTCCGTCTGCCCATCTATTTGCTATCTCCATCAACGCGGATACTGTTTTTGGATTGGTCCTTCCCAAATCCTCGACAAAATCTCCACGCCTGATTCTACGCGACAAACGCATCTATGCTCTCGTCGGATAATATTTTTTGCCGAATTTTTTATGATGTTCCACCTTTGGATGTATTTTCTCATTGACTCATCATGGCTTTTGTCGACACGCCCTTAGCTCTTCTAACGAGCAGGCTTCTTGCATGTGGACCTGAAGTTCTTGGCGAATACGTCCTCGAAACTTTCCCAGCTGTCGATGGATCCTGGCGGGAGTTTTTTGATCCAAGATCGTGCGGCTCCACTTAAGTGCACCTGAATACTTTGCATCGCTGTTGCTCTGGTTCCTCCAGTTAGCTTCACCGTCTCGAGGTAATCAATTAACCACTCTGGATCTTGCAAGCCATCGAACTTTTTGAAGTGATCGGGTAACTTGGGACTCGAGTTTTCGGACTCTTCTCGTGAAGCACGGTAGACCGCACATATCCTCGTCATTAAGCTCCGGGGACTGCCGATGATCCCTTCTGCTTTGCCTTGCTCTATCGACCCTCGCTTGTACTCCTGTGTCTCTTGCTCCACTTGGTCCTTCCGGAGCTGCCGCCGTTGCTGCTGCAGGTCGTGGACTATTTTGCCTTGCTGCTCCTTCGGGAGGCGTTGCTACGAACGCTGTCCCCATAGCTCCAACCCCTGCCAATGCCATGTTGTATAATGTTTCCCTTGGATCTCCTGGGGGTGGCCTGGATGCAAGGATGTAAGCTTGTGTCGCCATATACCCAGCTTCTGGTGTCTTAGGGATAATATTTCCCCTTGTATCTATCGACATAAAAGACATGTCGAGGTTTTGAACCAAGAACTCTCTTTCTGCTTCGGGTATGTGTTGTAACCTTGATCTTCCTCTGTTCCGAGCCTCCCTGTGGCTATCACCCGAAACTCTAGATTGTCCACTTAGATCTGCCTTCTCCTGCTTGGATGCGAAGCTGCCTCCTTTCTCCTGTTCAACTCAGTGTCTGTTTTTCTATTTCTCGGCGATTCGTGCGAGCATATATTGATAAGCTTGCAGTTCTTGAGCTGTAGGCGCTCGTCGTCATTGGTTCCGAACCATCTATGGCTTTTGCCGCTCTATCCCAGGCTGCCTGTGGAAGTTGAACTCTGACGCGTGGTGTGGGCCCGACATATTTAGTGCCCATACCTCTCCTTAGATCTGAGGGATCGACAAAAGGATTTCCCAACTCGTCGAAGGCCTCCGATGTTTCCTCTTGATCTTCGATAGCATAAATCTGATGATATTTTGTACTCGGATCTATGTTGGGTTCGGTGACATCATTGTTGAGATTGATGAAGACCTTGCCCACTGTGAGAGATTTGTCGATGAAGTTGTAACTGTCGACATCGGCTTGGCCATCGCTTACATATGAGTCCGAGATGACTCAAACGATGCGTTCTTTGGAGATCTTAGCGAGTTTCTCTCTTGCTCTGCTGACGTAACGTGTTGCCGAAGTTTCTTCTTCTGACTCAGTTGATGATGCATAGCTTGAAAAATCAGAGTCGACTGCCGATGATCCCGACGAAATCGGAATTTCGACACGATCCGATCCTTCCTTCTCGACGCGAAAGTGGAATCTTCCGAACGTCATCTCCAAGGGCTCCGCCGGATACGCATATGCATCCAAACGGGAGGGTGGGTGAGGAACAAAATCAACAAGACCAGCAGCGATCTGTTTACCTCGATCCATAGTGTTGCTTCCGGTTGACGATGTCGAAGATCTTGAACGTGCCATCGAGATCAGCTCCTTACGCCTCTAATCCCCACAGACGGCGCCAATTGACAAGGGATTAACTTGTCAATGCCTACGGATTATAGGCTAGGGTTTAGTTAGAAGTAGAGGGCAAGTAGATCTCGAAGGTTTCAGGAAAAGTACTCGACGAATATGAAAACTAGGGTTTGCAGACAATGATTCGATGATCTTCTCGTCCCTCGACCCCCTTTATATAGGTGGAGCCGAGGGATTCGTGCTATACAAGGATTACGAGTCCGGGATGGTTTCTAACTTATCCCGCCAGATTACAAATAACACTTCCTATTACAACTCTATCTTTTCCTTAAATACATCTTGGGCTCTCGAGTCTTCTTATTCTTCGAGTAGTGGGCCTTCAATAAACCCCGGGTACTATATTCGGCAGGCCCATTTGGGATGCCTATGTCACTAAGCTTGGGGATGCTTGATACGTCTCCGACGAATCGATAATTTCTTATGTTCTATGCCATATTATTGATGATACCTACATGTTTTATGCACACTTTATGTCATATTCGTGCATTTTCTGGAACTAACCTATTAACAAGATGCCGAAGTGCCAGTTGCTGTTTTCTGCTGTTTTTGGTTTCCGAAATCCTAGTAACAAAATATTCTCGGAATTGGACGAAACGAAGACCCAGGGGCCTATTTCGCCACGAACCTTCCAGAAGACCGAAGAGCATACGAAGTGGGGCCACGAGGTGGCCAAACCACATGGCGGCGCGGCCAGGGGGCGCCGCCCCGTGGTGTGGGCCCCTCGTCGCCCTCCGACTCGCCCTTCCGCCTTCTTAAAGCCTCGTCGCGAAACCCACGATGCGAAAAACCACGATACGGAAAACCTTCCGAGGCCGCCGCCGCCGATCCCATCTCGGGGGATTAGGAGATCTCCTCCGGCACCCTGCGGAGAGGGGATTCATCTCCGGGAGGACTCTACACCGCCATGGTCGCCTCCGGAGTGATGAGTGAGTAGTTCACCCCTGGACTATGGGTCCATAGCAGTAGCTAGATGGTTGTCTTCTCCTCATTGTGCTTCATTGTTGGATCTTGTGAGCTGCCTAACATGATCAAGATCATCTATCTGTAATACTCTATGTTGTGTTTGTCGGGATCCAATGGATAGAGAATACCATGTTATGTTAATTATCAAGTTATTACATATGTGTTGTTTATGATCTTGCATGCTCTCCGTTACTAGTAGAGGCTCTGGCCAAGTTTTGCTTTTAACTCCAAGAGGGAGTATTTATGCTCGATAGTGGGTTCATGCTGCATTGACACAGGACAGTGAGAAAGTTCTAAGGTTGTCTTGTGTTGTTGCCACTAGGGATAAAACATTGGCGCTATGTCCGAGGATGTAGTTGTTGATTACATTACGCACCATACTTAATGCAATTGTACTTTTGCTTTGCAACTTAATACTGGAAGGGGTTCGGACGATAACCGAAGGTGGACTTTTTAGGCATAGATGCAGTTGGATGGCGGTCTATGTACTTTGTCGTAATTCCCAATTAAATCTCACTATACTTATCATGCCATGTATGTGCATTGTTATGCCCTCTCTATTTGTCAATTTCCCGACTGTAATTTGTTCACCCAACATGCTTTTATCTTATGGGAGAGACACCTCTAGTGAACTGTGGACCCCGGTCCATTCTTTTAATACTGAAATACAAATCTGTGCAATACTTGTTTTTACTGTTTTCTCTGCAAACAATCATCTTCCACACAATTCGGTTAATCCTTTGTTACAGCAAGCCGGTGAGATTGACAACCTCACTGTTTCGTTGGGGCAAAGTACTTTGGTTGTGTTGTGCAGGTTCCACGTTGGCGCCGGAATCACTGTGTTGCGCCGCACTACATCCCGCCGCCATCAACCTTCAACGTGCTTCTTGGCTCCTCTGGTTCGATAAACCTTGGTTTCTTTCTGAGGGAAAACTTGCTGCTGTGCGCATCATACCTTCCTCTTGGGGTTGCCCAACGAACGTGTGAAATACACGCCATCACTCTTCCCAACACCCTTCTGGAGGGGGAGGTCATCACAGGAGGCCTCTACATCGCCATGCCTGCCTCCGAAGTGATGCGTGAGTAGTTCAACCCTGGACTCTGGGTCCATAGCAGTAGCTAGATGGTTGTCTTCTCCAATTTGTGTTTCATGTTTAGATCTTGTGAGTTGCATATCATGATCAAGATCATCTTTGTGTAATGCTACATGTTGTGTTTGCTGGGATCCGATGAATATTGAATACTATGTTGAGATCGGTTCCTAGTAGTTGCTCTGGCCAACTAAATGCTTGTGACTCCAAGAGAGAGTAATTATGCTCGATAGTTGGTTCATGCCTCTTGTTTTCTGAAAGAGTGACAATAACTTCTAAGATTGTAAATGTGTTGTTGCTACTAGGGTGAAAACAACAATGTTTTATTCGAGGGTAATTCTATTATTTACTTTACACACATTGCTTAATGCGATAATCTGGGGAGTAGTGTTTCGGAACATGGGTGCATATGCTCCCACTATTTTGAAATGCATCTTACACAGATTTTGAACTTCAGAAAAGTTGAAATGAAAAATTTGTACGTACATCTTCACGTGCTACACGTTCACAAAGTCGTTTCATAAAAAATCGACTTATTATGTGATGTGTGTAAAAAACAAATTTTAGTGTAAAAAATAATGCTTTTCACAAGATAAATTTTCTCTTTTTTACATAGACCACAAAAATGTTGGTTTTTTGTGAAACTTGAGGAACACATATATATTATGGAGATGTACATGTAAAAAAAATTGTCAAATTTTTTCAACACTTTGAAATATGATTTTTTGCTAGAGGGAGCATACGCACCCGAGAGTCGAATTAAATTTCCGTGTTGTTGCTTGCAAATTAATACTGGAAGGGGTTCGGACGATAACCGGAAAGTGGATTATTGGTCAAAGACGCAGTTGGATTACGATCTATGTATTATGTTGTAATGAATCTCATAGTAATCATCTTGTCATGTATGGTCTTTATTCTGTCAATTGCCCAGCTCTAATTTATTCACACAGCATGTTATTTATCTTTATGGAGAGACACCTCTAGTGAACTGTGGACCCGGTCATTTCTTTTACACTGATAAATTCATATACTGCAATCTTGTTCTGTTTACTTTCTACAAGCACTGTTCTCTTTAATTCCACTGCAAACATCATCTTTCCATACGATACGTTTAATCCTTTGTTTTCAGCAAAACCGATGAGATTGACAACCTCACTGTTGGGCAAAGTATTTTGGTTGTGTTGTGTGCAGGTTCCATGTTGTTGCTGATGTCGGTAGTGCGCCCTGCCACAAGTCAGCTAACAACACCTTAAGAAGTGAAGACCTTCTCCTACTGTCAAATTAAACCTTGGTTTATTACTGAGGGAAAACTTACTGTTGTGCTCATCATACCTTTCTCTTGGGGTTCCCCAACGGTGTGAAATCTACGCTACGTTAAGCACCATCAAGATAGTCTGACGCTGTTGCCAGGCAGAAAGAGGATTTCAGCAAGTGGAGTCTCTCATCTCCAATCTCTTCACTTTGTTATAGTTTTGCTTAGTTTATTTTACTCTGTCTTGTTTGCTTCTTGATATAAAAACACACACAAAAATAGTTTCTATTATAGCTTTTTTATTTCTGTTGTTCTATTTTAATCTTGCTAACATGAATATTCCTGAGTTTGAGGTTCGTTCTTTTAAGCAACAAGGGGGAGAAAGTTTGAAATATGATTGGGATAGAATAAGTAATGCTCATCATAGATGTACTAAAAACATTCTACGATGATCCTCCTTAGAAATTTTGATGTTGGTATATCTAGCTGGAATAGGTATGTTTTGGATACTCTTACGGGGGTAATTTTCTGGGTACTCCCGCTTTGAGACCCAGCAATTTAATTGAAAGCTTAGTAGGAATACCACCTACTAATTTTGTTAAAACTGGGATCACTTTGGAAGATGTTGTAGAAAGACTGAGCTCTCTAGATAAAAGTTTACTAAATTGCATTGGTAATGCTAGCCAAATTAATGAATCAATAGAAAGTATCAATAAAAGAATCACTGTTTTAGAGGCTAGCAATACCCATGATAGTATAAACCTTAGGATTGGTAAACCAGAGGAGGCTATGGAAACTTTAAGTTTAACTTTTTATTCTCTTGGGTTTAGGAAGGATAAAGCTTTTGTGGGAAAAGAGAAAAAATTCATGTATGTTCCCAA
Source organism: Lolium multiflorum (assembly GCA_030979885.1). Taxonomy (NCBI): domain Eukaryota; kingdom Viridiplantae; phylum Streptophyta; class Magnoliopsida; order Poales; family Poaceae; genus Lolium; species Lolium multiflorum. Next base: position 407,983,840 of record CM061750.1, read on the forward strand.
GGTACCTAAGCCAAAACCCCATAATATGTTTAAAATTGATAAAACTTTTAGTACAAGTAATAGTGATTTACATGTTGAATCATCTCCATGGGTATCTAAAGTGCCTATTTTGACAAATTATGTGTTAGAGGAAGTAATTGATCTTGATACTTCTTTACTTGATAATACTTGACGCCAGCTATTTTTCTGCGCCTAGCTGAAAGGCGTTAAAGAAAAGCTCTCTTGGGAGATAACCCATGTTTTATTTCTATAATTTTTCTTTTGTTGAGTCTTGGAAGTTGTTACATCTGTAATAACCTCTCTGTATCATTTTTATTTCGTTTTTGTGCCAAGAATAGCCTTTAATAGGAAGAAAGTAAGATTTGGGGTAGTTGCTCTCCTGCAACATATTCTGTCCTGTCACCATAAAAATTCGTATTCACAGCCAGAGCAGAATTTTGAGCTGCCAATTTTTGTCTAACTTTTGTTAGTTGAACACTTTTCGATCTGAGCAACAGAAGATTTTCGGAAAAAATCGATCTTTACGTGTTGTTCTGTTTTGACAGATTTCTGCCACTATTTGCATTGCCTCTTAATCTCTTTATTTTGAGTTCTTTTAAGCAAAGAACTTTTTGAAGAAGTTGATATAGTAGCTAATGTTTTAATAGATGTTTGATATGTGTTAGAAGTGAACCCAAGTGGATTTGTTATTTTGATTGTACTAATGCTGCTAATAATAATTGTGTGAAGTTTTGTATGAAAGAAGTTTTCAAGTGTAGGGAGAAAAGAATGATGTAATGAGTTGAAAAATGGACGAAAGCTCAACCTTGGGGATGCCCCTGCCACTCCAAGAAATATCCAAGAGGTACAAGAATAAAATCTATAATTGGAGCTAGGAGACGCTAAATGAGGTGAAACCAGTTTTGCTGAAAAGAGGGGGACAAGAGCTACCTCCACACATGGTGAAAACATGGAAACAATTGAAGGATGATTTATAATGAATATAGAGGTGTAACCTCTCAATACGGTAAACCGGAAAAATCATCCAACTCGAACATGCAACATGCGATGCATCCGGAATCCGTTTCAGATGAGCTAGAGCTTATCATGAGAATGAACACAAGATCTAAAACATCTCATGGATACGAACCAAAAACAACCAAGAAAAATGATGCAATGCATGCAAGGTTTGAGCTCTCTCTGATGATGCGACCATCTATCCTACCGAGCACAAACCTTGACCTTGAGCGTTCCACTCGAGCCGACAAGCTCCGTCTTCATCCTTCTTCAACCTTCTACATGTCACCGTCTTCATCCAACATACACGCCACCGTCTTCATCCATATTCTACGTCGTCTTCATCCCTCTTCATCTTCTACACCATCTTCGTCCTTTTTCGACACCGTCTTCTTCATCGAACTCGATATTCTTCATCTTGCAACCTTGATACCAACATATGGCTCAAGCATTGCCTATGGACATGACCTAAGAGAGAATCTCAATACAAACATTAGTCCGTAGGGATTGTCATCAATTACCAAAACCACACATGGGGGCTCCATGTCCTTTCAGTGTGGGTGATGGCGCGTAGTCGACACGTCCGTTGGGAACCCCAAGAGGAAGGTGTGATGCGCACAACAGTAAGTTTTCCCTCAGTAAGAAACCAAGGTTATCGAACCAGTAGTAGTCAAGGAAGCACGTGAAGGTTGTTGGTGGCGGAGTGTAGTGCGGCGCAACACCAGGATTCCGGCGCCAACGTGGAACTGCACAACACAATCAAAGTACTTTGCCCCAACGTAACATTGAGGTTGTCAATCTCACCGGCTTGTTGTAAACAAAGGATTAGATGTATAGTGTGGATGATGATGGTTGTTTGCGAAGAACAGTAAAGAACAATTGCGGTAGATTGTATTTCGGATGTAAAGATTGGACCGGGGTCCACAGGTTCACTAGTGGTGTCTCTCCCATAAGATAACAGAGATGTTGGGTGAACAAATTACAGTTGGGCAATTGACAAATAAAGAAGGCATAATAATGCACATACATATATCATGATGAGTACTATGAGATTTAATCAGGGCATTACGACAAAGTACATAGACCGCTATCCAGCATGCATCTATGCCTAAAAAGTCCACCTTCAGGTTATCATCCGAACCCCTTCCGGTATTAAGTTGCAAACAACAGACAATTGCATTAAGTATGGTGCGTAATGTAATCAACACAAATATCCTTAGACAAAGCATTGATGTTTTATCCCTAGTGGCAACGGCACATCCACAACCTTAGAACTTTCTGTCACTGTCCCAGATTCAATGGAGGCATGAACCCACTATCGAGCATAAATACTCCCTCTTGGAGTCACAAGTATCAACTTGGCCAGAGCCTCTACTAGCAACTGAGAGCATGCAAGAACATAAACAACATATATGATAGATTGATAATCAACTTGACATAGTATTCAATATTTATCGGATCCCAACAAACACAACATGTAGGATTACAAATAGATGATCTTGATCATGATAGGCAGCTCACAAGGTCTAACATGATAGCACAATGAGGAGAAGACAACCATCTAGCTACTGCTATGAACCCATAGTCCAGGGTGAACTACTCACACATCGATCCGGAGGCGATCATGGCGATGAAGAGCCCTCCGGAGATGATTCCCCTCTCGGCAGGGTGCCGGAGGCGATCTCCTGAATCCCGAGATGGGATTGGCGGCGGCGTCTGGAAGGTTTTCCGTATCGTGGCTCTCGTCCCGGGGTGTCGCGACGAAGGCTTTAAGTAGGCGGAAGGGAGGAGTCGGAGGAGTCACGGGGGCCCCACGCTAGGGCCGCGCGGGCCCCTCTGGGCCGCGCCGCCCTAGTGTGGCGGCGCCCCGTGGCCCCACTTCGTTTCTCCCTCGGTCTTGGAAGCTTCGTGGAAAAATAGAACCTGGGCGTTGATTTCGTCCAATTCCGAGAATATTTCCTTACTAGGATTTCTGAAACCAAAAGCAGAAAACAGCAACTGGCTCTTCGACATCTCGTCAATAGGTTAGTGCCGGAAAATGCATAATAATGACATATAATGTGTATAAAACATGTGAGTATCATCATAAAAGTAGCATGGAACATAAGAAATTATAGATACGTTTGGGACGTATCAAGCATCCCCAAGCTTAGTTCCTACTCGCCTCGAGTAGGTAAACGATAACAAAGATAATTTCTGAAGTGACATGCTATCATAATCTTGATCATACTATTGTAAAGCATATGAGATGAATGCAGCGATTCGAAGCAATGGTGAAGATAATGAGTAAACAAATGAATCATATAGCAAAGACTTTTCATGAATAATACTTTCAAGACAAGCATCAATAAGACTTGCATAAGAGTTACTCATAAAGCAATAAATTCAAAGTAAAGGCATTGAAGCAACACAAAGGAAGATATAAGTTTCAGCGGTTGCTTTCAACTTCAACATATTTATCTCATGGATAATTGTCAACACAAAGTAATATAACAAGTGCAATAGGTAAACATGTAAGAATCAATGCACACAGTTGATACAAGTGTTTGCTTCTAGGATAGAAAGAAGTAGGTAAACTGACTCAACAATAAAGTAGAAGATAGGCCCTTCGCAGAGGGAAGCATGGATTACTATATTTGTGCTAGAGCTTTTCATTTTGAAAACAAGAAACAATTTTGTCAACGGTAGTAATAAAGCATATGTGTTATGTATAAGATATCCTATAAGTTGCAAGCCTCATGCATAGTATACCAATAGTGCTCGCACCTTGTCCTAATTAGCTTGGATTAACATGGATTATCATTGCATAGCATATGTTTCAACCAAGTGTCACAAAGGGGTACCTCTATGCCGCCTGTACAAAGGTCTAAGGAGAATGTTCGCATTGGATTTCTCGCTTTTGATTATTCTCAACTTAGACATCCATACCGGGACAACATAGACAACAGATAATGGACTCCTCTTTAATGCATAAGCATTCAACAACAATTAAAATTCTCATAAGAGATTGAGGATTGATTGTCCAAACTGAAACTTCCACCATGGATCATGGCTTTAGTTAGCGGCCCAATGTTCTTCTCTAACAATATGCATACTCAAACCATATGATCATGAAAATCGCCCTTACTTCAGACAAGACGAACATGCATAGCAACTCACATGATATTCAACAAAGGTAAAAGTTGATGGCGTCCCCAGAAACATGGTTACCGCTCAACAAGCAACTTATTAAGAAATAAGACACATAAGTACATATTCTTCACCACAATAGTTTTTAAGGCTATTTTTCCCATGAGCTATATATTGTAAAGACAAAGGATAGAATTTTTAAAGGTAGCACTCAAGTAATTTACTTTGGAATGGCGGAGAAATACCATGTAGTAGGTAGGTATGGTGGACGCAAATGGCATAGTGTTTGGCTCAAGGATTTGGATGCACGACAAAATTCCTCTCAATACAAGGCTAGGCTAGCAAGGTTGTTTGAAGAAAACTCAAGTATAAAACGGTGCAGCAAGACTCACATATGAACATATTGTAAGTATTATAAGACTTTACATTGTCTCCTTGTTGTTCAAACACCTTAACCAGAAAATATCTAGACTCTAGAGATCAATCATGCAAACCAAATTTTAACAAGCTCTATGTAGTTCTTCATTAATGGGTACAAAGTACATGATGCAAGAGCTTAAACATGATCTATATGAGCACAACAATTTTCCAAGTATCAAATTATTCAAGACATTATACCATTTACCACATGCGGCATTTTCCGTTTCCAACCATATAACAATGAATGAAATAGTTCAACTTTCGCAATGAACATTAAGAATAAAGCTAAGAACATATGTGTTCATACGAAACAGCGGAGCGTGTCTCTCCCAAACAAATAATGCTAGGATCCGATTTTATTCAAACAAAAACAAAAACAAAAACAAACAGACGCTCCAAGTAAAGCACATAAGATGTGACGGAATAAAAATATAGTTTCACTAGAGGTGACCTGATAAGTTGTCGATGAAGAAGGGATGCCTTGGGCATCCCCAAGCTTAGATGCTTGAGTCTTCTTAAAATATGCAGGGATGAACCACGGGAGAATCCCCAAGCTTAGACTTTTCACTCTTCTTAATCATATTGTATCATCCTCCTCTCTTGACCCTTGAAAACTTCCTCCACACCAAACTCAAAACTAATTCATTAGAGGGTTAGTGCATGATTGAAAATTCATATATTCAGAAGTGACATAATCATTCTTAACACTTCTGGACATTGCACAAAGCTACTGAAAGTTAATGGAACAAAGAAATCCATCAAACATAGCAAAACAGGCAATGCGAAATAAAAGGCAGAATCTATCAAAACAGAACAGTCCGTAAAGACGAATTTTTTAGAGGCACCAAATTTGCTCAGATGAAAATGCCCAAATTGAATGAAAGTTGCGTACATATCTGAGGATCACGCACGTAAATTGGCAGATTTTTATAAATTTTCTACAGCAGGGGCGGCTCAATTTCGTGACAGCAAGAAATCTGTTCCTGCGCAGTAATCCAAATCTAGTATTGACTTTACTATCAAAGACTTTACTTGGCACAACAATGCAATAAAATAAAGATAAGGAGAGGTTGCTACAGTAGTAACAACTTCCAAGACTCAAATATAAAACAAAAGTGCAGAAGTAAAATAATGGGTTGTCTCCCATAAGCGCTTTCTTTAACGCCTTTCAGCTAGGCGCAGAAAGTGTGAATCAAGTATTATCAAGAGATGAAGCATCAACATCATAATTTGTTCTAATAATAGAATCATAAGGTAACTTCATTCTCTTTCTAGGGAAGTGTTCCATACCTTTCTTAAGAGGAAATTGATATTTAATATTACCTTCCTTCATATCAATGGTAGCACCAACAGTTCGAAGAAAAGGTCTTCCCAATATAATGGGACAAGATGCATTGCATTCAATATCCAAGACAACAAAATCAACGGGGACAAGGTTATTGTTAACCATAATACATTATCAATCCTCCTCAAAGGTTTCTTTATAGCATTATCAGCAAGATTAACATCCAAATAACAGTTTTTCAATGGTGGCAAGTCAAGCATATCATAGATTTTCTTAGGCATAACAGAAATACTTGCACCAAGATCACATAAAGCATTACAATAAAAATCATTGACCCTCATCTTAATGATGGGCTCCCAACCATCTTCTAACTTCCTAGGAATAGAAGTTTCAAGTTTTAGTTTCTCTTCTCTAGCTTTTATGAGAGCATTTGTAATATGTTTTGTAAAGGCCAAATTTATAGCACTAGCATTGGGACTTTTAGCAAGTTTTTGTAAGAACTTTATAACTTCAGAGATGTGACAATCATAAAAATCTAAACCATTATGATCTACAGCAATGGGATCATTGTCCCCAATATTTTGAAAAATTTCAGCAGTTTTATCACAAACAATTTCAGCAGTTTTAGCAGTTTCAGGCAATTTTGCACGCTTTGCACTAGGAGTAGAAACATTGCCAACACCAATTATTTTACCATTGATAGTAGGAGGTGTAGCAACATGTGAATCATTAACATTACTAGTGGTGGTGATAGTCCAAACTTTAGCTACATTATTCTCTTTAGCTAGTTTTTCATTTTCTTCTCTTTCCACCTAGCATGCAATTCAGCCATCAATCTAATATTCATTAATTCGAACTTGGATGGCATTTGCTGTAGTAACAATTTTATTATCAATATCCTTATTAGGCATAACTTTCAATTTTAAAAGATCAACATCAGAGGCAAGACTATCAACCTTAGAAGCAAGAATATCAATTTTATCAAGCTTTTCCTCAACAGATTTGTTAAAAGCAGTTTGTGTACTAATAAATTCTTTAAGCATGGCTTCAAGACCAGGGGTACACTCCTATTATTGTTGTAAGAATTCCCATAAGAATTACCATAACTATTACCATTAGCAGAAGGATATGGCCTATAGTTGTTACCAGAATTATTCCTATAAGCATTGTTGTTGAAATTATTACTTCTAATGAAGTTCACATCAACATGTTCTTCTTGGGAAACCAATGAAGCTAAAGGAACATTATTAGGATCAACATTAGATCTACCATTCACAAGCATAGTCATAATAGCATCAATCTTATCACTCAAGGAGGAGGTTTCTTCAACAGAATTTACCTTCTTACCTTGTGGAGCTCTTTCCGTGTGCCATTTAGAGTAATTTGTCATCATATCATCAAGAATCTTTGTTGCTTCCCCCAAAGTGATGGACATAAAGGTACCTCCAGCAGCTGAATCCAATAGGTTCCGCGAAGAAAAATTCAATCCTGCATAAAAGGTTTGGATGATCATCCAAGTAGTTAGTCCATGGGTAGGGCAATTCTTCACCAAAGATTTCATTCTCTCCCATGCTTGAGCAACATGTTCATTATATAATTGCTTAAAATTCATTATGCTACTTCTCAAAGATATAATTACATTTAGTCCATCAGGGAGGATAATATCTACCAATAAAAGCATCCTTACATTTAGTCCATGAATCAATACTATTTCTAGGCAGAGATAGCAACCAATCTTTAGCTCTTCCTCTTAAGGAGAAAGGAAACAATTTTAATTTTATAATGTCACCATCTACATCCTTATACTTTTGCATTTCACATAGTTCAACAAAATTATTAAGATGGGCAGCAGCATCATCAGAACTAACACCAGAAAATTGCTCTCTCATAACAAGATTTAGTAAAGCAGGTTTAATTTCAAAGAATTCTGCTGTAGTAGCAGGTGGAGCAATAGGTGTGCATAAGAAATCATTATTATTTGTGCTAGTGAAGTCACACAACTTAGTATTCTCAACAGTACCCATTTTAGCAGTAGTAAATAAAGCAAACTAAATAAAGTAAATGCAAGTAACTAATTTTTTTGTGTTTTTAATATGGAGAACAAGACAGTAAATAAAGTAAAACTAGCAACTAATTTTTGTGTGTTTTTGATATAAGAGCAAACAAAGCAGTAAATAAAGTAAAACAAAGCAAGACAAAAACAAAGTAAAGAGATTGGATGTGGGAGACTCCCTTGCGGCGTGTCTTGATTTCCCAAACGGCGCCAAAAAAGTCTTGATGGCGTGTAGTCGACACGTCCGTTGGGAACCCCAAGAGGAAAGTGTGATGCGCACGGCAGCAAGTTTTCCCTCAGAAAAAACCAAGGTTATCGAACCCGTAGGAGTCAAGGAAGCACGTGAAGGTTGTTGGTGGCGGAGTGTAGTGCGGCGCAACACCAGGGATTCCGCGCCAACGTGGAACCTGCACAACACAATCAAAGTACTTTGCCCCAACGTAATAGTGAGGTTGTCAATCTCACCGGCTTGTAAACAAAAGATTATATGTATAGTGTGGATGATGATGGTTGTTTGCGAAGAAGTAAAGAACAATTGCAGTAGATTGCTTAGTTGTAAGGAATGGACCGGGGTCCACAGTTCACTAGTGGTGTCTCTCTGATACGCGTACAGCACGCGTCCGTTGGGAACCCCAAGAGGAAGGTGTGATGCGTACAACGACAAGTTTTCCCTCAGAAAGAAACCAAGGTTTATCGAACCAGGAGGAGCCAAGAAGCACGTTGAAGGTTGATGGCGGCGAGATGTAGTGCGGCGCAACACCAGGGATTCGGCGCCAACGTGGAACACACAACACAACCAAGGTACTTTGCCCCAACGAAGCAGTGGGGTTGTCAATCTCAGCTTGCTGTAACAAAGGATTAGATGTATAGTGTGGATGATGATTGTTTGCGAAGAACAGTAGAACAAGTATTGCAGTAGATTGTATTCGATGTAAAAGAATGGACCGGGGTCCACGGTTCACTAGAGGTGTCTCTCCCATAAGATAGCATGTTGGGTGAACAAATTACAGTCGGGCAATTGACAAATAGAGAGGGCATAACAATGCACATACATGACATGATGAATATTGTGAGATTTAATTGGGCATTACGACAAAGTACATAGACCGCTATCCAACATGCATCTATGCCTAAAAAGTCCACCTTCAGGTTATCATCCGAACCCCTTCCAGTATTAAGTTGCAAAACCAGAGACAATTGCATTAAGTATGGTGCGTGTATAATCAATAACTACATCCTCGGACATAGCATCAATGTTTTATCCCTAGTGGCAACAGTACATCCATAACCTTAGAGGTTTCTGTCACTCCCCCAGATTCACGGAGACATGAACCCACTATCGAGCTACTGCTATGGACCCAACATAGAGTAATACAGATAGATGATCTTGATCATGTTAGGCAGCTCACAAGATCCAACAATGAAGCACAATGAGGAGAAGACAACCATCTAGCTACTGCTATGGACCCATAGTCCAGGGGTGAACTACTCACTCATCACTCCGGAGGCGACCATGGCGGTGTAGAGTCCTCCGGAGATGAATCCCTCTCCCCGGGGTGCCGGAGGTGATCTCCGTCCCCCGAGATGGGATTGGCGGCGGCGGCGTCACTGGTAAGGTTTCGTATCGTGGCTCTCGTACGGGGACTCGCGACGAAGGCTTTAAGTAGGCGGAAGGGCAACGCGGGGGGCCACACGAGGGCCCCACACGCCAGGGCCGCGCGGCCAGACCAGGCCGCGCCGCCTCACGTGTGGCGGCCTCGTGGCCCCACTTCCTTTCCCCCTCGGTCTTCTGGAAGCTTCGTGGCAAAATAGGACCCTGGGCGTTGATTTCGTCCAATTCCGAGAATATTTCATTTGTAGGATTTCTGAAACCAAAAACAGCAGAAAACAACAACTGGCTCTTCGGCATCTCGTTAATAGGCTAGTGCCGGAAAATGCATAAATACGACATATAATGTGTATAAAACATGTAGATACCATCAATAATGTGGCATGGAACATAAGAAATTATCGATACGTCAGACGTATCAGCATCCCCAAGCTTAGTTCCTGCTCGTCCCGAGCAGATAAAATAACAAAGATAATTTAGAGTGACATGCCATCATAACCTTGATCATACTATTGTAAACATATGTAATGAATGCAGCGATCAAAACAATGGTAATGACATGAGTAAACAATGAATCATAAAGCAAAGACTTTTCATGAATAGTACTTCAAGACAAGCATCAATAAGTCTTGCATAAGAGTTAACTCATAAAGCAATAAATCAAAGTAAAGGTATTGAAGCAACACAAAGGAGATTAAGTTTCAGCGGTTGCTTTCAACTTATAACATGTATATCTCATGGATAATTGTCAACATAGAGTAATATAACAAGTGCAATATGCAAGTATGTAGGAATCAATGCACAGTTCACACAAGTGTTTGCTTCTTGAGGTGGAGAGAAATAGGTGAACTGACTCAACATAAAAGTAAAAGAAAGGTCCTTCAAAGAGGAAAGCATCGATTGCTATATTTGTGCTAGAGCTTCTATTTTGAAAACGAGAAACAATTTTGTCAACGGTAGTAATAAAGCATATGTATCATGTAAATTATATCTTACAAGTTGCAAGCCTCATGCATAGTATACTAATAGTGCCCGCACCTTGTCCTAATTAGCTTGGACTACCGGGATCATCGCAATACACATGTTTTAACCAAGTGTCACAAAGGGGTACCTCCATGCCGCCTGTAAAAGGTCTAAGGAGAAAGCTCGCATTTTGGATTTCTCGCTTTTGATTATTCTCAACTTAGACATCCATACCGGGACAACATGGACAACAGATAATGGACTCCTCTTTAATGCATAAGCATGTAGCAACAATTAGTGTTCTCATATGAGATTGAGGATATATGTCCAAAACTGAAACTTCCACCATGATTCATGGCTTTAGTTAGCGGCCCAATGTTCTTCTCTAACAATATGCATGCTCTAACCATTAAAGTGGTAGATCTCTCTTACTTCAGACAAGACGGACATGCATAGCAACTCACATGATATTCAACAAAGAGTAGTTGATGGCGTCCCCAGAAACATGGTTATCGCACAACAAGCAACTTAATAAGAGATAAAGTGCATAAGTACATATTCAATACCACAATAGTTTTTAAGCTATTTGTCCCATGAGCTATATATTGCAAAGGTAAAGAATGGAAATTTTAAAGGTAGCACTCAAGCAATTTACTTTGGAATGGCGGAGAAATGTAGTAGGTAGGTATGGTGGACACAAATGGCATAGTGGTTGGCTCAAGGATTTTGGATGCATGAGAAGTATTCCCTCTCGATACAAGGTTTAGGCTAGCAAGGTTATTTGAAACAAACACAAGGATGAACTGGTGCAGCAAAACTCACATAAAAGACATATTGTAAACATTATAAGACTCTGCACCGTCTTCCTTGTTGTTCAAAACTCAATACTAGAAATTATCTAGACTTTAGAGAGACCAAATATGCAAACCAAATTTAGCAAGCTCTAGGTGTTTCTTCATTAATGGGTGCAAAGTATATGATGCAAGAGCTTAAACATGAGCACAACAATTGCCAAGTATCAAATTATTCAAGACATTTTAGAATTACTACATGTAGCATTTCCCGATTCCAACCATATAACAATTTAACGAAGAAGATTCAACCTTCGCCATGAATACTATGAGTAAAGCCTAAGGGCATATTTGTCCATAAGCAACAGCGGAGCGTGTCTCTCTCCCAATGAATGCTAGGATCCATTTTATTCAAACAAAAACAAAAACAAACCGACGCTCCAAGTAAAGCACATAAGATGTGATGGAATAAAAATATAGTTTCAGGGGATGAACCTGATAATGTTGTCGATGAAGAAGGGGATGCCTTGGGCATCCCCAAGCTTAGACGCTTGAGTCTTCTTAAAATATGCAGGGGTGAACCACCGGGGCATCCCCAAGCTTAGAGCTTTCACTCTCCTTGATCATATTGCATCATTTCCCTCTCTTGATCCTTGAAAACTTCCTCCACACCAAACTCGAAACAACTCATTAGAGGGTTAGTGTACAATAAAAATTAACATGTTCAGAGGTGACACAATCATTCTTAACACTTCTGGACATTGCATAAAGCTACTGGACATTAATGGAACAAAGAAATTCATCCATCATAGCAAAAGAGGCAATGCGAAATAAAAGGCAGAATCTGTCAAAACAGAACAGTCCGTAAAGATTGATTTTATTGAGGCACCAGACTTGCTCAAATGAAAATGCCCAAATTGAATGAAAGTTGCGTACATATCTGAGGATCACGCACGTAAATTGGCATATTTTTCTGAGCTACCTACAGAGAGGCAGGTCGAAATTCGTGACAGCAAAGAAATCTGTTACTGCGCAGTAATCCAAATCTAGTATGAACCTTACTATCAAAGACTTTACTTGGCACAACAATGCACAAAACTAAGATAAGGAGAGGTTGCTACAGTATTAAACAACTTCCAAGACTCAAATATAAAATAAAGGTACTGTAGTAAAAACATGGGTTGTCTCCCATAAGCGCTTTTCCTTAACGCCTTTCAGCTAGGCGCAGAAAGTGTGTATCAAGTATTATCAAGAGACGAAGTGTCAACATCATAAGTTGTTCTAATAATAGAATCATAAGGTTACTTCATTCTCTTTCTAGGGAAGTGTTCCATACCTTTCTTGAGAGGAAATTGATATTTAATATTGGGATTTCTAGTTTCGTGCCCCTGGTTCGTTAGTTGTACTCAGTTTTTCCCACCTCTTAACTTTTCCTCAGTTTTCCCCTCCCTCTAGTTTGAAACCCCTCGCAGACGCTCGGACGGGAGGGTTGCCGTCTGGTCAGAGGCCTTCCGTTACCGGTGACGGCTAGGGAGCCGCGGTGGTTTTGACTTGACCGTTGCTTTCGAAATGTGTTGACTATTGACTGGAAGAGCTGACCCAAAGCTTTCCCCTCCGCCCGAGACTGGAGGAGCTCACACACCGCCCCTCCGCCGCCACGCCATCCTGCCCACCTACCTTATGGCGTCGTCCGCCGCCGAGCCGCCCCCGCCCCCACCACCACCCCCGGGAGGCGGAGAGGGATCCGCCTCCACCAGATCTAGATCTACCCCTGTCGCGGTAGAGTTTGTATATCCGTCTGGTGTACCGCCTCTTCCCGTCAGCCGCGGAGAAGATTGGGAATCGGAGGGATCTAACGCATGGATTCCATCTGGGTAAGCATCGTCTGCCTATGTGAATTAACAGTAGGCAGTTTTTGAGCGCCAATCGTTGTTGCTCAACTAACTGCGTTGCTTTTCGAATAGGATGGATCCAGCGCTGGCTTTTCGGCTGGTGGTTAGGCTGGATTCTAGCTTTACGCGTGATTCTAAACGCTGTAAGAATGGGTTTAACTTCCCTGCGGTGGTTGCAACCACCATCTCGTTAACGGATTTCAAAGCTAACATCTACGATAAGTACACCTGGAGCTCTCTCGATGCAGTTCATTTCGAATATTTCAACAGCACGGAGCGAAGATTTGTTCCACTAATTTCCGACGACGATCTGGGAATTCTTTTTGCTTTGAATGCTTCTTGCCGGTTCGGTAAAATTCGTATCCATGTGGACAGGGGCCAGGCATCATCTGGTGTTGGGGCATCATCAGGTGGTCGGGCATCATGTCTCTCTACTGCTGCTGCCTCTGCTAATAGTGTGCGCCGTGGCGCTCCTTGTAGGTCCACAGCAGCACCATCTGTCCCCAGTGCTAGTGGTAGCCAGATCGTTCGTACGGTCGATGTGGAGGACGATGCAGACATTGAGGATCAGCCTCCTCAAGATGATGAGGATGAGTTGATGTTTCCTGAATTGGTAGATCGATGCAGTAAGCAGGCAATGGAGGATCAATACATGGAAGATATGGCTTTTGGTGCCAGATTTGATGACACTGATGATGAAGAGAAGAATGAGAATGATGACAGCCTCGTTTTAGCCGATTACGAAGGTGAAGACTTGCCAACAATTGAGTGGAACAGGGAGAATCCCCAGCTTGTAGAAGGCACCGTGTTTCAAACGATGATGGACTGCCGTAATGCAATTACTACATATCACATTCTCACTAAGAATAATTTTGAGGTTATTAAAAGTGAGCCAGGTAGGTTCACAATTAAATGCCCATACCTAAGGTGTAGGTTTAGGCTGCATGCATCCACAATGCGCAGAAGCAGCTTGGTTCAGGTACTACGCCAACCAGTTGTGTATTTAGATCACGGTGTAAAATTTGTTATCTATTACTGACATCCCTTATCATTATGTTTCAGATAAAGAAGAATAAGGAGATCCATAGGTGTCCACCTCTAGGGGGAGAGCCAGAGCTGAAAACAAAGCTAGCGAAGACTAGGTGGTTGGCAGATATAATCCTAGATTGGCTGAGAGAAAATCCTTCACTTGGTCCAACAGCACTCGTAAAAAAGGTGGTTGAGAAGTATAAAATGGAAGTACCTTACATGAGGATGTTCTATGCAAAGGAAATGGCTCTTGACAAGATCAATGGTCCATGGAATGAAAGCTTTCAGTTGCTTTACACTTTCAAAGCTGAAGTGGAGATGGCTAGTCCAGGCAGTGTTGTAGCGATAGACAAGCATACAGTTCCCTACAAATTGAAAAGCGGGAAGGTAATGCACAAGGAATGTTTTAGAAGGGCTTTTGTTTGTTTCAAAGCTTGCTGGAAAGGCTTTTTGGACGGTTGCAGGCCTTATTTGGCCGTGGATGCATCAGCTCTTCATGGCAGGTTTAAAGGACAGCTAGTTGCTGCTACTGCAGTTGATGGACATAATTGGATGTTCCCTGTTGCTTATGGGGTTTTGGAGGTTGAGTCACAGGAAAGTTGGACTTGGTTTCTGCAGAATTTGCGCGACCTTATAGGTCATCCACCAGGACTTGTTATCCACACAGACGCTTGCAAAGGTTTGGAGACTGCAGTAGAAGCAGTATTCCCTGGAGTGGAGCATAGGGAATGTATGCGACACTTGGTACAGAATTTTACAAAGAAATTCAAGGGTAAAGTTTTTACTGACAACCTATGGCCAGCTTCATACACATGCAGCTCTAGGAAGCATCTGTTTCATTTGGATGTGTTGTATAAACAAAAACCTGGGGTGAAGGAGTACTTGGATGAACATCATGGTAGGGTGTGGTCAAGAAGCCAATTCAATGAAATTTGCAAGGTAGACTATGTAACAAGTAACCTTGCGGAGAGTTTCAATTCAAAGGTCAAGTCATTGAAAGGGCTTATGCTGTGGCAAATATTTGATAAGATTAGGCAGATGATCATGATAAAGATCGATCTGCGTCAAAGAATTGCATCCACAAATTATGTTGGCCATCTCATGCTCCCATCTTTGATTAAGTCTTTGCATTCCAGGGCAAAACAATTGAGGATGCAATGCGTCAGAAAAGGAATGGAGGCTGAGGTAACCTACACTGACAAAGAAAACAGGCAGTGGAGGTATCCAGTGAGTTTGGTTGATAGGACATGCCATTGTAGGGGATGGCAGATCCGTGGGATACCCTGCATACACGCATTGTTTTTCATGAGTGTTATAGGGGGTGAAGATGGTGAAGTTGATCAGTATGTGTCAGAGTATTTCTCTGTTGCCAAATTTAGGGCTGCATATGCTATGAATGTTCCTACCTTGTTGGGAAAAGACCAATGGATGAAAGTCGATCCAGGCTTCAAACTGTACTCTCCAGTATTGACTAGACCGGCAGGTAGGCCGAGGAAGAATAGGATCAGAGCTAGTGCAGAGGGTGGTGCACCGATTCGAAAACGTAAGTGCAAACGTTGTGGAATCCCTGGACACATTGCTAGGCTTTGTAAAAATGGAGTTGACCCAGCTTTTGGAATGGAAGATCAGGCGGGAGCAGAAAATGCAGAGGAGAATGAAGCAGCAATTCAACTTGAGATTGAAGCAGCAGTTCAACATGAGGAGATTGAAGCAGCAACAGAGGAGATTGAAGCAGCAGTTCAACATGAGGAGATTGAAGCAGCAAATGCAGAGGAGATTGAAGCAGCAGTTCAACATGAGGAGATTGAACCGATGGATCGAGAGCGGAGGGAACAGATGGATGTAGAGCTGCTTGAACCGATGGATCGAGAGCAGAGGGAACAGATGGATGTAGAATGGCTTCAACCGATGAGTCTAGAGGAGAGGGAACAGTATAGTCGAGAATGCCTCGAAAGTAGTAAGGCCATGATAGAAGCTAACTTCGAAGAGTACATGGCAGAAGAAAAAGCACAAGCTTTGCAGAAGAAGAAGAACAAGAAAGAGGGCAAAAGGAAGGTAGACACCGGTAATATCCCTGGTAGGGTTACCCGGAGTAAGGTGGTGGCCCCAGCGAGTCACACCAGGAGCAAGAGAAAGATTTTATTCTGAACAACTAATTTGAATTTGTATGAACAATTTGTATTGGGGTTCCCTTTGTATTGGGATCCCTTTGTGTTGAACAATTTGTATTGGGGTTCCCTTTGTATTGAGGATGCCTTTGTGTTGAACAATTTGAATTTGTATGAACAATTTGTATTGGGGATGCCTTTGTGTTCAACAATTTGAATTTGTATGAACAATTTGTATGCCACATTTAAGCCACATTTATCATTTTCTCTAGGGTTTAAGGTTTTAGGGTTTTAGGGTTCAATTCAAAATAATTCAAAACATGGTGGAACCTTCCCATGGAGCCTTGTTATGTTACCTACAACCTAGAGAAATAATAATGGAAAAGGAAATATAGAGATATGAAGTTTTTATGCCAAAAGCTTCAAAACCACTTCCTAGTCCATGAGCTACTAGATATGAAGATGCAGGGCTTTCTGCTCAATACACCTCCCAAATACCCACTATGCTTACAAACTTTGTCCAAATGAGTCCAAATTCGTCACACTTGTGTATCTTTGAGTTGCAAACAATATCTAGTCGGCCAAAATGTAATATATTGTTCAAATAACACAATTTTACAATTTTTATGCCAAAAGCTTCAATTTCCCTTAGTCCCTTTATTATTTGGGTGCCCCTGTTTTACTTAGTGTTACTCAGTTTTCCCCCTCCGGGCCCACTTGTTTTACTCAGTCCTACTCAGTTTTGCCCTTCCGATAAACATTTCCTCACTTTTCCCCCTCTTAGTTCTACTCAGTTTTCCTAACTTGTACTCACTGGCTGATCTCTGATTGGTCGAGATGTATGTCACACGGATCTTGGTTGGTTGAAAGCTCAACGAACGCTTGCACCGTTCGATCATTTATGATCGGACGGCCTGTATCTCTCTCTACCACGATGGACGCATACGGAGACAAGAGCAGAGCACATACCTACCAACCCTGGCAGTCGCATATTCCAGTCGCATCTTCCTCTCTCGTATTTCCTCTCTTACTCCGGCGGTCGCGGCGGATCTCTAACCGTGCGTGCGCCGGCGTGCGGCGGCGCGGATCTAACCGTGCGTGCGGCGGCGTGCGGCGGCACAGATCTAACCGTGCGTGCGGCTGCGTGCGGCGGCGCGAATCTAACCGTGTGTGCGGCGGCGCGGATCTAACCTGCGTGCGCCGTGGATCTAAGAGTGCCGGTGAGGATCTAACCGTCAGAAATAGTTGAAATGTCTCTCTCTGTCTCACTTTCGATTCTATTCTCAGATCTGTTGAATGATGAAGAACACCAAGACGGCGGCCGTGCCGACAGTGGTCATCGATGCCACGAACATTGAAGCCATCGCCTACAACATCGCTTCGACGGCGCAGACCCAGCCTTCAATGTCGGAGCCTGTTGATGTCTCACTTCCGGTGCCGAGAGTGCGAATCGATGCCAAGACGATTGAAGCCATCGTCTACAACCGCGCTGCAAAGCCGCCGATCCAGCCCTCCGCAGATCCGTCGCTGATGAAGTACACCAAGACAGCGGCGGTTCCGACACTGGTCATCGATGCCACGAACATTGAAGCCATCGCCGATAACATCGCTTCAACGGCGGATGGCGCAGATGACCACCCCTCAGCCGCCCGTCGTCCCGGCCTTTCTTGCCCATCGCTGCGCGGCCGTGTTCGACGCCGCAAATTGGGATAAATTATGATAAATTTGTATTTTTCAATTTCCAATTGGGATAAAATTGTTCGAACTACTACCTCCGTCTCAAAAAAAGCTTCTCCACGTTCTTGATGTGTCCATGTACATCCGTATGTATGATTTGAATTCTATCCCAACTTGATTGGGAAGATATTGATATGTATTTGATCCGGAGGCTGGTACATGCTTTCACTTTTGGGATCCCTTCACTTTTATAAAATGTTCATGCATGCTAAAATTATCGTGCGCATTACTTAGCACAAGTAGGAAATTGTACACCAAAATACAGTGCTTAGAGCCACAACAAAATACAGTGGTTAGAGCCATCTACTGAATAACAATTCTATACTAAATCGTCTACCAGAACCACATAACTGCTAGGACAGGGATGACACCTAATAAAACTGCACAGATGAATCTACTTTTCTCCTCTCCCATCACTTTAAGTTCATGTTCTAGATTTTCTACCACTTGATCAAATACGGCAAGATCTGTCTCAACTCTCAACTTCTCCTTGCGAATAAGCTCTGAATTCTTCTTTTCTTCCTCCACAATACGCTTCAGCTCGAATATCATCAGGTTTTTACGGGCCAATTCATCACCTAAATTGGCCACCTTCTCCTCCAAATCCATCCTCTGGCTACACCACTGGGTTGATTCATCTTGGTATGCAATGTACCATGGATCATCGGCTTGCCTGGCTAACTGTAACAATAATGGAAAAAAGAACAACTGAAATCACTCCAACAGGCCATGGCGGAACTTCAAATTCAACGGTAGTACAGAGAGCTGAAGCTAGATACCTGCACTTCCGACGAGGTAGGAGAAGTAGAACGTGGCCACGACATGATCGAATCCCCACCCTCGCCGGTGTACCCGCTACGACCAGACATTGAGGACTATTTCGTACCTGCAAACTCCAATAAATTACGGGAACCGAATCGATTAGGGGGCGGGGGCGGCAGAACGGATGGTCTTACCAAGCTATACCAATTGGTGCGCGGAACAAATCCCGGTCGTCGTGGGCGGCGGATCTGCTTGCGGCGGACTTTCCTGCGGTGGGTACAATGCGTGCGGACGAAAGAAGTGTTGGAGCCGTGGTTGACGTGCAGCGCCGCAGTTCGTCCGACGCCGCCGGGGGACAGAGCCGGCGGCGCGACGAGGCGCCGGCGATGGCTGCTCCGTCCGACGGTGGGGAACGAGCTGCCAGCGGTTCTCCGGTCTAGCTTAAGAATAATTAATTAGCGAACTTGTTGCTTCTCTCTATGATATTCTCTAAAGACATATATCAGAGCGGCAATATGTGAGTTTCCTGAAAAATAGACGACCCCACTGGTCATTGGCTGCGGAGGCCCCACAGAGCTGGCAATATATGATTTTCTAAATAAATAGACGACCCCACTCGGCAGCAGCCCCACTGAGCGGCAATATATGATTTTCTCTCTAAATAAATAGCGACCCCACTTGGTCATTGGCTGCGGCACCTACAGAGCGGCAATATATGTCTTTTCCGAAAATAGACGACCCCAACGGTCATTGGCTGCGGAGGCCCCACAGAGCGGCAATATATGATTTTCTCTAAATAAATAGACGACCCCACTGGTCATTGGCTGCGGCATATATCAGAGCGGCAATATGTGAGTTTCCTGAAAAATAGACGACCCCACTGGTCATTGGCTGCGGAGGCCCCACAGAGCGGCAATATATGTCTTTTCCTGAAAAATATACGACCCCACTGGTCATTGGCTGCGGCAGCCCATAGAGCGGCCCCATTTGTCATTGGCAGCACCGCGTATAAATCATGAAATAAAACGGCCCACACGTCAGCGATAGATGGATGGCTGCTCCGACGTGTCTCCTGACCCTACCCGTCAGGGAGGAGCTGCCCCTGTGCGGCCCCACCGGTCAGACTAACGGTCAAGGCCTCTGACCTGACGGCAACCGGCCGTTCCAGCACTTGTGCGTGTTTCAAACTAGAGGAGGGGAAAACTGAGGAAAAACTAAGGGACTGGGGAAAACTGAGTACAACTAACGAACCAGGGGCACGAAACTAGAAATCCCTTTAATATTACCTTCCTTCATATCAATGGTAGCACCAACAGTTCGAAGAAAAGGTCTTCCCAATATGATGGGACAAGATGCATTGCATTCAATATCCAAGACAACAAAATCAACGGGGACAAGGTTATTGTTAACGGTAATATGAACATTATTAACTCTCCCCAAAGGTTTCTTTTTAGCATTATCAGCGAGATTAACATCCAAATAACAATTTTTCAATGGTGGCAAGTCAAGCATATCATAGACTTTCTTAGGCATAACAGAAATACTTGCACCAAGATCACATAAAGCATTACAATCAAAATCTTTGACCCTCATTTTAATGATGGGCTCCCAACCATCCTCTAGCTTTCTAGGAATAGAAGTTTCAAGTTTTAGTTTCTCTTCTCTAGCTTTTATGAGAGCATTTGTAATATGTTTTGTGAAAGCCAAGTTTATAGCACTAACATTCGGACTTTTAGCAAGTTTTTGCAAGAACTTTATAACTTCAGAGATGTGGCAATCATCAAAATCTAAATCATTACAATCTAAAGCAATGGGATTATCATCCCCAAGGTTGGAAAAAATTTCAGCAGTTTTATCACAAGCAGTTTCAGCAGTTTTAGCAGTTTCAGGTAATTTTGCGCGCTTTGCACTAGGAGTAGAAACATTGCCAACACCAATTATTTTACCATTAATAGTAGGAGGTGCAGCAACATGTGAATCATTAGCATTGCTAGTGGTGGTAATAGTCCAAACTTTAGCTACACATTTTCCTTTTTAGCTAGTTTTTCATTTTCTTCTCTATCCCACCTAGCACGCAATTCATTTAATCTTATATTCTCATTAATTCTAACTTGGATGGCATTTGCTGTAGTAACAATTTTATTTTCAATATCCCTATTAGGCATAACTTTCGATTTCAAAAGATCAACATCAGAGGCAAGACTATCAACTCTAGAAACAAGAATATCAATTTTATTGAGCTTTTCCTCAACAGATTTGTTAAAAGCAGTTTGTGTACTAATAAATTCTTTAAGCATGGCTTCAAGTCCAGGGGGTGTATTCCTATTATTGTTGTAAGAATTCCCATAAGAATTAGCATAACCGTTACCATTATTATAAGGATATGGCCTATAGTTATTACTAGAATTGTTCCGATAAGCATTGTTGTTGAAATTATTATTTTTAATGAAGTTTACATCAACATGTTCTTCTTGGGCAACCAATGAAGCTAATGGAACATTATTAGGATCAACATTAGTCCTATCATTCGCAAGCATAGACATAATAGCATCAACCTTATCATTCAAGGAAGAGGATTCTTCAACAGAATTTACCTTCTTACCTTGTGGAGCTCTTTCCGTGTGCCATTCAGAGTAATTAACCATCATATTATCAAGAAGCTTTGTTGCTTCACCAAGAGTGATGGACATAAAGGTACCTCCAGCAGCTGAATCCAATAAATTCCGCGAAGAAAAATTTAGTCCTGCATAGAAGGTTTGGATGATCATCCAAGTAGTCAGTCCATGGGTTGGGCAATTTTTAACCAGAGATTTCATTCTTTCCCAAGCTTGAGCAACATGTTCATTATCCAATTGTTTAAAATTCATTATGCTACTTCTCAAAGATATAATTTTAGCAGGGGGATAATATCTACCAATAAAAGCATCCTTGCATTTAGTCCAGGAATCAATACTATTCTTAGGCAGAGATAGCAACCAATCTTTAGCTTTTCCTCTTAATGAGAAAGGAAACAATTTTAATTTTATAATGTCACCATCTACATCTTTATATTTTTGCATTTCACATAGTTCAACAAAATTATTGAGATGGGCAGCAGCATCATCAGAACTAACACCAGAAAATTGCTCTCGCATAACAAGATTTAGTAAAGCAGGTTTAATTTCAAAGAATTCTGCTGTAGTAGCAAGTGGAGCAATAGGTGTGCATAAGAAATCATTATTATTTGTGCTAGTGAAGTCACACAACTTAGTATTTTCAGGGTTGGCCATTTTAGCAGTAGTAAATAAAACAAACTAGATAAAGTAAATGCAAGTAAACTAATTTTTTTGTGTTTTTGATATAGCAAACAAGACAGTAAATAAAGTAAAGCTAGCAACTAATTTTTTTGTGTTTTGATATAATGCAGCAAACAAAGTAGTAAATAAAATAAAGCAAGACAAAAACAAAGTAAAGAGATTGAGAAGTGGAGACTCCCCTTGCAGCGTGTCTTGATCTCCCGTGCAACGGCGCGAGAAAAGAGCTTGATGGCGTGTATTTCACACGTTCGTTAGCAACCCCAAGAGGAAGGTATGATGCGCACAAAGCAAGTTTTCCCTCAGAAAGAAACCAAGGTTTATCGAACCAGGAGGAGCCAAGAAGCACATTGAAGGTTGATGGCGGCGGGATGTAGTGCGGCGCAACACCAGATTCCGGCGCCAACGTGGAACCTCACAACACAACTAAAGTACTTTGCCCCAACGAAACAAAGAGGTTGTCAATCTCACCGCTTGCTGTAACAAAGGATTAACCGAATTGTGTGGAAGATGATTGTTTGCGAGAAAACAGTAAAAAACAAGTATTGCAGCAGATTTGTATTTCAGTATTAAAGAATGGACCGGGTCCACAGTTCACTAGAGGTGTCTCTCCCATAAGATAAAAGCATGTTGGGTGAACAAATTACAGTCGGGCAATTGACAAATAGAGAGGGCATAACAATGCACATACATGGCATGATAAGTATAGTGAGATTTAATTGGGCATTATGACAAAGTACATAGACCGCCATCCAAGCTGCATCTATGCCTAAAAAGTCCACCTTCAGGTTATCATCCGAACCCTTCCGGTATTAAGTTGCAAAGCAACAGACAATTGCATTAAGTATGGTGCGTAATGTAATCAACAACTACATCCTCGGACATAGCGCCAATGTTTTATCCCTAGTGGCAACAGCACAACACAACCTTAGAACTTTCTGTCACTGTCCCAGGTGTCAATGCAGGCATGAACCCACTATCGAGCATAAATACTCCCTCTTGGAGTTTGATACGTCTCCGACGTATCGATAATTTCTTATGTTCTATGCCATATTATTGATGATACCTACATGTTTTATGCACACTTTATGTCATATTCGTGCATTTTCTGGAACTAACCTATTAACAAGATGCCGAAGTGCCAGTTCCTGTTTTCTGCTGTTTTTGGTTTCAGAAATCCTAGTAACGAAATATTCTCGGAATCGGACGAAATCAAGACCCATGTTCCTATTTTCACCGGAAGCATCCAGAACACCCGGAAGGACCAGAGGGGGCACTGGCCCCTGCACCATAGGCCGGCGCGGCCGTGGCCCTGGCCGCGCCGCCATGGTGTGGCCACCTCGACCCTCCGCCCGCCTCTTCGCCTATATAAAGCCTCCGTTGCGAAACCCCCGTGAAACCACGATACGGAAAACCTTCCAGGCCGCCGCCATCGCGAAGCCAAGATCCGGGGGACAGGAGTCTCTGTTCCGGCACCTGCCGAGCGGGGAAGTGCCCCGAAGGCTTCTCCATCGACACCGCTGCCATCTCCACCGCCATCTTCATCACCGCCGCTGCTCCCATGAGGAGGAGTAGTTCTCCATCGAGGCTCGGGGCTGTACCGGTAGCTATGTGGTTCATCTCTCTCCCATGTACTTCAATACAATAATCTCATGAGCTGCCTTACATGATTGAGATTCATATGATGATGCTTGTAATCTAGATGTCACTATGCTAGTCAAGTGAGTTTTACTTATGTGATCTCCGGAGACTCCTTGTCCCACGTGTGTAAAGGTGACGGTGTGTGCACCGTGTGGGTCTCTTAGGCTATATTTCACGAAGTACTTACTCACTGTTATGAATGGCGTAGTGAAGTGCTTATTTATATCTCTTTATGATTGCAATATGTTTTGTATCACAATTTATCTATGTGCTACTCTAGTGATGTGTTATTAAAGTAGTTTTATTCCTCCTGCACGGTGTAATGGTGACAGTGTGTGCATCCGTGTTAGTACTTGGCGTATGCTATGATCATGATCTCTTGTAGATTGTGAAGTTAACTATTGCTATGATTGATGTATGATCTATTCCTCCTACGTGGCGTGAAGTTGACAGTGTGCATGCTATGTTAGTACTTGGTTTAGTCGTGTTGATCTTTCTTGCACTCTAAGGTTACTTAAATATGAACATTGAATTGTGGAGCTTGTTAACTCCGGCATTGAGGGTTCGTGTAATCCTACGCAATGTGTTCATCATCCAACAAGAGTGTAGAGTATGCATTTATCTATTCTGTTATGTGATCAATGTTGAGAGTGTCCACTAGCGAAAGTCTAATCCCTAGGCCTTGTTCCTAAATACGCTATCGTCGCTTGTTTATTTTTTCATCACACACTGCGTTACTACCGCTGCGTTACTACCGCTTGTTTATCGTCCCGGGCAAAGCACTTTTCCGGTGCCGTTGCTACTACTTATTTATACCACCTGTATTTCACTATCTCTTCGCCGAACTAGTGCACCTATTAGGTGTGTTGGGGACACAAGAGACTTCTTGCTTTGTGGTTGCAGGGGTTGCATGAGAGGGATATCTTTGACCTCTTCCTCCCTGAGTTCGATAAACCTTGGGTGATCCACTTAAGGGAAACTTGCTGTTGTTCTACAAACCTCTGCTCTTGGAGGCCCAACACTGTCTACAAGAATAGAAGCTCCCGTAGACATCAGAGTTAAGAGCAAAAACTTGGCCAGAGCCTCTACTACTAACGGAGAGCATGCAAGATCATAAACAACACATATGTAATAACTTGATAATTAACATAACATGGTATTCTCTATCCATAGGATCCCGACAAACACAACATAGAGTATTACATATAGATGATCTTGATCATGTTAGGCAGCTCACAAGATCCAACAATGAAGCACAATGAGGAGAAGACAACCACTAGCTACTGCTATGGACCCATAGTCCAGAGGGTGAACTACTCACATCACTCCGGAGGCGACCATGGCGGTGTAGAGTCCTCCGGGAGATGAATCCCCTCTCCGGCAGTGCCGGAGGAGATCTCCGAATCCCCCGAGATGGGATCGGCGGCGGCGGCGTCTCGCAAGGTTTTCCGTATCGTGGTTTTCCTCGGGTTTCGCGACGGAGGCTTTAAGTAGGCGGAAGGGCGAGTCGGGGGCAGGGGCCCACACGGGGGCTGGGCCCCTTGGCCGCGCCGCCGCCATGTGGTCCTGGCCACCTCGTGGCCCCACTTCGTATGCTCTTCGGTCTTCTGGAAGGTTCATGGCAAAATAGGCCCCTGGGTCTTCGTTTCGTCCAATTCCGAGAATATTTCGCTACTAGGATTTCTGAAACCAAAAACAGCGAAAAAAGAACTGCACTTCGGCATCTTGTTAATAGGTTAGTTCCAAAAATGCACGAAATATGACATAAAGTGTGCATAAAACATGTAGGTATCATCAATAATATGGCATAGAACATAAGAAATTATCGATACGTCGGAGACGTACTACTCACACATCGATCCGAGACAAGGCGTATGAAGAGGAGAAGAGATCTCTCCGTGTGGTGCAATTGATCGAACCCCAGATGGGATTGCTGCGGCGGCGTCCAGGATTCCGTATCGAGCTCTGTGGCATTCGCGACGAAGGCTTTAAGTAGGCGGAAGGGGGCGGAGTCACACGGGCCCCACACGCTAGGGCCGCGCGCCCCCAGGCCGCGCAGCCCTAGTGTGGCGGCGCCCCGTGGCCCCACTTCGTTTCTCCCTCGGTCTCGGGAAGCTTCGTGGAAAAAGAGACCCGGGCGTTGATTTCGTCCAATTCGAGAATATTTCCTTACTAGGATTTCTGAAACCAAAAACAACAGAAAACCAACCGGCTCTTCGGCATCTCGTCAATAGGTTAGTGCCGGAAAATGCATAATAATGACATATAATGTGTATAAAACATGTGAGTATCATCATAAAAGTAGCATGGAACATAAGAAATTATAGATACGTTTGGGACGTATCAGTGGGTTATTGTTGGAAGACATTTAGTGCTCCAAATCATCATTAATTCACCTAGATATGGTCCGGGACTATCCTATTAACAAGATGTCGCAGTGCCAGTTCCTGTTTTCTACTGTTTTTTATTTCAGAAAAGTTAGTTTACGGATATTCTCGAATTGGACGAAATAAAGCCCACGGCCTTATTTTCCACGGAAGGTTCCGGAGAGTCAGAGAGGAGACTAGAGGAGCCACGACGGCCACACCATAGGGGGCGGCCCAACCCTTGGCCGCTCGGCCATGGGGTGGGCCCCCAAGTCCCCCGACTCTGCCCCTTCGCCTATATAATCCTCCCGACGTGAAAACCCTAGCACCGAGAGCTAGAATACCAGAACAGTTCCAGAGACGCCGCCGCCGTCAACCCTATCTCGGGGGGTTCAGAAGATCGCCTCCGGCACCCTGCCGGAGAGGGGAATCATCATCGGAGGGCTCTACATCACCATGCCCGCCCCCGGACTGATGCGTGAGTAGTTCATCTTGGACTATGGGTCCATAGCAGTAGCTAGATGGCTGTCTTCTCCTCTTGTGCTATCATGTTTAGATCTTGTGAGCTGCGTATCATGATCAAGATCGTCTATTTGTAATGCTACATGTTGTGTTTGTTCGGATCCGATGAATATGGAATACTATGTCAAGTTGATTATTGATATATCATATACGTGTTGTTTATGATCTTGCATGCTCTCTGTTGCTAGTGGCCAAGTTGATACTTGTAACTCCAAGTGGGAGTATTTATGCTCGATAGTGGGTTCATGTATCCATTGAATCTGGGGGACAGCAACCCTAAGGTTGTGGATGTGTTGTTGCCACTAGGGATAAAACATCAATGCTTTGTCTAAGGATATTTGTATTGTTTACATTACGCAGTACTTAATGCAATTGTCTGTTGTTTGCAACTTAATACTGGAAGGGGTGCGGATGCTAACCCGAAGGTGGACTTTTTAGGCATAGATGCATCCGGATGGCGGTCTATGTTCTTTGTCGTAATGCCCTAAGTAAATCTCATAGTAGTCATCATGATATGTATGTGCATTGTTATGCCCTCTCTATTTGTCAATTGCCCAACTGTAAATTGTTCACCCAACATGCTATTTATCTTATTGGAGAGACACCACTAGTGAACTGTGGACCCGGTCCATTCTTTTACATCTGAAATACAATCTACTACAATCATTGTTCTCTTTTGTTTTCTGCAAGCAAACATCATTCTCCACACCATACGTTTAATCCTTTGTTTTCAGCAAGCCGTGAGATTGACAACCTCACCGTTAAGTTGGGGCAAAGTATTTTGATTGTGTTGTGCAGGTTCCATGTTGGCACCGGAATCCCCGGTGTTGCGCCGCACTACACTCCTTCACCAACAACCTTCACGTGGCCTTCATCTCCTACCGGTTCGATAACCTTGGTTTCTTCCCGAGGGAAAACTCGCGCTGTACGCATCATACCTTCCTCTTGGGGTTCCCAACGGACGTGTGCTTTACCGTCACAAGCGGCTACTTTTCTGGCGCCGTTGCCGGGGAGATCAAGACACGCTGCAAGGGGACTCTCTCACATCCAATCTCTTTACTTTGTTTATTGTCTTGCTTTATTTTATTTTCAGTCTTGTTTGCTTTCTTTATATAAAAAACACACACACAAAATAGTTACTTGCATTTAATTTATTTTGTTATCATGTCTAGTCCTGTACTTGTTACTCTATCACCTGAGGAATTGATCTTTACTTTTAAACAAGGGGATGAGGGAGAGTTTTAAGAAGCTTGGTCTAGAATTTTTGATTCTTATGGTAAAACTGAACCTAAAATGACTCTAAGCTTGCTTCTTAGTAACTTTTATTTTGGGCTTATTGTTCGCTATAGATATGCTTTGGATGCTGTAGTGGGAGGAGATTTCCTTCATTGCGATGGTGATCAAGCTTTTTATGCCATAAAAAATTGGTTGCATCATCTAGCTCAGCTAATAATTTTGATTCATCTCTTGCTAGCATTCATAATAGATTAAACACTCTCGAGACAAATATATCTTGTTTAAAAGAAGGGTATAACCAGATTCGTGAATATTATGATTATGTTCCAGTAAGCTTTGAACCTTCAATGTGGGTCCCTACTATTAAGGTTGCTATTTGTGGTGAAACTTTTTATGCCCGTTGTGATATTATGTCTGAGTTTTGCCTTATGCCTAAAAGTATTTGATACGTCTCCGACGTATCGATAATTTCTTATGTTCTATGCCATATTATTGATGATACCTACATGTTTTATGCACACTTTATGTCATATTCGTGCATTTTCTCGGAACTAACCTATTAACAAGATGCGAAGGCCGTTCTGTTTTGCTGTTTTTGGTTTCGAAATCCTAGTAACGAAATATTCTCGGATTGGACGAAACAAAGACACAGGGGCCTATTTTTCCAGAAGACCGAAGAACATACGAAGTGGGGCCACGAGGTGGCGACACCACAAGGCGGCGCGGCCAAGGGGGGCCGCGCGCCATGGTGTGGCCCCCTCGTCGCCCCCGACTCGCTCCCTTCCGCCTACTTAAAGCCTCCCGTCACGAAACCCCCGATGCGAAAAACCACGATACGGAAAACCTTACCGAGACGCCGCCGCCGCCGATCCCATCTCGGGGATTCTGGAGATCTCTCCAGCACCTGCTTGGGAGGATTCATCTCCGGAGGACTCTACACCGCCATGGTCGCCTCCGGAGTGATGAGTGAGTAGTTCACCCCCGGACTATGGGTCCATAGCGGAGCTAGATGGTTGTCTTCTCCTCATTGTGCTTCATTGTTGGATCTTGTGAGCTGCCTAACATGATCAAGATCATCTATCTAGTTGTGTTTGTCGGGATGATAGAGAATACCATGTCATGTTAATTATCAAGTTATTGCATATGTGTTGTTTATGATCTTGCATGCTCTCCGTTATTAGTAGAGGCTCTGGCCAAGTTTTTACTTTAACTCCAAGAGGGAGTATTTATGCTCGATAGTGGGTTCATGCCTGCATTGACACCTGGGACAAAGTTCTAAGGTTGTGTTGTGTTTGTGCCACTAGGGATAAAACATTGGCGCTATGTCCGAGGATGTAGTTGTTGATTACATTACACACCATACTTAATGCAATTGTCTGTTGTTAGCAACTTAATACTGGAAGGGGTTCGGACGATAACCTGAAGGTGGACTTTTTAGGCATAGATGCGTTGGATGGCGGTCTATGTACTTTGTCGTAATGCCCAATTAAATCTCACTATACTTATCATGTCATGTATGTGCATTGTTATGCCCTCTCTATTTGTCAATTGCCCGACCTTAATTTGTTCACCCAACATGCTTTTATCTTATGGGAGAGACACCTCTAGTGAACGTGGACCCCGGTCCATTCTTTTAATCTGAAATACAAATCTGCTGCAATACTTGTTTTTACTATTTTCCTACCAACCAATCATCTTCCACACAATACGGTTAATCCTTTGTTACAACAAGCCGGTGAGATTGACAACCTCACTGTTTCGTTGGGGCAAAGTACTTTGTTGTGTTGTGCAGGTTCCACGTTGGCGCCGAATCTCTGGTGTTGCGCCGCACTACATCCCGCCGCCATCAACCTTCAACGTGCTTCTTGGCTCCTCCCGGTTCGATAAAACCTTGGTTTCTTTCGAGGGAAAACTTGTTCGTGCGCATCATACCTTCCTCTTGGGGTTGCCCAACGAACGTGTGAAATACACGCCATCAAGCATATTTTCTGGCGCGTTGCAGGGGGTGGAGATCAAGACACGCTTAAGGGAGTCTCCACTTCTCAATCTCTTTACTTTGTTTTTGTCTTGCTTTATTTTATTTACTACTTTGTTTGCTGCATTATATCAAAACACAAAAATTAGTTGCTAGTTTTACTTTATTTACTGTCTTGTTTGCTATATCGAAACACAAAAATTAGTTTACTTGCATTTACTTTATCTAGTTTGCTTTATTTACTATTGCTAAAATGAGTAATCCTGGTTGAAGTTGCGTTCATTTAACAACAAGGAGGAGAATGTTTAAAAGATGCTTGGTATAGAATTAGTGATGCCCATAATAGGTGCACTAAGAAACACTCCACCACTATCCTACTCAGGAATTTTTATGTTGGTATCTCTAGGGAATAGATATGTTCTTGATTGTCTCGCGGGAGGTAACTTCCTAGGCGCTCCCGCTTTAGAAGCTAGTTGCATTATTGAGAGTTTATTTGGAACACCACCTGTTAATGAAATTAAAATTGAAACCTCCCTTGAGGATGTTATGAAAAAATTGGAAACCATAGAGAAAAATTTTAGTGTTGAAACTAAGTTGGAGATGTTACTTGTTAAAACTGATAAACTTGATAAATCCTTAGGAGGAATTGATGAAAGAATTAGTGTCCTAGGAACTTGTGTTGACCATGATAATCAAATTAATAGGATTGGCGAACTTGAAAAAGCTATGGGAACCTTGGGTTCAACCTTTATCAGTTTAGAGAGAAAGCTTATGTGGGAAAGGAGCAAAAGTTTATGTATGTCTCTAAAATGCCTAAACCAAAGAAATATTATTATAGGCCTAAAATTGACAAAGCCCCTAGTACTACTACAAATGGGGAGCTTATGATATCAATGCTTCATCTCTCGATGTTACTTGAGATACACTTTCTGCGCCTAGCTGAAAGGCGTTAAAGAAAAGCGCTTATGGGAGACAACCCATGTTTTTACTCCAGTATTTTTGTTTTATATTTGTGTCTTGGAAGTTGTTTACTACTGTAGCAACCTCTCCTTATCTTAGTTTTATGTTTTGTTGTGCCAAGTAAAGTCTTTGATAGAAAAGTAAGTACTAGATTTGGATTACTGCGCAGTTCCAGATTTCTTTGCTGTCACGAATCTGGGTCTATCTCCCTGTAGGTAGCTCAGAAAATTAAGCCAATTTACGAGCATGATCCTCAGATATGTACGCAACTTTCATTCAATTTGAGCATTTTCGTTTGAGCAAGTCTGGTGGCCTAATAAAATCCATCTTTACGGACTGTTCTGTTTTGACAGATTCTGCCTTTTATTTCGCATTGCCTCTTTTGCTATGTTGGATGAATTTCTTTGATCCACTAATGTCCAGTAGCTTTATGCAATGTCCAGAAGTGTTAAGAATGATTGTGTCACCTCTGAATATGTGAATTTTTATTATGCACTAACCCTCTAATGAGTTGTTTCGAGTTTGGTGTGGAGGAAGTTTTCAAGGATCAAGAGAGGAGTATGATGCAATATGATTAAGGAGAGTGAAAGCTCTAAGCTTGGGGATGCCCCGTGGTTCACCCCTGCATATTTTAAGAATACTCAAGCGTTTAAGCTTGGGGATGCCCAAGGCATCCCCTTCTTCATCGACAACATTATCAGGTTCCTCCCCTTCTATATTTTTATTCCGTCACATCTTATGCACTTTGCTTGGAGCGTCGGTTTGTTTTTGTTTTTGTTTTGTTTGAATAAAATGGATCCTTGCATTCACTTTGTGGGAGAGAGACGCTCCGTTGTAGCATATGGACAAATATGTCCTTAGGCTCTACTCATAGTATTCATGGCGAAGTTTCTTCTTCGTTAAATTGTTATATGGTTGGAATTGGAAAATGATACATGTAGTAACTCTAAAATGTCTTGGATAATTTGATACTTGGCAATTGTTGTGCTCATGTTTAAGCTCTTGCATCATATACTTTGCACCCATTAATGAAGAAATACTTAGAGCTTGCTAATTTGGTTTGCATATTTGGTTTCTCTAGAGTCTAGATAACATCTAGTATTGAGTTTTGAACAACAAGGAAGACGGTATGGAGTCTTATAATGTTTACCATATGTCTTTTATGTGAGTTTTGCTGTACCGTTCATCCTTGTGTTTGTTTCAAATAACCTTGCTAGCCTAAACCTTGTATCGAGAGGGAATACTTCTCATGCATCCAAAATACTTGAGCCAACCACTATGCCATTTGTGTCCACCATACCTACCTACTACATGGTATTTATCCGCCATTCCAAAGTAAATTGCTTGAGTGCTACCTTTAAAATTCCATCATTCACCTTTGCAATATATAGCTCATGGGACAAATAGCTTAAAAACTATTGTGGTATTGAATATGTATTTATGCACTTTATCTCTTATTAAGTTGCTTGTTGTGCGATAACCATGCTTCTGGGGACGCCATCAACTATTCTTTGTTGAATATCATGTGAGTTGCTATGCATGTCCGTCTTGTCTGAAGCATGCATATTGTTAGAGAAGAACTTTGGGCCGCTAACTAAAGCCATGATTCATGGTGGAAGTTTCAGTTTGGACATATATCCTCAATCTCATATGAGAATAATAATTGTTGCCACATGCTTATGCATTAAAGAGGAGTCCATTATCTGTTGTCCATGTTGTCCCGGTATGGATGTCTAAGTTGAGAATAATCAAAAGCGAGAAATCCAAAATGCGAGCTTTCTCCTTAGACCTTTGTACAGCGGCATGGAGGTACCCCATTGTGACACTTGGTCAAAACATGTGCATTGCAAAGATCCTGGTAGTCCAAGTTAATTAGGACAAGGTGCGGGCACTATTAGTATACTATGCATGAGACTTGCAACTTGTAAGATATAATGTACATAACTCATATGCTTTATTACTACCGTTGACAAAATTGTTTCATGTTTTCAAAATAAAAGCTCTAGCACAAATATAGCAATCGATGCTTTCCTCTTTGAAGGACCATTCTTTTACTTTTATGTTGAGTCAGTTCACCTATCTCTCTCCACCTCAAGAAGCAAACACTTGTGTGAACTGTGCATTGATTCCTACATACTTGCATATTGTACTTGTTATATTACTCTATGTTGACAATTATCCATGAGATATACATGTTACAAGTTGAAAGCAACCGCTGAAACTTAATCTTCCTTTGTGTTGCTTCATTGCCTTTACTTTGATTTATTGCTTTATGAGTTAACTCTTATGCAAGACTTATTAATACTTGTCTTGAAGTACTATTCATGAAAAGTCTTTGCTATATGATTCACTTGTTTACTCATGTCATTACCATTGTTTTGATCGCTGCATTCACTACATATGTTTACAAATAGTATGATCAAGGTTATGATGGCATATCACTTCAGAAATTATCTTTGTTATCGTT
Source organism: Lolium multiflorum (assembly GCA_030979885.1). NCBI lineage: Eukaryota > Viridiplantae > Streptophyta > Magnoliopsida > Poales > Poaceae > Lolium > Lolium multiflorum. The sequence continues at coordinate 408,017,074 of CM061750.1, forward strand.
TACCTGCTCGGGAAGAGCTAAGCTTGGGGATGCTTGATACGTCTCCGACGTATCGATAATTTCTTATGTTCTATGCCATATTATTGATGATACCTACATGTTTTATGCACACTTTATGTCATATTCGTGCATTTTCTGGAACTAACCTATTAACAAGATGCCGAAGTGCCAGTTCCTGTTTTCTGCTGTTTTGGTTTCGAAATCCTAGTAACGAAATATTCTTGGAATTGGACGAAACAAAGACCCAGGGGGCCTATTTTTCCACGGAGCTCCGAAGACCGAAGAACATACGAAGTGGGGCCACGAGGTGGCGACACCACAAGCCGGTGCGGCCAAGGGGCGCGCCGCCCATGGTGTGGCCCCTCGTGGCCCCCGACTCGCCCTTAAGCCTACTTAAAGCCTCCGTCGCGAGAGCCACGATGCGAAAACCACGATACGGAAAACCCGAGACGCCGCCGCCGCCGATCCCATCTCGGGGGATTCAGGATCTCCTCCGGCACCCTGCCGGAGAGGGGATTCATCTCCCGGAGGACTCTACACCGCCATGGTCGCCTCGGAGTGATGAGTGAGTAGTTCACCCCTGGACTATGGGTTTATAGCGTAGCTAGATGGTTGTCTTCTCCTCATTGTGCTTCATTGTTGGATCTTGTGAGCTGCCTAACATGATCAAGATCATCTATCTAATACTCTATGTTGTGTTTGTCGGGATCCGATGGATAGAGAATACCATGTCATGTTAATTATCAAGTTATTGCATATGTGTTGTTTATGATCTTGCATGCTCTCCGTTATTAGTAGAGGCTCTGGCCAAGTTTTTACTTTTAACTCCAAGAGGGAGTATTTATGCTCGATAGTGGGTTCATGCCTGCATTGACACTGGGACATGAAAGTTCTAAGGTTGTGTTGTGTGTTGCCACTAGGGATAAAACATTGGCGCTATGTCCGAGGATGTAGTTGTTGATTACATTACGCACCATACTTAATGCAATTATCTCATTGTTAGCAACTTAATACTGAAGGGGTTCGGACGATAACCTGAAGGTGGACTTTTTAGGCATAGATGCAGTTGGATGGCGGTCTATGTACTTTGTCGTAATGCCCAATTAAATCTCACTATACTTATCATGTCATGTATGTGCATTGTTATGCCCTCTCTATTTGTCAATTGCCCGACTGTAATTTGTTCACCCAACATGCTTTTATCTTATGGGAGAGACACCTCTAGTGAACTGGACCCCGGTCCATTCTTTTAATACTGAAATACAAATCTGCTGCAATACTTGTTTTTACTATTTTCTCTGCAAACAATCATCTTCCACACAATACGGTTAATCCTTTGTTACACAAGCCGGTGAGATTGACAACCTCAGCATTTCGTTGGGGCAAAGTACTTTGGTTGTGTTGTGCGGTTCCACGTTAGCGCCGGAATCTCGGTGTTGCGCCGCACTACATCCCGCCATCATCCTTCAACGTGCTTCTTGGCTCCTCCCGGTTCGATAAACCTTGGTTTCTTTCTGAGGGAAAACTTGCTGCTGTGCGCATCATACCTTCCTCTTGGGGTTGCCCAACGAACGTGTGAAATACACGCCATCAGTATTTCTGAATCTTTGACACTCTGGAGACTTACTGAAGGTGTGGAAGGAATAACTCTTACTGGTAATTCTGTTATAATTCCTAAGGGGATAGCTGAAGGTGTGTTCACAACCTTTCTTAGAAGAATGGTATCCACTGATTATCTCGTTATTGAATGTGTAGGGACAGGACAAATCACACTTGGAAGATCCCTGCTGAAACTCTTGGGAGCAACCGTAGATGTGGGAAAAGGCACTCTAAATTTTACCTCGTCATGTATTCCCTAGACCAAAGAGTAAGAATAAGAGTAAGAAGGGTAGGCGTAAAGCCCCTGGTAATAATGTTAATGCTTCTACTCTTGATGATACTTGATTTACACTTTCTGCGCCTAGCTGAAAGACGTTAAAGAAAAGCGCTTATGGGAGACAACCCATTATTTTATTTCTGCAATTTTTGTTTTGTATTTGAGTCAAGGTTCTTGTTACTACTGTAGCAATACCTTTGTATCTTTATTTTATTGCATTGTTGTGCCAAGTAAATTCTTCGATAGTAAAGTTGATACTAGATTTGGATTTCTGCGCAGAAATAGATTTTTAGCTGTCACGAATTTGAGTTGATCTCTCTGTAGGAAACTCTTAAAATGCTGAAAAAATTCATGCGTGATCCTCAGATATGTACGCAACTTTCATTCAATCGGAGCTTTTCCATCTGAGCTTGTTAAGTGCCTCGAAAAAATTCGTCTTTACGGACTGTTCTGTTTTGACAGATTCTGCCTTTATTTCGCATTGCCTCTTTTACCGTGTTGAGTGGATTTCTTTGTTCCATTAAATTTCAGTAGCCTTGGTTAATGTCCAGAAGTGTTGGGAATGATTGTGTCCTTGCTGAACATGTGAATTTTTTAGTATGCACTAACCCTCTAATGGGAATGCTTTGAGTTTGGTGTGAAGGAAGTTTCAAGGATCAAGAGAGGAGGATGATATGATATGATCAAGAAGAGTGAAAAGTTTAAGCTTGGGGATGCCCCCGTGGTTCATCCCTGCATATTTCAAGAAGACTCAAGCGTCTAAGCTTGGGGATGCCCAAGGCATCCCCTTCTTAATCAACAACTTATCAGGTCACCTCTAGTGAAACTATATTTTAATTCCGTCACATCTTATGTACTTTACTTGGAGCGTATGTGTGCTTTTATTTTCGTTTTGTTATTTTCATTCTCTGAATAAAATCGGATCCTAACATCCTTGTGTGGGAGAGAGACACGCTCCGCTTTTTCATATGAACACTCGTGTTCTTCGTTTTTCATGTTCATGGCGAAAGCTGAAAGCCGTAACACTTATTGTTATTTGGTTGGAAACAGAAAATGATTCATGTGGTAATTGGTGTATTGTCTTGAATAATTTGATACTTGGCAATTGTTTTGATCTCTCAAGTAGATCATGTTTAAGCTCTTGCATCATGTAGTTTAAATCTATTAGTGGAGAACTACCGTAGAGCTTGTTGAAATTTGGTTTGCATGATTGGTCTCTCTAAGGTCTAGATATTTTCTGGTAAAAGTGTTTGAACAACAAGGAAGACAGTGTAGAGTCTTATAATGCTTGCAATATATCTTATGTAAGTTTTGCTGTACCGGTTTATACTTGTGTTTGCTTCAAACAACATTGCTAGCCAAAGCCTTGTACTGAGAGGGAATGCTTCTCGTGCATCCAAAACCTTGAGCCAAAACCTATGCCATTTGTGTCCACCATAACTACCTACTATGTGGTATTTTCTGCCATTCCAAGTAAATTGCTTGTGTGCTACCTTTAAAACCTTTCAAAAATTCATTCCTTGTTTTTGCAATACATAGCTCATGGGAAAGTAGCCTAAAAAACTATTGTGGTAAAGAATATGTCGCTTATGTATCTAAGTTCTTATAAGTTGCTTGTTGAGCGGTAACCATGTTTCTGGGGACGCCATCAACCTATCACACCTTTGTTGAATATCATGTGAGTTGTTATGCATGTTCGTCTTGTCTGAAGTAAAGGAGATTTGCCATGAGTTAAATGGTTTGAGTATGCATGTTGTTAGAGAAGAACATTGGGCCGCCAACCAAAGCCATGTATCATGGTGGAAGTTTCAGCTTGGACATTAATCCTCAATCTCTTATGAGAATATTATTGTTGTTGAATGCTTAAGCATAAAAGAGGAGTCCATTATATGTTTTCTATGTTGTCCCGGTATGGATGTCCTCAAGTTGAGATCTATCAAAATCGAGAAATCAAATGCGATTTATCTCCTTGGACCTTTGTACAGGTGGCATAGAGGTACCCCTTTGTGACACTTGGTTGAAACATATGTAATGCAATGATAATCCATGGAAGTTCGAGCTAATTAGGACAAGGTGCGGGCACTATTAGTATTCGATGCATGAGGCTTGCAACTTATAGGAAGTTTTATGCATAACACATATGAATTATTACTACCGTTGACACAATTGTTTCCATGTTTTCAAAATAAAAAGCTCTAGCACATGAGTAGTCCCTGCTTCCCTCTCGAAGGGAGTTGAGTTACTTTTAGTTGTCAGTTTACCTACTTCTTTCTATCTTAAAAGCAAACACTTGTATTGTCATTTACATGTTTACTTATTGCACTCATCATATTACTTTGTGTTGACAATTATCCATGAGATATACATGTTGAAAGTTGAAAGCAATTGCTGAAACTTAAATCTTCCTTTTGTGTTGCTTCAAAACCTCTTATTAAGAATCTATCGCTTTATGAGTTAACTCTTATGCAAGACTTTTTGATGCTTGTCTTGAAAGTACTATTCATGAAAAGTTTTTGCTATATGATTCAGTTGTTTAGTCATTATCTTTTTGTTAGCAAACTATAGACCATTGCTTTGGGTCACTTCATTCATCTCATATGCTTTACAAATAGTATTGATCAAGATTATGTTGGTAGCATGTCACTTCAGAAATTATTCTTTTATCGTTTACACTCGGCGGTAGGAACTAAGCTTGGGGATGCTTGATACGTCTCCAACGTATCTATAATTTCTTATGTTTCATGCTTGTTTTATGACAATACCTACATGTTTTACTCACACTTTATAATGGTTTTATGCATTTTCCGGGACTAACCTATTAACAAGATGCTGCAGTGCCAGTTCCTGTTTTCTGCTATTTTTTATTTCAGAAAAGTTAGTTTACGGATATTCTCGGAATTGGATGAAACAAAGCCCACGGCCTTATTTTCCACGGAAGGTTCCAGAAGTCCGAAGGAGAGACGAAGAGGAGCCACGAGGCCACACCATAGGCGGCGCGGCCCCACCCTTGGCGCCGCCATATGGGTGGGCCCCTCGGCGTCCCGACTCCTCGCCTATATAATCCTCCCGACGCGAAAACCCTAGTACCGAGACGAGGAATACGAGAACAGTTCCAGAGACACCGCCGCCGTCAACCCTATCTCGGGGGTTCAGAGATCGCCTCCGGCACCCCGCCGAGGGGACTCATCACCGGAGGGCTCTACATCACCATGCCCGCCGGACGATGCGTGAGTAGTTCATCCTTGTACTATGGGTCCATAGCAGTAGCTAGATGGTTGTCTTCTCCTCTTGTGCTATCATGTTTAGATCTTGTGAGCTGCCTATCATGATATAGATCATCTATTTGTAATGCTACATGTTGTGTTTGTTGGGATCCGATGAATATGGAATACTATGTCAAGTTTATTATTGATCTATCATATATGTGTTGTTTATGATCTTGCATGCTCTCCGTTGCTAGTAGAGGCTCTGGCCAAGTTGATACTTGTAACTCCAAGAGGTATTTATGCTCGATAGTGAGTTCATGTCTCCATTGAATCTGGGGGAGTGACAACAACCCCTAAGGTTGTGGATGTGCTGTTGCCACTAGGGATAAAACATCAATGCTTTGTCTAAGGATATTTGTATTGTTTACATTACGCACATACTTAATGCAATTGTCTGTTGTTTGCAACTTAATACTGGAAGGGGTGCGGATGCTAACCCGAAGGTGGACTTTTTAGGCATAGATGCATGCTGGATGGCGGTCTATGTTCTTTGTCGTAATGCCCTAAGTAAATCTCATAGTAGTCATCATGATATGTATGTGCATTGTTATGCCCTCTCTATTTGTCAATTTCCCAACGTAATTTGTTCACCCAACATGCTATTTATCTTATTGGAGAGACACCACTAGTGAACTGTGGACCTCGGTCCATTCTTTTACATCTGAAATACAATCTACCGCAATCATTGTTCTCTTTTGTTTTCTGCAAGCAAACATTATTCTCCACACCATACGTTTAATCCTTTGTTTTCAGCAAGCCGGTGAGATTGACAACCTCACTGTTAAGTTGGGGCAAAGTATTTTGATCGTGTTGTGCAGGTTCCACGTTGGCACCGGAATCCCTGGTGTTGCGCCGCACTACACTCCTTCACCAACAACCTTCACATGGCCTTCATCTCCTACTGGTTCGATAACTTTGGTTTCTTCTGAGGGAAAACTGCCGCTACGCATCATACCTTCCTCTTGGGGTTCCCAACGGACGTGTGCTTTACCGTCACAAGCAGCTAGCATCGCAATCCGTGCATTCCAATCCTCCCATACTCCTCATTCTGATGAGTGCCTATGGACCTATGCTTCGATATGGTCGGTTGCGCAAGCAACAACCCAGAAATTCTTTGAGTGACAACAATGTGGAACCGATCCACCATCATGGAGAATTGTGGCATGGGAAAAAAATATTACCACAACGAAGAATATTTGGTGTTCATGTGCGCTTGTGAATTCCCCCTAATTGGATCCTATAAGTGTAGCTCTTGTTCATATTGTGGATAATCAAGTAGCACCGAATCATCATGGCATGTTAGGACATATATTTTGATTGAGGTGCTCATATTAGTCTAGATCGCTAACTTATGTAAGATGGTTGTGTTAAGAACTTGCTCTGTGATGAATCTTCTGTCATGTTTCAATGATTTTCTTTATTTTCCCTTTTTCAGTTCTTTGTAATCTTTTGTACTCATTTTATTAATAAAAAATTACAGTGGGACTTTTCCCACTGTTTCACCCTCAAAAAACTGTCATCGAAGATATTAGTGAAAATTCCAAGGAATCGCAATCCTCCCTAGTGTGGCAGGGTTAGCTTTCTAAAAATGATTGTTTCCCATAAGTTGCCTCCAATCTTTACGAGTAGCTGAAATTTTGAGCACGTAGCTTGGATACGGAGAAATTCTGACAAGAATCCAAAGGACAAAATTGTTTGGCATCTCGTTGATTATTATGTTTCTACATCGATTTAAGCTTGCAAGATTACTGGCAACAACTCCATGTGTACCAACTCGTTGGAACTCCAAGTGCAGAGTGTTGTAGCAAGCTTCTTTTCCCCACAAGGGTGACTCGAGGGTTTATATCAAACTCTCGGGGAATTGGTAAGGGGTTGTTTCTTCTTCTCCTATTCTAGCAACCTGCAAAGCAAAGTTTTTGTCTTGTTTCCTCAAATCCACCGCGTGGTTGTCAAGTAAAAGGTTTTGTATTATTAATATGAAAAATAAGTATGAATAAATTAAAGTAAAGCAAATAAACTACTCACATCTCCCACCTACCACTCACTCTCATCATTCTCTCTCTCCCTCCTTCCTTTCTTTTCACCCGATGATGTGCCCACCTACCGCTCCTCCAGTTTCTCGCAGTGTCTCTAACCGCCCGGCGCAGGTCCTCTACTCTTCCTCGCAGTGCTTCTGGCTACCTAGCGTGTCCTTGTCGTCGCGCTCCTCCCCGTGCTCAGCCGTCTTCGCGCGTGCACAACAAGTCTGCCGCTTCGTGCCCTACTCCACCCAAGCACAGCCGCCTCCGTGCAATGCTCCGGGCGCCTCTGCCTCCGTGCGATGCTCCGGCCTCCCCGCGAGTATTCTCCTCCACACATGTTGCTTCGGCTGCATCCGCGTGCGTTTCTCCGGTAGCCTCCGGGCGTACCAGTGGAGGTGTGAGGCCTCGTGGTGTCCCTCAACGACGCGCTCTACCACCGCGCCTCCACGTCTAGCGAGTCGGAGCCAGGCATCAGCGTAGGAGGGCTCCTCGAGCTTCCGCTATCCTCCTCTTTCATTTTCTTTCTATTGGGAGTTGATTTGGGGCACAACAGGTGTGGGCAATCCAAAAAAAAAAACTGGCTGATGCATGTAAAATGCATACATGAACTTTGTCCTTTATTAGTATCAATTCCCACATATTTCCAACATATATGATGATAATACCATGTTTTACATTGATTTATGGGGTTTTACCAATAATCCCTTTTATTTGGTTTATAACTCTTCAGACCAGGAATTCCCTGTTTTGTGTAGTTTTCACTTTCAGAGACATATACGAAGTCAAGTTGAGCTACGATTTCTGGATGGTCATTTTTTCATCGGGAGAAGCAACATGGGCCCTGCAAGCACACCTGGAGGGGCATGAGGCCCAAAAGAGGGCAGATGGCATGCCCGGGCAAGGAGGGTGTGCCACCCATGCTCTTTTGGTTGTCGATCGTCCAATCTGCTTGATTTTTTCGCGAACCGGCATATTTTGACCTAAAAAACACTATATATATGACCCCGAGGGTTCTCTGGAGGAGAGCGCCGCAGAAACACCGAAACACGAAAATAGAGGTTGCAGCAGCCAAGATTGGAGGGGGAACTCCGCCGGAGCCGGAGCCGGAGGAATCTCCACCTTCTCCAATGTCTTCCTCATCGTCACCATGATCAAGGGGCAGTAGTCCACCTCTAGACTACAGGTTTGTGGCAGTAGGTTGATCTATTTCTCTCATGTTCTTCATAGTTCTTAGTACCATATGAGCTGCCGAACATGATTATGGTCATATTTGTAATGCATATGTGGTGGATCTTTATTCAATGATATGATGATATGAGATTTTTCTATACTTTGTGTAAGATGTATTGATAGATGCATATATTATGTACCCCAGTATTGGTTTTGATCCAACTTGTATGCAAGAACGTGTGTGGAGTGATGTGTGTTAGGATGAATAGCATGGTTTTAATGATTGAATAGTGACAACAAATTCATGATATATTATGGATTTGCACTTAATTTTGATATCTCACTAGGGATAAAGTGAATGCATGTGATATGTTCGTCACGTGACAAAAGTGATGATCTTGTTTGATCATGATAGCATATTTGATATTCAAACATTATGTCAAACTACTTATGTATATACTCTGTTTATTCTTAATACAAGATTGCTTGAAGTTTTTCCTGTCTTGTGGAGTATAACAGAGATGTGTTGCATCATCTCTATGTTAGGTCGTGATGCCCATGCTTATCTTATACATGTTAAAGTTATTTTTCTCATATCTCATTGATGAATTGTTATTATCCACTACAACTTAAAAGAGAGAATAATCAAGTGAACCCATGAACCTCGATTATAATAAACACATTTCCATTACTTTTATCTTACTTTTTATTTACAACACTATTTCAATCCGAACATACAAACATATTTATCTTTCTTATTTGCATACGAAACCCCAAAACAAACAAATATTTACTGCTTTTACTTAGTTTACTTTACTTGTTTAACTTACCTTACTTTAGTTGCTACTTTATTTACTTTTTCTTACATGAAACCTTGTGCTTGACAACCACACGGTGAAGTTGGGGACACAATGCTTTATTTTATTTTGTAAAATTGCTAGAAAAAGAGAGTGAGAGATAACTCCTTACTCTGTTCCCCGAGAGTTCGATATAACCCTCGAGTCATCCTTGTGAGAAAAATACTCTGTTGACACAACATTCTGCACTTCGAGTCCCAACGTCATCGCCGGCATGTGTGGTCGGCGACCCCAATATGTAGCCAGCTAATATCTTGTCGGCTACTATTTGGGATCACCAGTGGAGATGCTCTTTGTTATATGTAAACTATGAAACACCAAACCCACTAGGTACACCGTATGCGCTTTGTGTGTTGCTGAACCTTAAATTCGATGTTTGCACTATTACCAGCAAAGCCCATTGCCGCATTCGATCCCATCGACGATTCGTAGCTCACGTTGGGCCGCCAGGTTGAGCCACGCGCCTTCGCGCCAAACGGCAGAGGAATCTCGCCCTGCTGTTCTTTCCGGCGCCGGAGTACATGCGTGGCTCTCTCCCTGTAGGGGTGGCCGTGCCAACTCTCCCCTACATGCTGCATATAAAACGTACGCCGAATTTCATTCGCTCGACGATTGGCTGCGCCGAGACCTCGATCGTCGCCGGCGACAACAGCCCCGTGGACGCGAGGTTTACCGATTTCCGGGCGAGAAACGACATCCATGTACGATAATTGCGTGCATGGCGCCAACGGGACTCTAAAAAATATGAAGTGATTCCATTCCATTTCTGAGGCTGCTTTGCCATTTTCTGCGTGGCCACTGACCAGCCACAGCCAGTAGTGGGCATGCATGGCCAAACCAAAACAGGTTGTTGCCAAGGAATAATTGTCGTTTGGGTTTGGCACACCGCAACTATTTCCCAGGTAGCTAGCTAGGTCGATTCCGTGACCCGTCCTGCACTGCAAGTTGGGCGCGAGTTTGCCGGTCTGCACTGAACGTGGATTCCTACCGGACCTTAATGGCGCTAGGACCCAATCGTCCACCATCCACTGCATCAAGATTAGTGCTTTATTTTTGCAAAAAAGTCCTATGTTTTATCAAATTCCTCTCAGGAGATCCTTGCTGCTGTTCTAAAGTTCTTCAGACAATCCAGTGTGTATCCACTTTTATCGTTCTAAAGTTCTTCACAAAATTGCAGTGTATCCATTGTTGCAATTCAAAGTAACATTTTTTCCATATGAAAAAAATCCATGGAATGTCATAAGGAACCACAGATCTCTTGATTTGAAGCACATATCTCTTTGATTTGAAGAACAGATCTTCATAAGAAAACATATTTGGGCATGAATATCTAACACAATTTCAAAGGCATCTTTGAAAAAAAATCTTCATAAGATCCATCAAAAACACGAATTGGATCCATTTGCTCAAACATGAGCCTAACAACCGGTGGATCCAGTAGATTCAACAACAGATCCCAACAAAATCCTAACTAGATCCTAACAAAGAAAAAGAGGGAGAAAAGAAACAAAAAGATCCGACGTCTTGGTGGCGGCGGCTCGGCCTGGGTGTCCACCCGCGGCTAGGCCATGCTGGCTGGCGGCGGCCTTGGTGGCGCGGGGCGCTGCATCGGCCCGTCCGACGTCAGTGGCACGCTACGAGGAGGCGTCTAGTCCGACACCGGCGGCGCACGATGAGGAGGCCCGATGCAGCGCCGGCCGTCGCGAGGGCGATGAGAGGGACGGAGGGTGCGAGGAGTTGCCAGACGGAGATCTGAACCTCTCTCGCCGGAGCTCGCGCACGACCGGAGGGAGTCGAGCTCACCGGCGGCCGACGGCTAGAGAAGTGGAGAGAAAGGGGATCTTTTAGGGTTCCAAACCGCAGTCAGGGGCATATACCAAGATCTTAGATATTGATTAGAAAGAAGTGCAGGGACGTTTTTTTGCAAAAATGGGACGCACGAATCTCCAATGTCAGCGGATGGGCGCGATAGTGCGGGCGCCCTAAGAGCATGTCTAGCAGGCCCCTCAAAACACCGGCACCCCGTATTGTTTTGGCGGGATAGGGGGTGAGGGCGAAATGGGCCGTCTAGCAGGCCCCGTATTCGGGTCGGCCCGTATCGAAAGAATACGGTGCCCGTCAAACCCACCCCGCCGCCCCCTACAAATAGAGGGTGAAGGTGCGAGTGGGGGTCCAACCCCTCACTCGCAACCCTAGCCCCACCGTGCGCCGCCACCACTCCGGTGAGCAATTCCCACGCGCACGCCGCCGCATTTCCACCGCCGCCAGCCATGAGCGCACCCCGTAGGAGCAGCCTCTCGCCCGCCGCCGGATCGAAGCGTTCCCACGAGCCGGCCACGGTGGAGGAGGTGTGGCGCCACCACTGCAAAAACTCCTTCGTCGGGAGTCGGCGTGCGGCGTGCAAGTACGTCGGGTCCGAGCGGATGCCGCCGAAGCTCCGGGACTTCCCGGAGGGCGGCCGCTACCACAAGGTTGACCCGTCGTTGAAGCCTATGAGCGGCGGCGAATTCGAGAAGTGGCGGAGCGCGTGGAAGCAAGAGCGCGCGTGGAAGGCCGGCGACGAGGAAGAGGAGGCGGAGGAGGGGGAGGACCCCCCCCTCTTCTTGGAGGCGGTGGCCGCGTCCAAGAAGGACGCCGCCGACAAGGCGCAGGCGGATGTGGAGGAGGTGGCGCAGGCCATCGCCGCCGTCGAGGAGCTGAAGGCTCGAGAGGCCGCCGACAATGGCGGCGTCATCATCCTCGATGACGCGGCGGTAGCAGCGGTAGCCATGGCGCATCTCTAGCATTGTAGAAGTCGCGATCCAGTGGGATCGCGCAATTTTGTGTATCCTCTATCTATGATCTATGAAGAACTATCTATGAGAATTCTCTCGCGTTTTGCATTTTTTTAAATACGGAGTGAAATAAGGGGTCTACTGAATGGAATGATTCAAGCGTGCCAATTTTTTTGATACAGGGTCTGTATTGGCTCGATAGGGGCGAGCGAATAAAGGGTCGCTCTAACGTCCGCTCGATTGTAATTTCGGTCTGCACTGCAGCAAGCTGAAGCTGGGAGAACAAAAGCAAATCAAGCGAGCATCTTTCTAGGTGTTACTACTAGATCCCAGTACTTTGGGGCCATCCGGCCATGGATCATCTTGACGACGAGTCGTTCTTGGACGCGCTCATGTCGCTCCGGGGAGAGGCGGTGCCGCCGCCGCCGACGACCATGAGGGCGCCGTGGCAAGCGTACCCGTCGCCGGCTGGCGGCATGATGCCGAGCGACCTCCTCTTCTATGGAAGCGAGGGCGCCGCCGAAGCGAGGAGGAACCACGACGTGCCGGCGCCGTTCCAGGACCTGCTTGCTCCCGTGCCGCCGGCCGCGCCTCCGCACCCGCACGCGCGGGACGAGTTCAACTTCGACTGCTTGAGTGAAGTGTGCAACCCATACAAGAGCTGCGTCGGAGGCGTTTCGTTGCAGGTCGACGCGCCTGGCCAGGCGTTTGGTCATCCCCTCCACGACGCCATGGAGGAGGACGGCACCAGCGGCGATAAGCTGCATCCCGGTGGTGGGTCGTCGTCCTCACAGACGGTGTTCATGTTCGGAGGAGGAGGCCATGGGGAGATGACCGGCATGGTCAGAGGCGTCTCAGACACCCACCCTAGAAGCAAGCATCTCCACGGCGGAGGTCCGTCGAAGAACCTCATGGCCGAGAGGCGGCGGCGGAAGCGGCTCAACGACCGCCTCTCCATGCTCCGCTCCATCGTCCCCAAGATTAGCAAGGTTCGTGTGAACTAATGATACATTGCTGATTCCTGGTTGCCCTCTGAGTCCCTTCCTGACCTAATAATTTAATTAACCTGGCTTCTTGATTTCTGACGACGTCTGACTGATGGATTAATCGAGCTGCAGATGGATCGGACTTCGATTCTCGGGGACACCATAGACTACGTGAAGGAGCTCACGGAGCGAATCAAAACACTGGAGGAGGAAATCGGCGCCACGCCCGAGGAGCTGAACTTTCTGAACGCAGGGAAGAATTTCTCCGGCGATAGCAACGACGACGTGCCGATGAGGAATTCCACCAAGGTATACGTCAAATATACGCACGCGTGCTGGAGTACAGATTTATTACACGGTCGATCGAGACTAAGTACTCCTGTAAATCAACCGTTAGCAGTTTGCCGTCGAAAAGAGGGGCGACGGCGGCACGAGCATCGACATCTTCTGCGCGACAAGCCCTGGCGTGCTGCTCTCGACGGTGAGCGCACTGGAGGTGCTGGGGCTGGAGATCGAGCAATGCGTCGTCAGCTGCTTCAGTGACTTCGGCATGCAAGCGTCCTGCTCACAGGTAAGCAACCGATTAATCGCGGGCTCAATTTCTGAAACAGTTCTTCCCTCTCGAGCTAAATTTGCCATGTTCGAATTGATCTATCTTTTGTGCGAATCTAATTCGATCGTTCACGCATGACCTAACGGCAGGAGGAAGGGAAGAGGCAAGTGGTAAGCACCGACGCGATCAAGCAGGCAGTGTACAGGAGTGCGGGCTATGGCGGAACGTGTCTCTAGCTAGCTAGAGATCGACCCCGCCAATTCATCAAGTATGAAGAGCAATCTGTTCATAATCGTCGATGACTGTGAGTTGAGTGCTTGGTTTGCATATATTTGCGTGAACTTTTATTGAGACATCTAGTTAATTGCATGATTTAATGTAGAGTGTTCATCTTAATGAAGAGACGTGAGTAAGTTCACCTGTCGTTGTTATCATGTAGAGTGTTCATCTGTTGAAGATACATTTTTATGTGTTACAGTAAGTTCACCTGTTGTACCGGATTGTAATCGTTGATTCGTAGGGTGTGTCTCTGTGTGTGATGCATGTATTGAGTGGAGTATTGGATTTGGCCGACATTGAAAGATACCGATTGTTGCTGTTTTTGGTTGCACAGTGTTACGGATTCTTGTCTCTTCTGAATGTTTAGCTGTTTCCTGACACGAATGGTTCGTCATGTTTTGTCTCGGCCATCTTATGGGCATATATGAACAAAAACATAGTTGAACGATTGTGTACGTGGGGGCACTCCGCACAAAAGAACAAGCTCTGAAGAGTAACTGTCATACTGTAAAGTACTCAATACGTGGATGCCGGAACAGGCAAGGTGATCCCTCCATTGATCCGTTCCATCAGGCTAGCTTAATGGTTGACGGAAGCATATAGTAGTAATTGTAAGTACTATATATAAATATATGCATTTTGCATCATGACATATTGGCATTTCATATATATCGAAGTGAATCGTTATTTTATGGTCACAAGTGATATGATAGAACTGAAGATGAACATGTGCACGAGTATTCAACGGGAGTTAACCTTAAATTTTAAAAGAAGAAACCGCCACGTGAAATTTGACAGAAAAGGATGAGTGTGAAACTTCAGTTAACGGCAAATACTCTGCATAAATAATATATGTAGGTCATTATTCCTTGTAACTTTCTAGGTACGTATATTTACATCTGCTATTGTTGAACTACACATATTACCCTTTTTTTTGGCTTTTCTACTAGCAGGTTTCAAAAAGAACAATGTCCTGGCTTTAAATATTGAGCAGAAATATATAAAAGATTGAAAAACACTAAAATGAGATTGTGAGAAACTACCAAAACTGAAAATTATTCCAAAGTCGTATGGAGACAAGCATCATATATAACTTTGCCTTTGTATTTTGGAAACATCTAGTGTACTAATCTACACAACTGGGATCACAGTTGTTTCACACAATGATGGATAATCCATTTACAATGAGCGACCGTACCTGTGGTTTTTCGCCCATGCTCAGTTTGCGGTAGTTGAATTGCACTATGTTGTGCTTAGTTGATAATCTGCTGTTTAAAATAGCCATGCAAGTATACAAATGGCCAAACAAACACCGAAATAGTTTAAAATGACTGTGTAACAAAGATTCCATCGCAATGCCAAACCCAACCTCGGTCTTTATGGGATCTCTAGAGACATATTTCACAGGTAATTGGTTTTGATTGATTTTTTTGACCCATCCCTGACGGGAATGAGCATTTTAAAGAGAAAGAAATATTTTTGGATTGTAATTTGAGCACCCACAACACGAGGACACAAAGGAGACGCTAGGAAGCTAATCCTAGTCTATCGACAATTGCCTAGTTAAATCCTGAGCACCGGACGCAACATTTTGTCGGTCGACGCTACTCCATTTTTTCTCCAGCAGAACATAAATCTAGGGCGTTTGAGCATTTAATTAGCGCCTAAGCAAGCGCACATCGTTGTGATGGTAAGCGCTTAGCTTTCTATTTAATGCGAGGGTAACATCTCAAAAATATAATTGCTTTTAATTAATTATTTATTTATAATGTTTTATATGTCATAGTTTTATACAAGTAATGTTATATAATTATTAAAACTACCAAACCTATTTTTAAATGAATTTTACCCAAATGAGATTTTTTTAGTTGTTGCATATTATTGGATCAACTGTCATTGGTCATGCAATATATCCGTTAATATCTATGTCAGTTCCACTTTATGTTCGCAAAATTGACACATAGGTATGGCTTACATAAATCTAAAGAAAATTTCTCATATAATATTAAAAAACAAATTACTCATAAACTATTTCAGAGGTAATAAAATTCAAATTATTTTGCAACAATAAGGGTATAAGTACTTTTTCACACCTTTGTACTATATAGTTCTGCAATGGCATTTTCCCCCGGAATTTCTATGTCCAACGGTTTTCCTTTTGAACCATCTATTGTTGTGACCACAATCGTAGTCATGAACGTACATCGGGTGAAAAGTGTGGCAATGTTTCTATTAATCTTTATTTTACTCTTGTGTGTCTCGCTCAATTGTATGGCCAATATTGTTTCTATGCTTGGGATCATGTACATCAGTTTTGACTACAGAGTTGCTTTTTTTTTCTTGGGGTTTGAAAATAATTAAGAATAATATGTTTTTAAGAACTTTAGTTTCCCCACGGCTGGTCGAACAGAATTCTACGAATCTTATCATAATATAATCTAGAATTTAGTGCATTCTTTAAAGCTCCTTAGTTTGTTCCTATTGTTCCTTTTTTTGCGCGAGTCTTCGTTCTCGTGTACATGTTCCATTGAGTTGCGATGTTTGCTTTTCTTAGGCGAGTCTTTTTTTTCTCATGTCCATTTAGAGTTGGATGGACACATGAAGAGAAAAGATAAAAAAAATTGGAGAACACTTGATATGTCTCACTATTTCTATGGTTTGATAAGTAATATAGCTAAACAATGGAATTTTGCTTACGTATATCCCATGTGTAGTCTACCATGTGCTTGCATTAGCATGCACATATCTAGTTCCTTTAGAGAAAAATCTGACTTTCTAATCATTGTCTGCCATATAATAATAGTTCTCTTACTTAATATATATTGCATGTGTCGTGTAGAAGCAAATTTTTTTTTCTATTTAGCATGGAAGCAAATTGCTACCTATT
Organism: Lolium multiflorum; assembly: GCA_030979885.1. Classification (NCBI taxonomy): domain Eukaryota; kingdom Viridiplantae; phylum Streptophyta; class Magnoliopsida; order Poales; family Poaceae; genus Lolium; species Lolium multiflorum. The sequence continues at coordinate 408,033,743 of CM061750.1, forward strand.
TTCACGTTAATCTTTTTTTCACGCTAGTATTTTTATTTTCCTGCAATACACGATGATCATAACCATTTAAGTGTAGATCGATCATGTACGTATTTTTTTTTAATGGCCTCCTATTCTTTTTTCTTTGAGATATGTTCTTTGTGGACCTATATGCTTCCTATCGTGCCATCAATTTACTTTTGTACACGTATATTTTTGTAAGAAACACTTATTATCTTTTAATCTTAGACATTAAATTTAAAACCGTCGGTTTATTTTTTTTGGCATATGTGCATTAACTATTTTTGCGAATTATATGTGGATTAACTTGGTGCCTCGAAAAACACCCTCATATTGATTTTAGTATATAATAGATTTTAATATATATTGATTTTACGTTGAAAATAAATTTACACTTCATAGTATATCACGTATCGGCCACGTCTAAGTTTACACCAAATAATATGTATGTATTTTTTCATCGGTTACAAAAATCTATTTGTGTTGTGCACAAACTTTCTATTTTTTGCCACTGCACGATATTTTTCTGACTTGCACGAGCGGGTGGGTTAAAAAATCTACCAATGTTGTGCGAAAACTGTTTTTCTTTTAAATGGTATATGACTTATGAGTAGCACTATCAACCAAAATCAATTATGTTTTTTCAACCCACCAACACGTTGGTGGGTTACTAACGTGACCGATTTGGTTTGTCCACAATATTATGTGTCTATATTGTTATGTAAAATTTTAAATCCTAACCATATATTTTAGATCTAACCACTAAAATAATTAGGATGATGTGGATTAACGTGATCTGTGCTTTTAGTATATAATAGATTTTGTTTGATTTATTTTTGTTACCTAAAAGCCTAGTTAAGCGTCCTCCATATTGTGGATGCTCTTGGGGTGGTTGTATCTCCAATCAACCACAAATCAAACCCTAGGACTTCCTGTGATTCCGATAAGGCGGACTATTCTTTGGTGCCAAATGATTTACACTTTGACGGTGAGAGTGTATAGAGACTTTCCAAGCTCCATGACTAGACATACTTTCTTTCAGAGTAACCAACTTAAGGCTTGTACAGTGATAGGTAATACACTCTTATCTTGTGCATGCATGTCATTCAGAGAAAGAAAAAACATATCATGCGATGATCATCTCTATAGGGCATCCAGCGTGTGCTAAAAGCCACACCATAGTTAAGGCCATGTACTAGCAATCGTAAGGTTTATCTTATTCATTGTGACACTATTTAAGGTTCATCTCAAGCTTAACGTACCACAAGTTTGTGGGTTGCCATAAGGATTAAAAAATACTATATTTTTGTACCCTTGTTTCTCTTGCATGGTGTGTGTACTCCCTCCATTTTTTAAGTCACGTTCTATGTTTAGTTAAAGTTAAAATGTATAAAGTTTGACAAAGAATACAAGACAAAATATATACATCCATAATACAAATGCATATAGTATTAAAATATGATGTGTGTTGATTGTAACACCATAGATTTTATATTGTAGATGTTATATTTTTCCTGAATATTTAATCAAAGTTGATAAAGATTAACTTTGACTATAGAGAACGTGGCATACATGTGGGTCGCAACTTATAGAAAACTAGAAATTAGGACGTCAGACCGGAGGCCGCGGTACGGGTTACAGGCGATGCCAGATGTTTGTGCTACGTGTTTGTAGGGGGAGGACAACGTGAACCGTGTGTTGGTCATATGTGTTTATACGAGGCAGGTTTGGTTCTCCTGTCTCATGAGGGAAGGTCTGCACCTGGCCGAGCCACATACTGGTAGCACGTGGATTCTTGGTGGACTGATCAACGGTAGAGGGTTTCCAATTCTGATCGGAGGAAGTTTGACACCCTAGTGATTGCCACAGCTTGGCTGATTTGGAAGCAAAGGAACGCGCGCATGTGTTCGGGAACATGAGGGATCAATGTGATGTAACTGGCTTGGCAGATAGGATCCATGATGAGTTCATGATATGGATGAGTGTGAGAGTAAGAGGGAGGCAAAACCTAGTGCGAGAGGTAGCTTAGGTTTTGTGGCGTGGAGTTGGGGTGGGTTGAACAGATTGCTCACAATCAGTGTCAACTTCTTGTATGTGATTTTCTCTCCTTCTACAAAAATATGGCAGGCATTTTGCATGCTCTCGAAAAAAAGGAAACTAGACCTTACATTTTTTACGAGCTATGTTGGTCCCACTTTATGGAAAATTTTTATCTTATACTTGAAGATTAGACTAGAAGTGTGTAATTAGAGGAAGACATTTCATATACTATAGGAAAACAAAACTATCCTTCTTACTTAAAAATCATCGCTTAGCTAAGGTAGGATACAAGTGTGACTTGTTTTTTCGTTTTTATATCTCTTTCAACTCAATAATTATTCAACGTCGCTCCAGCTAACCTTGAGAGCTTCGTCCAGCTTTGGACCACCATGCATGAGGTGCAATTTATCCCCCCAACAAGATACTCGATGGCTTCAACATATAGATGCCAATTCATCGGTTCCCATGCTCCTTCTGACACGAAGAAGATTTGGAGGGCTCAAGCTAAGCCACAATGCATATTGTTTGCTTGGCTTGTTCACCGTTACTCGCACGAATACCAAATCTTACTTTGTGGCACTGTGCCACATGATCCCATTTGCAAGCTTTGTCATAATCACCGCAACATGGTACACCATATTTGCCATGATTGTTCATTTGTTCTTTCACCGGGGAGGGGGGTTAGATCGAGTCTCACTCCTAGAATCTTGTGATCTTCTGGTGCCTTCCAATGTATCGATGAAAGACTAAGACTTTTACTGTTGGTGGATCCAATGCATCGTGAACTTCCTAAAAGGACACGAATTGAAGTGGATTCCTAGTGGAAGCATCACGTACATCAAATTTGGGGGGGGGGTGGAAGGAGCGCAATAGAAAGGTTTTCACAAACACGGTGCTGCCTCTTGTGGATTTGGTGCAACTTGTCGAGGATGAAATTGAGCAGCGAGATTTCTCCGTCATATATGACCCTGAAGACTGGGCCATAGCTTATTTTTTGTTTCTTTCTAGACGTCTTGATGCCCATCTTTTCTCTTTCTCTAACATTGCAAAAGGTCCCTTTTTAACATGTAAAGCATATATTTGTATCCATGCTAAAAGCTTCTTCTCTAACAATTGATGGCTCGTGAAGACTATTACTTTATCTCCATCTAAATCAGGGTATCTTGTCTCGATGTGATACAAATATCTTCCTCTACCCGCCATAGAGTGCTAATCAATGCCAAGATATGAAAATCTCCTTCTTTACTTATTTTGTGCGGAAATAGAAGTATTTAGGATGAATTCAAGGGCAATTGATGAAGAATTACAATCTGAAGATGTCACCAAGTCAACCAAGGTTCGGAGCTCATTCACACAAGACTAAACCATCACTAGTATGGTCATGCCCGCCCGTACGGCCTAACCGTATCATTTGTCGGTGGCTTCATCTTGTTAAACCCAGTATAAACGTGAAGGAACCCAGGGCATTCAAAAGACACAGAGAGAAAACCACATTCTACCACCATAGCCAGATCCAATCTACACCGAAGCCATGTCGCCATCGCCATAGACTTTACCACCACATCATCATCTCCATCCTCTCTCTCCCCTACTTGTAATATTGATCCGTTTGCGATTGGCGACATTGTAAGTCTATTTATCATTCATCTCTTTGAGATTCATAATACTATGTTTAGGATTGTTGATCTAATCATGTGTAAGTAGTCCTCACGAGCTATGGTTGAGGCTTATCCTCGCAGCATCAATTCCATCTATTTACTTATGAGATATTGTGTAGTATGGTAGTAGAGATTCATTTCTAGTCTATTATCTCCTTATCTCAATCTTACAGTTTGACAAGAAACCAAACAAGTAGAAATAGTTGCATGATTCGATGACATGCGTAAGTAACAACATTCATGGATCAATAGTGTGGCTATCTTTTAGCGAGTAACGGTGACATCACCGATCCTAATGCTATTCTAGGAACTCGAGGGGAATAATCGATCCATAAAGACTACATCCTGCAATATTATGGTGTTTTTAGGAAACATCACCCACATTATATGTTCCATCTTTATTTCAGTATTTGTAATGACATGTGTGAGCTTCACTTTATATTTGAATCCCATTTACTATTGCATAACTACAGATGAAACCTTAAGACATGGCCTGTCCCCAAATCATTGATACACAACAATACAAGAAAATCTTGCTCCGATAAAGCAAAAAAAACTAAGCAAAAACTAGAAGTCTTGTTCGAGTGACCTTACACCAAAAGCAATCTAGAAGAAGAAGAAGAGTCACCTTCGATCTTCACCGTGACCCTCCTCCTAAAGATCCATCAACCCACCACCATATTCACATATATAAAGACAGATTCATTTCCTTGTAAATATTAGGTTTGCAAAATCTATTCATATAGAGACTTAGAGATTGGATTTGTTTTGATTTTTCTTCTTATTGTGTCTTGCTAAGGAGATATCGATATTAGCTCTATTTTATAATCAGTATGTATTTGTGCTATTATCCTCTCATGTGTGAGTGAACTACCCAAGCTAGGCGTGATCATGTCAGAGATTTATGAGATGTGATACGTCTATTACCATTTCCATTCATTTATAAGAGTTATTACTATTATTGTTCATGAGAATGATTATCTGTCTTGTGCATAATGCTTGTTGTCTAATGAAAGGCCTATACAACATGATCCATATATCTACATGGATGAATTTTTTACGACTCCGCGACCTCTTATTATCTTAGTGACAGTACAGATATCAACGGAAAGCGAACACAACTCGAGGAGGGCATGATAAACCATTAATCTTAATGCAATTGTATGGTTTTGTGACCTTAATTATTGCATCAACCATGGTCTATGCTAACATGTGATGAGACAATAGTTTCTTTTGATTCCTACATGGAGAAGATGGATTACTCGAGGATTGGTCGCCTACTTGTATCCTAATATGAAGAGTTAAAATCCTTACTATCAGGTCTATAGGGATACTAAGCTCTTTTTGGGTCAGCCAAACTACTTTCCAACCAGCAGAGAAGATAAGAGCCCACTTAAATGGTAGCTTACACCAGCTTATGCGGGTGCTCCTATTCAACGCCTTAAGCGGTGACTTTGTTTGGGTCATGTCGATGGCATCAAGGACAAAGCCAGGAAAACAACTTGGAGAGGTCCCAAATGAGAATTAGTTTAGTTCAAGGGAGCCATATAGAAATCCAACATGATAATAAAACCGTACAACTTTTCAAAAAAAATCGAGAGTAAAATGTAACCATGGTATCGAAACTTGGAGTGCAAAATCGATACGAACCGACCGCTGAGATACATGATGTATGGTACCTAAATACATCTTATCATTTATCTAGGTTACTAGCTGATGCGTGTAGTTGACACGTCCGTTGGGAACCCCAAGAGGAAGGTGTGATGCGCACAGCGGCAAGTTTCCCTCAGTTAGAAACCAAAGTTTAATCGAACCAGTAGGAGTCAAGAAGCACGTTGAAAGTTGATGGCGGCGGGATGTAGTGCGGCGCAACACCAGAGATTCCGGAGCTAACGTGGAACCTGCACAACAACACCAAAGTACTTTGCCCCAACGAAACAGCGAGGTTGTCAATCTCACCGGCTTGCTGTAACAAAGGGTTAACCGAATTGTGTGGAAGATGATTGTTTGCAGAGAAAACAGTAAACAAGTATTGCAGCAGATTTGTATTTCAGTATTAAAGAATGGACCGGGGTCCACAGTTCACTAGAGGTGTCTCTCCCATAAGATAAAAGCATGTTGGGTGAACAAATTACAATCGGGCAATTGACAAATAGAGAGGGCATAACAATGCACATACATGGCATGATAAGTATAGTGAGATTTAATTGGGAATTACGACAAAGTACATAGACCGCCATCCAACCGCATCTATGCCTAAAAGTCCACCTTCGGGTTATCGTCCAACCCTTCCGGTATTAAGTTGCAAAGCAACAGACAATTGCATTAAGTATGGTGCGTAATGTAATCAACAACTACATCCCGGACATAGCGCCAATGTTTTATCCCTAGTGGCAACACAACACAACCTTAGAACTTTCACACTGTCCCAGTGTCAATGCAGGCATGAACCCACTATCGAGCATAAATACTCCTCTTGGAGTTAAAAGCAAAAACTTGGCCAGAGCCTCTACTAGTAACGGAGAGCATGCAAGATCATAAACAACACATATGTAATAACTTGATAATTAACATAACATGGTATTCTCTATCCATCGGATCCCGACAAACACAACATAGAGTATTACAGATAGATGATCTTGATCATGTTAGGCAGCTCACAAGATCCAACAATGAAGCACAATGAGGAGAAGACAACCATCTAGCTACGCTATGGACCCATAGTCCAGGGTGAACTACTCACTCATCACTCCCGAGGCGACCATGGTGGTGTAGAGTCCTCCGGGAGATGAATCCCCTCTCCGGCAGGGTGCCGGAGGAGATCTCCGAATCCCCGAGATGGGATCGGCGGCGGCGCGTCTCGTAAGGTTTTCCGTATCGTGGTTTTTCGCATCGTGGTTTCGCGACGGAGGCTTTAAGTAGGCGGAAGGGCAGAGTCGGGGCCGACGAGGGGCCCACACCATAGGGTGGCGCGGCCCCCGCGCCGCCATGTGGTGTCGCCACCTCGTGGCCCCACTTCATATGCTCTTCGGTCTTCCGGAAGGTTCGTGGCAAAATAGGCCCCTGGGTCTTTGTTTCGTCCAATTCGAGAATATTTCGTTACTAGGATTTCGAAACCAAAACAGCAGAAAACAGGAACTGGCACCGCATCTTGTTAATAGGTTAGTTCCGAAAATGCACGAATATGACATAAAGTGTGCATAAAACATGTAGGTATCATCAATAATATGGCATAGAACATAAGAAATTATCGATACGTCGGAGACGTATCAAGCATCCCCAAGCTTTGTCGTCCCGAGCAGGTAAAACGATAACAAAGATAATTTCTGAAGTGATATGCCATCATAACCTTGATCATACTATTTGTAAACATATGTAGTGGATGCAGCGATCAAAACAATGGTAATGACATGAGTAAACAAGTGAATCATAAAGCAAAGACTTTTCATGAATAGTACTTCAAGACAAGTATTAATAAGTCTTGCATAAGAGTTAACTCATAAAGCAATAAATCAAAGTAAAGGTATTGAAGCAACACAAAGGAAGATTAAGTTTCAGCGGTTGCTTTCAACTTGTAACATGTATATCTCATGGATAATTGTCAACATAGAGTAATATAACAAGTACAATATGCAAGTATGTAGGAATCAATGCACAGTTCACACAAGTGTTTGCTTCTTGAGGTGGAGAGAGATAGGTGAACTGACTCAACATAAAAGTAAAAGAGAATGGTCCTTCAAAGAGGAAAGCATCGATTGCTATATTTGTGCTAGAGCTTTTATTTTGAAAACATGAAACAATTTTGTCAACGGTAGTAATAAAGCATATGAGTTATGAAAGTTATATCTTACAAGTTGCAAGCCTCATGCATAGTATACTAATAGTGCCCGCACCTTGTCCTAATTAGCTTGGACTACCGGATCTTTGTGATGTCTACGGGAGCTTCTATTCTTGTAGACAGTGTTGGGCCTCCAAGAGCAGAGGTTTGTAGAACAGCAGCAAGTTTCCCTTAAGTGGATTACCCAAGGTTTATCGAACTCGGGAGGAAGAGGTCAAAGATATCCCTCTCATGCAACCCCGCAACCACAAAGCAAGAAGTCTCTTGTGTCCCCAACACACCTAATAGGTGCACTAGTTCGGCGAAGAGATAGTGAAATACAGGTGGTATGAATAAGTAGTAGCAACGGCACCGAAAAGTGCTTTGCCCAGACAGAAACAAGCAGTAGTAACGAGCAGAGTAACGCAGCAGTAGTAACGTAGTAAAATAAACAAGCAGCGATAGCGATTTAGGAACAAGGCCTAGGGAATAGACTTTCACTAGTGGACACTCTCAACATTGATCACATAACAGAATAGATAAATGCATACTCTACACTTTTGTTGGATGATGAACACATTGCGTAGGATTACACGAACCCTCAATGCCGGAGTTAACAAGCTCCACAATAATGCTCATATTTTAGTAACCTTTAGTGTAAGATAGATCAAAAGACTAAACCAAGTACTAGCATAGCATGCACACTGTCACCTTCATGCATATGTAGGAGGAATAGATCACATCAATATTATCATAGCAATAGTTAACTTCGCAATCTACAAGAGATCATGATCATAGCATAAACCAAGTACTAACACGGTGCACACACTGTCACCTTTGCACACGTGCAGGAGGAATAAAACTACTTTAATAACATTGCTAGAGTAGCACATAGATAAATTGTGATACAAACACATTGCAATCATAAAGAGATATAAATAAGCACCTCACTATGCCATTCAACAGTGAATAAGTATTCTGTGAAATATAGCCTAAGAGACCCACACGGTGCACACACTGTCACCTTTACACACGTGGGACAAGGAGTCTCCGGAGATCACATAAGTAAAACTCACTTGACTAGCATAATGACATCTAGATTACAAGCATCATCATATGAATCTCAATCATGTAAGGCAGCTCATGAGATTATTGTATTGAAGTACATAGGAGAGAGATGAACCACATAGCTACCGGTACAGCCCCGAGCCTCGATGGAGAACTACTCCCTCCTCATGGGAGCAGCGGTGGTGATGAAGATGGCGATGGAGATGGCAGCGGTGTCGATGGAGAAGCCTTCCGGGCACTTCCCCGCTCCGGCGGGTGCCGGAACAGAGACTCCTGTCCCCGATCTTGGCTTCGCGATGGCGGCGGCTCTGGAAGGTTTTCCGTATCGTGGTTTTTCGCATCAGGGTTTTCTCGACGGAGGCTTTAAATAGGCGGAAGGGTAGCGTCAGAGGGTCGAAGAGGCGGCAGCACCATAGGCTGGCGCGGCCAGGGCCTGGGCCGCGCCGGCCTATGGTCTGGGGGCCCAGTGCCCCCCCTCTGGTCCTTCCCGGTGTTCGGATGCTTCCGGTGAAAATAGGAACCTGGTCTTCGTTTCGTCCAATTCCGAGAATATTTCGTTACTAGGATTTCTGAAACCAAAACAGCAGAAAACAGGAACTGGCACTTCGGCATCTTGTTAATAGGTTAGTTCCGGTAAAATGCACGAATATGACATAAAGTGTGCATAAAACATGTAGGTATCATCAATAATATGGCATAGAACATAAGAAATTATCGATACGTCGGAGACGTATCAAGCATCCCCAAGTTCTGCTCGTCCCGAGCAGGTAAAACGATAACAAAGATAATTTCTGAAGTGACATGCCATCATAACCTTGATCATACTATTTGTAAACATATGTAGTGAATGCAGCGATCAAAACAATGGTAATGACATGAGTAAACAAGTGAATCATAAAGCAAAGACTTTTCATGAATAGTACTTCAAGACAAGCATCAATAAGTCTTGCATAAGAGTTAACTCATAAAGCAATAAATCAAAGTAAAGGTATTGAAGCAACACAAAGGAAGATTAAGTTTCAGCGGTTGCTTTCAACTTGTAACATGTATATCTCATGGATAATTGTCAACATAGAATAATATAACAAGTGCAATATGCAAGTATGTAGGAATCAATGCACAGTTCACACAAGTGTTTGCTTCTTGAGGTGGAGAGAGATAGGTGAACTGACTCAACATAAAAAGTAAAAGAAAGGTCCTTCAAAGAGGAAAAGCATCGATTGCTATATTTGTGCTAGAGCTTTGGTTTTTGAAAACATAAAGAGAGCATAAAAGTAAAGTTTTTGAGAGGTGTTTGTTGTTGTCAACGAATGGTAGTGGGCACTCTAACTACCTCATCAACCAGACTTTCAAGAGCGGCTCCCATGAAGGACGTTATCTCTACCAAAGGTAGATCATCCCTCTTCTCTTTTGTTTACACATGTACTTTAGTTTAGTTTTTCTTTATTTATGGATGACACTCCTCCCAACCTTTTGCTTACACAAGCCATGGCTAACCGAATCCTCGGTGCCTTCCAACAATCACATACCATGAAGGAGTGTCTATTTGCAAAATTAAGTTGCTTATCGATGAATCAGAGCAAACATGTGAAGAGAATTATTAATGCAAGTTAATTAATCGGGGCTGGGAACCCCATTGCCAGCTCTTTTTGCAAAATTATTGGATAAGCGGATGTGCCACTAGTCCATTGTGAAAGTCTGTCATAAATGACAAGATCGAAAGATAAAACACCACATACTTCCTCATGAGCTATAAAACATTGACACAAATCAGAGGTGATAAATTTTGAATTATTTAAAGGTAGCACTCAAGCAATTTACTTTGGAATGGCGGAGAAATACCATGTAGTAGGTAGGTATGGTGGACACAAATGGCATAGTAGTTGGCTCAAGGATTTTGGATGCATGAGAAGTATTCCCTCTCGATACAAGGCTTAGGCTAGCAAGGTTATTTGAAACAAACACAAGGATGAACCGGTGCAGCAAAACTCACATAAAAGACATATTGTAAACATTATAAGACTCTACACCGTCTTCCTTGTTGTTCAAAACTCAATACTAGAAATTATCTAGACTTTAGAGAGACCAATTATGCAAACCAAATTTTAGCAAGCTCTATGTATTTCTTCATTAATAGGTGCAAAGCATATGATGCAAGAGCTTAAACATGAGCACAACAATTGCCAAGTATCACATTATCCAAGACATTATAGCAATTTACTACATGTATCATTTTCCAATTCCAACCATATAACAAATTAACGAAGAAGAAACTTCGCCATGAATACTATGAGCTAAGAACACATGTGTTCATACGAACCAGCGGAGCGTGTCTCTCTCCCACACAAGCATGATGAACTTATTCAAACATAAACAAAAACAAACAGACGCTCCAAGTAAAGTACATAAGATGTGACGGAATAAAAATATAGTTTCAGGGGAGGAACCTGATAATGTTGTCGATGAAGAAGGGGATGCCTTGGGCATCCCCAAGCTTAGACGCTTGAGTCTTCTTAGAATATGCAGGGGTGAACCACCGGGCATTCCCAAGCTTAGAGCTTTCACTCTTCTTGATCATAGTATATCATCCTCCTCTCTTGACCCTTGAAAACTTCCTCCACACCAAACTCGAAACAACTCATTAGAGGGTTAGTGGACAATAAAAATTAACATGTTCAGAGGTGACACAATCATTCTTAACACTTCTGGACATTGCATAAAGCTACTGGACATTAATGGATCAAAGAAATTCATCCAACATACAAAAGAGGCAATGCGAAATAAAAGACAGAATCTGTCAAAACAGAACAGTCCGTAAAGATGGATTTTATTAGGCCACCATACTTGCTCAAACGAAAATGCTCAAATTGAATGAAAGTTGCGTACATATCTGAGGATCACTCACGTAAATTGGCTTAATTTTCTGAGTTACCTACAGAGAATTAGACCCAGATTCGTGACAGCAAAGAAAACTGTTTCTGCGCAGTAATCCAAATCTAGTACTTACTTTACTATCAAAGACTTTACTTGGCACAACAAAACATAAAACTAAGATAAGGAGAGGTTGCTACAGTAGTAAACAACTTCCAAGACACAAATATAAAACAAAGTACTGTAGCAAAATAAACACATGGGTTATCTCCCAAGAAGTTCTTTCTTTATGGCCATTAAGATGGGCTCAGCAGGTTTAATGATGCACTCGCAAGAGATAGTATGTGAAGCAAAAGAGAGCATCAAGAGGCAAATTCAAAACACATTTAAGTCTAACATGCTTCCTATGCATAGGAATCTTGTAAATAAACAAGTTCATGAGGAGCAAAGTAACAAGCATAGGAAGATAAAACAAGTGTAGCTTCAAAAATTTCAGCACATAGAGAGGCATTTTAGTAACATGAAAATTTCTACAACCATATTTTCCTCTCTAATAACTTTCAGCATCATGAGCAAACTCAACAATATAACTATCACATAAAGCATTCTTATAATGAGTCTCATGCATAAAATTATTCTCCACATAGGCATAATCAATTTTATTAGTTGTAGTGGGAGCAAATTCAACAAAGTAGCTATCATTATTATTCTCATCAAGTGTAGGAGGCATAGTATAATCACAATAAAATTTACTCTCCATAGTAGGTTGTATCAAAGGACCACTATCATAATTAGGAGGCAAAGTATCATCAAAGAAAATTTTCTCCTCAATGCTTGGGGGACTAAAAAGATCATGAAAACCAGCTTCCCCAAGCTTAGAACTTTCTACATTATTATCAACAATGGTGTTCAAAGCGTTCATACTAATATTACTACCAACATGCAAATAAGATTCCATAGGTTTTTTAATTTTCGCATCAAACAATCCATGTTTTAAATCAGGAAATAGAATAAGAAGCTCATTGTTGTCCATTATGCCAAACTAGTGTAAACAAGAAACAAAGATGCAATTGCAGGATCTAAAGGAAATAGCTTCGAGCACAAACACAATGGCGCCAGAAAGTACTGTTACTGGAACCGGAGTATGAGTGCCTTTTTCCTTCCTCAACGGCGCCTAAAAGTGCTTGGCGCGTAGTTGACGAGGGAGGAACAGTGCTTAGTTGCCGGGCTTGCCAATGTGTGAGTGCCGCTTACCTTCCCTCCCCAACGGCGCAAAAGTGCTTGATGTCTACGGGAGCTTCTATTCTTGTAGAGTGTTGGGCCTCCAAGAGCGAGGTTTGTAGAACAGCAAGTTTCCCTTAAGTGGATTACCCAAGGTTTATCGAACTCAGGGAGGAAGAGGTCAAAGATATCCCTCTCATGCAACCCCAACCACAAAGCAAGAAGTCTCTTGTGTCCCCAACACACCTAATAGGTGCACTAGTTCGGCGAAGAGATAGTGAAATACAGGTGGTATGAATAAGTAGTAGCAACGGCACCAAAAGTGCTTTGCCCAGACAAGAAACAAGCAAGTAACGCGAGTAACGCAAATAGTAACGCAGAAACAAGCACAGCGATAGCGTATTTAGGAACAAGGCCTAGGGAATAGACTTTCACTAGTGGACACTCTCAACATTGATCACATAACAGAATAGATAAATGCATACTCTACACTTTTGTTGGATGATGAACACATTGCGTAGGATTACACGAACCCTCAATGCCGGAGTTAACAAGCTCCACAATAATGCTCATATTTTAGTAACCTTTAGTGTAAGATAGATCAAAAGACTAAACCAAGTACTAGCATAGCATGCCCACTGTCACCTTCATGCATATGTAGGAGGAATAGATCACATCAATATTATCATAGCAATAGTTAACTTCGCAATCTACAAGAGATCATGATCATAGCATAAACCAAGTACTAACACGGTGCACACATTGTCACCTTTGCACACGTGCAAGAGGAATAAAACTACTTTAATAACATTGCTAGAGTAGCACATAGATAAATTGTGATACAAACACATTGCAATCATAAAGAGATATAAATAAGCACCTCACTATGCCATTCAACAGTGAATAAGTATTCTGTGAAATATAGCCTAAGAGACCCACACGGTGCACACACTGACACCTTTACACACGTGGGACAAGGAGTCTCCGGAGATCACATAAGTAAAACTCACTTGACTAGCATAATGACATCTAGATTACAAGCATCATCATATGAATCTCAATCATGTAAGGCAGCTCATGAGATTATTGTATTGAAGTACATAGGAGAGAGATGAACCACATAGCTACCGGTACAGCCCCGAGCCTCGATGGAGAACTACTCTCTCCTCATGGGAGCAGCAGGTGATGAAGATGGCGGTGGAGATGGCAGCGGTGTCGATGGAGAAGCCTTCCGGGGCACTTCCCCGTCCGGCAGGTGCCGGAACAGAGACTCCTGTCCCCCAGATCTTGGCTTCGCGATGGCGGCGGCTCTGGAAGGTTTTCCGTATCGTGGTTTTTCGCATCAGGGTTTTCTCGACGGAGGCTTTAAATAGGCGGAAGGGTAGCGTCAGAGGGTCGAAGAGGCGGCGGCACCATAGGCCGGCGCGCCAGGGCCTCGGCGCGCCGCCTATGGTCTGGGGCCCGGTGCCCCCTCCGGTCCTTCCCGGTGTTCTGGATGCTTCCGGTGAAAATAGGAACCTGGGTCTTCGTTTCGTCCAATTCCGAGAATATTTCGTTACTAGGATTTCTGAAACCAAAAAGCAGAAAACAGAACTCACACGCATCTTGTTAATAGGTTAGTTCCAAAATGCACGAATATGACATAAAGTGTGCATAAAACATGTAGGTATCATCAATAATATGGCATAGAACATAAGAAATTATCGATACGTCGGAGACGTATCACGCAATGCCATGTTTTAACCAAGTGTCACAATGGGGTACCTCCATGCCGCCTGTACAAAGGTCTAAGGAGAAAGCTCGCATTTTGGATTTCTCGCTTTTGATTATTCTCAACTTAGACATCCATACCGGGACAACATGGACAACATAATGGACTCCTCTTTAATGCATAAGCATGTGGCAACAATTATTATTCTCATATGAGATTGAGGATATGTATCCAAAACTGAAACTTCCACCATGAATCATGGCTTTAGTTAGCGGCCCAATGTTCTTCTCTAACAATATGCATGCTCCAACCATAAAGGTGGTAGATCTCTCTTACTTCAGACAAGACGGACATGCATAGCAACTCACATGATATTCAACAAAGAATAGTTGATGGCGTCCCCAGAAGCATGGTTATCGCACAACAAGCAACTTAATAAGAGATAAAGTGCATAAGTACATATTCAATACCACAATAGTTTTTAAGCTATTTGTCCCATGAGCTATATATTGCAAAGGTGAATGATGGAATTTTAAAGGTAGCACTCAAGCAATTTACTTTGGAATGGCGGATAAATACCATGTAGTAGGTAGGTATGGTGGACACAAATGGCATAGTGGTTGGCTCAAGTATTTTGGATGCATGAGAAGTATTCCCTCTCGATACAAGGTTTAGGCTAGCAAGGTTATTTGAAACAAACACAAGGATGAACGGTGCAGCAAAACTCACATAAAATACATATGGTAAACATTATAAGACTCCATACCGTCTTCCTTGTTGTTCAAAACTCAATACTAGATGTTATCTAGACTCTAGAGAAACCAAATATGCAAACCAAATTAGCAAGCTCTAAGTATTTCTTCATTAATGGGTGCAAAGTATATGATGCAAGAGCTTAAACATGAGCACAACAATTGCCAAGTATCAATTTATCCAAGACATTTTAGAATTACTACATGTAGCATTTTCCAATTCCAACCATATAACAATTTAACGAAGTTGAAACTTCGCCATGAATACTATGAGTAGAGCCTAAGGATATATTTGTCCATATGCTACAGCGGAGCGTGTCTCTCTCCCATAAAGTGAATGCTAGGATCCATTTTATTCAAACAAAACAAAAAACAAAAACAAACCGATCCAAGCAAAGTACATAAGATGTGACGGAATAAAAATATAGTTTCAGGGGAGGAACTTGATAATGTTGTCGACGAAGAAGGCGATGCCTTGGGCATCCCCAAGCTTAGACGCTTGAGTCTTCTTATAATATGCAGGGGTGAACCACCGGGCATCCCCAAGCTTAGAGCTTTCACTCTCCTTGATCATATTGCATCATACTCCTCTCTTGATCCTTGAAAACTTCCTCCACACCAAACTCGAAACAACTCATTAGAGGGTTAGTGCACAATAAAAATTCACATGTTCAGAGGTGACACAATCATTCTTAACACTTCTGGACATTGCATAAAGCTACTGGACATTAACGGATCAAAGAAATTCATCCAACATAGCGAAAGAGGCAATGCAAAATAAAAGGCAGAATCTGTCAAAACAGAACAGTCCGTAAAGATGGATTTTATTAGGCCACCAGACTTGCTCAAATGAAAATGCTCAAATTGAATGAAAGTTGTGTACATATCTGAGGATCATGCACGTAAATTGGCTTAATTTTCTGAGCTTCCTACAGGGAGGTAGACCCAGATTCGTGACAGCAAAGAAATCTGTTTCTGCGCAGTAATCCAAATCTAGTATTCACTTTACTATCAAAGACTTTACTTGGCACAACAAAACACTAAACTAAGATAAGGAGAGGTTGCTACATTAGTAAACAACTTCCAAGACACAAATATAAAACAAAAATACTGTAGTAAAAACATGGGTTGTCTCCCATAAGCGCTTTTCTTTAACGCCTTTCAGCTAGGCGCAGAAAGTGTAACTCAAGTGTTATCGAGAGATGAAGCATTGACGTCATAATTTGTTCTAATAATAGAATCATAAGGTAACTTCATTCTCTTTCTAGGGAAGTGTTCCATACCTTTCTTAAGAGGAAATTGATATTTAATATTACCTTCCTTCATATCAATAGTAGCACCAACGGTTCGAAGAAAAGGTCTTCCCAATATAATGGGGCAAGATGCATTGCATTCAATATCCAAGACAACAAAATCAACGGGACAAGGTTATTGTTAACCATAATATGAACATTATCAACTCTCCCCAAAGGTTTCTTTTTAGCATTATCAGCGAGATTAACATCCAAATAACAATTCTTCAATGGTGGCAAGTCAAGCATATCATAGACTTTCTTAGGCATAACAGAAATACTTGCACCAAGATCACATAAAGCATTACAATCAAAATCTTTGACTCTCATTTTAATGATGGGCTCCCAACCATCCTCTAGCTTTCTAGGAATAGAAGTTTCAAGTTTTAGTTTCTCTTCTCTAGCTTTTATGAGAGCATTTGTAATATGTTTTGTGAAAGCCAAGTTTATAGCACTAGCATTGGGACTTTTAGCAAGTTTTTGTAAGAACTTTATAACTTCAGAGATGTGGCAATCATAAAAATCTAAATCATTACAATTTAAAGCAATGGGATTATCATCCCCAAGGTTGGAAAAAATTTCAGCTTTATCACAAGCAGTTTTAGCAGTTTCAGGTAATTTTGCGCGCTTTGCACTAGGAGTAGAAGCATTGCCAATACCAATTATTTTATCATTGATAATAGGAGGTGCAGCAACATATGAATTATTAGCATTGCTAGTGGTGGTAATGGTCCAAACTTTAGCTACATTTTCCTTTTTAGCTAGTTTTTCATTTTCTTCTCTATCCCACCTAGCACGCAGTTCAGCCATTAATCTTATATTCTCATTAATTCTAACTTGGATGGCATTTGCTGTAGTAACAATTTTACTTTCAATATCCCTATTAGGCATAACTTTCGATTTCAAAAGATCAACATCAGAGGCAAGACTATCAACTCTAGAAACAAGAATATCAATTTTATTGAGCTTTTCCTCAACAGATTTGTTAAAGGCAGTTTGTGTACTAATAAATTCTTTAAGCATGGCTTCAAGTCCAGGGGGAGTATTCCTATTATTGTTGTAAGAATTCCCATAAGAATTAGCATAACCGTTACCATTATTATAAGGATATGGCCTATAGTTATTACTAGAATTGTTCCGATAAGCATTGTTGTTGAAATTATTATTTTTAATGAAGTTTACATAAACATGTTCTTCTTGGGCAACCAATGAAGCTAATGGAACATTATTAGGATCAACATTAGTCCTATCATTCGCAAGCATAGACATAATAGCATCAACCTTATCATTCAAGGAAGAGGATTCTTCAACAGAATTTACCTTCTTACCTTGTGGAGCTCTTTCCGTGTGCCATTCAGAGTAATTAACCATCATATTATCAAGAAGCTTTGTTGCTTCACCAAGAGTGATGGACATAAAGGTACCTCCAGCAGCTGAATCCAATAAATTCCGCGAAGAAAAATTTAGTCCTGTATAGAAGGTTTGGATGATCATCCAAGTAGTCAGTCCATGGGTTGGGCAATTTTTAACTAGAGATTTCATTCTTTCCCAAGCTTGAGCAACATGTTCATTATCCAATTGTTTAAAATTCATTATGCTACTCCTCAAAGATATAATTTTAGCAGGGGGATAATATCTACCAATAAAAACATCCTTGCATTTAGTCCAGAATCAATACTATTCTTAGGCAGAGATAGCAACCAATCTTTAGCTCTTCCTCTTAATGAGAAAGGGAACAATTTTAATTTTATAATGTCACCATCTACATCTTTGTATTTTTGCATTTCACATAGTTCAACAAAATTATTGAGATGGGCAGCAGCATCATCAGAACTAACACCAGAAAATTGCTCTCTCATGACAAGATTAAGTAAAGCAGGTTTAATTTCAAAGAATTCTGTAGTAGCAGGTGGAGCAATAGGTGTGCATAAGAAATCATTATTATTTGTGCTAGTGAAGTCACACAACTTAGTATTTTCAGGGTTGGCCATTTTAGCAGTAGTAAATAAAGCAAACTAGATAAAGTAAATGCAAGTAAACTAATTTTTTTGTATTTTTGATATAGAGTGCAAGACAAGAATAAAGTAAAACTAGCAACTAATTTTTTTGTGTTTTGATATAATGCAGCAAACAAAGTAGTAAATAAAATAAAGCAAGACAAAAAACAAAGTAAAGAGATTGGGAAGTGGAGACTCCCCTTGCAGCGTGTCTTGATCTCCCCGGCAACGGCGCCAGAAATTTGCTTGATGCGTGTAGTTGACACGTCCGTTGGGAACCCCAAGAGATTCCGGCGCCAACGTGGAACCTGCACAACACAACCAAAGTACTTTGCCCCAACGAAACAGTGAGGTTGTCAATCTCATCGGCTTGCTGTAACAAAGGGTTAACCGAATTGTGTGGAAGATGATTGTTTGCAGAGAAAACAGTAAAACAAGTATTGCAGCAGATTTGTATTTCAGTATTAAAGAATGGACCGGGGTCCACAGTTCACTAGAGGTGTCTCTCCCATAAGATAAAAGCATGTTGGGTGAACAAATTACAGTCGGGCAATTGACAAATAGAGAGGGCATAACAATGCACATACATGGCATGATAAGTATAGTGAGATTTAATTGGGCATTACGACAAAGTACATAGACCGCCATCCAACCGCATCTATGCCTAAAAGTCCACCTTCAGGTTATCGTCCGAACCCCTTCCAGTATTAAGTTGCAAAGCAACAGACAATTGCATTAAGTATGGTGCGTAATGTAATCAACAACTACATCCTCGGACATAGCGCCAATGTTTTATCCCTAGTGGCAACAGCACAACACAACCTTAGAACTTTCTCACTGTCCCAGTGTGGGGCATGAACCCACTATCGAGCATAAATACTCCCTCTTGGAGTTAAAATCAAAAACTTGGCCAGAGCCTCTACTAGTAACGGAGAGCATGCAAGATCATAAACAACACATATGTAATAACTTGATAATTAACATAACATGGTATTCTCTATCCATCGGATCCCGACAAACACAACATAGAGTATTACAGATAGATGATCTTGATCATGTTAGGCAGCTCACAAGATCCAACAATGAAGCACAATGAGGAGAAGACAACCATCTAGCTACTGCTATGGACCCATAGTCCAGGGGTGAACTACTCACTCATCACTCCGGAGGCGACCATGGTGGTGTAGAGTCCTCCTGGAGATGAATCCCCTCCCACAGGTGCGGAGGAGATCTCCAATCCCCGAGATGGGATCGGCGGCGGCGCGTCTCGAAGGTTTTCCGTATCGTGGTTTTTCGCATCGGGGGTTTCGCGACGGAGGCTTTAAGTAGGCGGAAGGGGCGAGTCGACGAGGCCCACACCATAGGCGGCGCGGCCCCCTTGGCCGCGCCGCCATGTGGTGTCGCCACCTCGTGGCCCCACTTCGTATGCTCTTCGGTCTTCGGAAGGTTCGTGGCAAAATAGGCCCCTGGTCTTTGTTTCGTCCAATTCCGAGAATATTTCGTTACTAGGATTTCGAAACCAAAAACAGCAGAAACAGGAAGGCACTTCGGCATCTTGTTAATAGGTTAGTTCCAGAAAATGCACCAATATGACATAAAGTGTGCATAAAACATGTAGGTATCATCAATAATATGGCATAGAACATAAGAAATTATCGATACGTCGGAGACGTATCACTAGCTCACCGTATAGAGTCGTTTTGATTACATGGCACATGAGAAAACCTAAATAAACAAATACGAGTCTATAATTACATTTTAGGTGAGCTACCCTTCCAGATGAACGCTAATCCGTATTTAGGTACCATACATCGCATATTTTAATGGTCGGTGACAATATCAATTTTGGACTAGAAGTTTTGATATCGAGACCCTCCCCCCTCTTGACCTGGTCGGCAAGTGGCGCGCGCCGCACACCCCCACAGTCTGGGTGTTGGGCCGGCCTAGTGTTATCTTTTTTTTTGCTTTTTCTTTTCCGCTGTTTCTTTTTAGCTTCTTTTAAGTATTGAACTTTTTCCGAGATTGAATATTTTTTTTAAATGAACACTTTTTCAAATTTGATATTTTTGGAATTTGATCATTTTCAGAAAATAAAAAATTTCAAATTTGAATTTTTTTTAGATTGAACATGTTTCGAAACTGAACATTTTTTTCAAAATCGAAACATTTTTCGAATATGTAAATGTGTTGAATTTGAAGAATTTTCTAATTTGAAATTTTTTGAAATTTGATTTTTTTCTATATCCTGAACCGAACATTTTTTGAAAATCGACAAAAACCTAACATAAGCCCGAAAAACCAAATAGTAAACCGGAGAAACCAGATAGAAAACCGCCAAAAGGTGGGCGAAAAAACTCATAAACTATGGGTCGGCCCATAACACGTATGTATATGGGGTGTGTGGCACAAGGTAACCATCGACCTGGCCGGTGCATAGGGTTACCCCGATACCAGGGGCTCCTACGCCAACTAGGTCGGTGCGAATGGCCGCGCTGCACACCCGCGGATGACGTTTAGGCTAGGACCATATACCTGCAGATGGCGTTTGGTTTTTTTAGCATCCCAATTTTCTGGTTTCTAACTGTTTTGTGCAATGGTTTTTTTTTTTGGTTCTGACTAGTTTTCTGGAAAACGTTCGAATTTTTTTGAAAAGCTGAACGGTTTTTAATTTTGAACATTTTTATATTTAAGATCTGAACAATTTTTATAACTGAACATTTTTACAATTCGTATATTTTTCAAAAAGATTTGTTAAGTTCCAATTTTTTTGATTTTAAACATTTTTTTGAATTGGAACATTTTTTGAAATTTGAGCATTTTTAAAGCTTGCCATTTTTCGAATTTGAAAACAAAAAAAACAAAAAAGGAACAAAAATAGAAGCAAAAAAGAGTAAAGAGAAAGAAAAAACAGAAAAAATGAAGAATTCCTTGCCTAACTGGGCTAGCTGGTAGTGTGCGGGGTGTGCGGCGCACGGTACGCCCCAACCTAGTCAGCATATAGGCTTTGGGGAAAACCTATTTCACACTTCACGCGAACCAAACCGCCGTGACGTATACCTCATCGATGCCTACCGATACGTAACCAGGCTGACCCAATAGGATTCTGGTACATCTCGGTTTTGGGAAGGTTCTAGAACCTTCTCGTCATGGTTTTCTGGTTTGTTCTATTATTCGGTTCTCTCTGCTTTTGGTTTTCTTTTTTTCTTTTTATTTTTCTTTCTTTGATTTCCTGTTTCTTTTTTTTATTTTTTGTTTTCCTGTATCTTTTATCTTTTTCAAATATGAACATTTTCCTCTGACCTTTTTCGATTATTTTTGAAATCTGAACATGTTAAATGTGAATATTTTCAAAAAAGAAAATTCAAAATATGAACTTTTTGAAGATTTTTAAATTTTGATTATTTAAAAATTCGAACATTTTATCAAAATCTGAAACTTTCTAAAATCTGAACAATTTTAAAATCTGAACAGTTATTAAATTTGAACATTTTTATAATGTGAATTTTTAAATTTTGTTTTTTATATGAAAATCGAAAACTTTTTGAAATCTGAACAAGTTTGGGATGTGAACAATTTTTATTAATCTGAAAATTTCAAATTTTGAAAATGTTTTGATCGGAAGAAAACCGACACTTCACTCCATGCTCGCTAGAATCCTTGCTCAAATCGAGAGAGAAAACAAAACGAAGGGCAGCTCGCTCAAATGCCGAACGTGATTGAACCGCGTACGGGAAACTTAAAGGGTCGTGCTAGGCGTCGGGGGATCGGTCGCCGCGATCACCATCCGTTACTCGCTTTCATCCTGCTGGTGCTTCTGTCATGCATGTGGAGGGTTAAGTCTTGTTTTCTAGTCACGGGAACCATCATGTGCTGTGCGCTATGCCTTTTCTCCTGCTGTAGACTGTAGTGCTTTGCCTGCATGCAGGCGTACTAAAGTCCAACAGGCTAGCTACTAGTTGAGCGCCTCGCGAGAGTAGCTAGCTAGCTGGAGCGAGGGTGCATTAGGTGCATGCAATTCACTAAAAAAGCTTCATTGATATTCTGTTGCTACAAAAATCACTGCTTTCCGTACAAACAAATATACTATTAAAATAAAATCACAAAGTAATATTACAAAAAAGTGGTTACACAGCAACTTTTTTTCTTTTTCTGCTATAGATTGATTTGTAACAAAATTTGCGAAGAATTTTAATAACTATTAGAACCGATTACAACAAAAAATCCTTCAGAAAGAAAAGTGGTTAATTACATGTTTTGGGGTATAATGATTTACAACAAAACATACTAGCTACCTTAACAAAAATGACAAACAATTACAACAAAAAAGCTTCAGCAACGAGAAAGTGGTTAATCGACATTTGTTTGATGCATAATGGTTTACAACAGAACATACCACCTATTTCCACAAAAATCACAAACAATTACAACAAAAAATCTTCAACACCGAAAAAATGGTTAATCAACATTTCTTTGATGCATACCAGTTTACAAAAAAACATACCAATTATTTCAACAAAAAATCACAAGTAATTCCAAAAAAATTGTAATATGTTTGTAGCAGTTTTAAAAGCAAGCTACCATTATAAAAAATATGAGAAAACACCTTTGCAAGTCTTACGACATTCGATGTCTATTTTCTCAACAATATTCATATGAGTTTGTTACATTTTGAAATAACTTTTGAACCATTGAAAATATGAGGAAACACAAACTTGTAGCAAACGCCAATGAAAACGATGCAACATCTCCTGTGTGCTTTTGCTATAAAAGTCTCACATATTTGTTACAAAATTATTGAGGGCGAGAAACATTAAATACATCAATAAAGTTGGTTGTTTCGTCCTCCATGGCAGACTGGTTCTCATCGATTTGGTGTCGTCGAACGTGAATCTAGCTCACTAAAGCCTTGCCGACACTAGAGAAGGTGCCCCTGTTCCCGCACACTAATTCCGGTTAGGATGGTGGAGGGACCAAGATACAACATGTAGGAAGCGGGGCAAACTTGGTGGAGCCTTGTCGGCGCTTGATCTAACGACCCTAGCAGTGTTCCCACGGCTTCATCGTCTCCCCTGGGGTCATCATAGTTAGGATAACTCTATCTTCAAATAGTATAGATGCCAGCTTTGTATAAGTGGTCGCTGGCATGCCTGAATGGTGGCGTGGAGAACTAATGAACCCGAAGGCGAGGGGCCAAAGAAATGATCTAACTAGACAACAGCTAGCCATATATGCCATCTTGCTAGTTTAAGGATGGAGCTAGCAAGTTATTAGTAGGAGCCAGAGAGAGCACATGCATGCTCGTACAGTGCGTACATCGTGTTACTAGGAGGAACCAGAGAAAACAAGACTTAACCCTCTACATGCATGATACCTACGCGCGTGCGAGGCCTGCGGCTGCTGCACTGCATGCACATGTCGCGTGGGCAGATGGATAGTGCATGACATGCGTTGTGTCAGGCTGTTCATAGTGGGGAGTAACTTAGACTAGTAACATATGCCATGTTACTAGTCTAGGTTACTACCTTCATAGTGGGTAGTAACTTATATGGTGTCATGTATCATTTATTACGTGACTCATCTGGCTTGAGGTGTTGATGTTGTATGCTACCACCTCACTCTCTTTCTTCATTTATTAGCATGTCATGTCACCAAAATGCCTTGAGATGTGTGATGTTACTAGCTATGTTACTTCCACTATGAGCAGTCTCAGGAGTCTGCGCGCCATGCCAGCACGACCGATCAGACCGCCGATTGTTCGGCCGAATATAAGCGTTTCCCAAACTTAAACTGAGCGAACAGCGCGGTACGTGTCTACTGCATACACTTCGTGCGAAGCGTGGTATAGGAGTGGGTGCCCTTGTACCGCGCCCAATAGCATGGGCGAGCACTGCATCGCCTTGTAGGCAATCCCGGATGGACCGGCCATTAGTTAGTAGTATTTGCTTGCTTAAAAGAAGTAGTGTTGTTTATCAACTTATACATCATCCCAATTCCCGAGCCTTACACTATGGACGTCCGGGTCGACCCAAGTTTGAACCCCCAACATTCGCGGTTCGTGACCTTTTTTCAAATTTGAATTTAAACAAAATATAAACCTGAACCCAATTTAAATTTTAGCAGATTTTGAATCTGAACGAAAATTAGTATGGACAAATTTAAATTGAAGCAAATTTTGAACCTGAGCAAATTCGAATCTGAACAAAATAATAGTATGAAAAAAATTGAATCTGAACAAAATAATAGTATGAACAAATTTTGAATTTGAGCAAATTTTTAACGGAGCAAACTTTGAATATGAGCAAAATAAAAAATGTTCAAAATTTCAAAAAGTTTAAATTTGTAAAAATTTCAAGTCTAAAAAAGTTTGAATTTCAAAAAGTTCAAATTCGAATATGTTCAAAACAGAAAAAGGAAATCGATCTAACCACGGAAGAATCGAAGAATTAGAAAAAAAAAACTGCGCAAAAACTCTCCAGAACCAGAGTGAACCATTGCCGTACGTGCTAATGGACCGCTAATGTACCGTGGATGCATTTTACTCATATTGAAACAGACGGAAGTATACTGTATACGGGCCAGGCCCAAGACAATCGCGGTATGTGAGGCGCGCCAGATAGCGCCCGCTTTGGGCGGTCACCGGCCTATCCTCTCGGCTTCCGGCGCGGGGCGGGGAGAAGAACGCGATGCCGCCACCGTCTCTCCCGCTGCTGCTCCTCCCCTTCTCTTCCCCAAACCCTCTCCCCACCGCCGCATCCCGCCTCCACGCGCCCACCAAACCCCTCGCCCTGCCCCCGCGCCGCCGGCCACTCGTCTCCTCCTCCTTCGCCGTCGCCGCCGCCGTCAACGACGACTACGACGACGATGTCGTCCTCGGCGACTGCCTCGTGTTCGAGGACGAGGCCTTCGAGGACCCCGCCCTCGACCGCGCCCGCCGCCCGCCGCGACGACGGGCCGCCTCTCGCGCCGGCGGCAGCCTGGTCCCGGAGAGGTGGAGCGACGCCGTGGAGGAGATCAACCTGACCAAGAAGGAGAAGCGCCGCATCGCGCACGGGCTGCGCTTCAACAGCCGCCTCGACCGCCGGGTGCCCTCCGCCGTGCCCGCCCCCGACGAGTACCGCGCCTACCGCGAGGGCAGGCTGGACGCCGAGCTCGGCCACGTCGCGCGCGACTACCTGGAGCCGGTCCAGGACAAGTCCCGCGCGCGCCGCGACACCGACCCTGGGCGCGTGTATCGTGACTACATCGAGCCGGTCGGGGAGAGGTCCCGTGGGACGGATATGGTGGAGGCTCCGCCGCCTCCCGATCCTGGGACGCGCGTCGCGCCGAGGAATCCCAGGATGGCCATGGCTAGGGGCGGGCTTGAGGACATTGCGGAGCTGTTTAGCAGTAGCCAGTATGTGACGGGCGAGACGGAGGATGGCAAGAGCGCGAAAAGTGAGTTCCTCAACTTTTGTTTTGCTATGCACATTAGTGTAGCAATTATCCAACATTGCCCCTGCTTAGAACCAAAGCCAGATGGAGTGCAAAACGAGCAGCCTGTTAGACAACTGCAAATTCATTCAGCTACACCAAAGGCTCGTACTAAATATAGTTAGAGAAGTTGCTGAACTTATTGGTGAAACGTGGAACGTCTTATCCCTGGTCAATTGACTCCACCGCTAATCCTCTGTGGTGTATCCCCGCTCCCAATGCCACATTATGAATTTGTTGGTACTGAATATTTAGATACAAAGCCAAATAGAGTAAAAAATAAGTATGCTGTTAGAAAAATGCAATTTCATTTCCTACACCAAAGGCTGGCACTAAATAGTATAATTACAGAAGTCACTGAAGCTAATAGAGAATTTGCAAATGTCTTATTCCTGGTTCGTTGTCTGCTTTGCTGATCCATAATGGGGTATCCATACTACCGGTGCCACGTAATTTGTTGGTACAGATTACTGAATGCATTGACTTTGACCAAATGCTCAGGATAATAGTCAGAGCATATTCATCTTATTGTAATGCCCAAATGCATGATATAAATCTTCATTACAGAACTACATATATTATTGCAAGGGTTCTGTGATTCTTAGTGTTATACTATATAATCATGATCACTAGTTTGTTGAAACTCTCTCTATTTCATGATGTAAGGCATTATCATTATCACTGTTTAGAAACAAAGCCAAATTGAGTAAAAACATGTATCCTATTAGACAACTGCGAATTTACTGTGCTACACAAAGGCTAGTGCTGAATATAGTTAGAGAAGTTGCTCAAGTCATTGGTGAAATGTGCAATGTCTTATTCCTGGTTGATTGTCTCCAGCGCTAATCCTTTATGGGGTATCTGCACTCCTGATGCCACGTCATGGATTTGTTCGTACTGAATGTTTAGAAACAAAGCCAAATGGATATTAAAAAACACAATTGCAAATTCATTCTGCTACACCAAAGGCTAGTACTAAATAGAATTAGAGAAGTTGCTGAAGTTAATGGAGAATGTGCAATGTCTTATTCCCGGTTCAGTGTCTGCGTTGCTGATCCATTATGGTGTATCCGTACTCCCAATGCCACATAAGTTGTTGGTATTGAATGTACTGACTGTAACCAAATGCTCAGAATAATAGTTTGAAATTATTCATCTTAGGGTAATGCCCAAATGCATGATGTAACTCTTCATTACAAAACTGCGTATATTATTGCCAAGGTATCTGTGATTATTGGTGTTATACTGTACTACTATATAATCATGATCGCTAGTTTGTTGAAACTCTCCTTATTTCATGAAGTAAGGCATATTTTGACTGCCCAATTTCAAGCTTTCACCAACTATTATAATTAACCCAATAATATGTGAGCTATGTTACGTTTATACAAAATTGGTGCCATGGTATTTGTTTTCCGGAGCATCAAAGCACATTCTTATGACTGTCATTCTGTGACCATTAGCAGAATATTATACAAAAAGCTATCAAAGTGCAAAATTGACAATCAAAATATGCCATACATTTTTAAATAGTGCATTATGATAGATCATGTCAACAGGTCTGAGGCATCAACGTGACCTCCAGTGTGGTCTATTATACAAAATATGAGTTTGATGTATTTGGGCTTAACTGTATTGGCAGAACTTCTCTATGTTGTATATTACCTCTAACACTGCAGTTGTCCCTATGAGTAATCTGTTCTGTACTTCAGGTCGCCGGAAGCTGTTCACGGATGAGGAAAAGGCTCTTCTGAACAAGAGATTACCTGATCTGGAAGCTGCAGCTTCTGTAAGTGGTTCCTATTCTGAGTATTTTAGCCGATGTCAAGTCATCTGTAATTTGTCACATAAGAGATCATCCACAATTCCACATTCACGTATGTTCTACCTAATGGCCTATTTTTGATGATGTTTATTACTTTGACGTTAGCTGCAATATCTGCTCATTGACAGTCGATACGACATGTATCCTTCTTGTAGAGTAAGTGGCTGCCACTTCACACCCTTGCTGCATCAGGAGACTTCTATCTATTGGACAATCTTCTGAAACATAAGGTGGATGTAAATGCACTTGATAAGGTAATTTCTAATGTAAATTGTGAGTTATATCATCTTAAGCCGACATGCATGCAGAATGCATGGTATCTTTGTGATATATTTTTGTACCATTAATGGCCATTTCTGTTTTCCTCAGGATGGCTTGCCGGCAATTCATAAAGCAATTATTTCGAAGAAGCATGCTATCATCAACTATCTCTTGAGGAATTCAGCGAATCCATTCATCTATGATAAAGTGAGTATATCCTTTTTTTTAGCTAGCTTTGAAGCAACTTTAGACAGCATATTCCTGGAAAGTTTTGTTTATAAAATGATGGACTAGTCTTGAATAAAATGTTAATGTTGTTTGTTTTCATATTTAAGTAATGAATTGGATGTTTTATTTGTGCTAAGGTATACCGCCTCCCGTATGGTGGTTTGCGTTTCTAGATTTCTTATCTGCAGTATTTCAATTCCTTGAATTAATTGTGCAATTTTGATGAAACAGGATGGTGCAACTCTTATGCATTATGCTGTCCAGACAGCATGCAATCAGACGATAAAGACTCTATTGCTATACAATGTTGACATCAATCGCCCAGATGATGTATGTTGAGCTCAAGAATTTTTTGTTTTGTTTGTTTTTTCTTATGGGTTAATTGCTTTAACTTGTTCAATTCTCAGTATGGCTGGACACCATTGCATCTAGCCGTGCAAACACAGAGAACCGATATTGTGAGGCTACTCTTATTAAAAGGTGCTGATAGAACTTTGAAAACACAAGTAAGTATTTTTCTAATTTTTTTGCATTTCACAAATGATTAAGTCAGAACATAATATGTCTTGTTTGAGTACTTTTATGCTCGTTTGACATAACTTACCTATCTCTCTAACGATATATATTCCAAGTCTTTCTTATGATTCATCTGTAGTTTCATAATTTAGATTGTAGATCAGGACTCAAATATGGGCACCGGCAATATTCTTCCAGTTGGTCTTAAAGACTTCTACTAAATATGAATAGTTCTATTTGATGGTTCCCGCAGGATGGATTGACTCCTTTTGACTTATGTCTCCGATTGGGCCGTCATTTGAGGACATATGAGCTTATCAAATTACTCAAAAACTTCCGACTACCAAAGCAACATGACTCCTATTAACTCACGGATGGTGTGTGACCCTGCCAATGTCACAGAAGTTCATTTTTAGAGCTGCACTAGCTGCTATGCAGCTTCCTGCAGTGTATGATGGAACTGCCTCCAGTTGCAGATAGGTACAATTCACTCACATTGTTTTGAAGCATTTCTGCTATTTTGTTGACCTGACTAGAAGCAACTGCTGGCAGAATGTGGTTGCTGCTGGAAGGAAAGAACCTACCTGGGTTAGGTCTAGCCAAGAAAACTGTCACGCCTGAAAGCTGCAAGGCTAATCTTTCATGTCATAATGGTCAATGGTATAATGTCATAATGGTCAATGGTGTAAATAAACTAGAGGTGAGCCATTGAGCTGTCACAAACTCTGCATAGCCCAATCACTGTTGCCATTTGCATATGTATGAGTTCAGAATGGCATTATCTTGTTTTTCTGGGCTGTTAAAATATTGTTAGGTCATAAGTATAGCATCACATAATACAAATAGTCCATTCATCAAGAGATGTGTTGTTTTTATGCTTCTCTCCTTTATGCCACTCTATTACTGTATCTATTAATAACATTTAGGAAGAATGAAACTTCAGGTTTTCTAGAATATCTGTTTGAGATAATTAGCTGTGCAACTAAAAAAACTACATAGAATACATTTGAAGCTAATTTACTGTTCAGATTGTATCTATTCCTGACCCTTTCCCTAAAGTACCTTCAGAGAGGCACATAATGTGTTCATGACTACTTCACTATCCTTGTGTCTACATGAGAAATTTGAGATATGACATGCAAACTCATGAAAGTTTTCTTAATATTAATGTTTAATGTGCTTGTCTTTTGAGCCTGGTCCCTGGACCGTTCTTAGGTAGTTAGGTCCATGGTAAAGACTGGCATAAATTCATTCCATTGTACAGATAAGCGGAGTATGCACAAGGTTGCTGTATATTTAATTGGCGTCCTTGCATTTCCTTATCAATATTTGCTTCTCTGGCAGTTTGCATTGCCTGCACTTAAAATCAAATGTTTCAGAGCGCATTACCTTTATAGCAGAAGGACGTTTAAACCATCAAAACATGGCAAATAGTGAGATTGAGAAAGTTGCCAGAGATTAGGACGGGAGAGAAACCCGAAAGGCGAGCGAAGCTCCCTGAACCAGTCCACATAGATGACACTGCCTTTTTCCCGCCAAAAGAAGATGACACTGCCTTGTATGTTCTTGCCTCATCGGTAGTGTTAGCATCTGAAGGACTTGAGCAGTTAAATTTCTCAGCTCACCTCACCGGCAAATCAACTGGGTCCACACTTGAAAACTGGAAGGCTAATCTTTCATGTGAAAACGGTCTTTAAAGAAATTAGAGGTGAGCCACTGAGCTGTCACAAACTCTAGATAGTCCAACCAGTTGCCAAATAATTTAGATAAAATTTGTGTTTCTATGAGTCTAGAATGGCGTTATCGCCTTTGTTCTAGGCTGTGAAATATTGTTAGGTCATAAATATAGTACAAATAATCCATTCATCAAAAAACCGTGTTGTTTTGCACTCTTCTCTTCTTTATGTTACTCTATTACTCTATCTATTTGGCGTTTAGGA
Source organism: Lolium multiflorum (assembly GCA_030979885.1). Classification (NCBI taxonomy): domain Eukaryota; kingdom Viridiplantae; phylum Streptophyta; class Magnoliopsida; order Poales; family Poaceae; genus Lolium; species Lolium multiflorum. Next base: position 408,064,410 of record CM061750.1, read on the forward strand.
AGAACAAATCTGAAGTTTTCCTCACAGCTTTAGATGGTAGCTGGCTCAAGGTGTAGTTACTAGTCCTTTATTCTTTGTATCTAATTGAGATAATGAGCTCTGGGCCACTGAAATAAGGCATAGTAGTAGAATAAATCACATGTGTAGCAATCACTTGTCTCAGATAGTACCTATTCTTGATAGTTCAGAATCAGACTCCATGCTTCCAGTGGAGCTTTACTTCATCGTCCATGGGTATTAGAGTAGTAGTATTACCTCTGTTCCAAAATATAAGCTTTTTTGTAGTACTACATTGCTTCTCATTATTTGATCAGTAACCAGGAAATTCGCCTTGAAATACCTTTAGAGAGGCATGCATAGTACATCCTGATTGTCACTAGTATATTACTAGCATTGTGTCGTCATGAAAAATTATAGAATGACATGTGCAAAGTCACGATCGTTCTTCTAATCCCATTAACTTTCAATGTGTTCTACTTGCTTGTCTGTCCCTGGACCGTTCTTTGGTCCATGGTAAAGACTGACATAAATTCAATTCCATCTGTATAGATCTTTTAAGCTTAGCATGTAGTATGTACAAAATCGTCGTATAATAACTAGGCGTCCTTGCAGGTCCCTGTCAATACTTGCTTCTCTTTGCATTACGTGCACTTTAATTCAAACATTTCAGAGTGTATTGCCTTTATAGCACCAGCACGTTTAAACCATCAAAACATAGCAAAAGCATCAGGCACATGGTGATTCAAAAACTTACCAGAGATTTGGATGGATGAGAAACCTGAAAGGTGAGCAAAGCTCCTGAACTAGTCCATGTAGATGACATCGCCTTCTATATTCTTGCCTCAAGTTGGCAAACCTGGGGTCTCTCCAACATAGGTATTACTACCTCTGGTCATGTTTAATCGACGCGAGATAAGCACATCTGTAGGCTACTTTCTCTGGGCACTCGCGTCAATTTAATCGGAACGGAGGGAGTACTAGCATTGAAAGGACTCATTTATAAATAAATAAAGGTACCGAAAGGACTGGAGCATTTTAATTTCTCCGAGCATAAGCAGAGAGAGAGCTCACCTCACTGGCAAATTAGTGGGTCCACCCATGGAAACTGGAAGGCTATTCTTTCATATGGAAAACGTCAATGATGTACAGGAAAATTAGGAAGTGTATTCTTCATATGTAATTGAGATCACTAGCTCTGTGCCACAAATTTTGTAAAGAAATACCATGATACCATCACATGTGAAGCTATCAATTGTCCCTGACAGTATATCCACTTGTATGCTTCAAAATCGTGCTAATTGAAGCATCTCGCCTGTGAACAACCGGATTGCATATTTTCCAATGGGGGCTAGTATAGTAGTTGAAGTCCTCCCTCCCGAGAAGGATGTCGCAGATTTACCAAAATTTGGGTGTACTCCCTCCGTACCAAAATAAATGCTGCAACTTCATCTAGATGGATGTATTTACGACGAAAATGCTGCGATGTTTATTTTGACAAGGAGGTAGTATCTTGCTTCCCATCAGTTGATCAGTAGCTAACCGGAAATTGGCCTTTGAAATACCTTGAGGGAGGCATGCATAATGCATCCTATGTACTCATCTCTACACTTCCCTAGTGTCGTCTCCTTATCAGAAATTTCAGATATGCCCTAATGAATGTTCTGTATCTCTACACCTAACGTTTAGTGTGTGCCTTTCGCGCCTGGACCCTGGACCGTTCTTTGGTGCATGTTAAAGACTGGCATCAATTGAATTCCATTTGTGCAGATCGCATTTACAACATAGATCGCCATATATTCCAGTAATAACCGGCGTCCTTGCTCCATCAATACATTATTTGCTGGCTTCTCTTTGAATTGCCTGCACTTTAATTCAAAACATTTCAGGGTGCATCTCCTCGGCGCTTCTAAGCCATCAAAACATACTACTCAGTAGTGATTCAGAAAGTTACTGGACATGAGAATGGAAGAGAAACCCAGAAGGCGAAGCTGCTGAACAAGTATGTAATTATGTGGACGCCGTTCTCAGTTGTCAAACCTGAGGGAGCTCTCCAACAGCAGCACAAGCACAGATAGAGAGCTCACCTCACCGGCAACTCAACTCGCAGCAATGTGACCAGACCATCCAGACTGGCAAAGCAGTATGCGGGCGTCAGTGCGGCATTACTCCTTCCTTCTCAACCATCAAGAATTGAATTGGAGCATGGCGACGAGTTGACAGTTACTAGCGAAGATGAGTGGAAGCTATGCGGCATGGAGCTGGGCTCTGGCTCACTGGACTACACTGGCGAAGTTGAATGAGGGAATCTTTGTCTGACGACGTCGAGGCCAGGTCCGTGCATCTCACCTACAGCTGCGTCTGCGTGTAAATGTAAATGGCAGCAGGGCCCTGACCAAAGTGACCATGCCCCATATTCTCTCTACCGCCTGCTGTCGTCTCGTCGTCTCGTCTCCCTTTGATGCTTTTCCCTGCCACCTCATTTACTTCTCCCCCGTTTCCATTAACTTCCATAGTTACTCCTTTGCAGTTCGCCAACTACCCGTGGTCGTGGGAACCTTGCCCTTTCGATTCGTGCTGCTCTCCACCGGCCCGTGATCGGAATTCATTCTCTTAATCTTATCTTTACTCTGTCGCAAGTCCCAATTCATACAAGCTCTTGATGGTGGTGGAGTAGCTATCCTCCACAAAATTTTGCCATTCACACTCCTTTGATTCGTAGATATGAAAACCATAGAAATAGGAAAACCATAGGACTAGTACTAGTACTCCCTTCATTCACAATTAGATCACATTCTATGTTCAGTCGAAGTCAAACTTTGTAAAGTTTGACTAAATATTTAAGAAAAAATATTAATATCTCCGATATAAAATCTATATAGTATTAGAATTGTAATAAACAATTTTTTCATATTATATGCATTTGGCATTATAGTTGATATTTTTTCCTATATTTGTTGGTCAAACTTGATAAAATTTGACTTTGACTAGAGCTAGAACGCCAAGTAAATAAAAAAGGAGGGAGTACGTCATGCCTAGTTGAATCATATAGGAAGATGAGTTCTTTTTGATTGTGCCAAAGAAATTTTTCATGAAATATGACCTCATGTTTTTTCGCATAGAATTTGCACTACAAATTTTTTATAGGATTATTTTCTATAGGTATGACCTCATGTTTTTTCGCATAGAATTTGCACTACAAATTTTTTATGGGATTATTTTCTATAGGATATGTTCCTATGAATCAAACATCTAGTGTAGGAAAAAATCTCATATAATCTAAATCCTACACAATTTCTATTAATCAAAGGAGCCCTTAGAGTTCAAAGCAATCCAAAGTGAGAAAATGGCAAAAACGTAATTGGTTGGTGTTGTTAGCCCATCTCTAGCAGCCCGAAGCAAACAGACCAAACATGTTCATTTGGGTCGCACGGACAGGAAATAGGTAAAACCCTAACTCAGTCGCCCGACAAAAAATGACCAACCTATCTGCGCAAACGCATTCACGGTCCAAATTTGGGCTTGAAATATGTCGCTGCGGACATGGTGCGTGTATCATTTTTGTGTCCTCGGGGCTGCTTGGCGGTTGGTCATAGGACTGCTTTGCTTCCAAACTTCTCTCGTTTCCCTCATGTGTCGCTTCGACTCAGCGGTAGTGTGGCGGCTAGCCTTCTACGCCGTCATCAACAATATGTATGTCGTCCTTTTATAACCAAGCGACCATACTAGTAAGTTATAACCAAGCGACCATACTAGTAAGTGCTCACACGTCCATTGCCATTGTCGTTTCCGGCCTTGCTTGCTCCACGAACCACTAGTAGAGTAGTAGTTGAAACCTTCTTTCCCGTTGTCGCCATCGTCAACCTCGACTCGAGCGATGAAGCGTAGCAAGTGTCGCCGACACGGGCGCCCGGCGATGAAGCCTTTGATGACGAGGTTTCGGATCGTACTAGTTATTTACATTTGTATTTGTATTTTTCTTCTTTTTTTTTGGTCGTGTGCATAATTAATGTCTTGACTAGTTCTTGACGTTTTGTTGTTGCAGGGGCTGGGGTAATTGATATTTTTTATATTAATATATTCCCATTACCCAAGCAAAAATTTCTACTATCTGCTTCTTGTTCAATCAATTGTTTTAATGTACAAAAACTATATTTTGCTGATAAATGTGTTGGGCCATTGGCTACCCGGACCCAATTGGACATATCAGGCCGGTCGGCTTTTTTTTTTTTGTATCCGTGGTCTAACACAAACAAATCAAAACAAATGCATTTGGTGTCTGAAATGGGTAGACCCGCTAGAGATGCCCTTATTTAGAACGTTTTTCTGCTCTCTGAAGTATATAGCAGTTGAGAGAAAATGTGGGTGTCCACTATCCAGTCCAGGGGGAACTTGTTATCTTCTAGGGTTTCATTTCCATCTAACTCTACATTTTTCTTGTCGAAACTTCCGGCCTGGGCAAGCAGCATGGAGCAGAAGGGGCGGCCAGTCACGGCCCCAATGGCGGACTCGGCAGGCATGCATCTGGTTTCTGCCCTGTCTCTAGCTACCACCACCCGGCTCTCTGAGCACAAGAACGTTGGAGCAAGCTGCTGTGCACACACCATGATGAGCTACAGTGCGCAGCAGTAGTGCTCCCCTCTCTCTCGCCCGCTCTTGTTCTTTAATTTTGTGTTTCCATCGAATTGAATGGAATACAACAAGGTAGGGAAAAAAGAGTGTAGACGGCACGGAGGGAGAGGAGCTGGAGCATTTATTTGCAAATTTGCTGGAGTACAAGTTGGAAGCTGCAAGGCAGTGCTCCCTAATTAATACAATTAATACACAAGGAGATCGATCGATACAGCGGAGTTCAACTATGCATGTCTCATGAACTCCATTCCAAGTTCTGTGTAGTACATAGTCTTCTGAAAATACAAGGAAAAATTACATGCGCTTCTCATTTTGTATGTACTACAGTACTACAGTACATGCCGAGATTTCATCAGTTTGCACGAATGCTGAGGAAATAAAGACTCATGGAATCCAATGGACATTGTAAATTTTACAAATGACTTCATTTTGGATAGGAGGCACTATTAATTATCTCTACTATGGAGGATGATGCGTGTACAGAGACGTTAGAGCACGCTTGCAAGCACAACACTACACGTTCATTTTCCTGCAAATTGGCATCACAATACAGACTACAATCATGTGGAGGTCTTCTAACCTAACTGTTCTGACGGGGCATCTTCAGGTTACAAAACAGTAACTGCTAGTATTTGCCTCTTGCAGGTAGTACGTAGAACTGTTCTTTGATTCCTGTGGCCAGAGACTGCAAAAGGGGTGAAGTTCTGATACTGATTTCTTTGTGTCCAACCTTTTCTTTCACCACCTAGCTCAGATGAGAAATTGCTATTATGACATGCGTGAATTGCACAAGATATACTGGTGCCATTCTATTAATTAACGAGAGCAGTAATATGGGAGACACTTTTACCTGATGCAAAGTCCAGTTTGACACAGTCAATTAAGTGTGGCTGGCGATGGAAAATACATTGCCCTTCTATGAAGTGAGGAGAGGCATAGTATGGGTGCATGCAGTTAGTAACATTTAGCAGTGCTGTTCGCCGTGAGTGCTTCGTATCAATATATGAACCTAAATATACATATGCGCTACTCCGATGCTTAACAACTCATGTGCATTTTCTATGGGACATATGCAAAGATATCTGGCGAATCGCCAATCTTGGAGATCCTGAGACCATGTTCGGTGTCATTCATGCATGCGTACACACACACGCACACACACAAACAGCAGGCAAACATGAAGATTGACAAGATCAACACCTAGCGAGCTTTTAAAAAAGGATCACACCTAGCATGCACGGTGGATGCATGCACCAACTAACCAGTTGGCATGATGGAAGTTACCTCACGAAACATGCACAGGCAGATACACACGTACTTCACGGTTCATACCTGGAATGCAAATGAAGGCGCTCGCGGAACGGCCGGCCGTCGCCTTGGCGGAGGGGCTAGGCACGGCGCATGGTAAATGAAAGGGCACTAAGATATTGGCACGGCTCAATCAGATGGATCGCAGCGGCGAGCTCGCAGGCATCGCTCCGGCGTGGTCTGAGTGAGTCGAGCCAACATCACAGTGACCATTTCAATCTCTTCTCAGAGCAGCTTCGAATTTCTCTTCGGTTGCTGGAGAGACGGAAGGAGAAGAGAGGAGAGGCTGGAGATTGTGAAGTGGAAGGAGGGGGGAGGGGTGGAACTTATGGAGGAGCTCCGGTGTGGTGGTGCGGTGTGGGTGGAGCGGCATTGAAGAGCCCCGGCTACCAAATGAGTAAAGACAGGCTGCAGCATTAATGGAAACACGGCCCTCTCTCTGTCGCTGCCTCTCTCTCTAACATAAGTATGCAGAGCGAGATGAGAGGTGAAGGGGAAGGGTACATCGATTCATGCATATATGTAGGTGCAACGACATAAATTGAGATTCCCTTTAGCTTTCCGCTGCGCGCCTGCATGTGTATTTGTGTGCAACGGGGGCCAGCAATATGAATTACTCCTCCCTCCTCCCCCATGGCATGGCTGTGTGTGTCGCCTGGATCGAGCCCTAGAGACAGAGAGAGGGTAGGTAGCTGTAGGAGGAGCTATAGGGGGAGAGAGCTACTAGCTCCATGGCCGGCCATGGCGGAATGGCCCCGTAGTACTCCTCCGATCTACCACCGGAGAAGAGGAAACCAACCATAACTGCGGGGTGATGGGGGAAGACGAAGGAGCGGGAGGCATGCTGCCATGTTGTAGGGAGGGAATTAATAAATGTGCCACGGACGGCGATGCGATCGCGACGTCCGTGCTCTCCGCCATGGGTCAAGCTTAATTATTAATTCCTCTGCGAGCGAGCGTTTCCATCGGGTTTTCAGCTCGTGAGCTAGCCAGGACGACGACGCGCGGGGATGAGGACGAGCTCGATCGACTCGACCGTGTGTGCATTAATTTGATTGATCCCGGGAGTGACACATATGGCTGGTTACTCCGGTAGTACAGCTTACAGCATTTACCACCGCGCGTGGTGCACGTCGTGAGCTTTTGCATAATTGCATGTGCCGTCGCAGAGCGACTTATTGCTCCAGATTCTGTTTTGAACGACGATGGCGAGATGGAGTAGTAGATAGGAAGACGATCGATTCAAATTAACCTGTTTGTACAAAGCAGGATCCAACACTCAGCGATTAGATTGGGGATGTATCACTACAGGCTTCTTGCAAACTGAGATGAATGTTTAATTGCATATAGTAAAATGATGGCATATTTTTTTTGTATCCATGGGCATCACTTGTACACTACCCGTTGAGTCATGGCTAGGGCACGATTATAACCATGTGCCCACATGTATACCCAATCCATAACCATCCTTGCGTATATATGCACCCTCGAAATATGGATCCACCGACTCAACACATCACCCGGATGGCGCAAAGGCATGGACTCGGCGACTTTTGGTATCATGCCCATATCTGTTGTGGGATGCTACGAGAACTGACTTGTAAGGGTGACAATGTCTCCTCCCAACATGCTAGTCTTTTGGGTGAGACGGCCCAAAAACCTCTTGTAAGTTCGTGTTGGTCTTCGGTTGGACTTAGTTGGTGGGCTTAAACGCTCAAGCAACGGGCCCATGACGCATGTGGGTCAGAAACACTGATTCAGTGGACATGAGATTGCGAGAACAACCGTTACGGGACAACGGCATCGATCACCATCTTTCTAATCTAGATCCATTCATTTCTCGGTTTCTTCAACACTGCTGGGTTGGCACAAGCACTAGTAGAAAAACGGCCATTCGTACCGGTTCCAGAGGGCCATTTGTACCGGTTTCGCAACCGGTATAAAAAATCCGGTACAAAAGCCCCCCCCCCTTCGTACCGGTTTCTTACGAACCGGTATTAAAGGGGCCTCCACGTGGGCCACCAGGAGAGCTCAGGGCCAGGGAGCTTTGGTACCGGTTTGTAATACGAACCGGTACCAAAGGTTGCCACCCGCGGCAGAGAAAATGCATGAATCTCTGCCGCGGCAGAGAATTCAGGGTTTAGGGTTTTTGGAGGGGTTTAGGGGTATCGGAGCGTTTCATATCGCGTCGATGCACCAGAAACGCGTTTGGGTTTAGGTAGTACATGAAGATCAAGGTGATGCATATCAAGTTGGTGCATATAATATAACACACATATAATTACATAAGATCGCAAATTAAGTAGTACATGCATGAAGATCGATCTTCATGCATAGTGGTACTCTCCGAGGCGTACTCCATATATGTCTATTACATGTAGCATAGTGGTACTCTCCGAGTCAAACTATATGTAACATGTACATCTTCATTCATGATGTGGTGGCATATGCAAGGCTACGAACTATTGATCTACCCAATTTTACTGCGTATGGGTATGGGTATGGATAGTGTACCCATGAGTTATATAAGTAAGGGTATTATATCGCTCTAACCTTCATTGCAGCGATCGATGTGGTTGATGTTAATGGCTAGAGACTCAAGGAGCCGATTTATACTACAAAACCAAGAAACATACTACTCACTCCGTTTTTATTTACACTTCACATTCTGTCCCTAGTCAAAATCAAAATGCATATAATATAAAAATATACTTTATGAAGATTCTAACATTGTAGGTTTTACATTATAGATATTGATCAAAAATATTTGATGAAATTTTATAAATTTTTAGTTTTACTAAAATCGAGATGCAAAACAGTTGCGGAGGGAGGGACTACTAGTAAGAAGCTGGAGAAATAAACCAAGAAAGTAACAACATAGTAAGAAGCCAAAGAAATCAACCAATCAAGCAACAAGACATACATTAAGGGTGTGTTTGGTAGCATGCATCGGCTAGTTGGATGCAAAAACCGGTTGATTGGATGGTTGGGCGACATATGTGTTGTGGTCCGCACATAGCTTAAAGTAGCCTAGGCTAGGCCCACTGGGAGCTGATGAATTGATAGCTTTTTTAGGGCCAGACCCCGGAGGTGCGAAAAGTGAAGACGTCACTGTAAGAGTATATCGCCCCCTATGTGTGGTTTTGATAATTAATGTCAGTACCTATGGACTAAATTTTTTATTTTAAATGAAAGAATACTCCATAGGTATTACTTGAAGTTCATGTGTTGGATTCAAGTGTGGATATTATGAAGATAAAGATTTACCTTGAGTCTTGCCATCAAGATCATCGATTTAAAGAGAAGAATTTTATATGATCAAGAAGACGATATGAAGATGGAGTTCTTGTATGGACCTCAATTTAGTCATTCTCTAGCTCATGTGTAAGCAATGTATGATCAATATATTATGATATGCTATGGAGAGATACAAGGTTGATCGAGACTAAGAGTGAAGATTGAGATCAAGTTGGTCAACACGTGGAGCATAAAGAATGTACCACATGAGAGCATGTGATCTTTGGTTTCATATGCTGATGGAGATGTTGATGGAGATGCCTCCTCCCAAGCCAAGGAGGAGTGGGGATGTCGATGGCGTCGATTTCCCCTTCACCGGAGGCACCGGTGCAGCAGGATTTGCCCTCTCCCGGAGTAGGAGAGGACTTTCGCCTCCACCGCCGCTTCAATAAATCTCGATAAAATATGGCTTAAGTTTTTAGCCGAAATGGAGCTTCTGGTATAAAGGGGGGGCCGAGGCGACGCTCGAGGAGCGAATGGACCTGGGTGGTGCGCCGTATCTGTTTGGGAGCGCCACGACTTCCGTTCGCACCTTGTGGCCCCTCTCGCGTGGTTCTTTCGCTCACGGTCTTTCTTCGAGTGAAAAGCTGATCAGGTTTTTTTCCCTTGATTTTTAGCGATCCAGAAAGTCCTGAAATAAATAAAATACGGAAAATAAGGTTTTCTGCCTCACGGGAATTAAATACCAATGAAGGGACTTTATAGAAAAGTAGCGGAAATCATCTAAAAATGCATAAATAACAATGTATGAAGGAAAACAACAATAAAAACTAATCCTATATGTAGCAATAATGATGATGCAAAATGCAGGTATCAACTCCCACAAGCTTAAACCTTTGCTCGTCCTCGAGCACATAAGCGAATAGATCATATCATGTATCAATGGGTTTATAGTTGATAAAATAAATACGAGCATTGCATCATCAACCTATGCATATTCAATTGTAAAGAAAGATTTCTGAACTAACAATCATACAAACATGAACTTCATAATAGAAACTCTAGCAATTACCTCTTACCGTTTGAACAAGATCAACCATTGCATGTTGGACCGTTGAACAATACTTCATGTGTGTCTATAAGTATGGATCACTTCTATGCTTGGCCTTTTACTAGCTTGTTCTTCTTTACTCTGCCTTTGCACTCTAGATAAATTCTCATAGAGCTACTAGTTACAAGAAGAGGAATTGTTAAATGACAAGAAGAGCATGAAATTTGATGTTCATCAAACACTTTTCTTTTTACCTTTATGATCAGTTAATAGTCTTGCCCCTTAGTAACCAGTATAAACCTTATTCATATGTTTTACATCCACCTTTGTCTTTCACTTTCCATGGCTAACCGAATCATCGGGTGCCGACCTTATCTTTCACAAACTTGTTGGGGCATATGTATTGAAATATCCATGACATCAATTTACCCGTTGATTACCAAGTAGCACAATAATATCTCATACTTCCTTGGCATCTCCTCTTCCTAACTATTTGTTCTACAGGACCACGTCTCCAACACAACTTCAAGGTATTTTTATTTTTCTTATAATGCTTAGTATTGCTTGCTGGATCTTTCGTTTGTTGCAAGCCATACATATTAAATTCAATGTTTGTCTAACATGTTCAAGTTAATTAAGCTCAAGATAAGATGTGATTGAAATTTCTAAATATGAGGAACACATCTACATGAGTGTTACCCATAAATATCCATACAAAAGAATCATGCATGACACCGTACTTCAAATTTCATTAAAACCACTTCACCAAAGATAGATGATAATTCTCTAAGAGCTCTCCAAACTATAAGAGACTTGATACTACTAGATGAAAGCAAAAAATGGAACTAAGATAATGAACTAAAAACGATATGATGAACTAAAAATCACAAAAGACTTGATATAACTCCCCCAAGCTTGAGTGTTGGTGAAGGTCTTATTTCTTCTCATTATTCTCCATCATCATGAGGTTCTTGAAGATCGCGAAGCAAAGTCATCATGAGGTTGTAGGCTTGCTTGAACTCCCGAGTACTCTTGCCAAGGTCCTCCTAATTCTTCTCTTCTAATCTCTCTTTGCTTGGCGTCCAATCTAGGGTTGATACTTCTTCCTTTGCCTTTTCCCTGCGATGGAAATTAGCAACAAGATTTCTGGAGGCCATGGAGTGCCTTGGAGCTTTTCCACCAGCACTCATGCGAGCAGAGCGCCTCAAGTTCTTACGAGGCGACACCACCCTCGCTACAGCAAGAGGTACAAGAGGGGTGAAGCTTCCCCTTGAACTCAGTTTTGTGGTCCTCTTCTCCTTTTTCTTCATCATCATCTTCTTCTTCCTTCTGCTCCTCCTTTTCCTCTCCATCTTCATGTTCAAAGGGATCCCTCCTCCTTCTCCTCCTTTCCATGGAGGAGCGTTCAGAGGAATCTTACGAAGACATAGGTAAGGTTTTGGTGGAGACAAATTTGAAAGACAGGGTAGAAAACAATGTTCGCTCGAAAAAGACTCGGCACAGGGGGGGTATATATTGACGATTTTAGGTAAAAATGAAGAGTTTGAATCGAAAACGAGGCAGAAAGGAAGTCCGAGATGCGAACGACCTCGGGTGGCGCGCCCTAACAGGTAAGGCGCGCCACCTGGACTGTTTCGCCCCTCGTGACTCCGTTTCGCCCAAATCTTTCGCGAATCTTCCTTATCTTGCAAAAAAGTAACTATCCTAAAAACTGAAAAAAACCAAGATCGCTACGTACCGTATTTCGACTTTTATTATTTATGGTGTCTGGCAGAGGGAAATTCTCAGCGATGATAGCTTCTGGAGTCCGGAGATGCACCATTTCCACGTTTCCTATGAAGTGTTCTCCTGCAATATAATGTTTAAGATGTTGTCCATTAACAACATGAGGCTTACCCTTATAATCTCCATGGAGACGGATGGATCTAGAGCGACACACCTCTTGTACAACCAATGGACCCCACCATCTCGATGCTAGTTTGCCTATAGAGAACTTGAAACAAGAGTTGAACAATAACACTTGGTCTCCTACTTTGAACTCCTTCCTCTTTATCCTTTTGTCATGCCAAATTTTAACTTTTTCGTTGAACAATCTAGAACTTTCATAAGCTTCATTTCTCCATTCATCTAATAGGTTTATGCCTAGGATTATCTTCTCTCCCGCAGTTTTAAAATCAAAGTTAAGTTCCTTAATGGCCCACGTAGCTTTGTGTTCTAATTCTACATGTAAATGACAAGCTTTTACATAGATCATTCTATAAGGAGACATTCCCATAGGATTTTTAAAAGTAGTTCTATAAACCCATAATGCATCATTAATTTTTTGTTCGCCAAACAGACCTAGACTTATTAATCGTCTTTTCCAATATACGTTTTAATTCCCTATTGCTCAACTTAACTTGACCACTACTTTGTGGGTGATATGGAGATGCTACTCTATGATTAACACCATATTTAGCTCAGGTTTTTCTTTAAAAACTTGATGAATAAAGTGAGAACCACCATAAAAATCTAGATACTCAAACCTGGGGAAAATGATGTCCTTCAACATATTCATTGCAGTGGCATGGTCAATACTCTTTGTTGGAATTGCTTCCACCCACTTAGTAACATAATCCACTTCAACCAAAATGTGAGTATGCTGCGTTTTGGAGGCAGGAAATGACCCCATAAAGTCAAATCCCCAGACGTCAAATGGTTCAAGAGGTAATGTATAATTCATAGGGATTTCATTTCTCTAACCAATATTCCCAACACGTTGACATTTATCACAAGCTTTAACATAAGCATCACAATCTTTAAATAAAGTAGGCCAATAAAAACCAGATTGCAATACCTTTGCAGATGTGCGGTCTCCCGCGTGGTGGCCTCCATAAGGGATGTCATGGCGGTCTTTTATAATACTTTGCTATTCAAACTCAGGTACACAACGTCTAATAATACCATCAACTAACTTCTTATAAAGAAAAGGATCATCCCAAAAGTAATTTCTAAGATCACAGAAGAATTTCTTTCTTTGTTGATAAGTAAAATGTGGTGGCATAACTTTCCCAACAATGAAACTAGCATAATCAGCGAACCATGGGGGAGCTATTCCTGCACTAGACACATTAATATTTGAAAATTGTTCATTATGAAAGCTATCATCAATAGGGGTTGGATCATCCAGAATGTTTTCCATTCTAGACAAATGATCAACTGTAGGATTACCCTCACCCTTTCTATCAACAGTATGTAAATCAAATTCTAGCAATAATAAAACCCATCTAATAAGCCTAGCCTTAGCATCTTTATTATTCATGAAATATTTAATAGAGGAATGATCAGAGTGCACAATAACTTTAGAATCCACTTTGTAAGGTCTAAACTTATCACAAGCAAAGATCACACCTAAAAATTCTTTTTCAGTAGTAGCATAATTTCTTTGGGTGCCATCAAGAGTCTTACTATCATAATATATAACATTTAACTTCATATCAACTCTTTGCCCCAAAATAGCACCTACCGCATACTCACTTGCATCACCCATAATTTTATAAGGTAAATTCCAATCAGGTGACTGAATTATAGGAGCACTAATTAAAGCATTCATTAAAACATTAAAATACTCCACACAATCATCATTAAAAGAAAATGGAACATATTTTTGCAAAAGATTAATAAGAGGCTTTGATATTTTAGAGAATTCCTTAATGAATCTTCTATAAAACCCAGTATGCCCAAGGAAACTTTTTATACCTTTAATATCCCGCAGATATGGTAGCTTCTCTATGGCTTCTATCTTCGCGCGGTCCACTTCAATGCCTCTTACTGATACTCGATGACCAAGGACTACACCTTCTGTGACCATAAAATGGCTCTTCTCCCAATTAAGCACTAGGTGTTTATCCTCACATCGCTGCATAACTTTGTTAAGATTGAATAGGCCATTATCAAAAGAGGTACCATAGACAAAAAAATCATCCATAAATACTTCCACAATCTTTTCAATATAATTATAAAATATAACATTCATGCATCTTTAAAAAGTAGCAGGAGCATTACATAAACCAAAAGACATTCTTCTATAATCAAAAAGTAATAAAGGGACAAGTAAAAGTAGTATTTTCTTGATCATCTTTGTGCACAGGTTTTTGAGAAAAACCAGAATAACCATCAAGATAGCAAAAATGCGAATGCTTAGATAATCTTTCTAACATTTGATCAATAAAAGGTAAAGGGTAATGATCCTTACGATTAGCTTTATTTATTTTTCTAAACTCAATGCACATTCTGTAGCCAGTAACGGTGCGCTGAGAAACAAGTCCATTTTCATCATTTGGAACCACAGTAATTCCACATTCATCTTAGGCACACAGTGAACAAGACTTACCCATTTACTAGCAGCTATAGGATAAATAATACCAACCTCTATAAGTTTGATTGCCTCTTTTCTTACCACTTCCTTCATTTTTGGATGAAGACGGCGTTGATAATCAACAACGGGATTTGCATCTTCTTCCAAATTAATCTTATGCATGCATAGAGCTGGACTTATACCTTTGAGATCATTAAGAGAATATCCAATGGCCGGCCTATGAGCATGCAATACCTCCAGTAATTTTGTTTCTTCTTCTCCTGAAAGATAGCACTAATAATAACATGATATATATTTTTTCTCATCAAGAGTTGCACATTTCATATCATCAGGCAAAGGTTTTAATTCAAAACTAGGATCTTTTTTGGGAGGTGGTAACACTCCAAGATTATCAGGTGGAATATGCAATTGTAAATGTGGCGGTTGTTGAGATAAAATTTATTCTAATGCTTCTCTTTCTTCATTACTATATGGTTCATGTTGATTAAGTACATACCGTTCCACCGCGTTCAATGAAGCAACTTGCACAGAAGCAAGAGTTTCCACAATATCTTTTTAAAACTTTTCTTTTTCTAAATGCTTATCAGTAAACTTGGAAAAATTAAACTCTAACCTTTCTCCAGCACATTTAATAAACACTCTCTTTTGGCAAATCAATTTCAGGACCAACAATATGTAAGAAAGGTCTACCAAATATAATAGGACAAAATGCATATTGGGAGCAGCACAATGAAATCAGCGGGTGTTATCACCGGATTTTGGCCAAATCAGGAGATGGGCCGTAATTGAGATGGGCTTGGAGGATATACACGTGGAGCATCTCTGAAGCGGCCTTGCACGAGAGTTTGGGCTAGATTTCCCATGAATCTGTATATTATAGTAGATTGCATCTTAGTTTAGAATTAAAAGATAGAGTTTAGCCCGTACACGGTTAGGTGTATTTCCAAAGATAGAAAGTCTACGGACTATAAATATGTACCTAGGGTTATTGAGAAAGGAGGACAATCACGTTCACAACAAACACAATCTAGGCGCATCGTCACCCCTTGTTTCGAGGGTTTCTTCCGGGTAAGCATCATGCTGCCTAGATCGCATCTTGTGATCTAGGCAGTATAGGTTTATTCGTTATCTGGTGTTGCTCGTACTGAAGCCTTGTTGATGGCGAGTAACACTACTTATCGTAGATGTTTTGGGGCTTGCATCGTTGCTTTTCTTGTATATCTGCTTAGCTATGCCGTCCCTCGATATCTAGCTGCCCTTACACCTATCTTAGGTGTAAGGGCAGCACCTTGCTTGTTCTTTATTTAGTAGATCTGTTATAGTTGATCCTTGTTCTTCAAGGATTAGTTTGATATTCGTATGGTTAGGCCTTGCAAACGGGTTGAACGATCCGGTAGTGCGTAAGGTATGGTTTGCCGTTCCTAGAAGGGATGTTCCGGGAATTGACTTAATGTTGGTTTTTAGGCCTCTTTTAGGAGTAGTTTTCCATCATCTTTCGTATCTGCTAGGCTCAACTACGCGTAGGATGTTTCGTTTATGCGGTGAAAACCCTAAACTGTCGTAGATTGGTTTAGCTTTGTTTTGATCAAGCAGGATCCCCATGTCATCGTAAATCCAACGTGAATCATGGGGCAATCGGCTCTTTGAGCCGATCCACAGGGCAACCTGAGAGCCGATCGGGCTCGTATTTAATGTTTACGTGTCTACCATGCAGGAAGCTAATCGAAGCGATCCAACACCTTCCTGACCGGTATAGGTCAGGTGGCACGCCCTGCGACCGACGTGTGCCGAGCATTGCGGGCCGTTGACCGAGGGACCAGGGCCCACTAGCCTTGGAGCCTCCGGCTCTTCGTGTTGCTCGTCGCTGCTCGCCGGTGGGTTTTGGCAGGCAACACATTCTGGCACGCCCAGTGGGACTTCACAAAGTATCGGCTCAAGTATCGGCTTCCGGACTTCACAAAGTTCAGTGGATCAGAAGGGTCTAGCTCAATTGAGCATGTAAGCCGATACTTGGCACAATTGGGCATGGTTTCAGCATCGGACCCGCTACGTGTAAGGTTCTTTGTGCAATCGCTCACGGGTCCAGCTTTTGGGTGGTACACCTCGTTGCCACCAGATTCAGTTCGGACATTCATGTACAATATCACTCTAAGCCAAGCCGGCATTGTCGATCTTACCCAGGCGGCAAAGGCGGGGAGAGAAGGTGTCCGAATACATTCGCGTTCGAACTATCAAGAACCGATGTTATTCGATTCGTTTAATGAGAAGGAAGCGAGCTGGCAGTGGCAGGCCTTGCAGCGCCACTCAAGGATCTGACTTTCCAAGTGGAGTACACCATCGGCGCATATGGTCCAAGCCGACATCGTATGAGCGCGCCACCCAATTGTACCAGACAAGTTCAAGCGCCCGATAGGCCTGGTCGAGGCGGAGTTGAAGACTCGAAGATCGAAGTCGTCGTGGCCGAATGGGCTCGGGGCATCCGTGTCCCGCAAATGGGTGAAACAACCAGGGCTTGCAAAAGGGTTTGACTTTGATTTAAGCAAAGCGAGCAGATTTTCGATCTCAAGGAAACAGCTGAAGATACCCGAAGGCCATAAATTCCCCACGGTGCAAGAATTGAATGGGAGACCATACTGCAAATGGCATCACACGTTCACCCATGTCACCAACGACTGCAAAGAGTTGTGTCGGCAGATTCAGATGGCGATAGAACAAGGCCGATTAATCTTCGGTCAGTTTGCCATGAAAGTGGACATGCAACCGTTTCCTGGCGTCAACGTGGTGGAACTCAATCACTCCATGAGGTGCGAGCCAGGTTTCTCTTTCGATGTCAACATGGCAGGGCTTGTAGACCGCCATGGCAAGGATAAAGCAGAAAGCAGTCACTCCCGTGGCAAGGATAAGAAGGAGGCCGATCCACGCGACCGGCCCCAATATGATAACAAACGGTACCTCACCGAGGAAGAAGTGGCGTGCGGTACCAACGACCACTCTCCGCGCATCTCCTTAACAAATATGAGTATCAGTATGACCGACGCCGGCGGTACGACGTGGATGACGACAGATATCGTCGGTCTGATGCAGACAACAGGAAATATCGTCGATATGATAGGGACGACGAAGAATATGAGCATCACGCTAAAGGGAGGTCAAGAGAGCAGGAAGACATGGACAGGCACTGGGATTGTCCTTTCTTTAAGCACTGACTCAGGAATGAGCCGATTGCCTACAATCGACAACTGCCTAGAATGTAGACAGCAGAGGAAGGGCACAAATGAGGTTTCAGTGTTCGAGCGTCTAGGGCCTCTTCCGCCTCAGAGCAGACGAGCTGAGTCATCTCGAGATGAAGACTTCGAGGAGTCAGAAGATGAAGAAGAAGATAGGTACCACCGCCAAGGTGGTGCCCGATGGACTCACCATTCCCGAAGCGTAGGGTTCAGCGGCTACGAAACTTGGAGGAAGCCGAGGCGCAGTACCTGTACACGTTGAGGAAAGCACGCCCAATCTGGCCGTGAAAATTCAGCAGACATTGGAGACGGAGACGCGCCCGCCAAAGAAAGTGTGGCGCCCTCAAAAAGCCGATGCGAGGCATCGGCTGATCGAACATATCGCGATGTCTATGTTCCCTCCTTTCGTAGACAGTGTTGGGCCTCCAAGAGAGGTTTGTAGAACAGCGAGCAAGTTTTCCCTTAAGTGGATCACCCAAGGTTTATCGAACTCAGGAAGGAAGAGGTCAAAGATATCCCTCTCATGCAACCCGCAACCACAAAGCAAGAAGTCTCTTGTGTCCCCAACACACCAAATAGGTGCACTAGTTCGGCGAAGAGATAGTGAAATACGGTGGTATGAATATATATGAGCGGTAGCAACGGTGCCAAAAGTGCTTGGCGTGTTGATGGTAGCAATATTGGAAGTAAACAAGCGTAGTAACGTGGTAACGCAAGAAAAAGAACAAGCAGCGATAGCGTATTTAGGAACAAGGCCTAGGGATTACACTTTCACTAGTGGACACTCTCAACATTGATCACATAAGAATAGATAAATGCATACTCTACACTTTTGTTGGATGATGAACACATTGCGTAGGATTACACGAACCCTCAATGCCGGAGTTAACAAGCTCCACAATAATGCTCATGTTTAAGTAACCTTTAGTGTAAGATAGATCAACAGACTAAACCAAGTACTAGCATAGCATGCACACTGTCACCTTCATGCATATGTAGGAGGAATAGATCACATCAATATTATCATAGCAATAGTTAACTTCGCAATCTACAAGAGATCATGATCATAGCATAAACCAAGTACTAACACGGTGTACACACTGTCACCTTTACACACGTGCAGGAGGAATAAAACTACTTTAATAACACATCACCAGAGTAGCACATAGATAAATTGTGATACGATGCACATTGCAATCATAAAGAGATATAAATAAGCACTTCACTACGCTCTTCATAACAGTGAATAAGTACTTCGTGAAATATAGCCTAAGAGACCCACACGGTGCACACACTGTCACCTTTACACAAGTGGGACAAGGAGTCTCCGGAGATCACATAAGTAAAACCCACTTGACTAGCATAATGACATCTAGATTACAAGCATCATCATATGAATCTCAATCATGTAAGGCAGCTCATGAGATTATTGTATTGAACTACGTAGGAGAGAGATGAACCACATAGCTACCGGTACAGCCCCGAGCCTCGATGGAGAACTACTCCTCCTCATGGGAGCAGCGGTGATGAAGATGGCGGTGGAGATGGCAGCGGTGTCGATGGAGAAGCCTTCCGGGGCACTTCCCGCCCGGCAGGGTGCCAACAGAGACTCATGTCCCCCATCTTGGCTTCGCGACGGCGGCGCTCTCGAAGGTTTTGCGTATCGTGGCTCCCTCCGTAAGGGGTCGATGGGGCTTTATATAGGCGAAGAGGCGGCGCAGGGGGTCAAGGGGCGATGACACCATAGGGTGGCGCGGGCCCAGCCGGCCGCGCCACCATGTCATCTGGGCCCACAGGGCCCTGCGGCTCTCGGGTGTTGGATGCTTCCGGGCAAAATAGGAACCTGGGCGTTGATTTCGTCCAATTCGAGAATATTTCCTTACTAGGATTTCTGAAACCAAAAACAGAAAAACAGGAACTGCACTTCGGCATCTTGTTAATAGGTTAGTTCCGAAAATGCATAAATATGACATAAAGTGTGCATATAACATGTAGATATCATCAATAAAGTAGCATGGAACATAAGAAATTATCGATACGTTGGAGACGTATCGCATCCCTGCTTAGTTCTGCTCGTCCCGAGCAGGTAAAACGATAACAAAGATAATTTCTTAAGTGACATGCTATCATAAACTTGATCATATTATAAACATATGTAATGAATGCAGCGATCAAAACAATGGTAATGACATGAGTAAACAAATGAATCATAAAGCAAAGACTTTTCATGAATAATACTTTCAAGACAAGCATCAATAAGTCTTGCATAAGAGTTAACTCATAAAGCAATAATTCAAAGTAAAGGTGTTGAAGCAACACAAAGGAAGATTAAGTTTCAGCGGTTGCTTTCAACTTATAACATGTATATCTCATGGATATTGTCAACATAGAGTAATATAACAAGTGCAATATGCAAGTATGTAGGAATCAATGCACAGTTCACACAAGTGTTTGCTTCTTGAGGTGGAGAGAGATAGGTAAACTGACTCAACATAAAAGTAAAAGAATGGTCCTTCAAAGAGGAAAGCATCGATTGCTATATTTGTGCTAGAGCTTTTATTTTGAAAACATGAAACAATTTTGTCAACGGTAGTAATAAAGCATATGAGTTATGTAAATTATATCTTACAAGTTGCAAGCCTCATGCATAGTGTACTAATAGTGCCCGCACCTTGTCCTAATTAGCTTGGACTACCGGATCATCACAATGCACATGTTTTAACCAAGTGTCACAATGGGGTACCTCCATGCCGCCCGTACAAGGGTCTAAGGAGAAAGTTCGCATTGGATTTCTCGCTTTTGATCATTCTTCAACTTAGACACCCATACCGGGACAACATGAACAACAGATAATGGACTCCTCTTTAATGCATAAGCATGTAACAACAATTATTATTCTCACTGGAGATTGAGGATATGTGTCCAAAACTGAAACTTCCACCATGATTCATGGCTTTAGTTAGCTGCCAATGTTCTTCTCTAACAATATGCATGCTTAACCATAAGTGGTAGATCTCCCTTACTTCAGACAAGACGAACATGCATAGCAACTCACATGATATTCAACAAAGAGTAGTTGATGGCGTCCCCAGGAACATGGTTATCGCACAACAAGCAACTTAATAAGAGATAAAGTGCATAAGTACATATTCAATACCATAATAGTTTTTAAGGCTATTTTGTCCCATGAGCTATATATTGCAAAGGCGAATGATGGAAATTTAAAGGTAGCACTCAAGCAATTTACTTTGGAATGGCGGAGAAATACCATGTAGTGGGTAGGTATGGTGGACACAAATGGCATGAATATTGGCTCAAGTATTTGGATGCCTGAGAAGTATTCCCTCTCGATACAAGGTTTAGGCTAGCAAGGTTATTTGAAACAAACACAAGGATGAACGGTGCAGCAAAACTCACATAAAAGACATATTGTAAACATTATAAGATTCTACACCGTCTTCCTTGTTGTTCAAAACTCAATACTAGATATTATCTAGACTCTAGAGAAACCAAATATGCAAACCAAATTAGCAAGCTCTAAGTATTTCTTCATTAATGGGTGCAAAGTATATGATGCAAGAGCTTAAACATGAGCACAACAATTGCCAAGTATCACATTATCCAAGACATTATAGCAATTACTACATGTAGCATTTTCCAATTCCAACCATATAACAATTTAACGAAGAGGAAACTTCGCCATGAATATTATGAGCTAAGAACACATGTGTTCATACGAACCAGCGGAGCGTGTCTCTCTCCCACACAAGGATGAACTTATTCAAACATAAACAAAAACAAAAACAAACAGACGCTCCAAGTAAAGTACATAAGATGTGACCGAATAAAAATATAGTTTCAAGAGAAGGAACCCGATAATTTGTCGATGAAGAAGGGGATGCCTTGGGCATCCCCAAGCTTAGACGCTTGAGTCTTCTTGATATATGCGGGTGAACCACCGGGCATCCCCAAGCTTAGAGCTTTCACTCTTCTTGATCATAGTATATCATCCTCTCTTGACCCTTGAAAACTTCCTCCACACCAAACTTTAAGCAAACTCATTAGAGGGTTAGTGCATAATCAAAAATTCACATGTTCAGAGGTGACACAATCATTCTTAACACTTCTGGACATTGCACAAAGCTTCTGAAAGTTAATGGAACAAAGAAACTCATTCAACATAGCAAAAGCGGCAATGCGAAATAAAAGGCAGAATCTGTCAAAAACAGAACAGTCCGTAAAGACGAATTTTAAAATGGCACCAGACTTGCTCAAACGGAAAAACTCAAAACTAATGAAAGTTGGTACATATCTGAGGATCACTCACGTAAATTGGCATAATTTTCTGAGTTACCTACAGAGAATTAGACCCAGATTCGTGACAGACAGCAATGCTGTTTCTGCGCAACAATCCAAATCTAGCATCAACTTTACCATAGAGACTTTACTTGGCACAAAAACATGATAAGGAGAGGTTGCTACAGTAGTAAACAACTTCCAAGACACAAATATAAAACAAAGTACTGTAGTAAAAAAACACATGGCTCCCAAGAAGTTCTTTCTTTATAGCCATTAAGATGGGCTCAGCAGTTTTAATGATGCACTCGCAAGAAATAGTATTTGAAGCAAAAGAGAGCATCAAGAGGCAAATTCAAAACACATTTAAGTCTAACATGCTTCCTATGCAAAGGAATCTTGTAGATAAACAAGTTCATGAAGAGCAAAGTAACAAGCATAGGAAGATAAAACAAGTGTAGCTTCAAAAATTTCAGCACATAGAGAGGTGTTTTAGTAACATGAAAATTTCTACAACCATATTTTCCTCTCTCATAATAACTTTCAGTAGCAACATGAGCAAACTCAACAATATAACTATCACATAAAGCATTCTTATCATGAGTCTCATGCATAAAATTATTACTCTCCACATAGGCATAATCAATTTTATTAGTTGTAGTGGGAGCAAATTCAACGAAGTAGCTATCATTATTATTCTCATTATCAAATATAGGAGGCATATTATAATCATAATTAAACTCATCCTCCATAGTAGGCGGCACCAAAAGACCAATATCATCATAAATAGGAGGCAAAGTATCATCAAAGTAAATTTCCTCCTCATTGCCCGGGGGACTAAAAATATCATGCTCATCAAAGCCAGCTTCCCCAAGCTTAGAATTTTCCATAGCATTAGCAACAATAGTGTTCAAAGCATTCATATTAATAATATTCCCATTAGTTTGCATATAAAGTTCCATGGGTTTTTTAATTCTCTCTTCAAACACATCATGTCCTAATTCAAGATAAAGTTCATAAAGATCTCTCATATTTTTGTTGTTTTCCATTATGCCTAACTAGTGTAAACAAGAAACCAAATGTCGCAATTGCAGAGTCTAAAGGAAATAGCTTGAGTACTTACAACGGCGCCGGAAATAGCTTAGTAGCCGAGATCCGGAGTGTGAGTACCTTTTACCTTTCCACCGCAACGGCGCCGAAAATAGCTTGATGTCTACGTTCCCCCTCCTTTCTAGAGACAGTGTTGGGCCTCCAAGAGCAGAGGTTTGTAGAACAGCAGCAAGTTTTCCCTTAAGTGGATCACCCAAGGTTTATCGAACTCGGGGAGGAAGAGGTCAAAGATATCCCTCTCATGCAACCCTGCAACCACAAAGCAAGAAGTCTCTTGTGTCCCCAACACACCAAATAGGTGCACTAGTTCGGCGAAGAGATAGTGAAATACAGGTGGTATGAATATATATGAGTAGCAACGGTGCCTAAAAGTGCTTGTGGCGTGCTTGATGGTAGCAATATTGCAGAAGTAAACAAGCAGTAGTAACGCAGCAGAGGCAAGAAACAAGAATAAGCAGCGATAGCGATTTAGGAACAAGGCCTAGGGATTACACTTTCACTAGTGGACACTCTCAACATTGATCACATAACAGAATAGATAAATGCATACTCTACACTTTTGTTGGATGATGAACACATTGCGTAGGATTACACGAACCCTCAATGCCGGAGTTAACAAGCTCCACAATAATGCTCATGTTTAAGTAACCTTTAGTGTAAGATAGATCAACAGACTAAACCAAGTACTAGCATAGCATGCACACTGTCACCTTCATGCATATGTAGGAGGAATAGATCACATCAATATTATCATAGCAATAGTTAACTTCGCAATCTACAAGAGATCATGATCATAGCATAAACCAAGTACTAACACGGTGTACACACTGTCACCTTTACACACGTGCAGGAGGAATAAAACTACTTTAATAACACATCACTAGAGTAGCACATAGATAAATTGTGATACGATGCACATTGCAATCATAAAGAGATATAAATAAGCACTTCACTACGCTCTTCAACAGTGAATAAGTACTTCGTGAAATATAGCCTAAGAGACCCACACGGTGCACACACTGTCACCTTTACACTCGTGGGACAAGGAGTCTCCGGAGATCACATAAAAAACCCACTTGACTAGCATAATGACATCTAGATTACAAGCATCATCATATGAATCTCAATCATGTAAGGCAGCTCATGAGATTATTGTATTGAACATAGGAGAGAAATGAACCACATAGCTACCGGTACAGCCCCGAGCCTCGATGGAGAACTACTCCTCCTCATGGGAGCAGGGTGATGAAGATGGCGGTGGAGATGGCAGCGGTGTCGATGGAGAAGCCTTCCGGGGCACTTCCCCGCTCCGGCAGGTGCCGGAACAGACTCCGTCCCCGATCTTGGCTTCGCGACGGCGGCGCTCTGGAAGGTTTTGCGTATCGTGGCTCCTCCGTAAGGGTTTTCGATGCAGGGCTTTATATAGGCGAAGAGGCGGCGCAGGGGGTCAAAGGGGCGATGACACCATAGGGTGGCGCGGCCCAGCCCGGCCGCGCCACCATGTCATCTGGGGCCACAGGCCCCCCCTCGCGCTCTCGGGTGTTCTGGATGCTTCCGGCAAAATAGGAACCTGGGGATTTCGTCCAATTCCGAGAATATTTCCTTACTAGGATTTCTGAAACCAAAAACACAGAAAAACTGGCACTTCGGCATCTTGTTAATAGGTTAGTTCCAGAAAATGCATAAATATGACATAAAGTGTGCATATAACATGTAGATATCATCAATAAAGTAGCATGGAACATAAGAAATTATCGATACGTTGGAGACGTATCAACTGCCGTCGGAGTTTTATGCTCCAAGAACTGAAGAAGTGCCAGCACGCTTTGATCGGCCCACACGGTTATCTTTGAAAAACCACGAGAGAGGAGCTACAGGAACTTGAAGGCCTTGTACCTGAAGGGTTACATCAATGGGCAGCCTGTCAACAAGATGTTGGTTGACACGGGAGCGGCAGTCAATATAATGCCGTACTCCATGCTACGACGGGACGCTCCAACGAAGATCTGATCAAGACCAACGTCACACTAAGCGATTTCAACGGCCAAGCATCGAAGCACAAGGTGTTCTGAACGTGGATTTAACCGTGGGCCGAAAAACCATCCCTACGTCGTTCTTCATCGTCGACAGCAAAAGCACTTACGCTGTCCTGCTAGGGAGAGATTGGATCCACGCTAACTGTTGCATTCCATCCACAATGCACCAATGCATCATACAGTGGGATGGAGATGAAGTGGAGGTCGTTCGTGCAGATGACTCAATCGAGATCTCACTAGCTGGCATGAACATTTGGGATGCAGATGACCAAGAGCCGATCTCTGGAATCAGTTTGGACGGCTGTGAGCGCATCGAAGCTTCAAAAAATGGGGTGAGGCTGGTCTTATCCACCGGCCTGATAGAGTAGCACGACCAGAGTCGAGACGTATGGGGCGGCCGATCCCTGCGATCGGCCCCAAAAAATAAAAAGCAATGATCTCACCTCAAGCATGTCACGTAGTCATTGTAAAGCGCAAATACGTTGTAAACCCTCATTGAGTAATGCAATGGAAAAGGAGGCCGATTCAGGCAATCGGCCCATATTATCCTCACCATATGTTTTGCCTGTGTTCAGCATCGATCTAGCAGGCGACGGAAAGCTAGGATATGGGTTTACATCAGCTGATGAGCTAGAAGAGATTGACATTGGTCCTGGGGATAAGCCACGGCCAACATTTATCAGCAAGAAATTAGATCCGCATCTGAGGAGCCTGATGATAGCTTTGTTGAAAGAGTACCCAGATTGCTTTGCCTGGGATTACACAGAGATGCCAGGGTTAGACAGAGCATCATTGAGCATCGGCTCCCTGAAGAAGGGATTTCGTCCAGCAGCGAGTATGACAGATGAAGGCCGAAATCCTGGTAGAAGTCAAGAAAGAGATCGAGAAAATGTTGAACGCCGGATTCATCAGGCCATGCAGGTATGCTGAGTGGATTTCTAACGTCGTACCTGTAGAGAAAAAGGACGGCCGATGGCGCGTCGCCATAGATTTTCGGGATCTCAATAGAGCCACTCCAAAGGATGAGTACCCAATGCCGGTAGCAGAGACATTGATAAATGCAGCTGCTGGTCATAAGGTTTTAAGTTTCATGGATGGCAACGCCGGCTACAACCAAATTTTCATGGCTCCAGAAGATATACACAAGACTGCATTCAGATTTCAGAGTACCAGGCTCGGTGGGCTTGTTTGAGTATGTAGTCATGACATTTGGACTAAAGAATGCCGGCGCAACGTACCAAAGAGCCATGAATTACATCTTTCATGATCTGATCGGCAAATTGGTGGAGATTTACATTGATGACGTGGTGGTCAAGTCTGTTGCAGTGGAAGGACACGTGGAGGATTTGCGACACGTCATGGACCGAACTAGAAAATTCGGACTAAGAATGAATCCAAAGAAGTGTGCTTTTGGTGTAACGGCCGGTCAATTCTTGGGTTTCTTGGTTCATGGACGCGGAATTGAGATCGGCCTGAAAAGCCAAGAGGCAGTGCGAACGATGAAGCCACCTACCACGAAGAAAGAACTCCAGTGTCTCATCGGCAAAATCAACTTCGTCAGAAGATTCATCTCCAATCTGTCAGGGCGAATCGAGCCATTCATGGGCTTGGTGAAAATTAAATCTGATGAGGAGTTCCGCTAGGGGGCAGAGCAACAGCAAGCATTTGATGAGATTAAGGAGTATCTGACGAAGCCACCTGTGTTGGTTCCGCCACAGCAAGACAGGCCATTCTACATTTACTTGTCAGTAGCTGACACCTCCATCGCCTCAGTGGTGGTGCAAGTTTATGATGGTCTGGAGAGGGTAGTGTTCTACCTCAGCAGAAGGATGTTGGATGCAGAAACGAGGTACCCTGAGATCGAGAAGTTGTGCCTCTGTTTATTTTTCACCTGCACCAAGATTCAGCACATCTTGCTGTCAGCAGAAATTATCGTCATATGCAAATCGGACGTCATCAAGCATATGCTGTCGGCTCCTGTGTTGAAAGGCCGACTCGGTAAATGGATGTTTGCATTATCGGAGTTTGATATCCGGTATCAGCCCGAGCAGTCAAGGGACAAGCGTTGGCTGATCTTATTGCTGAACGAATAAACACGATATAGCAGCACTGTCTGTGCGTGCATGGGCCATGTTCTTCGATGGATCGGTTGTGAGGATGGTTGCGGCATCGGCGTTCTACTCGTATCGCCTCGGGGGCAACATATTCCTTCTCCATCAGGCTACCTACCCCTTGCACCAACAATGTCGCTGAGTATGAAGCAATCGCAAGGGAATGGAGTTGCTATTGGAAGCCGGGGCCGGTAGAGATTTTTGGAGATTCCAAATTGGTGATTTCTCAACTCACGGAGGAATACAAATGTGAGAGCGAGTCGCTCTTCCCATTATGGATGCAATGTCGTGAGTTGATGGCACAGTTCAGGTATATAAATTTCAATTGGATCCCAAGGTCGCAAAATACCGAGGCAAACGATCTCGCACAGATGGCATCATGATACCAGGACATAGGAGATGGAACCGTTGTTCAGGTGCAGTTCATGGAACCAGATGATTGGAGAGCCGATATTTTCAATTACTTGAAAGATTCGGCTCGGGGGGCACCTAAACGGATAAGATACAGGGCCATGAAGTACGTCCTGATTGGGGATGACATGTTCTACAGGACCTTGGAAGGGTTACTCCTTAAATGTTTGGGACCAGCCGAATCAAATCGGTTCTTGCATGAGGTGCATGAAGGTGCCTGTGGAACTCACCAATCGGCTCATAAGATGAAGTGGCTGATCAGGCGATCGGGATTTTATTGGCCCACTATGCTTGAAGATTGTTTTAAGTATTATAAAGGGTGTCAAGCATGTCAGAAATTTGGGAGCATTCAGATGGTACCCGCATCAGCAATGAATCCCATCATCAAACCTTGGCCATTCCGAGGTTGGGGCATGGATATGATCGGCAAAGTTAATCCTCCATCGAGCAAAGGCCATGAGTGGGTTCTGGCCATTACAGATTACTTCACTAAATGGGTGGAGGCCGTCCCTATGAAGTCAGTAGCATCGAAAGATGTCATCAGTTTCGTGTTGGAGCATGTCATTCATAGATTCGGGATCCCCAGACTATCACGACCGATGGAGGTTCGGTCTTCGTTTCTAAGGAGTTTAGAAAGTTCTGCGAGGATATGGGAATCAAGCTGATCCGATCGTCTCCATACTATGCTCAAGCAAATGGGCAGGCTGAAGCATCCAACAAGAGTCTGATCAAGCTGATTAAGAGGAAAATCGACGAGCATCCTAGACGTTGGCACGAGGTATTGTCAGAAGCGTTGTGGGCTTATCGCATGTCGTGTCATGGAGCAATAAAAACCTCGCCATACCATCTGGTCTATGGACAAGAAGCTGTGTTGCCCTGGGAAATCAAGGCTGGGTCGAGACGGATTACGTTTCAGAATGATTTAACTCTGAAGAATATGCAGCCCGATGAGTGACAGCATTGAGGATGTAACGGAACTCAGACTATGGTCGCTTGAGAAAATCAAGGAGAATTAAGCCAAGGTGGCTCGCGCATATAATAAGAAGGTGAGACCAAAGGAGTTCCAAGTTGGTGATCTGGTATGGGAAGTTGTATTGCCGTTGGGGACTAAGGATAAAGTGTATGGTAAATGGTCTCCAAATTGGCACGGCCCGTACAAAGTCGACCAAGTTTTGAAGGGTAATGCATACATGGTCGAGCAGTTGGATGGTGTGAAGTTCCCAGTGGCCGTCAATGACCAACATCTTAAGAAGTATTTCCCAAGTATGTGAGATGATGGGCAGTAAAATATGGAGGCCGATGCACGAAATCGGCCAGTAAAAAAAACAACAATTCTCTTCCCAAGTATGGGGATGATGAACAGTGGAATATGGGGGCCGATGTATGGAATCGGCCGGTAAAAAAAACAATATACGAAGCAGCAGGATGCTAAGTACAGCCGATGCACGGACATCGACTTGAGAACAAAACAGCCGATGCACAGCCATCGACTTTAGAGGTACAAAGTATCATGATCATGTATCAAGTTACCGTCTGAATTTGAGGAATGTTTGCTTGAACCTGTCTAATTTGGTAATTAAGTTTGGCCGTATGGGCGTTTGATGGTGAAAGACCGATACGCTGCTATCGGTTCTTGGTGCGTTGACCTACTTTGACAATCGGAAAATTGGAAGACACTCGGAAAATCAAATTAGGGGAACAATTTTCATTGATTCAAAGAGGGATCTTACAAGGAAGAGCCGATGGCTCTCAAAAGGTTCATCCGATGCCTAATGCACTACTACTACTAGCACTACTACTAGTCCCTAATCTACGGACCGTCGCTGCCCTCGTCGTCGCCGTCTGCGCCGCTGTCGGCGCTGCTGCCGGCGACCTCCTCGTCAGTGCTGCCGTAGCCCTCGGCAGGGGCTTCTTCCTCCTCGTCATTGTCGTCGTCGTCGTCATCGGCATCCGACCCGGCGCGGAAGCGCTTCGCCGGTGGCTCGTCGGAAGAGCTGTCCTCCTCCTCTTCCTCCTCCTCGTCGGAAGAGGAGAAGCCGTCCCAGGAGAAGAGGTCGTCGTCGCTCTCCTCCTCCAACCCCCCAACCGCAAGGAGATGGAGGTTGTCCTCCCCGTCGGTCAGGGAGGCGTCGTCCTCCGACTCGTCCGTGAAGACCCAATCCCTCTCGTCCCACCATTCTGGGGCGAGAGCTTCGTACGCTGCCATCAGGTCGAAGTCCGGCTCCGGCTCGCTGGAGGAGGAGGATTGGAAGGATAGGCCGGAGGAGGCAGAGGAGGAAGAGGAAGACATGGCTGCAGAGGAGGTTTTTTTCCGATGGCTAGTACGGAGCAGAGGAATGAAGAGATGAATTGCTCGATGCGGTTAAATAAAGGGGATATAGTGGAGATTTAATGCTTGAGCAGTTTTCAAGGACGCGGTGCCAAAACTGTCAATCGTGCAGAAGTTGAGAAGACAGGGCATCATGATGGAAAGATACTGAAGCGGTTCTGCTCTGCAATGCGTGACCCGATGAAGAAAAAACAGAGTGGTTTTGGAATTATTATTGCCAAAACCAGGGGGCATGTGTTATCACGGATTTTGGCCAAATCAGAGATGGGCCGTAATTGAGATGGGCTTGGAGGATATACACGTGGAGCGTCTCTGAAGCGGCCTTGCACGAGAGTTTGGGCTAGATTGCCCGTGTATCTGTATATTATAGTAGATTGCATCTTAGTTTAGAATTAAAAGATAGAGTTTAGCCCGTACACGATTAGGTGTATTTCCAAAGATAGAAAGTCTACGGACTATAAATATGTACCTAGGGTTATTGAGAAAGGAGGACAATCACGTTCACAACAAACACAATCTAGGCGCATCGCCACCCCTTGTTTCGAGGGTTTCTTCCGGGTAAGCATCATGCTGCCTAGATCGCATCTTGCGATCTAGGCAGTATAGGTTTATTCGTTATCTGGTGTTGCTCGTACTGAAGCCTTGTTGATGGTGAGTAACACTACTTATCGTAGATGTTTTGGGGCTTGCATCGTTGCTTTTCTTGTATATCTGCTTAGCTATGTCGTCCCTCGATATCTAGCTGCCCTTACACCTATCTTAGGTGTAAGGGCAGCACCTTGCTTGTTCTTTATTTAGTAGATCCAATCTGTTATAGTTGATCCTTGTTCTTCAAGGATTAGTTTGATATCCGTATGGTTTGGCCTTGCAAACGGGTTGAACGATCCGGTAGTGCGTAAGGTATGGTTTGCCGTTCCTAGAAGGGATGTTCCGGGAATTGACTTAATGTTGGTTTTTAGGCCTCTTTTAGGAGTAGTTTTCCATCATCTTTCGTATCTGCTAGGCTCAACTACGCGTAGGATGTTCCGGTTATGCGGTGAAAACCCTAAACTGTCGTAGATTGGTTTAGCTTTGTTTTGATCAAGCCGGATCCCCATGTCATCGTAAATCCAACGTGAATCATGGGGCAATCGGCCTTCCACAGGGCAACCTGAGAGCCGATCGGGCTCGTATTTAATGTTTACGTGTCTAC
Organism: Lolium multiflorum; assembly: GCA_030979885.1. Classification (NCBI taxonomy): domain Eukaryota; kingdom Viridiplantae; phylum Streptophyta; class Magnoliopsida; order Poales; family Poaceae; genus Lolium; species Lolium multiflorum. The sequence continues at coordinate 408,095,704 of CM061750.1, forward strand.
CATGCAGGAGCTAATCGAAGCGATCCAACACCTTCCTGACCAGGTATAGGTCAGGTGGCACGCCCTTGCGACCGTCAGGACGTGTGCCAGAGCATTGCGGGCCGTTGACCGAGGGACCAGGGCCCACCAAATTCTTGGGAGCCTCCCGCTTTTCGTGTTGCAACGCGCAATAAAATCAGCGGGATACTTAAACTTTCCAACTAATACTTCAACATCTCTTACCATGTCTAGAGGACTAATAACTTCTTTATTAGCAAGTTGAATAGTTATACCTGCTTCCTCCACGTGTATGGGATCAATATCGGGCTTGATTTCAAGATATAGAGAATATGGTATCACACTTATACTTGCTCCAATATCAAAAAGACCATGATAACATGAAGTTCCAATAGCACAAGATATAATAGATTTACCAGTTCTAGTAGTCTTACCTTGAATTACTTTAGTGGAATCTTCACATAAATAGACATCGCAAGGACCTTCATTTAACCTTTATGGCCGAAATTTGAGGCTTCATAGAGATTTGTTCATAAGGCTCATGACATCTTTTAGCACTCCTATTGGCAACATCGGTGAGTAAATTCTCTTTCACCCTATTCGAATATGGAGGAGATTCCACATATTCTTCTATAATAACTGATGAAGTTTGCTGAACCTGTTTCTTAACTTTAGCAATATATCCTGAAGTCTTAAAAGGTTCAGTAAAGACCTTGAATCCTTTTTAGGAACATTCAAATGGTTCGCAAAAGATTTATAAACTTCTACTAAAATATGAGGATCAAGACCAAACCTATCCTTTAATTCTTCAAAAATATAGTAGTAGAGAAATTCTCTACGCATGCATATTCAAAATCAAAACGAGGCTCATTACCTTTATCAAGATCCCATGCCGCTGAATTATTAGCAATAGTATCCAATAAATTTCATGCTTCTTGTTGAGTTTTATTAATAAAACTCCCTCCAGATGAATTATCCAGAAAATCCCTATGATGTTGGGGCAGTTCTGGCGTGCAGTTGACGTGGGAGTTAGAAATCTCTGTGATGTAACTTTTCTTCAATTCCCCGGCAACGGCGCCAGAAAAAGTCTTGTTGGCGTACACTCGTAATACGCAGACACGCTGTTGGAAAACCCCAAGAGGAAGGTGTGAAGAGCACAACAACAAGTTTCCCCTCAATACAAAACCAAGGTTTAATCGACCAGTAGGAGAAAGGCGTGACTTATGAAGGTGTTGCTGGCTGACTGGTGGCAGGGCGCACTACCGGCGTCATCAACAACCTGAAACCTGCACACAACACAACCCAAATACTTTGCCCCAACTTAGAGTGAGGTTGTCAATATCACCGGTTTGCTGAACACAAAGGATTAGACGTATCGAATGGAAGGAGATGTTTGCAGAAAATGAACAGAACATGATTGCAGTTGAATTTATCAGTAAAGGAAATAGGACCGGGGTCCACAGTTCACTAGAGGTGTCTCTCCATAAATAAATAGCATGTTGGGTAAACAAATTATAGCTGGGAAATTGACAGAATATCGATCGATACATGATAAGATGATTATTATGATAATTTGATATTGGGCATTACAACATAATACATAGACCGTAATCCAACTGTGTCTATGACTAATAATCCACCTTCAGGTTAGCGTCCGCACCCCTTTCAGTATAAAGTTGCAAGCAACAGACTATCGCATTAAGCAATGTGAGTTAAGTAAACAATAGAGTTACCCTCGGATAAAACATTGTTGGGTTATCCCTAGTAGCAACAACACATCTACAATCTTAGAAGTTATAGAGTCACTCTCCCAGGAAACTAGTGGCATGAACCTACTATCGAGCATAAATACCCCCTCTTGGAGTCACAAGTATCCACTTGGCCAGAGTTTCTACTAGCAACGGAGAGCATGCAAGATCACAAATAACATATGACATGAATATATAATCAATCTTAACATAGTACATAATATTCACCGGATCCTAGCAAACCAAACATAGAGGATTACATAAAGATGATCTTGATCATGTAGGGCAGCTCACAAGATCGATACATGAAGCACATGGTGGAGAAGACAACCATCTAGCTAATGATATGGACCCATAGTCCAGGGACGAACCACTCACGCATAACTTCGGAGGTGGGCATGGCGATGTAGATGCATCCGGTGATGATTTCCCCCTCCGGCAGGGTGCAGGGAAGAGCTTCTGAACCCCCCGAGATGGGTTCGACGATGGTGGCCATGATGGAACTTTTCGTGGATTCTGGCTCGGGTACCCAGGGTTTTCCCGAGATCGTGAATAAATAGGCGGAGGATTCAGGTCGGTGGGGCGCCTAGGGGGGCCCACACCATGCCTTGGAGCGAGCCAGCCCTAGGCCGCTCCAAGGGCAGGTGTGGGCGCCCTGGTGCGCCTCTTCGTCCCCCCTTCGTGTTTGTTTCGGTAAAATATTGACTTCGGCTTTTGTTTCGTCCAATTAGAGAATATTTCCTACACAACTTTTCTGAAATACAAAAACAACAGAAAACAGGGAACTCCCACTGTGGCATCTTGTTAATAGGTTAGTGCCGGAAATCATGTAAAAGTGCAACGAAGTGTAAGCAAAACACATATGAATTGGTGTAAAACAATCATGGAACATCAAAAATTATAGATACGTTTGAGGCGTATCAGCATCCCCAAGCTTAACTCCTGCTTGTCCTCGAGTAGGTAAGTGATAACAAAATAATTTTTGAGGTGACATGAAGCCAACACAATCTTGATCAACCATGTAAAGCATTGTGAGCTAGGATCTAAGTACTCTAACATAGGCATGATAGATATCATTCAATTGAACTTAGCAACTATGTTATAACATGAAGAGTAACTCAAACAAAGGATCATGAATAATAGTGCATTAAAAGCAACTGTGTGTTTATGATCATAGAGTAAACATAATAAAGTGGTATTCAACATGTCCTTATGGAATAGCAAAACATAAATTCAAGGATACCTTCAAAGTTCAAAGGGTGACTAGATACAAGTAATTTGAGACCAAGCAATAACACAATCATGAATCAATCAATAATAATTTTGGGACTATGCACATTGCACTAAGAATGAGAACTATGCTCTCTCTTAATCGGTGCATAAAGTAGAAGATGGAGAATCAACATGAAAGTAAAAGAAAGACCCTTCGCAGAGGGAAGCAGGGATTACCCATGTGCTAGAGCTTTTTATTTTGAAAGCAATAGGAGTGTTGAAAATATTTATTTTGAGAGGTGCTACTCATGTCAACGGTAGTGATAAATAGTATGGCTTATGCATAATTACTTCCTATAAGTTTGCTTGCCTCATGCATAATATACTAATAGTGCTCACACCTTGTCCTAATTAGCTTGGACTTCCATGGATTTTCATCGCATACATATGTTTTAACCAAGTGTCACAAAGGGGTACCTCCTTGCCTCCTGTACAAAGGTCCTTAGGAGATGGATCTCATTTGATTTCTCAATTTTGATGAATCTCAACTTTTTTGGACATCCATACCAGGAAAGCAAGGACAACAAATATTTGGACTTTTGCCCAGCTGAAACTTCCACCATGTGAACATGGCTTTAGTTGGCGGCCCAATGTTCCTCTCTAACAATATGCATACTCAAATCTTTGCAACTCATGGTAAATATTCCTTACTTCAAACAAGATGAACATGCATAGTAATTCACATGATATTCAACAAAGACATATTGATGGTGTTCCCCATGACAGCATGGTTATCACACAATAAGCAACTTATAAGAACTAAAAATGCATAAAACATAGTACTTGCCACAATAGTTTTTAGACTACTTTCCCATGAGCTATAATTCACACAAAAAGGTGATAATTTTTGAAGGTTTAAAGGTAGCACACAAGCAATTTACTTTGGAGTGGAGGTGAAATACCACATATAGGTACATATGGTGGACACAATTGGCAATTTTGGTTTTTGGTGGTTGGAAGCACGAGTAGAGCTCATACCCAGTACATGTGAAGGCTAGCAAAAAGACTGGAAGCGAACAACTAAGAGAGCAATAATGGCCATAATCATGCATAGCAACAAAATATTATCAATCAAAGCATAAAGTGATATTACAAATCAAAAAATAAATGATCATATAGGCTTTAGTTGACTAGTTATATCATAACATGTTATAAGCATGTGCCAAGTCAACCCAACAAAGCATCAATGGAGAATACCACAATACTATGCTTTTATGATAAAAACAACACATGATTCTTTTAATGACACATTATGCACTCTCAGACATTTGAAACAATTCATGCTCAAACAATAAATACTAAGCATATGACAAGAATAACATCCAACATGACATGCCAAAGTCTATGCCACAGTCTAGACAAGCTTCCATTTGCATCACTATAGTCATGAAACATTTTACTCGTATCCAACACCAATCAACTTATTTGAAATAACTCTCAGAGATGAAATACAATATGGAACAGAGAGATAATCATACACAAATAAATAATACTAATGTGCTCTGAACAAAATTCAAGTGAAAGAACAAGAGCTAAACGCAGTACCAGAAAACTAGAACACTCGCAGAACATTGACAGCGATAACTAGAGCGTTCTATGCAATTAAAAAGGAGCGGGTCTTTCTCCAAAACAAATGTTCCGGGATCCAACATGTGCTAAAGCAAACAAAACTAAACTAAACTAAAAACAAAAATAAAGACGCTCCAAGAACAACACATAGCGTATGAAGCAATACAAATATAGCGTATAGAGAGATGACCTGCTTTGTTGATGAAGAGGGGATGCCTTGGACATCCCCAAGCTTTGACGCTTTTACCTCTTGAGTATGTCTTTGGGGTGCATGGGCATCCTCAAGCTTGAGCTTTTGTCCATTATTCATCTTATCACATCATTCTTCTCTCCCTACACTTGAAAACTTCCTTCATACAAAAACTTCTCACAATTCTTTATTAGCAACATTAGTACAATCAAAATAAAAAATACACTTGTGTTCAGTACTAACATATATAAAACATCTTCTAATGCATAAGCTACTGTAGCAACCTTTCAAATAGTTCTCTAATCGAAACAACTAAAAAAGAAAGAGATTTAAGAGACGAATGCAAATAGTGCAGAAATCTATCAAAACAGAACAACATGTAAAGATAAAAAATTCAAAAAGTGACAAGTAACGAAAGTTAGATAATAAACTGGGGAATATTAATAAAAAGGAAATCTCAAAATTCCGCTCTGGATATTTTTACGAATTTTTATGGTAACATCACAGAATCTGTTTTCAGGACAGCAACTTCCCCAAACATTACGTTCTTCTATTAGAGGCTATTCTTGGCACAAACACGAAATAAAAATGATAAGGAGCGGTCGTTACAGGGGTAATAACTTCCAAGACTCAATAAAAATAAAAATATTGTAAATAAAACATGGGTTCTCTCCCATAAGCGCTTTTCTTTAACGCCTTTCAGCTAGGCGCAGTAAAAATGCGAGCATCAAGTATTATCAAATAAAGAAGGATTAAGATCAATGCGAGAAGTTTTTTCAAAAATAATTTGTATTTTATCAATATGAGTCTTAGAATACCCTTTCGCTGCACTTTTAGGTTCACTACTTTCATCAAATAGATTTTCAGGAACAATCCAATCAAAATTATTTTCTCAAGCTTCATGCATTGCTAATAATTTGAAAGGTATTGGTATTCTACCTTCTTTACTACTTTTGGTTTGGTCAAGTGTACCAAAGATATCTACACATGAGCCTAGCTTATCAAACCGATCAAAAACTTTCCTAGCTTCTATAACCACATCTTTAAATTCTCGAAGCAAAGTTTCTAGGATAAAATCTTTCTTTTCATCATCCTCAATTTCATGGAGTTTAAAAAACATTTGCTGCATAAATGGGTTAAGGCTAACAAATCTAGCCTCCAGCATTTGAACTAAACAAGCTGCAGCAGTTTCATAATCAGGAGCAAGTTCTACCAAGGATTTATCCTCAATATCTGTATGCTTAGTAACATGATTGAAGAATTTTTCAATGTTATGTTTCTCAATTATAGAGCCACTACCTATAGACAGGTCCTTCAGATCGTACTTAGGAATCAACATAATAAACTAAAAACGAAATAACAACCATGTAAGAAACTATTTTTTTGTGTTTTTGATATGAAGACAACTGTAAAAGTAAACTAATTTTTAGTGTTTTTATATAATAAAGCAAACAAGAACAAAATAAAATAAACTAAGCAAACTATAACAAAGTAAAGAGATTGGAGATGAGAGACTCCCCTTGTAGAAATCTTATTTCTCCCCGGCAACGGTGCCAGAAAAAGTGTTTGCTGGTGTGGAGTTGACGTGGGAATTAGAAATCTCTCTGATGTAACTTTTCTTCAGTTCCCCGGCAACGGCGCCAGAAAAAGTTTTGCTGGCGTGCACTCATAGTACGCAGACACGCTGTTGGGAAACCCCAAGAGGAAGGTGTGAAGAGCACAACATCAAGTTTTCCCTCAGTACGAAATGAAGGTTTAATCGACCAGTAGGAGAAAGGCGTGACGTCTAAAGTTGTTGCTGGCTGACTGGTGGCAGGACGCACTACCGGCGTGAGCAACAACGTGGAACCTGCAGACAACACAACCCAAATACTTTGCCCCAACTTACAGTGAAGTTGTCAATCTCACCGGTTTGCTGAACACAAAGGATTAGACGTATCGAATGAAAGGAGATGTTTGCAGAAAATAAACAGTACATGATTGCAGTTGAATTTATCAGTAAAGGAAATAGAACTGGGGTCCATAGTTCACTAGAGGTGTCTCTCCATAAAGAATAGCATGTTGGGTAAACAAATTACAGCTGGGCAATTGACAGAATATCTATCGATACATGACAAGATGATTACTATGATATTTTTGTATTGGGCATTACAATATAATACATATATAGATCGTAATCCAACTGCGTCTATGACTAATAATCCACCTTCAGGTTAGCGTTCGCACCCATTCCAGTATAAAGTTGCAAGCAACAGACTATCGCATTAAGCAATGTGTGTAAAGTAAACAATAGAGTTACCCTCGGATAAAACATTGTTGGGTTATCCCTAGTAGCAACATCACATCTACAACCTTAGAAGTTATAAAGTCACTCTCCCAGATTACTAGAGGCATGAACCTACTATCGGGCATAAATACCCCATATTGGAGTCACAAGTATCCACTTGGCCAGAGTTTCTACTAGCAACAGAGAGCATGCAAGATCACAAATAACATATGACATGAATATATAATCAATCTTAACATAGTACACAATATTCATCGGATCCCAGCAAACCAAACATAGAGGATTACATAAAGATGATCTTGATCATGTAGGGCAGCTCACAAGATCAATACATGAAGCACATGGTGGAGAAGACAACCATCTATCTACTGCTATGGACCCATAGTCCAGGGATGAACTACTCACGCATCACTTCGGACGCGAGCATGGCGATGTAGATGCCTCCGGTGATGATTTCCCCCTCCGACAGGGTGCCAGGAAGAGATGGGTTCGGCGATGGCGGCCGTGACGGAACTTTTCGTGGATTTTGGCTCGGATACCCAGGTTTTCCCGAGATCGTGAACAAATAGGCGGAGGATTCAGGTCGGTGGGGCGCCTGGGGGGCCCACATCATGCCTTGGCGCAGGCCAGCCCTATGCCGCGCCAAGGGCAGGTGTGGGCGCCCTGGTGCGCCTCTTCGTCTCCCCTATGGACTTCATGTTCGTTTCGGTAAAATATTGACTTCGGCTTTTGATTCATCCAATTCTGACAATATTTCCTGTACAACTTTTCTGAAATACAAAAACAGCAGAAAACAGGGAACTGGCACTGTGGTATCTTGTTAATAGGTTAGTGTTGGAAATCATGTAAAAGTGCAACAAAGTGTAAGCAAAACACATATGAATTGGTGTAAAACTAGCAAGGAGTATCAAAAATTATAGATACGTTTGAGATGTATCAGGCAGCCTGATGCGTGCAGTTGACACACGTCCGTTGGGAACCCCAAGAGGAAGGTGTGATGCAGATAGTAGCAAGTTTTCCCTCAGAAAGAAACCAAGGTTATCGAACCAGGAGGATCCAAGAAGCACGTTGAAGGTTGATGGCGGCGGGATGTAGTGCGGCGCAACACTAGGGATTCCGGCGCCAACGTGGAACCTGCACAACACAACCAAAGTACTTTGCCCCAACGTAACAGTGAGGTTGTCAATCTCACCGGCTTGCTGTGAACAAAGGATTAACCGTATTGTGTGGAAGATGATTGTTTGCAAAGAACAGTAAAGAACAATTGCAGTAGATTGTATTCGATGTAAAGAATAGGACCGGGGTCCACAGTTCACTAGAGGTGTCTCTCCCATAAGATAAATAGCATGTTGGGTGAACAAATTACAGTCGGGCAATTGACAAATAGAGAGGGCATGACAATGCACATACATGATATGATAAATATAGTGAGATTTAATTAGGCATTACGACAAAGTACATAGACCGCTATCCAGCATGCATCTATGCCTAAAAAGTCCACCTTCAGGTTATCATTCGAACCCTTCCTATTAAGTTGCAAACAACAGAATTGCATTAAGTATGGTGCGTAATGTAATCAACACAAATATCCTTAGACAAAGCATCGATGTTTTATCCCTAGTGGCAACAACACATCCACAACCTTAGAACTTTCTCACTGTCCCAGATTTAATGGAGGCATGAACCCACTATCGAGCATAAATACTCCCTCTTGGAGTTAAGAGCAAAAACTTGGCCAGAGCCTCTACTAATAACGGAGAGCATGCAAGATCATAAACAACACATAGGTAATAGATTGATAATCACCATAACATAGTATTCTCTATCCATCGGATCCCGACAAACACAACATATAGCATTACAGATAGATGATCTTGATCATGTTAGGCAGCTCACAAGATCCAACAATGAAGCACATAAGGAGAAGACGACCATCTAGCTACCGCTATGGACCCATAGTCCAGGGGTGAACTACTCACTCATCACTCCGGAGGCGACCATGGCGGTGAAGAGTCCTCCGGAGATGATTCCCCTCTCGGCAGGGTGCCGAGGAGATCTCCTGAATCCCCCGAGATGGGATTGGCGGCGGCGGCGTCTTTGGAAGGTTTTCCGTATCGTGGCTCTTGGTACTGGGGTTTCGCGACGAGGCTTTAAGTAGGCGGAAGGGGGCAGGGGCCACACGAGGCCCCACCGCGCGGCCAAGACCTAGGCCCGCCGCCCCTGTGGCGGCGCCTCGTGGCCCCACTTCCTTTCCCCTCGGTCTTCTGGAAGCTTCGTGCAAAAATAGGAGCCTGGGCGTTGATTTCGTCCAATTCCGAGAATATTTCCTTTGTAGGATTTCTGAAACCAAAAACAGCAACTTGCTCTTCGGCATCTCGTTAATAGGTTAGTGCCGGAAAATGCATAAATATGACATAAAGTATGCATAAAACATGTAGATATCATCAATAATGTAGCATGGAACATAAGAAATTATCGATACGTCGGAGACGTATCAGCATCCCTTAGTTCTGCTCGTCCCGAGCAGGTAAACGATAACAAAGATAATTTCTGGAGTGACATGCCATCATAACCTTGATCATACTATTGTAAGCATATGTAATGAATGCAGCGATCAATACAATGGTAATGACATGAGTAAACAAATGAATCATAAAGCAAAGACTTTTCATGAATAGTACTTCAAGACAAGCATCAATAAGTCTTGCATAAGAGTTAACTCATAAAGCAATAAATCAAAGTAAAGGTATTGAAACAACACAAAGGAAGATTAAGTTTCAGTGGTTGCTTTCAACTTATAACATGTATATCTCATGGATATTATCAATGTAAAGTAATATAACAACTGCAATATGCAAGTATGTAGGAATCAATGCACAGTTCACACAAGTGTTTGCTTCTTGAGGTGGAGAGAAATAGGTGAACTGACTCAACATAAAAGTAAAAGAAAGGTCCTTCAAAGAGGAAAGCATCGATTGCTATATTTGTGCTAGAGCTTTTATTTTGAAAACATGAAACAATTTTGTCAACGGTATTAATAAAGCATATGTATCATGTAAATTATATCTTACAAGTTTCAAGCCTCATGCATAGTGTACTAATAGTGCCCGCACCTTGTCCTAATTAGCTTGGGTTAACACTGATCATCATTGCATAACATATGTTTCAACCAAGTGTCACAAAGGGGTACCTCTATGCCGCCTGTACAAGGGTCTAAGGAGAAAGTTCGCATTGGATTTCTCGCTTTTGATCATTCTTCAACTTAGACACCCATACCGGGACAACATAGACAACAGATAATGGACTCCTCTTTTAATGCTTAAGCATTCAACAACAGTTAATATTCTCATAAGAGATTGAGGTTTTATGTCCAAACTGAAACTTCCACCATGATTCATGGCTTTAGTTAGCGGTCCAATGTTCTTCTCTAACATTATGCATACTCAAACCATTTGATTGTGAAAACTGCCCTTACTTCAGACAAGACGAACATGCATAGCAACTCACATGATATTCAACAAAGAGTTGATGGCGTCCCCAGGAACATGGTTATCGCACAACAAACAACTTAATAAGAGATAAAGTGCATAAGTACATATTCAATACCACAATAGTTTTTAAGGCTATTTTGTCCCATGAGCTATATATTGCAAAGGCGAATGATGGAAATTTAAAGGTAGCACTCAAGCAATTTACTTTGGAATGGCGGAGAAATACCATGTAGTAGGTAGGTATGGTGGACACAAATGGCATAGTGGTTGGCTCAAGGATTTTGGATGCATGAGAAGTATTCCCTCTCGATACAAGGTTTAGGCTAGCAAGGTTATTTGAAACAAACACAAGGATGAACCGGTGCAGCAAAACTCACATAAAAGACATATTGTAAACATTATAAGACTCTACACCGTCTTCCTTGTTGTTCAAAACTCAATACTAGAAATTATCTAGACCTTAGAGAGACCAATTATGCAAACCAAATTTTAGCAAGCTCTATGTATTTCTTCATTAATGGGTGCAAAGTATATGATGCAAGAGCTTAAACATGAGCACAACAATTGCCAAGTATCACATTACCCAAGACATTATAGCAATTACTACATGTAGCATTTTCCAATTCCAACCATATAACAATTTAACGAAGAGGAAACTTCGCCATGAATATTATGAGCTAAGAACACATGTGTTCATACGAACCAGCGGAGCGTGTCTCTCTCCCACACAAGCATGAATTTATTCAAACACAAACAAAAACAAAAACAAACAGACGCTCCAAGTAAAGTACATAAGATGTGACCGAATAAAAATATAGTTTCAAGGGAGGAACCTGATAAATTTGTCGATGAAGAAGGGGATGCCTTGGGCATCCCCAAGCTTAGATGCTTGAGTCTTCTTGAAATATGCAGGGATGAACCACGGGGGCATCCCCAAGCTTAGACTCTTCACTCTTCTTGATCATAGTATATCATCCTCCTCTCTTGACCCTTGAAAACTTCCTTCACACCAAACTCGAAACAAACTCATTAGAGGGTTAGTACATAATCAAAAATTCACATGTTCAGAGGTGACACAATCATTCTTAACACTTCTGGACATTGCACAAAGCTACTGGAGGTTAATGGAACAAAGAAATCCATCCAACACAGCAAAAGAGGCAATGCGAAATAAAAGGCAGAATCTGTCAAAACAGAACAGTCCGTAAAGACGAATTTTAAAATGGCACCAGACTTGCTCAGATGAAAATGCCCAAATTGAATGAAAGTTGCGTACATATCTTAGAATCACTCACGTAAATTGGCATAATTTTCTGAGTTACCTACAGAGAATTAGACCCAGATTCGTGACAGCAAGAAATCTGTTTCTGCGCAGTAATCCAAATCTAGTATGAACCTTACTATCAAAGACTTTACTTGGCACAACAAAACACAAAACTAAGATAAGGAGAGGTTGCTACAGTAGTAAACAACTTCCAAGACACAAATATAAAACAAAGTACTGTAGCAAAATAACACATGGGTTATCTCCCAAGAAGTTCTTTCTTTATAGCCATTAAGATGGGCTCAGCAGTTTTAATGATGCACTCGCAAGAAATAAGAGTTGAAGCAAAAGAGAGCATCAAAAAGCAAATTCAAAACACATTTAAGTCTAACATGCTTCCTATGCATAGGAATCTTGTAAATAAACAAGTTCATGAAGAGCAAAGTAACAAGCATAGGAAGATAAAACAAGTGTAGCTTCAAAAATTTCAGCACATAGAGAGGTGTTTTAGTAACATGAAAATTTCTACAACCATATTTTCCTTTCTCATAAGAACTTTCAGTAGCAACATGAGCAAACTCAACAATATAACTATCACATAAAGCATTCTTATCATGAGTCTCATGCATAAAATTATTACTCTCCACATAGGCATAATCAATTTTATTAGTTGTAGTGGGAGCAAATTCAACAAAGTAGCTATCATTATTATTCTCATCATCAAATATAGGAGGCAAAGTATCATCAAATAAAATTTTCTCCTCAATGCTTGGGGGACTTAAAATGTCATGCTCATCAAAGACAGCTTCCCCAAGCTTAGAATTTTCCATATCATTAGCAACAATGGTGTTCAAAGCGTTCATACTAATATGTTCCATAGGTTTTTTAATTTTCGCAGCAAACAATCCATGTCTTAACTCAGGAAATAGAATAAGAAGCTCATTGTTACTTTCCATTATGCCTAACTAGTGTAAACAAGAAACCAAATGTCGCAATTGCGAGTCTAAAGGAAATAGCTTCGAGTACTTACAACGGCGCCGAAAATAGCTTAGTAGCCGAGATCCGGAGTGTGAGTACCTTTTACCTTTCCTCCCCGGCGCGCAAAAATAGCTTGATGTCTACGGGTGCTTCTATTCTTGTAGATGTTGGGCCTCCAAGAGCAGAGGTTTGTAGAATAGCAGCAAGTTTCCCTTAAGTGGATCACCCAAGGTTTATCGAACTCAGGAGGAAGAGGTCAAAGATATCCCTCTCATGCAACCCCGCAACCACAAAGCAAGAAGTCTCTTGTGTCCCCAACACACCTAATAGGTGCACTAGTTCGGCGAAGAGATAGTGAAATGTGGTATAAATAAGTATGAGCAGTAGTACGGCGCAAAATAGCTTGCTGGCGTGCAATTGATGGTAGTAATATTGCGGGAAGTAAACATGCAGTAGAACAGTAAACAAGCAGCGATTTCAGTATTTAGGAACAAGGCCTAGGGATTAGACTTTCACTAGTGGACACTCTCAACTTTGATCACATAACAGAATAAATAGATAGATGCTAGACTCTACACCCTCTTGTTGGATGACAAACACCATTCGTTGTGTAGGGCTACAAGAGCTCCCAAGCCGGAGTTAACCACAACATTCGGCATTCATATTTAAATAACCTTAGAGTGCATGACAGATCAACACAACTAAACCAAGTACTAACATAGCATGCATACTGTCACCTTCACACTATGTAGGAGGAATAGATCACATCAATACCATCATAGCAATAGTTAACTTCATAATCTACAAGAGATCATAATCATAGCCTACGCCAAGTACTAACACGGATGCACACACTGTCACCATTACACCGTGCAGGAATAAACTACTTTAATAACATCACTAGAGTAGCACATGGATAAATTGTGATACAAAACACATTGCAATCATAAAGAGATATAAATAAGCACTTCACTATGCCATTCATAACAGTGAATAAGTATTCTGTGAAATATAGCCTAAGAGACCCACACGGTGCACACACTGTCACCTTTACACACGTGGGACAAGGAGTCTCCGGAGATCACATAAGTAAAACCCACTTGACTAGCATAATGACATCTAGATTACAAGCATCATCATATGAATCTCAATCATGTAAGGCAGCTCATGAGATTATTGTATTGAAGCACATAGGAGAGAGATGAACCACATAGCTACCGGTACAGCCCCGAGCCTCGATGGAGAACTACTCCCTCCTCATGGGAGACAACAGCGTTGATGAAGATGGCGGTGGTGTCGATGGAGGAGCCTTCCGGGCACTTCCCCGTTCGGCGGCGTACCGGAACAGAGACTCCTGTCCCCGCATCTTGGCTTCGCGATGGCGGCGGCTCTGGAAGGTTTCTCGTACCGTGGCTTTTTCCGTATCGAGGTTTTAGGTCAGGGACCTTTAAATAGGCGAAGAGGCGGAGTCGGAGGGGGTACGGAGGCTCCACACAATAGGGCGGCGGGGGCACACCTTGGGGAGGAACTCACATTATATTGGCTTTCTAAATTTTTCACTCATTTTGGCACTCGATGCCAATGGGGGAGAAGTTTAGAGGGTTTAAGGGAATGGTTTTATACTTAAGTTTGGTTTGTGCTTAAGTGTTTTGCCTCTCATGCATTCCATATTTATATGTCTTGCATGGTTGTATATATATAGTGGAAACTATCCCAAAGGTTAATCTTGACAATATATGCAATGAATTCATGTTCATCACACGTGCATACATTGTGGGGGAGTTTTCACTATATATATTGGTTCTACTCACATCTCTTGCATTTGTTGTAGTTGTGTGAGTAGAGCCGGTTTTGATATGGGCTAGTAGCCTTGTGTTACTTGACCATATCAAATACAACCTCTTGTATACAACTTATTCTCGGATAAGTTGAGTACTTGTTTCTAATATTCATTATATAAACCCTCTTATTGTGGTTGTCATCAATTACCAAAATGGGGGAGATTGTAAGGGTACATTGCCCCTATGTGTGGTTTTGGTAATTAATGACAACCCCTATGGACTAATGTTTTCATTGAGTTTATATGAAGGAATATTCCATAGGTACTACTTGTATTCCATGTGTTGGATTCAAGTATGGATGCCATGAAGATAAAGATACACCTTGTGTATTGGCATCAATATCATTGTTTTAAAGATACATATGTGACATGATCAAGAAGAAGAAATGAAGATGGAGTTCTTATGTGGAACTCAATATTAGCCATGCTCTATCTTAAGTGAGTATGAGAAGATACAAGGTTGATTTGGGCAAGTTCAAGATGAGCATCTCAAGTGGATCACATGCTTGAAGCTTGCCGTCCATTGGTGATAATGGACATGTGAAGATGTACATCTATGGAGCTTTCCCATCATGGTGTATGGGGGAGCATTTGTGAGTCTTCACGAAGCAACGATGATCAAGTTGAGGCATACCGGCTTGTATGGAGCTTGAAGAGCTATCATCAAGATCAAGCGGGATGCGCAAGGCAAAGGTATGGCTTTGCTAGGTTTTCCTTTTACCGGTCTCAAGGTGGTTGATGGGAGACCGAATTATAGGATACATAGCCGCACTATTAAGAGGGGCTTTCGGTTGGGTAACTTGATCACATCGTCTTAGGGAGCTCAATCCTTTGCATACTTTGCATATCCTTATTGCTTCTTGGTGTTTATCTGTGTGAGGTTCTTGAGCTTGTTGCTAGCTTTACAACAAGCCCAAGTTCATCGAAAACGGAATCCGCATGCATCTTCTATTGCGTTTTCGAGTTTGGACGTCTTCACCGTTTCTTGACGGTGGGAGACTCCCTCTCTAAAATCATCTAAAATGTTCTGAGAGGAGTCTCCATATTTCCAGTTTTTGTTGGGGTTCTATTCGTCGTTATCTTTC
The DNA here is from genome assembly GCA_030979885.1 of Lolium multiflorum. Classification (NCBI taxonomy): domain Eukaryota; kingdom Viridiplantae; phylum Streptophyta; class Magnoliopsida; order Poales; family Poaceae; genus Lolium; species Lolium multiflorum. The sequence goes on from CM061750.1 coordinate 408,111,425, forward strand.
CAACAAAATTGGTTTCATGTCAATCGGAGTTCGAGAGCATTAGTTATTAAAGAAAAGGAAAAAGGAGAAAAGAAGAAAAAGAAAGAAAAAAAGGGGAAGGAGCCAGCCGGCCGGACCGGGCCAGGCGCCGGCCCACCCGGTCGAAAACCGGCCTGGGAACCGGTGCCATCCGGGTGGCAACCAGTGGGCTTGGCCACCCCATCCGGCCCAAGACTACCAACCGCCCTCGGCCCACCGGGGACCGGCTCCTGGCCGGACTGGGCCACAACGCCCACGCGGCCCACCCGCTCGCCCCCGCGCGCCCTGGCCTGTCCGCCGCCCAGTGCGGCGCGCTGCCTCGCCCGGCCTTGGGCTGCCGACCGGCTGCTGCTCCGGTCGGCCGGCTGGGCCGCCGGCTGGGCAACTTTTTCTAGCTGTTTTTTTGCCCGTTTTCTTGTCTTTTTCTCCCCCAACAATTTTATTTGCTCCTAGCTATAAATAGACCCTTCTTCCACCTTGAGCAATTAGTTCTTCACTTCCTCTCACCTCCATTGTTGCTATTTGAAGAACTTGCTCTCCCTCTTTATTCCTCCAACCATTCTTGCTCATATTTGAGGATTTGAGAGAGGAGATCTAGATCTACACTTCCACCAAACCATTTCTTCTCTAAGTGAGGGAATCTCTTGGGATCTAGATCTTGGAGTCTTTGGTTGACTTTCCCCTTGTTCTTCCTCTCCAATCTCATCCTAGCATTTGTTGTTTGGGTGGGATTTGAGAGTGAAGGACTTGAACACCTCTAGTGTTCTTGCTTTGCATCATTGCATAGTGTTGAGCTCTCCACCACGATTAGTTCAAGTGAGAGACCGTGAGCTTGTTACTCTTGGAGGGAGACCTCCTAGTTGGCTTGGTGATTGGTGCTCCGGTGATCTCTTCAAGAAGATTGTGAAGAGGCCCGAGCTTCTCCTTCGTGGAGCTTGTGAAGTGGTTGTGGAGCTTGCCATCTCCGGAGCGGAGGAAAAGCTAACCATAAGGAAAGGGCCATTATCCTTCGTGGGTGTGGTTCGGAGAATAGGGTGAGCCTTCGTGGCGCGGGAATCCTTCGTGGGACCTCCACTCCTCCAAACGTGACGTACCTTGTTGCAAAGCAAGGGAACACGGGAATACATCCTCGTCTCCGCGTGCCTCGGTTATTTCTATACCCGAGCTCTCTTTCCTTGTGATAGCCATCGTGCTTGAAGTACATATATCTTGCTATCACTTGTGCTACATATATCTTGTGCCTATCTTGCTTAGCTCTAGTTGCCATTATTACACTTAGTTGAGCTTAGCATATTTAGGGTTTGTGCTTGTAAACTAAACATTAGTTTAATTCCGCATTCTTACAAGACAAATCCGCAAGAGTTTGTAATTGCCTATTCACCCCCCCTCTAGGTGACATCTCGATCTTTCAAATACCTATGTCCCTAAAAAAATAATTAAATACCTACGAAGGGAGTTTATAGAAAATTCCCATCAATCATCTAAAAATGCATAAATAAAAATGTATGAAGTGAAGTAACAATGTAAACTAATCCTGTATGTAGCTATAATGATGATGCAAAATGCACGTATCATATGCCTTGTAAATTATTCTTCATGTGCTAACCCATTGTATATGTGCATTTGTGTTATCTATGTGGGTTAGGTATCTTTCAATGGGCATGCATCAAAACTAAAGATTTCATATAGCTCATGAGAGGATGACATCAAGTGGTGATCATCATCAAGTTTGAGAAGGGCAAGTTCAAGGTGAACAAATAGAGAAGATCATGCTTGAATCTTACCTTCCATTTGGTGATAATTGATATGTGAAGATTTTCCTTAATGAATCTATCCCATAATGGTGTATGGGGAGAAAATTATGAATATTCACGAAGCAACAATGATCAAGTGAAAAATTCCGCTCAAATGAAGCTTCAAGCGTTGTCCTGAAGGTCAAGCGCGGTGCGCAAGGAAAAGGTATGACATTGCTAGATATTCCTTTTACCGGTCTCAAGGTAATCGTTAGGAGACCGGGTTATAGGATAGATAGTCGCAATGTCAAGAGGGGATTTCGATTGAGTAACTTGATCACATACATTTTCCTTGCGCCGGGTTGGGAGATCGGGTTATATGCTAGATAGTCACAGTATTAGGAAGCTCAATCATTTGCATACTTTGAAGCCTTTATTCTTGTTTGTACTGTGTGATTCTCTCTGTGAGGTTCTTGAGCTTGTTCCTAGCTTATCAACAAGCCCAAGTTCATTGAAAATGGAAATTGCTATTGCGTTTTCGAGTTTGGACGTTTTTACCGATTCTTCTAGTAGAGAACTTTCACCTCTAAATTAGTGTAAAAATATCCTTTGACAATTCCTATTATTTCATCTTAATCATAGTTCCGAAATATTGTGAGAGTTCAGATCTTTTGAGAAAACTGCAATTTGAAGGTTTCTGCGGAATCAGCGTGGAAACCTGCTACGTCGGGCTCACCACCAGAATCAGCCGGCAGCCACCTAAACTTCTCGTTTAAGCCAAATAGCTATACCGAGAGCTATTCTGGCGACCATCGAAACGGTTCCGACTCGTCCGATTCAAACCAGCGAGGAAATCAGAGTGCCAATCTGCTTCAGCCCAACCTTGTGAGCTAGTAGCAATTCCGATGAGCATTCTGGTCCGTCGGTTTGTACGCCGGACCATCCGGCGTGGAGTCGTCACAGCTGAACTTACAGCCAGTTCGGGCCATAGAAATTTCTCCCAAACAACTAGTTTTGTCCCATGGACTATAAATATCCATTTTTCCTCCTTAACGAGGTTAGGTAAACCATTCATATATGTCTATCTGATACTCCATTGTTGAACCTCTAAAAGGTTTCTTCATCTATGTTCCCTCCTATGATTATTGCACCTTCTTGAGGGATTTGGAAGAGGAGATCTAGATATACAATCTCCATCAGTCAATTCCTCCTCTAGGTGAGGGGAAGTCTTGGGATATGGATCTTGAGTCATTAGTTGTTTCCCTCCTTTGTTCGTCCTCTATAGTCTCTCTTTAGCACTTGTTGCTTTGGTGGGATTCGAGTGTGAAAGATTTGAACACCTTTGGTGTTGTTACTTTGCATCCTTGCATAGTGTTGAGCTCTTCTTATGATTTGTTTGAGTGAGAGACTGTGAGCTTGTTACTCTTGGAGGGTGACCTCCTAGTTGTCTTTGCGGGTGGTGCCTCGGTGACCTCTCCGTGGAAGATTTTTAAAAGGCTTGGGCTTCTCCTTCGTGGAGCTTATGAAGTTTTTGTGGAGCTTGCCATTTTCGGAGTGGAGGAAAACCTAACCATAAGGAAAGGGCCTTTGTCCTTCATGGAATTGGCTTAAGAAGAAGGTTAGCCTAGCTTTGTGGCGTTCGGGAGACCTTCGTGGTATCCCGCATCTCTCTAGGGTGATGAACCTCGCTTCGTGTGAGGGAACACGGGGATGAGTCTTCGTCTCTGCGTGCCTCGGTTATCTCTATACCCGAGCTCACTGACATAGGCATCCCCAATGGGCCTGCCAAAGATGGTACCCGGGGTTTACTGAAGGCCCAGAACTCGAAGAATACGAAGACTCGGAAGCCCATTTAATGGTTAGGAAAGATAGTTTGTATTAGGAAAGATAGAGATTTGTAATCTTACGGGTTGGATACGAATCCCTCCCGAACTCTGTAACTTTTGTATCACGAAACCTCTACTCCGCCTCCTATAAAAGGGGAGTCGAGGGACAAAGAAAGGAATCGAATCTACCGTCAACATAACCCTAGTTTTCATAATCGGAGTACTTTTCGCCTAAACCTTCGAGATCTACTTGCCCTCTACTTCTAGCAAAACCCTAGTCTACAATCTGTAGGCATTGACAAGTTAATCCCTTGTCAATTGGCGCCGTCTGTGGGAACTAGAGGCTGCAAGGATCTGATCTCGATGGCACGCTCAAGATCTTCGACTTCATCGACCGCAAGCAACGCGATGGATCGAGGTAACCAGGAAAAACTGATCTATTCAATTTTATTCCTCACCCGCCCTCCCGTATGGATGCATGTGCCTATCTGGAGGAGCCCATCATCATGACGTTCGGAAAATTCCGATTTGGCGTCAACAAGGAAGGATCCTACCGCCTCGAACTTCCGATCTCGTCGGAATTTTCAGCGGTTGATTCTAACTTTTCGTCGAGCGACGAGGAGTTTTCGTCGACACGATTCGTCGACAGCAAGGCCAGCGGAAAGCTCGCCAAGATCTTCAGCAACACATCCTTCGAGTCGTCTGCGGACTCCTATATAAGCGATCGACAGGGTACAGCTTCAACTTCATCGACAGATCTGCTGCCATTGGAAAGGTCTTCACCACTCTATATGATGGTGTCACCAATCCTGAGAAAAATCAAAGCGCAAAATATCATCAGATTTATGCGATAGGAGAGGCAAGCCGATCAGAGCCAGAAACATCAGAGGCTTTCGACGATTTGGGAAATCCATACGTCGATCCCGCTGATCTCACAAGAGGTCTAGGCACCAAATATATTGGGGATCCACCTCGCAACAAAGTTCAGCTCCCGCAAGAAGCATGGGATAGGGCTGCGAAAGCCATGGATGGTTCAGAACCTATGACCACCACTGCTACTGTGCAAGAACTTCAAGCATATCAATATAGACTTGCTCAAACAGAGTTGGTAAAACAGACATTGACCGAACAAAAGAAGCAGATCCGCGGTTAAGCAGGCCGAGCGTAACTCGCGACAATCAGGAAATACGGGAGATAGTCACAGAGAAGCTCGAAGGAGAGCAATGTCTCGGCTGCAAAACATACCCGAAGCAGAAAGAGGAAACATAATTCAAAATCTCGACATGTCCTTCATGTCGATTGATACAAGGGGAAATATCATCCCAAAAACGCCAGAAGCAGGATACATGGCGACGCAAGCTTACATCCTAGCGTCTAGACCACCCCCTGGGGACCCGAGAGAACCATTGTTCAATATGGCGATGGCTGGAGTAGGAGTAATGGGAACAGCGTTTGCAACGCCTCCCGAAGAAAATCCTAGACAAAATAGTCCACGACACAACACAGCAGTTCAGGACCCACCAAGAACAAGTGGTGCAAGAGACACAGCAGCCCAAACAAGGGTGGACAGAGCACGACAAGAAAGAAGGGAGCGTCAGCACTCACCAGAGCTTGCCGACGAAGATATGTGTGGGCTCCCGTGTTTTACAAGAAGAGTTCGAAAAACTCGAGTCCCAAAAGGATTCAAGTTACCCGAACATTTCAAGAAATTCGACGGCCTGCAAGATCCCGAGGATTGGCTCGTGGATTATCTCGAGATGGTAAAACTGGTAGGAGGAACCAGAGCAACAGCTATGCAGAGTATCCAAGTCCACCTGAGCGGTGCCGCGAGATCTTGGATAAAGAAACTCCCCATAAATTCCATCGACAGCTGGGAAAACTTTGAGGACATCTTCGTGAAAACTTCCGATCCACCTGCAAGAAACCCGCGTCGTTGGAAGAGCTGAGGGCATGCCGACAGAAACATGACGAGTCGATGAGAAAGTACATACAGAGGTGGAACATTATTAAAAACTCGGCGGAGGATATATCTGACGAGAGAGCCATAGATGCGTTCGTGGCAGGAATCCGACGAGCAGATTTCGTCGAGGACTTGGGGAGAACTAATCCTAAGTCAATTTCGGCATTGATGGAGATAGCCAACAAATGGGCAGATGGAGAAGACGCAATATATAACAAGCGACACAGGTCGCCAGAGGAAGATCGTGGTCGAAATTTTCAAAATAGAAGGCGATTTTCTCGCCAGTTCTACAACAACGATGCTCCCGGCCATATATCGGCTGGTTTTCGAGGAAACTCTGGAGGAAACAATCGAGATGACTACCAAAGGAGCAATGAGCAACAAGGTGACAATAGAGGTGACTCTCGTGGTCAAAGACAAAATAATGGACCAAGGTTTCCAAGACCTTATGTGTCCCCCGAGGAAATGATGAACGGACCGTGTCAGATGCACTTTTATCTCGACAGCAACGGTAGAAGGCAGTCAGGACACCTCCAGAAAGATTGCCGAAATTTTCAGGCAATGTTGAGAGCCGCAGGAATTGCAAACAACCAAGCCATGAACAGAAACCCTCAAGGACCAAGGAGTGAGATCCACCTCCCACCTCCTCCCGCAATTACTGAGGAAAATCGGCATCAGCTCAGAATAGCGGCAGCACCACAACCACCTCCATATGTTGATCCCAATTCCAACGGTGCAGTTCTGATGATTCAAAAAGCTAGGCCGTCCAACAGGGCGCAGAAGGTAATTTCACGACAAGTGTTCATGGCAGAGAAGATGCCTCCACCAACAGTCGAGTACTTAAATTGGTCAGGGCAAGACATTGGCTTCACAATCGCGGATCATCCGCAGCAAGTTCCTCGACCAGGACAATCAGCACTTATCCTACCCGCAGTAATTGCTGGTTTCGACGTGTCGAGAGTTTTCATAGATGGCGGCAGCAGCTTAAACCTTATGTATGCAGATACATTGAGGAAGATGAACATATCCCTAGCAAACTTGAAACCAACCGACACACGTTTCCATGGGATCACACCAGAGAAGCCAAGTTACCCATTGGGCAAAATCAACCTCGACGTTCAGTTTGGAACCCGAGAGAACTACAGGATAGAGAATTTGGAGTTCGAAGTTGTGGATTTCCGTCACAATATCACGCTTTGTTGGGACGACCAGCATATGCTAGGTTCATGGCCGCATTATACATATCTGTTGTGGAGGTTGCCCGGGCCCAAGGGACCTATCACAATAAAGGGAAGTTTTGCGTTATCCGATAAGTGCGACAAGGATTTTCACCGACTGTCAGAAACTTTCGGATGGAATATATGGCGCCAAGGTTCACTGACTATGATGTGTTGCCAGAGGTAGGGAGATCTAAGGAACCAACTTTCAACACAGCTAAGGATTCAAAAGAGGTACAAATCCACCCGACAGATCCAAAGAAAACGACGTCCATTGCCGCAAACATGGATGTCGCATAGGAAAGCGCGCTCGTCGAGTTCCTCCGTGAGCACTGGAAAATCTTCGCATGGTGTCCAGCTGACATGCCAGGAGTACCCAGGGAACTCGCCGAGCACCACCTCAATCTAGATCCTCTCGCAAGACCAATAAAGCAACCTTTGCGGCGTTTTTCGGAGCCTAGCCGCAAAGCAATGTTATCTGAAATAGATCGACTCAAAGATGCTGGATTCATCAGAGAAATATCTACCGAAGCCACGTGGGTAGCTAACCCAGTGATGGTGCCGAAAAACACACAATAGTCCTTCGCATGTGCGTCGACTTCACGTGTCTCAATAAACATTGTCCCAAGGATCACTTTCCCCTCCCAATGATCGATCAAATTATCGACTCCACGGCAGGATGCGAACGTCTTTCCTTCCTGGACGCATATTCTGGTTATAACCAGATCAGATTAAAAGAAGAAGATGAAGCCAAGACAGCGTTCATCACACCTTATGGCGTGTTTTGCTACAAAACAATGCCCTTTGGTTTGAAAAACGCGGGAGCAACATATCAGGATGATGCAGAAGTGCCTAGCAACACAGATTGGGAAAAACGTACAAGTCTACATTGACGATGTCGTAATAACATCAAAGAAAGGGTCGACTTTGATCGAAGACTTGAAGGAAACCTTCGACAACCTCGACAAGTTCTGCATTAAGCTAAACCCGACAAAGTGCTCTTTTGGAGTTCCCGGGAGAACTTCTCGGTTCTTAGTATCAGCAAGGGGATTGAAGCTAATCCCGAAAAATACAGGCCATCGTCACCATGAGAAAGCCCACAAAGCTGAAAGAAATACAACAGCTTAACGGGGCGAGTCGCAGCTTTGCGCATTCGTCGCCAGGCTAGGAGAAAAGGCGTTGCCGTTCTACGCATTGATCAAGCAAGGGGAAAAATTCCAATGGAACGAGGAAGCAGACAGAGCCTTCGAGAACCTTAAGCGAGCAATTTCGACACCACCAATCTTGGTGGCGCCTAAAGAGAAAGAACCTCTCCTTTGTACATCGCAGCCACACCTCAGGTGGTCAGCGGCCCTAGTAGTCAAGAGAGAAGAAGAAGGCAAGCTCCATGGAGTTCAAAGGCCAGTATATTTCATCGAAGTACTGTCGCCTTCAAAACAGAGGTATCCGCAATATCGAAACGGCATATGGAGTATTCACGACAGAAGAAAACTGCGACACTATTTTTCGGCGCACCCGATAATAGTGGTCAATGAAGCTCCTTTGTCAAATATACTGAATAACCCAGAATACGGGTCGTGTCTCCCTTTGGGGAATAGAACTTTCCCCTCGGGACATCACATACGAGAAAAGAAAGGCAATAAAATCGCAGGTCTTACCAGATTTCATTGCAGAGTGGATGGAGCTACAAAACACAGGGCCTCCAGATTTATCGAGAACCTGGACCATGAATTTCGACGGGTCCAAAAGGTTAGAAGGAGCTGGAGCAGGTGTGATATTGATATCACCCGAAGGCGACAAATTGAAATATGTTTTGCGGATGACGTTCCCAAACGCGTCTAACAATGAAGCAGAATATGAAGCCCTCATACACGGGATGAAGATGGCGAAAGCTTGCGGTGCAACACGACTGAAAATTTTCGGCGACTCGCAATTGGTAGCACAGCAAGTTATGAACCAATGTGATGCAGTCAACGAAAGTATGATGGCATACAAAGAGGTGTACAATGAGCTGGAAAAACTATTTGATGGTTGCGAGGTAAATCACATCAGCAGGATGAGCAACGATGAAGCCGACGTTCTTGCAAACATCGGGTCCCAATGCCTCGCGATCCCCCTGGCGTGTTCTGGGAGGAGATTAGCGAAAGATCAACAAAGCCAGCAAAAACAAAGAAGGAGAAGAAGGAGAAACCCTCGAGTATCGCCAAAGACACAACAGAAGAAGAAGAAGAGCAAGAGCTAGTCATGATGGTGCAAATTCCATGGATGCAGGTTTACATATCATACATCTTAAGGAAAACACTACCCGACGATCCAGTTGAAGCAAGGCGAATAATCAGATCAAAAGCTTTCACCGTGGTCAAAGGGGAGTTGTACAAACGAAGTATTTCGGGCGTGCAGAGATGCGTCACACCCGAAGAAGGAAGAATCATCCCGAAAGATGTGCACGAAGGATATGCGGGCACCACGCGAGTAGCAGCTATCGCGGCTAAGGTTTTCAGAGCAGGATTTTATTGGCTCACACAATCGAGGATGCAAAGGAAATAGTGCGACTTGCGACGCGTGTCAAAGGTTTGCGGCAAGACCCCACTCACCAGCAGCAGAACTTATGCCAATCCCGCTGTCTTGGCCCTTTGCTCAATGGGGTCTCGACATGGTGGGGAAGTTGCACAAAGCTTCGCCAGGAGGATATGAGTACTTGCTAGCGGCTGTCGACAAATTTACCAAGTGGATAGAAGCGAAGCCAATAAACTCACCAGATGCAACATCCGCAATAAAGTTCGTGAAGGAAATTGTCTTTCGCTTTGGAGTACCTCACAGCATCGTCAATGGCAGTAACTTTACCTCCAAGGAGTTCAAAGCATATTGTGCAGAGGTGGGCATCAAGCTAAGTTTTGCGTCTGCGCACATCCACACCAATGGTCAAGTCGAAAAGCCAATGGCATCATCTGCAATGGCATCAAGAAGCGCCTGCTAGGACCTTTGGAAAAAGCTAGGCATACTTGGCCGGAGGAGCTACCAAGTGTTTTGTGGAGTATTCGAACAACACCAAATACACGACGCAGAAACGCCGTTCTTTTGGTTCACGGAGCTGAAGCAGTCTTGCCGATAGAAATAGAGCACGATTCTCCACGAGTCGCAGAATTTGACGAAGAAACTTCGAGGAAAGCTTTGGAGGACGATGTCGACGCACTCGACGAAGCTCGAGACGAAGTCCTGTCGCGAGTCGCCAAATATCAGCAAGACCTGAAAAATTATCACAGTCGACGATTACGGCCAAGATCTTTCCAAGTGGGTGACCTGGTTTTACGACTCAATCAAAAGAGCCATGAAAAACTCGAGTCACCGTGGCTAGGACCATACATCGTCACAGAAGTGATCGAAGGAGGAGCATACAGAATCAAAGACAAGAAGACAGGATCGACGAGCCAAACCCTGGAACGTGGCACAGCTCAGGCGTTTCTACGCCTAGGTGTCGAAAATATAGTCCTCCTTTGTAAAGCTACAATGTACTGAAATGCCCACGAGTTTTCAGACGCACTCTTTTCCTTTTTCGGGGCACCGAGTGGGGCCGGGAAAGGTTTTTAATGAGGCGGGCTCGTGGTGCTGCAATATAATAAAGATAGTGGAGTTATATATCTTCTTCTCGACAAAGATCAAGGGTTTTCCCCTAAATGATACAATATATATATAAACACAGTGTCGACAAACGCAAAAAAAAAGCATCTGGCCTTGGTAAAAATACCTCGCCAAAACAAAAAGAGATATAGACAAAATAATGATCAACAAAAGACTCGGGGGCTTGCACCCACAAAAATAGTACAGTGTATATTATCTTGCCTTGGTTTAAAAACCTCGCATTATACAAATATAGCGAATAGCCACCGAAAATACTCGGGGGCTAGACAAATATAGAAATATACTGTTTGCTTCACAATAGAATCACAATCATGATTTACAAGAGAGAATTATCTACCAAAGGAAAATTATTAGTCTTGATTCAATATATCATCAAGGGTCACTCTGTTTTCTTCAGGAGCAGCGCCAAGAAAGTCAGCATAATGACCATCTGCAAAAAAGTCGGCATCCATCCGAAGAAGATCTTCAATCATTTCTTCGGCTATAGGTGTAACCTTCGTGTTAATACGATCGACACCAACTCTTCGGCGCCGCACCCTCTCGTGAACTTTCTCAACAACTTGCGTCAGATCAAGTTTTGAATGGCAAATCTGAACCATTATAAGGGCAAATCTAGCGCCAGCCACCAGTTGAGCTCTAACAAAGCGGTGGATCCTATGGGCATCCCTAAACTTCTCCATTAACTCGGGAGAGTCTTTGGTTGAATGTTTCGAGGAAACATGGAGTTATAAACCACAGAGAGAGTCTTGGCACAGAAGTCAAGGTACCCGCGAACCTGAAGTGCGCGATCTTGAAATCTTACGATTTGGCGGGTCCGTTCAGGCGTGCCCCAAAAAGTCGCCCCATGTTCACGGGCAAGCCGAAGAAGAACATTGGAACGAGCCTCGACGCGTTCATCTTCAGCAGCAGTATCCAAAAAGGCACCTATTATTTTGACAACAGGTCAGTAGGTAATAAGGAGGCAAGCAGCAAAGGAAAAGAAGCACGACAAAGATAATGAAACATGCCTGCCATATCCAAGCTAGCATCTCAGCAGTTGGAGCATAGAATCTTCTCGAGATGCAATGCTGCCAAGAATAGCAGAGTCCTTCTCAGCAATAGCAGTTTGCGCTTGTTGGAGTGCAATTTTCTCGGCTTCAGATGATTTACGAGACTTCTCCATCAGCACAAGTGATTGCTTCTTAACGCACTGAAGTTGGTGCCGAAGTTCATCCAATTCTTGCGGCAAGGAATCTTCGGCAAGAGAAGCATCGGCAGGAGCCCTCTTTGTGTGAGAGGAAGGCGAAATATTGGAAGGACTAGGCGCTGGCGTATAATGGTCAAATATTAACTGGAAAAAAGAAATATTTCGACATCAATCACTGGGGAAAGATAGATTTCCATTCATCTTAATAGTATATACATGTCTATTACAAAAGAAGGACCTCCTAGAGGCATACTGAAGCAGTTCTCGCCAAAAACACTACGGCGACAAAGACAAAAGAAAGAGAGATACTAAAAAGAAAAAAGCAGAGGCATTCAACTAGACCTCCGGCTTCGATGTGCTAGGAGTCGAAGATGGCTTGATCCCGATATAAGCGAGGATTTTCTTCGTGTTGGGCTTAGCTGCCTTGATCAGAGACTTCCACCTCGACTGTTCTATCTGATCAGTGTCGCCAACTTTCGCCCAGTCGATAGACTGTTGGCTATCAGCAACTAAGGCGACAGTGTTTTCCACGGCAACCTTCATATTTTCATGGCGCACCTTTAATCCAAGATCTTCTGATGGATTGAAGCATTTGGCGAGGTCAAGGAAAGTTGCGGGTTCCTCTTTCCTGGGGAAGAAATAAGGAAAAAGCCGCGACAACCCTGCTTTAGCCTGATCAATGCCCTCGCGTGCCTCCGATCCATGAACCTCGAGGAAGGAAAGGGCGTCAAGCAGAGGATCATTGGCGGGTTCATCAAGTTGAAACTTTTGAGCTGTTCTAGCTGTCAAGAAAGAAATTTATTGAGTAAACAAAAGAGTGCAGAGAAGGAAATACAAAAGATAATGAAGTGGTACTTACCTAAGAAGCGGCGACTTTGCGTCGTTAAACGCTTAAGGATCGCCTCCTCGCGAGCAGATTGGGCAGCTATGTGATCGCTCAGAGAAGTTTCCGCAGTGTGAAGCCTCTTTCTAAGATCTTCGACACCAGCAGCGTCAGCCTTGGCTTTATCAGCCTCTGCTCGCGCATCAACAGCATCTGACTCAGCCTTTTTGCGAGCATTTTCACTTTGCTCTAATTGCTGAGCAAGTGTATTGGCAAGCTTATTGGCTTCCGCCAGTTTTTCTACAATGAAAGATAAATATAGTTACAAATTTCGACAACAAAGAAGGAACAAAAAAACAGAGGCAAAAAGAAGGAGCAGAGCATTACCTTCAGCTTTGCTCGCATATTCACGGTACCCAACAAATTGGGCACCGATGCGAAGAAGATCCTTGATCACAGGCTGTTAACAAAAAGAGAAGACAAAGAGAAAATGAGGGTATGAGAAAAATATGGTGATACATGGAAGCAAACAAAGAAAAACATAAACACTGACAAAAAAGTAAAAGAACTTACATCTTCCATGAGAGGGTTCGAGGAGCTACTCAATTGGAGAGTAGGTTCCGAGATAATCCCTGTCTTTGCCCTTGTCGGTGAAGAGGCTCGGGGGCTCGACGGAGGAGTAGAGGCGCCGATGTTTGGTTGAGGAGGTGAAGACTCTTCTCCTTCAACTCGTGGCTCTGAAATAACCAGGGTACGTGACGTACTCGTTTGAGCAGCCACGTCCAAAGCTGGCGTTTCTTCGTCATCATCACTATTGAAAAAGGGCGGCAGCGTAAAGAGCAAGGCAAGCAAAAATTCTTCGAATAGGAAAATACAAAAGACAGGGAACTTACGAGCTGATGATACTCGCAAGATATGGGTCATAAGCTGCCTTTTTCGGTAAAGGAGCAGCTTTTTCGGGTTCAGAAGTCCCGGAATCTTCGACACTATCTCTATTCCTTTTATTCTTTGGAGAAACAGCAGGAGGAGGAGATTGGGCCGATGTAGTGTCTTCAGAGGCAGCATCTTTTTCAGCAGATCCCGCAGACTTTCGAGAATCTGCGGGTTCATTCACAAAAGAGGAGGCCTCTTGGTTATCATTAGAGACAACGGCCCTTTCCTCGACTTCCCCACCTTCAGGAAGAGGAGGAAGTGAAACAAGATTTGGGTGATTCTGTATAAAAAGAGAGAAGGATATTAGAAAGGAGCAAACAATGCAAAAAAGCAAGGCAATAAGAAATTAAGCGACAATGTTTACCTTAGGAAGTGCATGGGTGGCACTGTATGGTTTCACGCGACAAGAAGAAGGGATGGAATCCTTTTTGCTGAGGGAGGTGATTTTTCGGACAAGCCTTTCCAGGTCCTTGACTTCCAAATCTACCGACAGCCGATCCACGTCTTCGTCGCCAGTATATTTCCAGAGAGGGAATTTGCGAGCTTGAAGAGGCTGAACTCTACTCTTAAGGAAATACACTATAATCTGGATACCTGACAATTCCTTGCCGCGAGTATTTTGCAACTCATAGATGCGAGTCATCAGGGCCTCAGTCGAAGTTCTTTCTTCCTCGGTAGCCTCTGCATCCCAGGAACGGCGACGAAGAATTCTCTCGGCACCATCGAACGGAGGGATGTTGTCCTCTGCACATCCATGGTTCTCTTCTCGAATATACAACCACCTCTTGCGCCAACCTTGAACGGAGTCAGGGAGCTTGACGTCGAAGTAATCAGCAGTGGAGCGAATAGAGATAACAACGCCGCCTATATTATAGGCGACATTGGGAGAGCCATTGCGGCGACAGAAGAAAATGCGCTTCCAAAGCGCCCAATTGGGCGAGACGCCAAGGAAGGCTTCACAAAGAGTGATGAAAATAGAAATGTGGAGGATCGAATTTGGCGTGAGGTGGTGAAGCTGGAGACCGTAGACAAAGAGTAGTCCGCGGAGAAAAGGATGGATGGGGGTGGATAAACCACGGATGAGATGGTCGACGAAACTTACCCGATATCCCATTGGAGGGGCTGGGTAGCTTTCTTCACTGGGGAAGCAAACCGCTTTGGGTTTTGTAGTGATTCCTAGCTTCTTCAGAAGATTCAGGTCCTGGTTCGTGATCTTGGACCTCTCCCACTCCGCAGTTCCTAGATCCGCGGCAGCCATTGACGACTCAGGTGTGGTGTGCCTGGTCAAGCGACGCGGTGGCATCAACAATGGCGGTGGAGTGTGGCTACGAAGAGAAGAGCTTTAGGAGCAGTGGAGCGCACGAGGAGATTTCGCAGAGGAAAGCAGAGAACGGCGCGAGCAGAAGTGCTCGAGGAAGAAGAAGGGGATTTTATATAGAGGTACGGTGAAACGACGGAACCGTTGGATGAAGGAAGAATGCAGGAGATGATTACCACGTGGCAACAAGGGCAAACTAGTCTTTCAACATTGACGAGGTTACAGAACGTGTGCCAGGAAAAGCGGAGGACGTGTGTCCCCCACTCGCACGACGTGTCAACGTGGTGCGAACAATGGACCCACAATGCAGAAAAATTTCGACAATTGATAAAGATGAAGAGAATTTGACAAGGGAGAGTATGTCGACAAGAAAAATAAAAAGAGAATGGCGACAGGACAAATCATCTGACATACTTTTGAAGCCTTTGATCAAATACAAGTTTTTGCCCAAACGCTCGGGGGCTACTTTGGAAAAATCGAAAATTTCGAGTATGACAATATAGAAATGGCGAGAGCCTATGCTCAAATGCAAGCATTTGTTCATAGCCTCGGGGGCTACTCCCATCGGGAGCGCTGGTCGCGCACCCGATAGATATAAAAATAACGATAAGAATTATAAATATAGCGACAAGATGCAATAAAATGTTGAGCCTACAACCAAGCACAAGTTCTTGGCTGTAGCCTCGGGGGCTACTCCCATCGGGAACGCTGTTCGCGTGCCCGATGAAATTTAAAAAGAAAAAGAAAGAAATATAGAAAAGCAAGAGAGTATATTTCGAGTTATAATTAACTCTACATATACTCCCATCGGGAAGACAAAATAAGTCATCAAATATGACTCAATAAAATGTGCTATTCCAAAAGCGAAAAGCACTCGACGATATATTCTCAGAACGCCAAAGTTGCGATCAATTTCTGAATGCCGCAAAATTGCGAAGGTAAGACCCCAGATCCGTTCTTGGGCGTGGCATCGCAAAGACTGCGCTCTGCTATTTTTATCCGTATCAACAGATACGAAGAAAATCCTAACGGACGCGTTAGGTACCCGATAAATTTGACTGGACTCGACAGAATGGTAAGACCTTAAGCGGCACCCGTCGAAGTTTACACCAGATCCCGAGATCATGTCCAGGGACGTGATCTTGAAGTAGGTTTTTGCGGATTGCCACTAGAGCAAACTAGTACCTGATCCGTCGATGAACTAGCCCCAACTACCATTATCCCCGTACAAAATAGTGCTTGCATATCGAAAGATTATGTGATGAGTAAAATTGGAGATTTTCCCAGTCTTCGATTCAAGAAAATCTCGGGGCTACTGACATAGGCATCCCCAATGGGCTGCCAAAGATGGTACCCGGGTTTACTGAAGGCCCAGAACTCGAAGAATACGAAGACTCGGAAGCCCATTTAATGGTTAGGAAAGATAGTTTGTATTAGGAAAGATAGAGATTTGTAATCTTACGGGTTGGATACGAATCCCTCCCGAACTCGTAACTTTTGTATCACCCTCGGCTCCGCTCCTATAAAAGGGGGAGTCGAGGGACAAAGAAAGGAATCGAATCTATCGTCAACATAACCCTAGTTTTCATAATCGTCGAGTACTTTTCGCCTAAACCTTCGAGATCTACTTGCCCTCTACTTCTAGCAAAACCCTAGTCTACAATCTGTAGGCATTGACAAGTTAATCCCTTGTCACTCACTTCCTTGTCATATCCATCGTGCTTTGAAGTACTTCTATCATGCTTATCACTTGTGTCTAGCTTCACTTATTGTTGGTGCACTTAGTTGAGCATAGTTTATTTCAAATTTATGCTTGTAAAATAAACGTTAGTTTAATTGTGCATACTTACAAGCCAAATTTGTAATTTATTAAAACGCCTATCACCTCCTCTAGGTGGCATCTCGTCCTTTCAGCCGCGCGTGCGGAAGCTCAGCGATGGCGGGAAACCGCGAAATCCTGGCTGGGTTTCACGGCAAAGCTCAGTGTCACCTCCTCCATTTGGTCACCACCCGTCATTTGCGCCACCAAAAATCCCCATTTTACCATTGATAACCCCCAAGTGCAGGGGATCAGCGCAGTAAAATTCGATAGGTATTTGAGTGTTGAACCCATGAGGAGCTGAAGGTAAACTATATATTCTCTAAATCCCTATAACCCACTTATATGGCCTTTTATGCAAAGCTAGGATCTATGGTGTGTGTGTAGAGGTTTTACTAGAAACTATAAGTGCTTAAATTAAAATGCAAGAAGTAAAATGCAAGACAAGTAAAGTGCAATAAATTAAAATGCAATAAGATGAGTGAAGTGAAGTGGATAACTCGTGAGAGCAAGTGCTCATGCAAATTGCTATTTCATTTGTGTGGATGTCATAATAAGTGAAGCTCATTGTAGTTTTTAGTGCTTCTTCTAGAGAGGAGCCATAGATAGGTGTAGCCATATACATGTGCAAGTACATCCCTAGTGATTGATCCTAAGGCCATCGGAATGTGCAAACAAAGGAATTATTAAGACATGTCAGAATGTCCAACCACCGCTGTAAGTTTAAAGGTCCCCATATTTGGTCCCCCCGTTAACATGCATCTAAGAATCGGGACAAGGTTTTTGTCGCTCCCTATCCCTCATTATGTCAACATGCAACGGTGATGACCTTATGCATCCACTTGACATATGTGTGCACTCATATATCAATACACATGACCATCATAGAAGATAATAATACTTGTATGCAACCAACAACAAACTATATAACAATTGCCATGAACAATTCACTACCCAAACATCAACATAGAGATACAATAGATCATAGGAAAACAATATATTGCATCATACATCATGTTTTTCAAGATATTACAGAGGGGGTGATGAAGAGTTGAATGTAGATGTTGATGAAGATGATGAAAAGGTGTAGCTCGTGTAGTATATGTCGGTGAAGATCCCCGTGGCGGCGGCCATAGGATGCGGCGGCGCCACAACGGCAGCAGGAGGGCGGCGGCTGCCCTTGGGGCAGCGCCCCCTTGCCCCATCTTCTTCCTTGGACTTGGTGCTGGTGTGGAGGAGGTTTTCCCCCTTCTTTGCAGCTGCCAAGGAGGACGATTTTCGTCATAATGGATGGGTGCCTGATACGTCTCCAACGTATCGATAATTTCTTATGTTCCATGCCACATTATTGATGTTATCTACATGTTTTATGCACATTATATGTCATATTTATGCATTTTCTGGAACTAACCTATTAACAAGATGCCGAAGAGCCAGTTGTTGCTGTTTTTGGTTTCAGAAATCCTAGTAAGGAAATATTCGAATTGAACGAAATCTTCACCCAGGGTCCTATTTTGCCACGAAGCTTCCGGGTCCGAAGATGAGACGAAGAGGGGCACGAGGGGCCACACCATAGGCGGCGCGCCCCTTGGCCGCGCGACCCTGTGGTGTGGGGCCCTCGTGCCGCCTCTTGACCTACCCTTCCGCCTACTTAAAGCCTCCGTGCGAAACCCCCAGACCGAGAGCCACGATACGGAAAACCTTCCAGACGCAGCCGCCGCCAATCCCATCTCGGGGGATTCAGGAGATCGCCTCTCGCACCTGCGGGAGAGGGGATTCATCTCCGAGGACTCTACGCCATGGTCGCCTCCGAGTGATGAGTGAGTAGTTCACCCTGGACTATGGGTCCATAGCAGCTAGATGGTTGTCTTCTCCTTATGTGCTTCATTGTTGGATCTTGTGAGCTGCCTAACATGATCAAGATCATCTATCTGTAATTCTATATGTTGTGTTTGTCGGGATCTGATTGATAGAGAATACTATGCTATGGTAATTATCAAGTAATTACATATGTGTTGTTTAAGATCTTGCATGCTCTCCGTTATTAGTAGAGGCTCTGGCCAAGTTTTTACTCTTAACTCCAAGAGGGAGTATTTATGCTCGATAGTGGGTTCATGCCTCATTGATACCTGGGACAGTGACATAAAGTTCTAAGGTTGTGTTGTGCTGTTGCCACTAGGGATAAAACATTGATGCTATGTCCGAGGATGTAGTTGTTGATTACATTACGCACCATACTTAATGCAATTGTCTGTTTGCAACTTAATACCGGAGGGGGTTCGGATGATAACCGAAGGTGGACTTTTAGGCATAGATGCAGTTGGATGGCGGTCTATGTACTTTGTCGTAATGCCCAATTAAATCTCACTATATTTACCATGTCATGTATGTGCATCGCGGTGCCCTCTCTATTTGTCAATTGCCCGACTGTAATTTGTTCACCCAACATGCTTTTATCTTATGGGAGAGACACCTCTAGTGAACTGTGGACCCCGGTCCAATTTCTCATAAATACAATCTACAATACTTGTTTTCTACTGTTTTCTTGCAAACAATCATCTTCCACACAATACGTTTAATCCTTTGTTACAGCAAGCCGGTGAGATTGACAACCTCATTGCGTTGGGACAAAGTACTTGGTTTGTGTTGTGCAGGTTCCACGTTGGCGCCGGAATCCCTGGTGTTGCGCCGCATCACATTTCGCGACCATCAACCTTCAACGTGCTTCTTGGCTCCTCCTGGTTCGATAAACCTTGGTTTCTTTCTGAGGGAAAACTTGCCGCCGTGCGCATCATACCTTCCTCTTGGGGTTCCCAACGGACGTGTACATCTACGCGCATCAAGCACTTTTTCTGGCGCCGGGGAGATCAAGACACGCTGCAAGGGGAGTCTCCACTTCTCAATCTCTTTACTTTGTTTTTGTCTTGCTTTATTTTATTTACTACTTTGTTTGCTGCACCTAAACAAAACACAAAAAATTAGTTGCTAGTTTTATTTTATTTACTGTCTTGCTCTCTATATCAAAAACACAAAAAAAATTAGTTTACTTTTGTTATCATGTCTAGTTCTGTACCTGTTACTTCTTCGCCTGAAGAATTAGTCTTCACTTTTAAACAAGGGGATGAGGAGAGTTTTAAGGATGCTTGGTCTAGAATTTTTACTTCTTATCGTAAAACTGAACCTCAAATGACTCTAAGTTTGCTCCTTAGTAATTTTTATTTTGGTCTTATGGTTCGCTATAGATATGCTTTGGACACTTTAGTGGGAGGAGATTTCCTTCATTGCAATGGGGATCAAGCTTTTAATGCCATAAAGAAGTTGGTTGCATCACATGATTCAGCTAATAACTTTGATTCAGCCCTCACTAGCATATATAGTAGATTAAACAATCTCGAAATAAGTACATCTCGCTTGAATGATAACTATTGTCATGTTCGTAATCGTCTTGAACAAGTTTTAGTGAACTCTGAACTTTCATTGTGGGATCCTGCTGTTAAAATTGTTATCGGTGATCGAACTCTCCATGCCTACTGTGATATTATGTATGAATTTTGCCTTATGCCTGAAAGCATTTATAAATCTTTGAAACTTTGGGGAGTAGATGAAGGAGGAGAAGAAATAACTCTCATTGATAACTCTATTATAACTCCTAAGGGAATAGCTGCAGGTGTGCATACAACCATTCTTGGAAGAACAATATCCATTGATTATCTTATTGTTGAAACAGGAAAACTCACACTCGGAAGATCCCTGCTGAAACTATTGGGAGCAGTCATTGATGTTGGAGAAGGCACCCTGAAATTCACCTCTATACCGGGGAGAAATCATATATTTCCTAAACCAAAGGGAAAGAAAAACAATAAGAAAGGTAAGGGTAAAGCCCAAGGTAAGGTTGACACGCCATCTCTTGATAATACTTGAATACACTTTCTGCGCCTAGCTGAAAGGCGTTAAAGAAAAGCGCTTATGGGAGACAACCCATTGTTTTTACTACAGCACTTTGTTTTATATTTGAGTCTTGGAAGTTGTTTACTACTGTAGCAACCTCTCCTTATCATGTTTTTTGTGCCAAGTAAAGTCTCTATAGTAAGGTTCATACTAGATTTGGATTACTGCGCAGAGACAGATTTCTTTGCTGTCACGAATCTGGGTCTAATTCTCTGTAGGAAACTCAGAAAATTATGCCAATTTACGTGAGTGATCCTCAGATATGTACGCAACTTTCATTAGTTTTGAGTTTTTCCATTTGAGCAAGTCTGGTGCCATCTTAAAATTCGTCTTTACGAACTGTTCTGTTTTGACAGATTCTGCCTTTTATTTCGCATTGCCTCTTTTGCTATGTTGGATGAATTTCTTTGATCCATTAATGTCCAGTAGCTTTATGCAATGTCCAGAAGTGTAAAGAATGATTGTGTCACCTCTGAACATGTACATTTTTATTATGCACTAACTCTCTAATGAGTTTGCTTGAAGTTTGGTGTGAAGGAAGTTTTCAAGGATCAAAAGAGGAGTATGATATACTATGATCAAGAGGAGTGAAAGCTCTAAGCTTGGGGATGCCCCGGTGGTTCACCCCTGCATATTTTAAGAAGACTCAAGCGTCTAAGCTTGGGGATGCCCAAGGCATCCCCTTCTTCATCGACAACATCATCGGGTTCCTCCCCTGAAACTACATTTTTATTCCGTCACATCTTATGCACTTTGCTTGGAGCGTCGGTTTGTTTTTGTTTTTGTTTTGTTTGAATAAAGTTGGATCCTAGCATTCACTGTGTGGGAGAGAGACACGCTCCGTTGTTGCATATGGACAAATATGTCCTTAGGCTTTACTCATAATGTTCATGGCGAAGTTTCTTCTTCGTTAAATTGTTATATGGTTGGAATTGGAAAATGCTACATGTAGTAATTGCTATAATGTCTTGGATAATGTGATACTTGGCAATTGTTGTGCTCATGTTTAAGCTCTTGCATCATATACTTTGCACCAATTAATGAAGAAATACTTAGAGCTTGCTAATTTGGTTTGCATATTTGGTTTCTCTAGAGTCTAGATAATATCTAGTATTGAGTTTTGAACAACAAGGAAGACGGTGTGGAGTCTTATAATGTTTTCAATATGTCTTTTATGTGAGTTTTGCTGTACCGTTCATCCTTGTGTTTGTTTCAAATAACCTTGCTAGCCTAAACCTTGTATCGAGAGGGAATACTTCTCATGCATCCAAATACTTGAGCCAACCACTATGCCATTTGTGTCCACCATACCTACCTACTACATGGTATTTTCCGCCATTCCAAAGTAAATTGCTTGAGTGCTACCTTTAAAATTCCATCATTCGCCTTTGCAATATATAGCTCATGGGACAAAATAGCCTTAAAAACTATTGTGATATTGAATATGTACTTATGCACTTTATCTCTTATTAAGTTGCTTGTTGTGCGATAACCATGTTCCTGGGGACGCCATCAACTACTCTTTGTTGAATATCATGTGAGTTGCTATGCATGTTCGTCTTGTCTGAAGTAAGGGAGATCTACCACCATATGGTTAAGCATGCATATTGTCAGAGAAGAACATTGGGCCGCTAACTAAAGCCATGAATCATGGTGGAAGTTTCAGTTTTGGACACATATCCTCAATCTCCAGTGAGAATAATAATTGTTGTTACATGCTTATGCATTAAAGAGGAGTCCATTATCTGTTGTTCATGTTGTCCCGGTATGGGTGTCTAAGTTGAAGAATGATCAAAAGCGAAATCCAATGCGAACTTTCTCCTTAGACCCTTGTACAGGCGGCATGGAGGTACCCCATTGTGACACTTGGTTAAAACATGTCCATTGTGATGACCCGGTAGTCCAAGCTAAGTAGGACAAGGTGCGGGCACTATTAGTATACTATGCATGAGGCTTGCAACTTGTAAGATATAATTTACATAACTCATATGCTTTATTACTACCGTTGACAAAATTGTTTCATGTTTTCAAAATAAAAGCTCTAGCACAAATATAGCAATCGATGCTTTCCTCTTTGAAGGACCATTCTTTTACTTTTATTGTTGAGTCAGTTCACCTATTTCTCTCCACCTCAAGAAGCAAACACTTGTGTGAACTGTGCATTGATTCCTACATACTTGCATATTGCACTTGTTATATTACTCTATGTTGACAATATCCATGAGATATACATGTTATAAGTTGAAAGCAACGCTGAAACTTCATCTTCCTTTGTGTTGCTTCAACACCTTTACTTTGATTTATTGCTTTATGAGTTAACTCTTATGCAAGACTTATTGATGCTTGTCTTGAAGTACTATTCATGAAAAGTCTTTGCTTTATGATTCACTTGTTTACTCATGTCATTACCATTGTTTTGATCGCTGCATTCATTACATATGCTTTACAAATAGTATGATCAAGATTATGATGGCATGTCACTTCAGAAATTATCTTTGTTATCGTTTTACCTGCTCGGGACGAGCAGAACTAAGCTTGGGGATGCTGATACGTCTCCAACGTATCGATAATTTCTTATGTTCCATGCCACATTATTGATGTTATCTACATGTTTTATGCACATTATATGTCATATTTATGCATTTTCTGGAACTAACCTATTAACAAGATGCCGAAGAGCTGTTTTTCTGCTGTTTTTGGTTTCAGAAATCCTAGTAAGGAAATATTCTCGGAATTGAACGAAATCTTCACCCAGGGTCCTATTTTGCCACGAAGCTTCCAAAAGTCCGAAGATGAGACGAAGAGGGGCCACGAGGGGGCCACACCATAGGGCGGCGCGCCCCCCTTGGCCGCGCGACCCTGTGGTGTGGGGCCCTCGTGCCGCCTGACTTACCCTTCCGCCTACTTAAAGCCTCCGTGACGAAACCCCGTCCGAGAGCCACGATACGGAAAACCTTCCAGACGCAGCCGCCGCCAATCCCATCTCGGGGATTCAGAGATCGCCCGGCACCCTGCCGGAGAGGGGATTCATCTCCTGAGGACTCTACGCCGCCATGGTCGCCTCCGGAGTGATGAGTGAGTAGTTCACCTGGACTATGGGTCCATAGCAGTAGCTAGATGGTTGTCTTCTCCTTATGTGCTTCATTGTTGGATCTTGTGAGCTGCCTAACATGATCAAGATCATCTATCTGTAATTCTATATGTTGTGTTTGTCGATCCGATTGATAGAGAATACTATGCTATGGTAATTATCAAGTTATTACATATGTGTTGTTTAAGATCTTGCATGCTCTCCGTTATTAGTAGAGGCTCTGGCCAAGTTTTTACTCTTAACTCCAAGAGGGAGTATTTATGCTCGATAGTGGGTTCATGCCCGCATTGATACCTGGGACAGTGAAAAGTTCTAAGGTTGTGTTGTGCGTTGCCACTAGGGATAAAACATTGATGCTATGTCCGAGGATGTAGTTGTTGATTACATTACGCACCATACTTAATGCAATTGTCTGTTGTTTGCAACTTAATACCGGAGGGGTTCGGATGATAACCTGAAGGTGGACTTTTTAGGCATAGATGCAGTTGGATGGCGGTCTATGTACTTTGTCGTAATGCCCAATTAAATCTCACTATATTTACCATGTCATGTATGTGCATCGCGGTGCCCTCTCTATTTGTCAATTGCCCGATCGTAATTTGTTCACCCAACATGCTTTTATCTTATGGGAGAGACACCTCTAGTGAACCCCGGTCCAATTCTCTTTACCGAAATACAATCTACTGCAATACTTGTTTTCTCTGTTTTCTTGCAAACAATCATCTTCCACACAATACGTTTAATCCTTTGTTACAGCAAGCCGGTGAGATTGACAACCTCACTGTTTCGTTGGGACAAAGTACTTGGTTGTGCAGGTTCCACGTTGGCGCCGAATCCGGTGTTGCGCCGCATCACATTTCGCGACCATCAACCTTCAACGTGCTTCTTGGCTCCTCCTGGTTCGATAAACCTTGGTTTCTTTCTGAGGGAAAACTTGCCGCTGTGCGCATCATACCTTCCTCTTGGGGTTCCCAACGGACGTGTACATCTACGCGCATCAGTGCCTCCAAAACAAGGGTTTCCCCTCAATATATAGAGGTGGAGATGCAATCTTGGCCATGAAATTGATGACCCTTTGATCCAAGGGTTCTTGGGCACCTATATAAACTTCCTAGGACTCCTGTCTGTACTTTATGAGTCTATAAAGTCGTGGCTTAGCCGAATCCATCAGATATGGCAAGGGTTTGTGTCAATCACATCACCAATTTTCGGGTTTCCGAAACTGCCTTTGTACCCTTCATTAATATCGTGACCACGGGAGCATCCCGACTCCGATTGGGGATTTTTTTATGTAAAATTAAATATATGGAAATTACACACGACTTTGTCAATAGGAACTTTTTCATTTGACGCTATCTTCGGGGATCCCCAGGGCCATCTTTGAAAACAGTACTGCAGGGACAGATTTCCGGAAACTCCAGATTTCACCATAATGATCGGTTTCCTTCCATATTTATCTATTTCCTACACAAAAAACGTTTAAAACAAGAAATGGTGTACTTTTTAAAATATTAATATGTTAGTCCCAATAAATACTATAAAATTGCAATAGAATACGGATTTTAGTGCAATAAACTACAAGGTTCATGTATGCATTTTACATGCATCAACATTCCCCAAGCTTAACCTATGCTCGTCCTCGAGCATGAAGGCATGGACATTGGAGTTTATTGCATCTCTTCTATATATCATGCAAAGTCTTACAAGGTTTAGTCAATAAATAATGACAATAAGTAATATGAACTAATCAAGTGATAACTCTTACATTCTACAAAGCATGCATAATAGTAAATAACATTGTAAGAAACATGAATGATAAGTATTATGAATCATAAGGCATGCTTGGAAGAATCCTATGAAATTGTTGGAACACTATTTGTCCTCTCTTTTCAGGAAATTTTCTTTTGACTCTTGAACACAAAAAAGTAAGCAGGAAATGCATGTTCTAAGCCTCCAACAAAATAAAAAGTAAAGAGCATAAAACATGGTTTTGAGCTATGAAATTCATGTCAACAATAATAATAAGGATGTGGTACCAAGTATCTCATGTATAAATATATATATGTGTCATGAGTTTGACCTCTTATGAGTAAGTGTTGCCTCACTTTCTTGAATGATAAGGACTACACCTCTTGTTAGTCAACTCCGGGTTACCAAGACTTTTTGACATATATGTTTTAACCAAGTATCGCAATGGGGTACCTTCATGCCACATGTACAAAGGACCAAAGGAGATATGCATCTCAACTGTAGGCCATCCATACCGGAACAACATGAACAACAGACGTTGAGCATCCTCTCTAACTCCCTCTCACTTTTTTCATACTCTTTTTGTTTCGTTTCTCACTCTTTTTTTCACCACTCTTTTTTACACAACACTTTTTTCAATCTTCCTATTGAGGATGCTCGTTGCTGAAACTTCCACCATGATTAAGCATGGCTTCGGTTAGCGGCCCATTGCTCTTCTCTAACAATGCATGCTTACTTGGTTAAATAACCTCCACTTATTTCACAAGAGATAGCCATCAACAAAAAAAATGATGATCAACGCACCCCAAGAGTGCAATGTTGAAATACTTCCCTAGTAAATATGGTTACGGTCTAGCTCATAACTCATAATCAGTCAAACCAACAACATGTATAGTGGTATTTCCTACCAAACCTTACTTTCTTATGAGCTTTAAATTACACAAAAAGGATATTTTGAAAAGGCTGGAGGAAAAACACACACATTATACTTGGAATAGCAAGTGCTATATAGGTAGGTATGATAGACATTGGATTTGAGTTTAGTTTGGAAACAAGTCTATGCTTGTGTAAGAATTCATATCTTTTCGCTAGCAAGAGGTCTAAAAGCATGCAATAGTATCCATAGAGCTATTCATTCATTCTCAAACAATGATACTTAAATTAAACATCTATGTATACTTAGTGAGAATAAGCACTCAATAAGGCACATACCAAAAAATTATCACTCAATAAAGAATTTGAAACTAATAGTATTATGCATAATATAAATTTCAGCTTTTTAATGCATCCCTCTTCATCTTTTTATAACAGCAAATCACTTTCATGGAGGCATTCAATAATATGATAATTTTATTTTGGCAGCTCTTTAATATGAATGCAAGGCATTTGTCATCATGGAAATATTTATTTCAAAGCAAAACTAGACACAAAACTAATAAAGGACGTTCCAAGTTTTTACGAGAATTCCATGTTGCTCAAAAAACAAAGTTTAGAAGTGTGCAAACCGAGAGATTTAATAGGAGTCCAGTGGGGTTCCTTGGGCATCCCCAAGCTTATGGTTTTCACTATTCTTGAATTTCTCTTGGTGTGGTGTTCTTCCATTCCCTGTAAAAAAAATTCAACACAAAACTTTCTGCCCATTCTTTTCTATGGGGTGACATTAGAGGTACAAAGAAATCATGCTTGCTGATATTTTATTCACTAATAAAATCATATATTTATGAACCAGAGATCACATAATGTGTTGGAGATATGCCCAAGAGGCAATAATAAAAATGTTTATTGTTATATCTTAGTGGTCATGATAAATGTTTACATCCCATGCTATAATTATATTAACGAGAAACATTAATATTTGTGTGTTTTGTAAACATAAAAGAGTCCCTAGTAAGCCTCTTGTTAAACTAGCTTGTTGATTAATAGATGATCATGGTTTCCTGATCATGAACATTGGATGTTATTAATAACAAGATCATATCATTAGGTGAATGATGTGATGGACATATACTCATAGTAAGCGTAGCATATGATCAAGTCATTAAGTTTGTTTTGCTACAAGCTTTAAGATATAGTAACCTAATCCTTAGACCATGAGATCATGTTAATCACCTACATCGGATGGATGCTTTGATGGCATCAAACACTACTTCGTTAATGGGTAGTTATAAAGGTGGCATTAAGTGTTCGGAAAGTATAGGTTGAAGCATGTGGATAAATAGTGGGATTTGTCCATCCAAATGACGGATAGATATACTCTGGGCCCTCTCGGTGGAATGTCATCCAATTATCTTGCAAGCATGTGACTAGATCACAAGGGATGTCATATCACGGTACGAGTAAAGAGTACTTATCAATAACGAGGTTGAACTAGGTATAGAGATATCGACGATCAAACCTCAGATAAGTAAAGTATCGCGCGACAAAGGGAATCGGTATCGTATGTTAATGGTTCTTTCAATCACGAAGTCATCATTGAATATGTGGGAGCCACTATGGATATCCAGGTCTCGCTATTAGTTATTAATCGGAGAAGTGTTCTCGATCATGTCTGCGTAGGTCACGAACCGTAGGGTGACACACTTAAGGTTCGATGTCGTTTTAAGTAGATATGGAATATGGAATGGAGTTAGAATATTGTTCGGAGTCTCGGATGGGATCTAGGACATCACAAGGAGTTCCGGAATGGTCCGAAGAATAAGTTTCATATATGGAAAGTCACATTCCAATTTTGGGAATGGTCCAGTGATTTTATGGAAGGTTCCGGAAGGTTCTAGAATTATCTGCAACAATTCACTATGGCAGGTGGAGTCCCGGAGGGACTCCACCAGCCCTAGCCAACCCACCAAGGGGGAAGGTGGAGTCCATGGTGGACTCCACCTTCATGGGCGGCCACATGAGAAGGAAAGGGAGGAATCCCTCTTGATCTAGGTTTCCCAATTTGGTAAGTTTTGGAGTTGGACTTCAATGTGGTTTTTGGGTGAACCCTAGGTTTTCCACCTATTTAAAGGGGTGAGGAGGGGAGGGGCTGGCCACTACTTGGCCGCACCACCGCCCTAGCCCCCTCTTTCTAAACCCTAGCAATTCCCTCCTCCACTTATCTCCCGCATGGATTACGGCAAAGTCTTGCTGGAGTTATTCACCACCACCGTCACCACGCCGTTGTGCTGCCGGGATTCCGAGCAGGATGTACTACTTCTGCTGCCTACCAGAACAGGGAGAAGGACGTCTTCATCGACACCATACGTGTTACCGAGTGCGGAGGTGCTGCCCGATTTTCGCACCGTCAAGATCTTCTACGCGCTTTTGGAAGCCGCAAGTGATCGACTACATCATGCATGAGATTTATCTCAATAACGCTTAGCGATCTTCGAGGGTATGATGATCTCATCTCATTGTTACCATCTACTAGATTAGATCTTGGCTTGTTATTCGTTCTTGCGTTAGGATTTTTTTTGTTTTCTATGCTACCAATCCCTACATAATGTTCTACTCATTCTAATATATCAAAAGTTCCAAGTAAAAATCATTTTGATACTCAAAAGAATGAATCAAACATAGTAAGGCAGAATCTGTCCAGAATTTTTGATGCAGCAAAACTGAATTTTTGTCATGACTTAGACACCTCAGAAAAGTTATCCAATTTACGTGCACATAGAGGGTGGAAATTTACAGATACTATGATTTTATCAAGATTTTAGGAGTCACCAAAAAATACAAAAATCATGCACTAAAAAGTGCAGCGCAGAAAAGAGCAACTCCCACTTGACTTTTGCAACTTTTAACATCCAAATGGGTAAAAACTTGGTAATTTATTTAGAAACCGAAGAGTAAACAAAAATAAAACTAACATGATACAGCAAGCATGCATAGAAAAAACCAAAAACAAAGATAAATAAAGACGTGGTCTCCGCAAATATTCAACTGGATCATGAAGATAAAACTAGAACATGAGTTTGAAATTATTTACTTAAGATACTTGAAAGAAGAGGGGGATCCGTCGGCATCCCCAAGCTTATGATCTTGCTACATCTGGTCCTCTACTTCTTCCTCATCATGCCATGTTACTCATCTCAATCAAAGAAATATTTTCATCTCCATGATACTCCAATGCCTACAAAACTGTTAGTTCTCCAAACAAACGATATGATAATTTCTACTAAGATGGGAACTATATAAATCATTGGAAAACCATTTTATTTAAGAAGCTAACATATATGTAAAGAAAGGAAACACTCGTTTTATTTTGTTTTACTGTAGGAAGAGTTTTAATGATATAGACTTTGCAATGGTTCCATTGGCATGAACAACACATGCTCAAGGTCGACCCCAATTTCTTCATTGCTCATCCTTCTCATTTACTCTTCCATTTTTTTTATTAAAACTTATAAACTCATTAATATGTAATAATAAGTAAAACTATTTAGCAAGGACATAAAGGTGTGCTCAAATTAAAAGTTACTTGAAAGCATATGGAACACACCACAAGATTTGAAACCATTAATTAACTTTTAAGTCTCATCCTCTTCCTATGCATTGGTATTTTATATATGAATAAATAACAGCAACTAAATGCATATAATTAATGACCAGCAACTTGCATTTTAAATAACATGAATACATAAAGAGGGATCTTATCTCTTCCTCTTTCATAATATTGCAAGCATCAAGACTAAACTCGATAACATAGTTGTGAATAGAATTACCACATAAAGGCAAATCATCTAATGAGCATATGGTATCATCTATTTCTTTTACATCATCATGATCATCCCATAAATTATACAAACTTATTTCACATAGAGGATCATCATCAATATTATAAGAAGGGGTGTTTTGTGTGTTACCATTGTTGGGAGTTAGAGATGGGTAGCTACTCCATTCTTCCTCCTCTTGTTCTTTTTCATGCTCTTTTTGGTGTTGCATGGGCAGCCCCAAGATTATGCTTTTATCATCCTCTTCCCCCTTCTTTTGTTCTTCTTTGTCTTCCTCTTGGGCTGCATGGACATCCCCAAGATTATGCTTTCATCATCTTCTCCCTGCAAAGTATTAGTTCTCTCTTCGGCAGTCGTGCTCTTCTTCTTAAATTAAAAAACATAGATATTTTCCATGCAGTTGGTTTTACAATAATTAAGGACACCAATGATCGAACATTTAAACTTAGAAGCTACTGGGCAAGTTTCATGCTCACAAATGAAGGTTTCCAATTCAGAGGCGTCCATATAAATAACAAATTGCTCTACTTGTTCCATCCCTAAATGAGCATAAGCATACTATGATAAGATGCAATAACATATTCTTCATGGGAACTACATTGAAATTCAAAGTGTCTACAATCTTATTCAGAGCAAAAGTTTTTATCTTCACGATAGTCAAGCAACTCAATAGCAATATAATTTAAATTTTTAAGCAGTGTTCTAATAATATCTCTTCTTTTGATTCTCTATGTTTCTTAGCAATCTCAGCAGCATTCAAGTACATAAGCAAAGGGTCATTGATATTCATACCTGTGCTGATAAATGGAGAATGTTTTGGTATTTTCCATTTTTTAAATAAAGGTACTGAAAGTAAAACTAGCAATGCAAACAAGAATAGAAGCCTAGCGCTACGCTCCCTAGCAATGGCACCAGAAAAGTATCTTGATAACCCCAAGTGCAGGGGATCACCGTAGTACAATTCGATAAATATTTGAGTGTCGAACCCACGAGGACCTGAAGGAAACTATCTATTCTCTAAAGCCCTATAACCCACTTATATGGCCATTTATGCAAAGCTAGGATCTATGGTGTGTGTGTGTGTAGAGGTTTTACTAGAAACTATAAGTGCTGAAATTAAAATGCAAGAAGTAAAATGCAAGACAAGTAAAGTGCAATAAAGTAAACTGCAATGAGATGAAGTGAAGTGAAGAGGATAACTTGTGAGAGCAAATGTTCAGGCAAATTGCTATTTCATTTCTGTGGTTGTCATAATTAGTGAAGCTCATTGTAGTATTTAGTGCTTCTTCTAGGGAGGAGCCATAGATATGTGTAGCTATATACATGTGCAAGTACACCCCTAGTGATTGATCCTAAGGTCATCGTAATGTGGAAACAAAAGAATTATTAAGACATATGAGAATGTCCAACCACCGGTGTAAGTTTAAATGTCCCCATATGGTCCCCCCGTTAACATGCATCTAAGAATCGAGATAAGGTTTCTGTCGCTCCCTATCCCTCATCCTGGTAACATGCAACGGTGATGACCTTATGCACCCCCTTGACATATGTATGCACTCATATATCAATACATAAGACCATCATATAAGATAATAAAAACTTGTATGCAACCAACAACAAACTATAACAATTGCCATGAACAATTCACTACTCAAACATCAACATAGAGATACAATAGATCATGAGAAAACAATATATTGCATCATACATCATATTTGCCAAGAGATTACAGAGGGGGTGATGAAGAGTTGATGTATATGTTGATGAATATGATGAAGAGATGCAGCCCGTGTAGGAGATGTCGGTGAAGATTCGTGTGGCAGCGGCCACATGAGGCGGCGACAGGAGGGCGGCTGCCCTTGGGGGCAGCGGCCCCTTGCCCCCTCTTCTTACTTGGACTTGGTGCTGGTGTGGAGGAGTTGTTCCTCCTCCTTGGCGGCTGCCAAGGACGAGGATTTTTGTCACAATGGATGGGTGCCTCCAAAACAAGGGTTTCCCCTCAATATATAGAGGTGGAGATGCAATCTTGGTCATGGGATTGATTCCCCTTTGATCCAAGGGTTCTTGGGAACCTCTAGAACTTTCCTAGGACTACCCTTTGTACTTTATGAGTCCATATAGTCGTGGCTTGGCCGAATCCATCAAATATGGCAAGAGTTTGTGTCAATCACGTCACCAATTTTTGGGTTTCCGAAACTGCCTATGTACCTTTCAGTAATATCGCGACCACGGGATCATCCGGACTCCGATCAGGGCGTTCTTTATGGAAATTAAATATATGAAATTTTCACAAAACTTTATCAATTGACACTTTTTCATTTGACGCTATCTTCGGCGATCGCCAGGGCCATCTTTCAAAACTGTACTGCAGGGATAGATTTCCGGAAACTACAGATTTCACCATAATGATCAGTTTCCTTCCATATTTATCTATTTCCTACACAAAAAAGTTTAAAACAATTTTTTTGCACTTTTGCAAATATTAATAGGTTAGTCCCAATAAGTATAATAAAGTTGCAATATAATAAGGATTTTAGTGCAATAAACTACAAGGTTCATGTATGCATTTTACATGCATCAACCATTCAACACGGTGGTAGTAGGGATGCAGATCTACAACACCGACTTATTCCTTCTACTCCGGCACCGGTCCGTCGCTGTCGTCTTGAGGAAGAGCTCATCCTCTTCGTCTCTAGCATCGGATCCACAATTCCATGTCCAACGACATCACAGGATCTTCTCCAACCCCGGCTCCTCTCCCTCGTCTGCTATGTTGGAGGTAAACCACACTCTCCTCTGCTATTTAACCCCACCCAGAGTGGATACTCGGTAGGGTCAATTCAGCTAGTACTCATGGTAGAAAGAGTTGATTAGGTCAACCAACTAGATCTTGTCCATCAGGCAGCACCATCGTATTTCTAATTCAAGCATGGATCCTACTGCTTTACAAGAGAGCTGCTTGGCGTGTTGCCTATCCTACGTTTACATATGATCCTATGTTGGTCTAATATCACCAGAGGATTGCAAATCTGAACCACATGTACAACTCCAATGATGTAAATTCTGTTCAAATGGTCAATTTTGACAAAACTGCCCCCCCTTGGCAAACTATTTCACAAAAATATCTGGTCGAAACTAGTTCACAAAACTGGCCCTTTTGAGTAGCGCCTTTCTCTGGGGTGGTACCCTCTACGTATAGTGCCGTGCACCACGACGCTACATGCTTGCCAGCATGGCACACCTGGGCCCAACGCTCGATAGGGTAGCGTCGTAGACAAGGGAGTTAGCCTATGTAGGGTAGCGTCGTGGACAAGGGAGCTAGCCTCTCGGTTAGCCCTAAGGCTGAGCCCACCCAGCCCGCGCATATCCCTCATTGTTTCGTGGAGAAAAATGACAAGTTGCAAAGGGTAATGCTGAGGATGAGGGTGATACCCTCTAGATTCATTAGGCCCGTGCGAGACACCGCCTTCTTGCTCATAATTTTTTTATTGCCTACTCGCATACTAGACTACTAGTACCGTGTCTCGTGCTCAGGGGCAGAGCCAGACTGACATCAACCCTGATGGACCTAAGTGCATTTTACATGGTACATGGTGATGCACTTGCTCATTTTTAAGCATCGTTAAAAAGAAAAATATTTTCTACCCAGATGCATGTGCAGCATTCTGAGCATATGTAGCTCCACCCTTGCATGTGAACAGGAAGGCCGTGTTGCGCCAAACTTAATTGGTGCATCTTTGACCTCGAGTACTTGCAAGATGCAAATCTGAGATCATGAGAGAAATGTAAAATCTGAACTACATCTACAACTCTAGCGATGTAAACTCTATCCAAATGTGTTGGATGCATGAGAAGAGATGATCTTTTTTAAAACTAAATAAAAGGTCTAGGTAGATAATCCAGAACCTATATATGTATGAAGTGCAAGTTGCTACGTCTCTTCAAGTTGTGGGTTATAACCAGAGATTTTAAGTAATTAAGTAATGTATACTTGCATTTAGAAGATTCATAGAAATGTTTCTCGCTATTTCAAACAAGTAGTATGGTAAGGTCACCGGTAAAAAGAGGCGACCGCAATGCTTATACCTGAGTATCTTGCATTTCTGCTAGTGTACGTACGTAGAGGCAACCAATGACCAGTTCAATTTTGGTCAAAAACCTGTGAGCAGTCTACCGAGTACCGATCACCCCATACAGTGCGCACAACGAAGAAGCGGCCTATAAGAATACACGTACGTAGAGCCTGGATGGCGCGCGTAGACACGCCTTGCCCATCCATCCGCCGCTTTCGATCACCAGCCGTACGTACAGTGGTTGTACAGGAACGACCCATGCATGACCGTCCCCAGCGCATGTACATACGTACGTACGTACTGCGCATTGACGACGACGCTGAGACGGTTGTGCATGCGTGCGCTACGTTGTATAGCAGCCTAGATCGGGGACACCGGTCGTGGTGGCGCTTCACGGGCGGACGAGAGCGATCGAGTACGGCATTGAATCGGGCGTAAACGGCGAGACAAAAGAGACGAAGGCGGGGCGTGGATCGGAGGGCGGTGGCAGGACGGCCCGGAGCGGCCTCGCCGTGATCGCCATCGGCCGGCCGATGGTCCCTCCCTCCTCCCGCTAGCTGCACGGAGGAGGAGGTGGTGGGGGTCCGTGCTGGTGCTGCATGCGAGTTGCGGTTGCGGATGCAGGCGAGGGACGTTAATGCAACGAATCTTGTCCTGCCACCACCGCCCGGCCCCGCCGCCGTTAATGCTTGTCGTCGTCGCCTCGCCTCGCCGGACGTATGGCCATGCCGATCGTGTTCGCTGCCGGTGGCTCCATAGTAATAACAAGCATATCCTGGCCCATAAAGAACATGCTCCAGCGAAAAGGCCGGCGACCGGAAGAACTAACCGTGAAGCAACCACCACGGCGACCGGTACATTTTTTTTACACTGGAGGCCCACGAATGGCTGAAAATACAAAGACGCCCGGACCTTTTCGGGGGGGCAAATCCTATACATCGCCCATGTGCGTGCGGGAATACCATCCGCACGCACGGGGTGACCACCTGGGCCGCGGCCCATAACACTGTTTTTCTGCAATTCGGTTTTGTGAAGGTCCTAGAACCTTGGCAAATCCTATACACCGACCAGGTCGGCCGCTACCGCGCGCCGCACACCCCCCGTGCGCGGTATGGGCCGGCCTGGTCGGCCCAGTTCGCCTCTTTTTCCTGTTTACTGTTTCTTTTTTTTCTTTTTTCTCTTTTTCTTTTCTTTTCCTTTTCTTTTTTTATTTTCCTTTTCTTTTTCTTTCTTTTTTGTTTCTGTTTATTTTTTTGTTCAAATTTGAAAATAGTTTAAATTCAGAAAATTTTCAAATTTGAAAATAGTTCAAAATTTAAAAATGTTTAAATTTAAAAACGTTCAAATTTGAAAACCGTTCAAATAAAAAATATGTTCAAATTATAAAAGCGTTCAAATTTGGAATCCGTTCAAATTTGAAAAATATTCAAATACAAAAAATGTTCAAATTATAAAAGCGTTCAAATTTGAAATCCGTTCAAATATATAAAGCGTTCAAATTTGAAAAATGTTCAAAATCTAAAAATGTTCATAACTAAGAATGTTAATTTTTGGAAAAAATAAATTTTACAAATTTTAAAAAATGTTCAAATTTAAATTATGTCCATATCCAAAAATGTTCAAGTTTCAAAAAAATTAAATCGAAATCTGAATATTTTTAAAATTTTGAAAATTTCGAATCTGAACAAATTTTGAAATTTTGTTCTCCGATTTTTTTTTAAAGTTAGATATTAAAAAGGAAAAATATTAACAGAAAAGAAACAGCAAAAAAAAAGAAAATAAACTAACATATTCTTAATGGGCCGGCCCAAACCAACCGACCGGTTTGGCGTGCTCGTACACGCCGACCAGGTCGGTGTACAGCATCCCCCTTGAACCTTTGGGTTCTGGTTCTTTTCGGTTTCCTGATTCTTCTTTGTTCTTTTTTGGTTTTTCTTTCTTTTTCTTTTTTCTTCCTTTTTAATGTTTTTTCTAACAATTTTTACATACGAACAAATTCTTTTTGAACAACATTACCGTAGGGAATCCCTACGGTGTAGATTTTATACTAATATTAACACAAAATTGTACAAACTCTAAGTCCAAGTCCAAGGAAAAATCTGGGTGGGGGGGGGGGGTGTGCGCTAAAAAAAGATGTTTAGAAGCCAATCCACTAGGGGTTGTACCAACGAAGCTTTCACTCTACAGCCGATGCAACATAAGATCATTTTGAAACCTCACTCTCTAATACAGCTGGGCATGGGCAGCCCGGCCCGGGCCGGGCTGGGTCGGGCTTGCATGTCGGGCCGGGTTCGGGCCTCATTTCGGAGCCCGAACGTCGGGCCGGGCCGGGCTCGGGCTTGCAGAAAATAGGATTTACGCCTAGTTCGGGCCGGGCTTGTCGGGCCAGGCCGGGTTTTTCTCTGTTCGGATCGGGTTCGGGCCTGATTTCTAAGCCCGAAGGTCGGGCCGGGCCAGGCTCGGGCCTGGGAATTTAGGTTCGGGCTTGGCCCGAAACCCGGCCCGGCCTGAAGAATGCCCACGTGTACTCTCTAACGACCAATCGAGGGTTGTTCTCCTTGAAAGATATAATCGTTACGTTCCTTCCATATATTTCATGCAGCACATACCATGACCTCCAAGAAACATGGCCCCACATAATTTCTTCGTGATTGAATAAAACGATCAGTGAACTGCAAGGAAGTGTCCCATTGTATGCCGATCTCTTCCCAACACTTTTGTAAACAAATTTTGTCCCACTATATGAACAAAAAATTTAGAGCAAAACAATTTTGTAAACATTTTTTTCTGAACATAAAAATTATGAACAGAAGATTTTTGAGGAATTTTTTTTTGAACAAAATTTTATTTTGTTAAAAAAATATGAATTTTTTAAAAGATATTTTTAGTTTGAACATTTTTCAAATCTGAATAAATTTTATGCCAAAAAACCTGAAGTTTTTAAAATTTGAAGTTTTTAGAAATAAAAAATTAAAATAAAAAGGGGTGAAGGAGAAATCTGGAGAAAGCTTTACCTGAGCCGACCCACCAGGGTGCGG
This sequence comes from Lolium multiflorum, assembly GCA_030979885.1. NCBI lineage: Eukaryota > Viridiplantae > Streptophyta > Magnoliopsida > Poales > Poaceae > Lolium > Lolium multiflorum. The sequence goes on from CM061750.1 coordinate 408,148,508, forward strand.
GCGCGACGGAGCTCTGCGAGCGACGGTTTATCTAGCATGCACCGAAGCGACGTATAGGTGCTCCGTTTCAGGGGTGCTCCTATTCAACGCGTTTTGCGTCTGGTATCGCGTCAACCCTTGAAAGAAATAGAGTCTGGGCCGACCCATGTCGCTTCTACATCTTCTTCAACCTCCGTTGCCTTCGCCTTCGATCCCGTCTGCCACCTCTCAGCTACTTGCCGTCGAAGCCCCCGTCGTCGGCCGTAACCGTCTTCCTTCCTCTACTGAAAGGACGAGATGTCGACTAGGAAGGGGGTGAATGGACGTTTTAAAAACTATTAAGGATTTGGCTTGTAAGAATGCGAAATTAAACTAACGTTTATTTTACAAGCACAAAACCTAAATATGCTAGGCTCAACTAAGTGCAACAACAATAACTCAAGCAAAGCAAGATAGACCAATATATATGTAATACAAGTGATAGCAAGATATAAGTACATCAAGCACGATGGTTATCACAAGGAAAGTAAACTCGAGTATAGAGATAACCGAGGCACGCTCAGACAAAGATGTATTCCCGTGTTCCTCCACACAAGATGAGGTACGTCACGTTGGAGAGATGCGGGCTACCACGAAGGTCTCCCGAACGCCACGAAGTCTCACCTTCTTCTCCTAGACAATACCACGAAGGACAAATGCCTTTCTCTTATGGCTAGCTTTTCCTCCACTCCTGATATGGCAATCTCCACAACCTCTTCACAATCTTCAACGAAGAGGACACCGGAGCACCAACCGCCAAACCAACTAGGAGGTAACCCCTCCAAGAGTAACAAGCTCACGATCTCTCACTCTAACAAATCGTAATGGAGAGCTCAAAATTTATGCAAGAATGCAAAAGCAAGAACACCAAAGGTGTTCATATCCCTCACACTCAAATCCCACCAAGCAACAAGTGCTAGGGAGGAATTAGAGAGGAAGAACAATGGAGAAAATCAACAAATGACTCAAAGATCTGGATCCCAAGAGTTCCCCTCACAAAGAGGAGGAATGGATTGGTGGAGTTGTAGATCTAGATCTCCTCTTTCAAATCTCTCAAGAATTATGGAGTGGTAGCCTGTACCTTGGCGGCACCAGCAGGTGCACGGAAGAGGAATTCCGCTGCGTCGAGTGTGAAGTTGTGCGGGCTGTCCTCCCTGATGTCGGTGCCGCTACCACCAGCTTCTTGGTTATGTGCCATGGTGGTGGAGGATGAGGTGGTCGGTGGCAAGGGTTTCTAAGGAGTAGGTGCACCGGGGAATGGATAGAGAAGGCAGTGTCGGTTCGGTTTATAGAGGACAGAGGAATGCACGTTGATGACCCGGGGAGCTCATTGGTCGGTGCGTGGATCTGGCAACGTCCCTTCGCGTCACCGCCTCGGGATTGTCGCGCCCGTTGAAGACGACGACTGAACTTTTGCGCCTTGTTGTAGGGATTCGTTGCATAGAAAACAAAAAAATTCCTACCGCGAGAACGCAATCCAAGCCAAGATGCAATCTAGAAGACGGGAGCAACGAGGAGATCATCGAGACTCACCCTTGAAGATTTCCAAAGCCTACAAGATGAGGCTCTTGTTGCTGCGGTAGACGATCACTTGCCGCTTGCAAAAGCGCGTAGAAGATCTTGATCACGGCGCCACGATCGGGCAGCACCTCCGTACTCGGTCACACGTTCGGTGTTGATGAAGACGACGTCCTTCTCCCCGTTCCACGGGCAGTGAAGTAGTAGTTCCTCCTTGAATCCGGCAGACGACGGCGTGGTGGCGGTGGGAGATCTCCGGGAGCTTCGCTAAGTTGCGAGAGGTGGAGGAGGCGGGGCGGCTAGGGTTTGGGAGAGGGTGGTCGGCCACTTAGGGGGTGCGGCCAAGCTATGGCTTGAGGTGGCCGGCCCCCTCCCCTTGGCCCTCATTATATAGGTGGAACACCCAAGAGTTGGTCTACAAGTCTTCGAATAAGACCCCAAACCAAAACCTTCCATATGACATGAAACCTACCCAAGGTGATTCCCTAGGTGGGATTCCCACCTTTCCTTGGGGGGGGCCGGCCACCTTGGTGGAGTCCACCCGGGACTCCACCCTCTAGGGTTGGCCGGCCATGGTGGTGGAGTCCCTCCGGACTCCGCCTTCCAAAGTGATTTCTTCCGACTTTTCTAGAACCTTCTAGAACCTTCCATAAATACACCGATCATTTTCAAACTTATAAAATGACTTATATATGAATCTTATTCTCCGGACCATTCCGGAACTCCTCGTGATGTCCGGATCCCATCCGACTTCGAACAATACTTCGAACTCCATTCCATATTCAAGTTCTACTATTATAACATCAAACCTTAAGTGTGTCACCCTACGTTTCGTGAACTATGTAGACATGGTTGAGATCTCTCTCCGACCAATAACCAATAGCGGGATCTGGAGATCCATAATGGCTCCCACATATTCAATGATGACTTAGTGATCGAATGAACCATTCACATACGATACCAATTCCTTTTGTCACGCGATATTTTACTTGTCCGAGGTTTGATCATCGGTATCATTCTATACCTTGTTCAACCTCGTCTCCGACAAGTACTCTTTACTCGTACCGTGGTATGTGGTCTCTTATGAACTTATTCATATGCTTGCAAGACATTAGACGATATTCCACCGAGAGGGCCCAGTATATCTATCCGTCATCGGGATGGACAAATCCCACCGTTGATCCATATGCCTCAACTCATACTTTCGGATACTTAATCCCACCTTTATAACCACCCATTTACGCAGTGGCGTTTGATGTAATCAAAGTACCTTTCCGGAATAAGTGATTTACATGATCTCATGGTCATAAGGACTAGGTAACTATGTATCGAAAGCTTATAGCAAATAACTTAATGACGTGATCTTATGCTACGCTTAATTGGGTGTGTCCATTACATCATTCATATAATGATATAACCTTGTTATTAATAACATCCAATGTTCATGATTATGAAACTAATCATCTATTAATCAACAAGCTAGTTAAGAGGCTTACTAGGGACTCATTGTTGTTTACATAACACACATGTATCAATGTTTCGGTTAATACAATTATAGCATGGTATATAAACATTTATCATAAACATAAAGATATATAATAACCATTTTTATTATTGCCTCTTGGGCATATCTCCAACAGTCTCCCACTTGCACTAGAGTCAATAATCTAGATTACATTGTAAGGTACCTAACACCCATGGCATTCTGTGTTGGTCATGCTTTGCCCTAGGGAGAGCTTTAGTCAACGGATCTGCTACATTCAGATCGTGTGTACTTTGCAAATCTTTACTTCTCCATCTTCGATGTACTCGCGAATCGAATGATAACGCAGCTTGATATGCTTCAGCCTCTTGTGTGACCTTGGTTCTTGTGCATTGGCGATGGCACCCATGTTGTCACAGTATATGACTAATGGGTCCAATGCACTAGGAACCACACCGAGCTCTACAATGAACCTCTTCATCCGTACCGCTTCTGATGAAGCCTCTGAAGCTGCTATGTATTCCGATTCTGTTGATGACTTTGCCACCGTGCACTGCTTCGAGCTTGCCCAGCTTATGCAGCACCATTCAATATAAACACGTACCCAGACGTGACTTAGAGTCATCAGGATCAGTGTTCCAACTTGCATCGGTGTAACTTGTTACAACGAGCTCTTGGTCACCTCCATAACAAAGAAACATATCCTTAGTTCTTTTCAAGTACTTCAGGATATTCTTGACCGCTGTCCAGTGTTCCATTCCTGGATCACTTTGATATCTGCTAGTCAAACTAACAACATGTGCTATATCCGGTCTAGTACATAGCATGTCATACATGATAGAGCCTACTGCCGAGGCATAGGGGATCCGACTCATCCTTTCTCTTCTTCTGCCGGGACCTTGAGTCTTACTCAAGACCTTGCCTGGTAACATAGGTAAGAATCCTTTCTTACTTTCGTCCATTCTAAACTTCTTTAGAATCTTGTCTTGGTATGTACTTTGTGATAGCCCTATTAGACGTCTTGATCTATCTCTATAAATCTTGATGCCTAATATATACGATGCTTCACCAAGGTCCTTCATTGAAAAACTATTATTCAAATAACCCTTTACACTGCTTAATAGTTCTATATCATTCCCAATTAATAATATGTCATCTACATATAATATCGGGAATGCTACAGAGCTCCCACTCACTTTCTTGTAAATACAGCCTCTCCATGACACTGTATAAACCCGAAGTCTTTGATCACCTTATCAAAGCGTCGGTTCCAACTTCTTGATGCTTGCTTCAGTCCATAAATTGAACGCTGAAGTTTGCATACTTTGTCAGCATTTTTAGGATCGACAAAACCTTTGGGTTGTACCATATACAACTCTTCCTCAATGTCTCCATTAAGGAACGCCGTTTTGACATCCATCTGCCAAATCTCATAATCGAAAAATGTAGCTATTGCTAACAAAATCCTCACAGATTTTAGCTTCGCTACAGTGAGAAAGTCTCATCGTAGTCAACACCTTGAATTTGTCGGAAACCCTTTGCGACAAGTCGAGCTTTATAGATAGTAATATTACCATCGCATCTGCTTTTTCTTTGAAGATCCATTTATTCTCGACAGCCTTGCGGCTATCGTAAGTCTACCAAAGTCCACACTTTGTTATCATACATGGATCCCATTTCGATTTCATGGCTTCTTGCCATTTGTTGGAATCTGGGCTCATCATCGCTTCTTCATACGTCGCAGGGTCTTCATCATTGTTGTCCACAATCATGACATTTAGACAAGGATCATACCAATCAGGAGTGGCACGTTCCCTTGTCGATCTGCGAGGTTCAGTAGCTATCTCGTTTGAAGTTTCATGATCATCATCATTAGCTTCCTCTGTTGACGGTGTAGGCGGCACAGGAACATCTTCCGGACAGCGCTACTCGATCAATGAGTGAAGATTCATCAATCTCATCGAGTTCTACTTTTCTTCCAGTCACTTCTTTAGTGAGAAATTCTTTCTCAAGAAAGGTTCCGTTCTTAGCAACAAAGATCTTGCCTTCGGATCTGTGATAGAAAGTATACCCTATAGTTTCCTTAGGGTATCCTATGAAGACGCATTTCTCCGCTTTGGGTTCTAGCTTGTCCGGTTGTAACTTTTTTACATAGGCTTCGCAACCCCAAACTTTTAGGAACGACAGCTTAGGTTTCTTATTAAACCATAATTCATACGGTGTCGTTTCAACGGATTTTGATGGTGCTCTATTTAAAGTGAATGCGTGTCTCTAATGCATAACTCCAAAATGATAACAAATCAAGAGAGACATCATAGAACGAACCATATCTAAGAGAGTTCGATTACATTCGGACACACCGTTTCGTTGAGGTGTTCCCGGCGGTGTAATTGTGAAAGTATTCCGCATTTCTTTAAATGCATGCTAAACTCATAACTCAGATATTCACCTCCGCGATCAGATCGTAGAAATTTAATCTTCTTGTTACGTTGATTTTCTACTTCACTTTGGAATTCCTTAAACTTCTCAAAAGTTTCGGATTTATGTTTCATGAAATAGATATACCCATATCTACTCAGATCATCTGTGAAGGTTAGAACATAACGATAACCACCGCGCGATGCTACACTCATTGGTCCGCACACATCGGTATGTATGATTTCCAATAAGTCAGCTCGCTCCATAATACCAGAGAATGGAGTCTTAGTCATTTTTCCCATTAGACATGCTTCACATCTATCAAGTGACTCAAAGTCAAGTGATTCAAGTAATCCATCGGTATGGAGTTTCTTCATGTGTTTCATTCCAATATGACCAAGACGACAGTGCCACATATAAGTAGAATTATCATTCAATTTAATTCGTTTAGCATCAATGTTATGTATATGTGTATCACTACTATCGAGATCTAATAGAAATAAGCCATTCTTTTCAGGTGCTCGACCATAAAAGATATTATTCATAAAAATAGAACAACCATTATTCTCAGACTTGAATGAATAACCGTCTTGCATTAAACAAGATCCAGATATAATGTTCATGCTCAACGCGGGTACAAAATAACAATTATTGAGGCTTAAAACTAATCCCGAAGGTAGATGTAGAGGAAGTGTGCCGACAGCGATCACATCGACTTTGGATCCATTTCCAACGCGCATCGTCACTTCATCCTTTAGTAGTCTTCGTTTATTCTTTAGTTCCTGTTTCGAGTTACAAATATGAGCAACCGAACCAGTATCAAATACCCAGGTACTAGTGCGAGAACCAGTAATATAAACATCTATAACATGTATATCAGATATATACCTTCTTTCTTCTTCTTGACAAGGCCGCTCTTCAGATCCGCCAAATACTTGGAGCAATTACGCTTCCAGTGTCCTTCTCCTTGCATAACACTCAGCATCAGGCTTAGGGCCAGTCTTAGGTTTCACAGGAGGCGTGGCAGCTTTCTTGCCACCCTTCTTGAATTTTCCCTTAGACTTGCCCTGTTTCTTGAAACTAGTGGTCTTGTTGACCATCAACACTTGGTGCTCTTTCTTGATCTCAATCTCAGCAGATTTCAGCATGGAGAAGAGTTCAGGTAACTCTTTGTTCATGTTCTGCATATTGTAGTTCATCACAAAGTTCTTGTAACTAGGTGGCAGTGATTGAAGGACACGATTAATCCCCAGTCTGTTAGGAATCACTATTCCCAAATTACTGAGTTTCTTCGCATGCCCGGTCATGGCGAGCATGTGCTCACTAACGGAGCTACCTTCTTCCATCATGCAACTGAAGAAGTGTTTCGATGCTTCATAGCATTCCACGGTCGCATGAGTTTCAAAGATAGTTTTCAACTCATTGATTAACTCATTTGGATCGTGGTGCTCAAAACGTTTTTGAAGATCGGCTTCCAGACTGCACAGGATGGCACACTGAACTTGAGAGTACCGAGTTTTCCGAGTTGCGAAACATTCTTTACTTCATCGGTTTCGGTTTCTGCAGGAGGGGTCACCTAGCGGTGCATCAAGCACATATTGCAGATTTCTGCCATTGAGGATGATCCTCACATGACGGAACCAGTCGATGAAGTTGCTACCGTTGCTCTTAAGCTTTTCTTTCTCTAGGAACTGGTTAAAATTGATTGGGGACGCCATATCTACAACATATATTTGCAATAGTTTAGACTAATGTTTATGACAAATTGAGTTCAAATTTTAATTCAACATAATTAAAAACTAGGTGAACTCCCACTCAAAACAATATCCCTCGCATTGTCTTAGTGAACACACGAACCAAATCCATCACACCAAGTCCGATCATCACGAGACAAGATGTAATTTCAATGGCGAACACTCAAAGTGTTCATCATATCAATCATATGATTCATGCTCTACCTTTCGGTATCACGTGTTCCGAGACCATGTCTGTACATGCTAGGCTCGTCAAGGCCACCTTAGTATCCGCATGTGCAAAACGGCTTGCACCCGTTGTATGCACTTGTTGAGTCTATCACACCCGATCATCACGAGATGCTTCGAAACGACAAGTCTTGGCAACGGTGCTACTAAGGATGAACACTTTATTATCTTGATATTTTAGTGAGAGGGATCATCTTATAATGCTACCGTCGCGATCTAAGCAAAATAAGATGCATAAAGGATTAACATCACATGCAGTTCATATGTGATATGATATGGCCCTTTTGTCTTTGCGCCTTTGATCTTCATCTCCAAAGCACGAACATGATCTTCATCATCAACGGGCATGATCTCCATCATCGTCGGCGAAGCACCAAGGTCAATGGCGCCGTCTTCATGATTGTCCTCCATGTAGCAACTATTACAACTACTTTGAAATACTACTCAACATGAAATTTAAAGACAACCATAAGGCTCCTGCCGGTTGCCACAATACAATAATGATCATCTCATACATAGTCATCATCACATTATGGCCATATCACATCACCAAACCCTGCAAAAACAAGTTAGACGTTTTCTAATTTGGTTTGCATATTTTACGTGGTTTAGGGTTTTCGAGTGAGATCCAATCTACCTACGAACATGAACCACAACGGTGATACTAGTGTTGTCAATAGAAGAGTAAATTGAATCTTCACTATAGTAGGAGAGACAGACACCCGCAAAGCCACTTAGGCAATACAAGTTGCATGTCGAGCGTGGAGCAAATCTCATGAACGCGGTCATGTAAAGTTAGCCCGAGCCGCTTCATCCCACTATGCCACAAAGATGCAAAGTACTCAAACTAAAGACAACATAAGCATCAACGCCCACAAAACCATTGTGTTCTACTCGTGCAACCATCTATGCATAGACACGGCTCGATACCACTGTAGGGATTCGTTGCATAGAAAACAAAAATTTCCTACCACAGAACGCAATCCAAGCCAAGATGCAATCTAGAAGACGGAGCAACGAGGAGATCATCGAGACTCACCCTTGAAGATTTCCAAAGCCTACAAGATGAGGCCCTTGTTGCTGCGGTAGACGATCACTTGCCGCTTGCAAAAGCGCGTAGAAGATCTTGATCACGGCGCCACGATCGGGCAGCACCTCCGTACTCGGTCACACGTTCGGTGTTGATGAAGACGACGTCCTCTCCCGTTCCAGCGGGCAGCGGTAGTAGTTCCTCCTTGAATCCGGCAGCACGACGGCGTGGTGGCGGTGGCGATGGAGATCCGGCGGAGCTTCGCTAAGCGTTGGGAGAGGAGGAGGCGGGCGGCTAGGGTTTGGGAGAGGTGGCCGCCACTTAGGGGGTGCTGCTATGGCTTGAGGTGGCCGGCCCCCTCCCCTTGGCCCTCATTATATAGGTGGAACACCCAAGAGTTGGTCTACAAGTCTTCGAATAAGACCCCAAACCAAAACCTTCCATATGGCATGAAACCTACCCAAGGTGGGATTCCCACTTGAGGTGGGATTCCCACCTTCAGGTGGCCACCTTTGGTGGAGTCCACCTGGGACTCCACCCTCTAGGGTTGGCCGGCCATGGTGGTGGAGTCCCTCCGGACTCCCTTCCAAAGTGATTTCTTCCGACTTTTCTAGAACCTTCTAGAACCTTCCATAAATACACCGATCATTTTCAAACTTATAAAATGACTTCCTATATATGAATCTTATTCTCCGGACCATTCCGGAACTCCTCGTGATGTCCGGGATCCCATACGGGACTTCGAACAATACTTCGAACTCCATTCCATATTCAAGTTCTACTACTATAACATCAAACCTTAAGTGTGTCACCCTACGGTTCGTGAACTATGTAGACATGGTTGAGATCTCTCTCCGACCAATAACCAATAGCGGGATCTGGAGATCCATAATGGCTCCCACATATTCAACGATGACTTAGTGATCGAATGAACCATTCACATACGATACCAATTCCTTTTGTCACGCGATATTTTACTTGTCCGAGGTTTGATCATCGGTATCATTCTATACCTTGTTCAACCTCGTCTCTGACAAGTACTCTTTACTCGTACCGTGGTATGTGGTCTCTTATGAACTTATTCATATGCTTGCAAGACATTAGACGACATTCCACCGAGAGGGCCCAGAGTATATCTATCCGTCATCGGGATGGACAAATCCCACTATTGATCCATATGCCTCAACTCATACTTTCTGGATACTTAATCCCACCTTTATAACCACCCATTTACGTAGTGGCGTTTGATGTAATCAAAGTACCTTTCCGGTATAACTGATTTACATGATCTCATGGTCATAAGGACTAGGTAACTATGTATCGAAAGCTTATAGCAAATAACTTAATGACGTGATCTTATGCTACGCTTAATTGGGTGTGTCCATTACATCATTCATATAATGATATAACCTTGTTATTAATAACATCCAATGTTCATGATTATGAAACTACTCATCTATTAATCAACAAGCTAGTTAAGAGGCTTACTAGGGACTCATTATTGTTTACATAACACACATGTATCAATGTTTCGGTTAATACAATTATAGCATGGTATATAAACATTTATCATAAACATAAAGATATATAATAACCATTTTTATTATTGCCTCTTGGGCATATCTCCAACACTTGTCATTTCAAACGTGACCGCCACTTTCTCTCACTTCCAGGGCATTCCCACAACGCGAATCGACGTGGCGCGAAGCGCCAGCGCGCCCGACACGTAGGGAGCAGCAAGTGTGTACGGTGATTTTATTGGGCTCCAAAACACGCCAGTGCTTTATTAGACTCGCCGGTGTGGTTAAAAAATAACGCCGGACCCCCAAATAACTATTTGGGTCGCTATAATGCGCACCGGTGAAGATGCTCTAAGAGGTGAGATCCATAAGCATAAAAAAAGAGAGGCCAGATCCAACAACAAGAATAATCAAACCCCTAAAGCTGGTTTTGTAAAACACATAACACATTTGCTTAATAATTGGTAGCAGTGATAAGTATTTGCAATTTCCAATGCTTATAGAACACATAAATAAAAGGTCAATTGGAGGGTAAGTATTAACAACGGGGAAAAGTGAAAAAGTTGACCTACCGATATGAATCTGGAGTGGAGTACACACCTGCGATTTCAGTAGAAAAAATACATCAGATTTGCTATGGATGGTTAGTGCTGTCGTCAGCATTGGACGTGGATGAGGGTGGCGTGGAGAAAGGCCAAGAATCGAGACACAATAGGTGTCTGCGGCTCCGATGAACATACTTTCTCAATGATGAACTCTTCGCATGGTGGAGGTCATCGATCAACATGGACCCCCCGTGTTTCAGAGTCTCAACCATCACCAAGACGCCTAGAACCATCTCACTCGACGAGACAACATAAAAAAGAGAAGATCACAATAAGTATATTCAGATATTTTATTCAGGTCTGCCCGATAGTAAGGATGGATTAAGCGGGATGCTGGTCTGAACCTTCATCGCTGGTGTCGTTCCCACCATGTCCATGATGGCACAGCCGCACAAGGAACACGATGACGACGCTGGTGTTGTTAAGCCCATGCTGTCTTCTCCGCAAGCACACACCGTCTGCCATCAGAAAAGCAGCGATGAGGTCGTAGCCAATTTAAGCTCCATCTATGCTGACCTCTTCGTCTAGGTCGGGGGAGGCAACACTTGCAAGAACGAACTGAAAGGAAGGAGAGGTGGGATGACTCGTTTACATTAACCGTGATCATTCATGGGATTGTGGCAATTTAATTGATGTTGGACGTTCATTTTTGGTACCAGGACGTCTATTTCCTTGATTGTGAAGATTGGATTGATACGACAATTAATACATTCCTAGTTTTGTTGAGAGAGACATGGGAATGATGTTTGATGGGCGTTTTTAGATGATGAACGGTTTGGATCTTCCGAATGTTTAATGTCAAAGTGACATCATCCCCAACTTCAATATAATAGTAAAGATAGTAAAGATATTAGTATTTTTCTTACCTGTAGCCAGTGCGTTCTAGAAAACTCTGAATATAATGCTTATTTATGCATACTCTATGGTTGTTTGGAAAGTATTTAAAACAAGTGCATACATCAATAACTGTATCAAACCCAAGTACAATCTGGTTGTCTATTTTTCATTAGTCCATCTTATTTCCATATTGATTAAAGATTCAACTCGTTTGTTCTAATCTTGATTCCTCCCGCTACTATGTATATCTCCACACAAACACAGCAGATGGACAAGGAGATTCACTTAGACATAAGAAAATATTAGGCTAATAACTTATCAAACTAGTGTTATTATCAGTTTAATAAAAAAATCCCGAGAAACAATATCTTGTATTAAACATTAATAAAAGTACCACAATTTTGCTGATGCGTTTGATTAGCATGTATATTATTGCAACTACAATCATTTAAACTGTATAAAACTAAAAATTTATATTTTGATTTTGGTAGCACAATCCCGTGGCTAATTGTATTGGGCTTCCCCCAAAAAAATTGTAGCAGTGCAATACAAATATATAGAGAAGTTGATAGAGTGAATTATGGAAAAGTACAAAAGTTCGGTGTAAATACGTTGGCACTAAGGAAACTATATGATACACGGCGTGTTGTCATTGGAATGCATGACCCAAAATGAACCATCCCACTCCGGTGGAAACAGATTACAATCCAGTTCAACTTTGATACCGCCCACCCTCATCAGAAACATATCTAGTTACTTGGCGCCTCTCCATGGCTCCACTGGTCGAGCGAAATTTCCGCCCACTGATCCCCTTCGCCCCTGGTCTTCTCCATCCAGTCATAGCACCGCCGGTGGAGGCCATGTCCTCTCCCTCACCTCATCCACGTTATGAGAAAGCGCACCGTGAGACGATCATTAGGGGCGTTACGATGTCTATCAATCTTGCCCTCGATCTGGAAGTAAAGAAGATCCATCGCTTCAAGTAGTGGCAGCAGTAGCATCACCGACGACCCTGCTATGTCGAGGTGGAGAAATGCGTTGGAGCAAGCTGCATCCAACGATGAGCGGCTTAAGTTTACAATTATGAACCAAAAAAAAAAGGTTTTAACCGTGATACGTCCAATTTGCATCACTATTTTATATCATAATTTACTGTTATTCATTGATATATTTCATATTTGGAGATGATACTTATGTTATTTCATCTATTTTGCATGTTTCATGATTTTTGGAGGATCGCGCACCGGAGCCAGGATTCTGCTGGAAAAAGCACCGTCGAATGCAATATTTCGGAAGATCAACAGTTGACGGAAATTATATGAAAAATCCTATTTTCCGATGACGAAGGGAGCCGGAAGGGAGCCGAGGGACCCGAGGTGGGCCCACCTCATAGGCGGCGCGGCCCAAGGCCGGCCGCGCCGCCTGTGAGAGGGGGCCCACAGCCCCTCTCGCCTCCTTTTCTTCGCGTACGCCTTCGTCCAAAAACCTAAGCCCCGAGAGGATAGTCGCGAGGAGCAGCCGCCTGCGGGGCGGAGAACACCGAGAGAAAAGAGCTCTCCGGCGGGCGGAATCCGGGAAATTCCCTCCGGAGGGGGAAATCGACGCCATCGTCACCGTCATCGAGCTGGACATCATCTCCATCATCATCACCATCATCATCATCATCATCACCGCCATCTCCACCGCTGCACCTCATCACCGCTGTAACAATTTGGGTTTGATCTTGTTTGTTTGATAGGGAAACTCTCCCGGTGTTGATTTCTACTCGTTATTGATGCTATTGAGTGAAACCGTTGAACCAAGGTTTATGTTCAGATTGTTATTCATTATCATATCACCTCTGATCATGTTCCATATGATGTCTCGTGAGTAGTTCGTTTAGTTCTTGAGGACATGGGTGAAGTCTAAATGTTAGTAGTGAAGTATGGTTGAGTAATATTCAATGTTATGATATTTAAGTTGTGGTGTTATTCTTCTAGTGGTGTCGTGTGAACGTCGACTACACGACACTTCACCATTTATGGGCCTAGGGGAATGCATCTTGTACTCGTTTGCCAATTGCGGGGTTGCCGGAGTGACAGAAACCCCCCGTTGGTATATCGATGCGGGAGGGATAGCAGGATCTCGAGTTTAAGGTGTGGTTAGATTTATCTTAATTACTTTCTTGTAGTTGCGGATGCTTGCAAGGGGTATAATCACAAGTATGTATTAGTCCTAGGAAGGGCGGTACATTAGCATAGGTTCACCCACACAACACTTATCAAAACAATGAAGATTAATTAGCTGTATGTAGCGAAAGCACTAGACTAAATTCCCGTGTGTCCTCAAGAACGTTTGGTCATTATAAGTAAACAAACCGGCTTGTCATTTGTGCTAAAAAGGATTGGGCCACTCGCTGCAATTGTTACTCTCGCACTTTACTTACTCGTACTTTATTCATCTGTTACATCAAAACCAACTGAATACTTGTCTGTGAGCATTTACGGAATCCTTCATCGAAATTGCTTGTCAACACCTTCTGCTCCTCGTTGGGATCGACATTCTTACTTATCGAAGATACTACGATACACCCCCTATACTTGTGGGTCATCAAGACTATTTTCTGGCGCCGTTGCCGGGGAGTGAAGCGCTATTGGTAAGTGGAATTGGTAAGGGAAATTTCCTGTTTGTGCTGATTTTATTTCTGCCTGCTGCTATAACTCATTATGGAGAGATCTTCTCTTGAGTGTTTATTTGGGAAATCTACTACTACTGCAAAGGTAGTGGATGAGGCGCTAGGTAAGGAAGAAATACCATACAAAATACCTATGAAAATTATTGAACGTGTAGTGGGTAACCGTTATACAGGGGATGGAACTGTCCACCCTGGAGATCATTTACTGTTCTTACATGAATTATGCGGTTTATTCAAGTGTGCGGGTATTGCTATGGATGAACGAGGAAGAAACTATTCTCTATATCGCCTGCAAAGCGGCGCATTGGTATAAATTACTGGATAATGGGGATTCTCTTGAATGGAATGATATTGTGCCCGGGTTTTATTCTAAGTTCTATCCCCCAAGTGAGATTCACAAAGATCGGAATCGCATATATAATTTCTGGCCTCATGAAGGAGAGAGTATTGCCCAAGCGTGGGGAGATTGAAGTCTTTAATGCTCAAATGCCCCATTCATGAGCTTCCTGGTAATGTTATTATTGATAATTTCTATGCAAGACTTTCTTTTCAAGACAAGACCTTGCTGGATACTTCTTGTTCTGGATCATTTACGCGCAACAAGGAAGAGTTTAAAAGGGACCTTCTTAATCGAATCCAAGAAAATACTGAAGGATGGGAGAACGACAAGGATAGAGAATCAGGTATAAATTATGATTATAAATGCATTGAAGCTTTTATGGATACTGATAAATTTCGTAATATGAGTGCTACTTATGGTCTTGATTCTCAAGTTGCCAAATCTTTATAAAGCTTTTGCTTCTCATTATGAATTGCCTAAGAAGAACTTTGATAAGTATCATGAACTGTATAAAGATAAAATTGATTCATCTATAAATAAATGTGTTGTAGTTGAAACTGTTGATCATGTTATTCCTGAAGCTTATATTGAAAAAACTCCTTTCCCCGCTAAAATGAAGGAGTACTCTGTTATAAATAGTGCGGTTCATAAAAGTGAAAAGAAACCTATAGAACTGAAGAACAAATAAAATTTGAACCTGTTGCAATTATTAAAGATCTTGTGATTGAAAATGTGGAGGATGGTCATATTATTTTCTGTGAAGATGCCTCTAATATTGTTTCGCATCCTAATAAGTCTAGGAAAGCTAGTGTTCCTATGCTCTCTGTTAGAATTGGTGATCATTGTTATTATGGTTTATGTGATATTGGTGCAAGTATTAGTGCTATTCCTTATGAGCTTTACACGGAGATTATGCACGAAATTGGTTCTTGTGAACTTGAAGATATTGATGTGGTTATTCGGCTGGCTAATAGAGAAACTATCTCTCCTATTGGTATTATTCGAGATGTGGAAGTTCTATGTGGTAAGATTAAATATCCTGACTTTTTGGTACTTGGTTCTGCTGCTAGTAAATACTGTCCTATTATTTTTGGTAGACCTTTTCTAAATACTTGTGGAGCTATTATAGATTGTAAGAAAGAGAAAATTTTGACTAAATTTGGTGAATCTTATGAGTTTAACTTCTCTAAATTTGCCAAAACTCCTTATAAAATTGATTCGCCTAATAGTGATTTTAAAGTTGAACAGTGTGCATCTATTGCTCTTGCTCCTAGTAATCCTTTGCAGCAACATTTGGAGAATAGCGAGAGTGAAGTTTTTAGGGAAGAAAGAGATGAGCTTGATGAAATTTTCCTTCGTCAACCTATTCTTAAGCATGATTTACGGTGGAAGATCTGGGTACAACACCACCACCAAAGGAAGATCATGTCTTTGATTTAAAACCATTGCTGATAATCTTAAATATGCTCATATTGATGATAAGAAAATATATCCTGTTATTATTAGTTCTAAGCTTTCGGAGTTTGAAGAAGAAAGGTTATTGGAGATATTGAAGAAACACCGAGGTGCTATTGGCTACACTCTTGATGACTTGAAGGGGATTTCTCCCTCTATTTGCCAACACGCCATTAATATGGAAGATGATGCGAAGCCTGTTGTTGAACCTCAGCGTCGTCTAATTCCTAAGATGAAGGATGTGGTAAGAAATGAGGTATTAAGACTCCTTGAAGCTGGTATTATATATCCTATTGCTGATAGTAGATGGGTTAGTCCTGTGCATTGTGTTCCTAAGAAAGGAGGAATGACTGTTGTGCCTAATGATAATGATGAGCTCATACCTCAAAGAGTAGTTGTAGGTTATAGAATGTGCATTGATTATCGAAAAGTTAATAAGGTTACTAAGAAAGATCATTACCCTTTACCATTTATTGATCAAATGTTAGAAAGGTTATCTAAAAATACTCATTTTTGCTTTCTTGATGGTTATTCTTTTTCACAAATTGCTGTTAAAACTAAAGATCAAGAGAAAACCACTTTCACTTGTCCCTATGGAACTTATGCTTATAGACGTATGCCTTTTGGTTTATGTAATGCTCCTGCTACTTTTCAAAGATGCATGTCTGCTATTTTTCATGGTTTTTGCGAGAGTATTGTAGAGGTATTCATGGATGATTTTTCTGTCTATGGGAATTCTTTTGATAATTTCTTGCGAAACCTCGATAAAGTTTTGCAGAGATGTGAAGAAACTAACCTTGTTCTTAATTGAAATGCCACTTTATGGTTAATGAAGGAATTGTATTGGGACATAAAATTTCTGAGAGAGGTATTGAAGTTGATAGAGCTAAAGTTGAAGCAATTGAGAAGATGCCCTATCCGAGGGATGTTAAAGGTATTCGTAGTGTTCTTGGTCATGCTGGGTTTTATAGGAGGTTTATTAAAGACTTCTCCAAGATTTCAAAGCCTCTTACTAATCTTCTTCAAAAAGATGTACCTTTTGTTTTTGATGATGATTGTAAGGAAGCTTTGAAACTCTAAAGAAAGCCTTAACAACTGCTCCTATAGTTGAACCTCCTGATTGGAACTTACCATTTGAAATTATGTGTGATGCTAGTGATTTTCTGTAGGCGCTGTTCTTGGAACGAGTAGATAAAAAATGAATGTTATTCATTATGCTAGTAAAACTCTTGATGCTGCTCAAAGAAATTATGCTACTACTGAAAAAGAATTGTTAGTCTTTGCTTGTGATAAGTTTAGATCTTATATCGTTGATTCAAAAGTTACTATTCATACTGATCATGCTGCAATTAGATACCTTATGACAAAGAAAGATGCTAAGCCGAGGCTTATTAGATGGGTACTTCTTTTGCAAGAATTTGATTTACATATTGTAGATAGGAAAGGTGTTCCTGTTGTTGATAATTTGTCTAGATTGGAAAATATTGCTTATGATCCTGTTCTTGTTAATGATAGTTTTCCAAATGAACAATTGGCTGTAATAAAGGTGAGTTCGCGAGACAGTCCTTGGTATGCTGATTATGCTAACTTTATTGTTTCCAAGTACTTGCCTCCAACCTTTTCAGCTCAGCAAAGGAGGAAATTCTTTTATGACTTGAGGCATTATTTTTGGGATGACCCACACTTATATAAAGAAGGTATTCTGCGAAGATGTATTCCTAAATATGAACAACAAGAGATATTGAGTAAATGTCATGGTAGTGCTTATGGAGGACATCACGGAGATAGAACCGCACAAAAGGTTCTACAATCAGGTTTTTATTGGCCAACTCTCTTCAAAGATGCAAGGAAGTTTATTTTATCTTGTGATGAATGTCAAAGGGTTGGTAATATCTCCAGACGCAATGAAATGCCTATGAATTATACTCTTGTTATTAAACCATTTGATTGTTGGGGATTTGACTTCATGGGTCCTTTTCCCTCTTCAGAAGGCAACACTCATATACTTGTTGCTGTTGATTATGTTACTAAATGGGTGGAAGCCATACCTACAAAAAGTGTTGATGGTGAGACCTCTTTAAGAATTCTTTTAGACATTATTTTTCCTAGATTTGGAGTTCCTAGATATATTATGACAGATGGAGGTTCTCATTTTATTCATGGTGGTTTTAGAAAAACTCTTGCTAAATATGGTATTAATCATAGAATTGCTTCCGCTTATCATCCTCAAACTAGTGGGCAAGTAGAACTATCAAATAGAGAAATTAAATCTATATTGCAAAAGACTGTTAATAAAACTAGAAAGAATTGGGCTAGTAAATTGAAGGAAGCACTATGGGCTTATAGAACTGCTTATAAAAACCCCATGGGAATGTCACCTTATAAAATGGTTTATGGAAAAGCTTGTCATTTACCTTTAGAATTAGAGCACAAAGCTTATTGGGCTGTTAGAGAACTAAATAAAGATCCTAAACTAGCCGGTAATAAGAGGTTGCTGCAATTAAGTTCTTTAGATGAATGGAGAAGTGAAGCTTATGAAAATGCTAAACTCTTTAAAGAGAAAGTTAAGAAATGGCATGATAGAAGAATTATCAAAAGAGAATTTAATGTTGGGGATAAAGTCCTATTGTATCGGTCTCGATTCTTTGCAGGGAAGTTGCTCTCAAAATGGGAAGGACCATATGTCATTGATGAGGTTTATCGATCAGGAGCAATTAAAATTAGCTCTCTTCAAGGTAACGCCACACAGGTAGTGAATGGACAAAGACTCAAGCATTATATCGCTGGAGATTCTTATAATGAAGATGTTGATATTATCCAAGTGGTAACTCCGAAGCTTTCATCAAAAGTCAAGTTGACAATCTGCAGAATCCGACTTTGAATAGGTAACATCTGGTAAGAAAAAGTCCGCGATTTACTTTCCAATGTTTTTGTTGTTTTTGGAAAATATGAAAAATTACGAGATCGAAACGGAGTGGAGGAGACGCATGAGGGCGCCCCCATAGGCCGGCGGGCCCCTCCGCGCCTGCCCTATGAGGACACCGCCGTTGTCCCTCTCCGACTCTTGTTCGACGGTACTTTCCTTCATCGTAAAATTCCCCGTATAATCCCGGACCCGGAGGTCCGTATATCGTTTTCTCGACGTGTTTTGTTTCGAGCTGTTTCTGCCAGATCTATTTTTGATCTAGAGCACCATGGCCTCCGACAACAAGGGCAAAGGGCCTTCGAAGGAAGAAGTGAAAAGGGTGTCGTCAAAACAAGAGCAACAAGTGTTGGGAGTAAGCAAATCTTGGTGGGATCTGTTGACACTCGACGTTCTTTCTCTCATAACTTGCAGGGACCCTTACCACCTGCTCTTGGCCTCGACTCTTTCCCTGTGCTGGAAGAAGCTCTACGGATTACCGATGAGTTTTGTGATCAATACCGTGCGCTGAGAAGGGAAGTGGAGATTCTTCTTGAGGAGAACAACCGACTTCGCAGAATGCTGGAGTATTACTCAATTCCTACCACAAGGCCGCCACCGCCACTTTCGATAACAATGAATCTCTTCGAGTCTTAGTGCAGAATTGCCAAATTGAGAAGCTGAAGCTGAAGGATATCCTTAAGGATCGCAGGAACGGACCATCACCATCACCACCAAAGGAGTAATTCACCATCGGTATTGGCATCCCCTTGGTTTGTTCCAAGCTTGGGGAGTGTCGCGGTATCACATCATCACTATCTTTTACTTTTTATTATCAAGTAGTGTCACATCATGAGTAGGGAAGTTATCATATAAGATGGGTTGTAGTGTGGAAGTATCTCTCCTTTAGTTTGTCTATGTATCCCTTGGGGTGAGTTATCGTTATGAAATATTAATGAGAAGTCTTATCATTTACATATTGCACACCTTATTTTAGTTTGCAATTTCTATTATATGATTGATCTTGATTTTAGTATTGGTACCACTTTGGGAGCATTGAGTAAATCTATTTGGTTTTGGCAAACTTAGCATTGGTCAATAGCAACAACACCTTGAGGTTTAAGTAGAAAAGAGAAATACATATAGTTGTTTCATTGTCTTCCTTTCTTGTTAGCTCGTAGCTTATTATTCTGAAGTTAAAATTGTTTGTGCTTGCAAGAAAGATGCATGATTGCTTCTATCACATGTATATTCGTTTGTTTCCCTCAACTCTTATGCTTGCTAATTAACCTTGCTAGCCAAAGACCTGTACTGAGAGGGAATGCTTCTCGTGCGTCCAAACCTGAACCCAAACCTATGCCATTTGTGTCCACCATATCTACCTAGCATGGTATTTCCGCCATTCCAAGTAAATACTCCTGTGCTACCTTTAAACAATTCAAAATTTATTACTTTTATTTGTGTCAATGTTTTATAGCTCATGAGGAAGTATGTGGTGTTTTATCTTTCAGTCTTGTTAGGCAGCTTCCACTAATGGACTAGTGGCTTCATCCACTTATCCTATAATCTTGCAAAAAGAGCTGGCAACGGTTCCCCAATTAATCAACTTTCATTAATAATTCTCTTCACATGTTTTGCTCTGATTCATCAAGCAACTTAATTTTGCAATAGACACTCCTCCATGGTATGAGATTGTTGGAAGGCACCCGAGGATTCGGTTAGCCATGACTTGTGTAAGCAAAGGTTGGGGAGTGTCATCCTTAAATAAACTAAAGTACATGTGTAAACAAAAGAGAAGAGGGATGATCTACCTTGCTGGTAGAGATAACGTCCTTCATGGGAGCCGCTCTTTGAGTCTTTGGCAAGGGGGTTAGAATACCCGCTACCATTCGTTGACAACAACAAACACCTCTCAAAACTTTACTTTTATGCTCTCTATATGATTTCAAAACTTGAAAAGCTCTAGCACATGATTTAATCCCTGCTTCCCTCTGCGAAGGGCCTATCTTTTACTTTATGTTGAGTCAGTAAACCTATTTCCCTCCATCTCAAGCAAGCATTTGAGTTGTTGCGATCAAACTATTATATTGTGATTTATTTCATCATGTCTTTTATTCTTTCTTGTTTAGTACAAGTTTTATCTAAATGAATATAGCTTTGGAAGTTATCAATGATCATTATGATTGAGTATGCAAAATGAGCCATATAAACTTTAACATGAGAGCGCTGCTCAATAGATAAGTATAATCTGTTAACTTTCGACCAAGAACAAAGTTTGCCATCACCAACTATGATTTCTTATGCACCTTTATTTGTGATTACCTTATACTTGTTTCAAGTTGAGTTATATGAGGAAGTTGTCCACTAGAATGTCTTGTGTGAATGAATATGATGCTTCTTGTCCGTATTTGATTTATCGACTCTTCACTCCATAAACATGTGGTCCTGTTTACCGAGTTCAGTTTCGGGACAAGCGAAGTCTAAGCTTGGGGGAGTTGATACGTCCAATTTGCATCACTATTTTATATCATAATTTTGTTATTCATTGATATATTTCATATTTGGAGATGATACTTATGTTATTTCATCTATTTTGCATGTTTCATGATTATTGGAGGATCGCGCCGGAGCCAGATTCTGGGAAAAGCACCGTCGAATGCAATATTTCGGAAGATCAACAGCTGACGGAAATTATATGAAAAATCCTATTTTTCCGATGACGAAGGAGCGAAGGGGGCGAGGGGACCCGAGGTGGGCCCACCTCATAGGCCGGCGCGGCCCGGTGGCCCGCGCCGCCCTGGAGGAGGGCCCGCCCCCTCTCGCCTCCTTTCTTCGCGTACGCCTTCGTCCCGAAACCTAAGCCCCGGAGGATAGTCGCGAGGAGTCACAGCCGCCTCTGCGGGCGGAGAACACCAGAGAGAAAGAGCTCTCCGGCGGCGGAATCCGCCGGGAAATTCCTCCCGAGGGGAAATCGACGCCGTCACCGTCATCGAGTGGACATCATCTCCATCATCATCACCATCATCATCATCATCATCACCGCCATCTCCACCGCTGCACCTCGTCACCGCTGTAACAATTTGGGTTTGATCTTGTTTGTTTGATAGGGGAAACTCTCCGGTGTTGATTTCTACTTGTTATTGATGCTATTGAGTGAAACCGTTGAACCAAGGTTTATGTTCAGATTGTTATTCATTATCATATCACCTCTGATCATGTTCCATATGATGTCTCGTGAGTAGTTCGTTTAGTTCTTGAGGACATGGGTGAAGTCTAAATGTTAGTAGTGAAGTATGGTTGAGTAATATTCAATGTTATGATATTTAAGTTGTGGTGTTATTCTTCTAGTGGTGTCGTGTGAACGTCGACTACACGACACTTCACCATTTATGGGCCTAGGGAATGCATCTTGTACTCGTTTGCCAATTGCGGGTTGCCGGAGTGACAAACCCGAGCCCCCATTGATATATCGATGAGGAGGGGATCTCAGAGTTTAAGGCGTGGTTAGATTTATCTTAATTACTTTCTTGTAGTTGCGGATGCTTGCAAGGGGTATAATCACAAGTATGTATTAGTCCTAGGAAGGGCGGTACATTAGCATAGGTTCACCCACACAACACTTATCAAAACAATGAAGATTAATTAGTCGTATGTAGCGAAAGCACTAGACTAAATTCCCGTGTATCCTCAAGAACGTTTGGTCATTATAAGTAAACAAACCGGCTTGTCCTTTGTGCTAAAAAGGATTGGGCCACTCGTAATTGTTACTCTCGCACTTTACTTACTCGTACTTTATTCATCTGTTACATCAAAACCCCCGAATACTTGTGTGAGCATTTACGTGAATCCTTCATCGAAACTGCTTGTCAACACCTTCTGCTCCTCGTTGGGATCGACATTCTTACTTATCGAAGATACTACGATACACCCCCTATACTTGTGGGTCATCAAACCGTTACACTTACAATTACGATGTAATATCATACCGTTGCGGTTGCCATTAACTTTTTTGCAACCAAATGTGGTTACCCAATATTGTTGACTGTTAAATATTTTTTTCAGGTACCAAGGATATATCAAAAGCATAAAAGTCTAGTAATTTTCCGTAGCTGGGAAATAAACCCCTATTTGGAGAAGTGCATTATTTCAAAGAACAAATTGGCAATCAGATTGTTTCCATTTCGTCAAACACAAATGAATAGAACTTTATGTGTTCATTTTATTTTGAATCAAATAGAAGTTTTAACCATTACATTTATATTTGTGTAATCTCATACCGTTATCGTTACTGTCAATTTTTTTGCAACCAAACGTGGTTACCCAATATTGTTGACTGTTAAATATTTTGTGGGTACCAAGGATTATTAAAAGCATAAAAGTCTAGTAATTTTCCGTAGCTGGGCAATAAACCCCTATTTGGAAGAGTGCATTATTTCAGTGAACAAATTGACAACCACTTTGTTTCATTTTGTCAGACACAAATGAATAGAACTTTATGTGTTCATTTTATTTTTCAGGAATAATAATGTAGTGGACAAATACCCGGAAATGCGTTTCGGCACCCGGGTTTAGATGCTCCCGCGGCATGGACCAACCCGACCTCGCCAGATGGAAGTTCTTGTGCGTATATTGTCATGTATTGGTCTCGGTATCCTGAATATTGAACAGTGCCACTTGGCCCACTAACTGCTATTCAGTAGTGTCTCTATTCCCGGTACAGATGATGGCCCAACGACCTGGACAAACGGCACCATCTTGGACTGCATGTGTTCTCGGCCCAACGGCGCTCTGCCTGGTGCCACGCGTCTGAGTAATACAGCCCAGCTGTCCCATACACCTACACGTTGCCTCATTAAAAGCCAACACCACGGTCGACATCTATTGTTCTTCCCCAATCCAGTCCAGAGTCCAGACATCCCAAGAACCAAGATCCATGGCGTCCTCGTCCAAATCCAAATCAGGTGCGCTCTCCCTCTCATCCCTTGTGTCCAGTGTGTAGCAGCAGAGTGATCACGAAGGCACTCGACTACAAGTGCAGATTCTTCAGTGTAAGCTTCCTTTTTCAGCTGTCGATCAAAATCCAAGTTTCGACCAGTTGTAATATCCTTGCTAAGAGCAGTCATTTCTTGGTTTCCATACAGACCGGCCAGTGCTCAGGTGGAGGGAGAGATACACAGAATTACTGGAGGCGGATGGCGGATTGGCGGTCAAGGTACCGCACCCGGAGCCGCATGCACTCGCGCAACCTGCCTCAGCTCACAACTAGGAGTACCATGTGCCCGTCATCGACACCATGGCTACGCTGATAGTGCTGGCCGGCCTAATCGCCCTGTTGGGATCTGTCACAAAATGAAGTGTTTAGCTACCCAGGCATACGTTGTAGTAGCCCGAACTAGGTACACTACTACAGTTTGGATCTTTTTTGTGCAGGTACTACAGTTTGGTTCGGTAATCCTTTTTAGCTTAGTGTATGTTGCCAGTCTCTCGGCAGCTTATCTAAAATGCACTTGTATGCTTATGGCTGATCTGTTTTAGTTTACTTTATATTGTACTCTATCACCAATCAGGAAATCATCATGTAAGATCACCCCAACCCGACATGGCGACATGTTCCGCTGGTCCATCTCGTGATTACAGCACGTTCCGTCAATCCAGCCAAACTCGCCGTCGGCCACTCGTTACTGTGCCGCGGGCCATGGTTACGACCGACCAATGTATTCATGTTTTACTGCTGCTTGTATGTCAGACTATTGTTCCCGTACAGCAATCTCCAAGCACTTCACAACGGTCCAGATAACAGGATCAAATAGACTCGGGAGCCAAAACTCCCTCCCCACAAATACCATTGAATATCAGCAACGGCAACAAGGAACTGTCATCCATCTCATCATCAAAAAATAAGAAACAAGGCATGGTCATCCATATCCGGGCCCACAGAGCAGCGTCACGGCAGGCACCACCCGCCGTGGCGCACCATGCGGCGCGCGGGGCCCAGCTGATCCGAGAGGAACCTTCCGCGAAGCAGCCATGGCGTGGCTCTCAAAAAACCGCCACCTCTCTCTTCTCTTCTCTCCCACCGAATTCGCCACCACCTCCCAAACCATCCACCTCCATGTCCTCGCCAGATCCGATCGACCCCGCCGGCTCCGCGCCCGCGCCGCCGATGGACGCCGCGCTCCCCTCCGCCGTCCTCGCCACCATCCTCTCCCGCCTCGACGTCCGCTCCCTCCTCCTCGCCGCCTCCGCCTGCCGCTGCCTCCGCTCCTGCGCCCACAGCGCCCTATCCTTCCTCCCCGCCTTCCACCTCCTCGTCAGTGCTCCTCCGCACGCATCACCTTCGCATCGTATGGTGACACTACCTAGCGATTTCCCGCGGTTGATTGATTATGTTTCGTGTTTCTGAATGTGGTTGTAGGAGGTGGCGCTCACGCACGACCTGCTCCGCCCGCTGCTGCCGCGCAACCCGAGCCTGCGGAGCCTCCGGCTGGACTGCGAGAAGCTCGAGGACGCCGCCGTCGACTGCCTCGCCCGTCCCGGCCTGCACGAGCTCACCCTACTCAACTGCAACAACATCAGCGGCCGCCTGCTCCGCGAGCTCAGCGCCACCTGCAAGGATCTCAGGTACGTCGTGTTGTATTGTCCAGTCGATCGATAAGTTGCGATATATGCTTGCTGTTCGATTGTTACTCTAGCAGCGTTTCTGTTTAGCTCTGTCGCGCACTACGACTGTTGTTCAGTTCTGAAGTAGTATTTTACTTGGATGTAGGGTGCTGTCTCTGAACTCTCTCGGGGAACGTAGGGGCCTGGCGATGAGATTCTCCGATCTGCAGGCATTGCTCAACGGGTGTTCCAATTTGGAGGTATGTCTGGATCGGTTTCATCTCAGTCACCATTTTGAAAACTGATCTCTACAATCATAATCTCGCTTAATTGAAGACACTGTACAGACCCAATCAGTAGCATTTAATAGTGAATTAGTTAACTAAAGCCAAATAATTCTATTGCTATGTACTACTACTTCTAGTTTACTTGACCTTCATTTCATGATCTGAATTACTAGTACTCCCTCCGATTCATATTAGTTGATGTTAATATAGATGTATCTGAGTACTCCCTCCGATTCATATTAGTTTACTTGATCTTCATTTCATGATCTGAATTAGTACTCCCTCCGGTACATTTTAGTTGTAGATACATCCATTCTAGCATCAAGTAATATGGATTGGAGTACTAAAACCATCAATTGCTCAAGTCAAACCTGAAACCATGGGTCTACCTTCTGTTTACTTTGAACTTTCAGTACCTTCAATGGCCCGTAATTTAACTGACAACTTAAAAACGGTGCTTCTTATTTGCAGTCTCTCAGCCTGGCACTTGATTTCTCAAAGTTCGATGACCCCAACTTTAGCCATGTCTGGTCGTCTGCTTCCGAAGGCCTGCTCTCTCTTGAAATTGGTTACATTCCGTTGTCAATGTTGCTTGAACTTCTGACTGTGGCGATCGAGTCGCGGCAATGCATGGATTATATCAAGGCACCAGTGTTTTTCCCTAGCCTTCATAAGTTGTGCCTCTCGGTTGACTTCATCACCGACCATTTGATTGGGTCCATATCAACAGCACTTCCATCATTGACACATCTGGACCTTCAGGATGCACCAATTATGGAACCTGAATCTGCAACCGATCTCACAAATGATGGTCTTAAGCAGATCAATCCGAATGGTAAGCTGAAGCACATTTCTCTCATTAGAAGCCAGGAGTTCTTGTTCACGTCTTTCCGACGCGTGAATGATCTGGGAATTCTGCTAATGTCCGAAAAGTGCTCCAAACTTGAGAGCATCTGCCTTGGCGGTTTCTCCCGGGTAACAGACACCGGGTTTAGGGCTATCATCCACTCCTGTTCTGGTCTTCATAAGCTTAAGGTGTCGAATGGAAGCCGTCTCACTGATCTTGTTTTCCATGACATTGTTGCCACTTCCCTCTGCCTAACACATGTGAGTCTGAGATGGTGTAATCTGCTAACTGATGTTGGGATTGAGAGGCTGTCATTCAACAAGGATCTCAATGTATTGGATCTGAGAGATTGCAAGAGTCTAGGTGATGAAGCTGTGAGAGCTCTGAGCTGCCTTCCCAGGCTGCATGTATTGTTGTTGGATGGAATCGATATCACCAATCAAGCATTGAAGTATCTGGGTGCTGGAGCATGCCCGCTAACTTCATTATCTTTGAGGGGCTGCTATAAGCTAACAAACGACTGCATACCGTTGTTGTTTGCTGGTTCTGTTAAAGAGAGCCTACGTGTGTTGGATCTCTCAAGAATCCCAGGTATCACTGATGATGGTGTCATGCTGATAGCACAGAGCCGAACTCCTCTTACCGAGCTCCGACTGCGAGAGAACCCAAAAATAGGCGATGCTACCGTGATGGCTCTTGCATCCATGCAATTTGATGGTGGGACTTACGGCAGTACCTTGCAGCTGCTAGATCTTTTTGACTGCTGCATGATCACACCGCTGGCAATGCGGTGGTTTAAGAAGCCATACTTCCCAAGATTGAGATGGCTAGGGATAAGAGGCAGCTTGAACAGGATCATGGTGGATGCCCTTGTTCGAAGCCGCCCTTTCTTACACATGTCGTGCACTGGCGACGAACTGGGGACTTCATACTGGGACGCGTCTGCCGATTGGTATCGGCATGATGACGACGATTCTGAAGAACTTGAGGCATGGCAGTTAGATGGTGAGCCAGTATCTGATGCTGAAACCGTCACAGAAGAATAATGCTTTGTTGCCGTGTGCCATGCGCCTTGTTTGCTTGTCATCATGAGGCTGATTATCAGCCATTTGTTGATTTCTTGTTGTACCACCAGATAAGACATTTTTTTTTTGCTGTTACCTTTCCTCATGTGTCAGTTCCTTGTGTATGTGGCAACCTGTTTGTTGTTACATCGCGCTATGTATGTTGTATTCAGATTCTAGACGCCGTATATGCCAGAAACCTCTGATGTTATGCAATACCTGACGGATGTAATCGTTATTGAATAAATGAAGTGTCTGCTGTGATATGTCTTTGTTGAACCAATTTTGACAAACACAAGATCATACGTTTGAAGCTGATTATGTGAGCATGTGAACAGTTTTAGCGTAACATCCTATTCTGTTGTGCAAAGGGTTTATGTTTGTTTTTCCAAAGAAGATTACCAACTGCCTTTTGTTATATTGCTCTCAGATGATTTTTTGTCATTGCAGACTATTGAAAATGGCACACAGTAAATGCTTAATATTATGTGAAATCTAAACTTTTTTGTTGGAAGAAGTAAACATTTCATTGACCTGTAAAAAAAAAGACAAATTCAGAACACCATTGTAGGTTATATTAGCTCCTCGTCCATGTCTCCTTTTGACGGCCATGGGTGCAAATATTCTTTCATAAAAAAGTCATAATTAGAATTTCATACTGTACTCTTACATCGCGCATGGAAATTGTATGTTTCAACTCTATGAAAAATTTATTTTCTCTGCTCGTTATTTCCTTTCCCCCAAAATTAAGATATCTAAAGAGAAATGTTCCCATCTGTCAGAGAACTCAAGACACAGGACGCAAAGTATTTGGGCACTGGTGCGGCAGCGTCCGACTCTTCACCGACCAGCGGCTAGCTGCCCAGTGGCCAGTGCCCACCCGAGCTCGTGCCCACCTATCCTGAGCGTCCTCCATCTTTCCCCTCCCGCTTAGGTCACCGAAGGAGCGGCGATGTCGGCGCCCGTAACGGTGTACGGGCCGGCCATCTCGCCGGCGGTTGCGCGCGTGGCGGCATGCCTCCTGGAGAAGGACGTGCCGTTCCAGCTCCAGCCGGTGGACATGTCCAAGGGCGAGCACAAGTCTCCCTCCTTCCTCAAGCTCCAGCCCTTCGGCCAGGTCCCCGCTTTCAAAGACCACCTCACCACTGTCTTCGGTCGGTACCCACGTTTTCTACTACTTCTGCAAGACTGCAACATATTTCTTTTTTGCTTCTCTATTACAAGTGCTTTTCAATGATGAAGATTGAAAATCTGCTTAGATCTGCATTCATTTCATCAATAGTCACCCAGTTTCTTAATTTAGGGTAGATTCTAGTGCTCACCCGTGCACATGTCTGGATGATTTACTGATCCCTGAATATGAAACAAAAGAAAGAGATCTGTAAGTAAATGGCCATTTGTGTTCACAAGTTGTATGGTTCTTCTTTGGCAGAGTCAAGGGCCATTTGCCGTTACATCTGTGACCAGTACTCAGACCGTGGTAACCGGACCCTCCTAGGCCGGGAAGAAGACGGGGCGGTAGGCCGTGCCGCCATTGAGCAATGGATAGAGTCTGAAGCCCAGGCATTTAACCCGCCAAGCTTGGCCATTGCATTCCAGCTCACATTTGCACCGCTTATGGGTAGGGCCACCGACATGGCCGTGGTCGAGCAGAACCAAGCGAAGCTTGCCAAGGTGCTCGACGTGTATGAGCAGCGGCTGGCGGAGAGCCAGTACTTCGCGGGTGATGAGTTCACCCTTGCGGACCTTGTGCACATGCCCAACACTGAAATTCTTGCGAGCAAGACTGAGACGGCGGGCTTGATCACCGAGAGAAAGAATCTGTCCAGATGGTGGGATGAGATCTCTGGCCGTCCATCATGGAAGAAGGTTGTTGAGTTGCAGAGTGTACCGCGGCCCTCTAAATCTTGAGGCTTCCAACCTTTTTCTTTGAGCAGTTTCTTATGGCAACTAGTCACATTCTGTTATATGTTGGCATCACTGTTATATGCCAGTTGTGTGAAAGACTCGCTACATGTAATCTTGCTATCTATCTCTTGTACTACCGAGTTTATGCAAAGTTGGATATGTTCCTCTGGTTTCTCAATGCAGTGCTGTATAAACTTGATTCAACAGGCTGATAAGTTTTTTTTAGCTTATTCGATCATCCATATAAATTTATTCATAAAATGTTTGTTTACCACCCTGTGACTTTCATGGGTCATTCTAGCTACCTGTTGAATTTTAATTTAGTATAGTTCCAGTCTTTAAGCTGATTTTGGAGCTGAGTGATATATATGTAAGATAGTGCAAGACTGACAGCTTGATTCAGTTCTTTCAGTTCATTTTTTTTTTATCGCTAGCAGTCTTGGCATTGAGGTATATGATTCAAAGATGAAAATATTGCTAGTTTTCGTTTGAGCATTTGGCGTTCTCAAACGTACTCAGATAAATTCATTCTGGGATATGTTGAAAGCTGAGAAAAAAATAGTACGGGCAAATTTTAGGTAGTAGTACAAATGTTCAAAGAATTGTACAATGTGTTGAGCTGATAGCTGAAGTGGAAGGTAAAGAATGCTGATTTCAGTTGTTCAGACTGTAGGCAGTAACAAAATTTGGGCTTATGACCTAAGACGATTATTAGCAACAGACATTTAGAATGTAGATTCTAGAATTTATTTCTTCAGTCCACTCCGATTTTAGTTTTTTCTTGGGGAATTAGGGCACCCACTCCGATGGTAGTTCATATTGCATACTATGTACCATAGAATAATATTTTTTCTTAAGTTGCTATCCACAGTTGTAATCATATTCATGAGGCTTTTGTCTTTAGGATTCACATGTCTGAATCTTGCTAGTCAATATCAGTCGCAATTGATTATTACTTGGGTTAATGCATTTTGGCAATTTCTTATTTTGTCACTTCATATCATTATCAGTAGACTAATCCGGAAAACTTAAGCAAATGAATGCATCTTCTCGTTTTACAGGCACTACTCCTAACAAGTCAATTATGTTCTTCTACCAAATGAAACATACTTGGTTTAAAATCTAAGCACATTGAGAGATACCGTTGCTCTTGTTTTATCTTCCATCAGATCGCCGGTTGGCTTATATCTGACTCCATTTGAGGGACATAACTTTTGGTCGGAAATCTTATTCTTGTACTCTGA
This sequence comes from Lolium multiflorum, assembly GCA_030979885.1. NCBI lineage: Eukaryota > Viridiplantae > Streptophyta > Magnoliopsida > Poales > Poaceae > Lolium > Lolium multiflorum. Next base: position 408,179,240 of record CM061750.1, read on the forward strand.
CAGAAGTCACCAGATCTTCATAACTGCTAGTACTTGATGCCAATCTTCTTACATATGCTTGCCAAATTATCGTCAATTGGCCCAAATAATCCATGCAACATCATGCGCTCCTTATATGTTGTTTTTCCCACTGAAGTTATCAAAGACTAGTATAAATAAATAATGCTTATTTTGCCGGGCTTGTTTGCTACAACAGACACTATGATAGCTGCAAGCAAGAATCCAGACTCCCCCTTTCTCTTTACACTTTCCCTTTTCCAATTGTGTTGTGCTAGGTATCAAGAGCAAGGCAAGTATGGAATTCCACCTTTTGTTTTTAGAACCAAAGGCTTCCGCCCCATTCCATTTCTATCAAAATGAAATGTTTGTGAGTTCATCACACTTACAAAACAGCATTTTGTCCCGTCTACTCATTGTCTCAGGCTACAGCCATCAGGCAACTACCAAAACATCTCAAAAACCATTACAGCCATCAGTCACCTAACAAATCATCTCAAAACATTACAGGAGCAGGGGAAGAACATCATTATATCATCTTTTTGCTCCCAAGAGTCCTGTGACCCCATTCCTACTCCATCCTTTTTCCTTAGGCCACCAGGCGTCGGCATTGTACTTCAGGTGTCCGTGGTCCCGCCATCTTCCTTCTTTTCTTCAGCTTCGCAGCGCTGGGGCTGCCTTCGCCTTCTGCTCCAGGAGCTGGACACATTGGTTCAATTTCTCTGAATGTCTGGCTGGGCACAACACATTCCACCTTCTGAGCATCTTCGCCAAGCGAAACCAAACCACCTGTAAACCAGACCAGGTACAACGGCCAAAACAAATGTCATTTCTAAGCTTCCACATATTCCACATAAAAGCGGCATTCACCATGTTGATAACACAATTTTTCTTATTACTGATCCAGAGTCTAGCCATACTCTCAAAACCAACAACTACTGCATTTTGTATGGATTCAGAAATCTCTCTCCATAACAACTTCACAATATCACAGGAAAAGAATAAATGATGTACACTTTCATCTTCCGAACATAACAAGCACGTTTTGTCATTGATTTCTTGTCTTTTACATAGGTTATCTCTTGTGAGCAGCTTGTTGTGATACATCAGCCACAAGAAGACGTGTACCCTAGGGGGAACATTCAGGTTCCAAACCGCCGGAATATAGACTGGGGTAACCCCCCTAAAGTTAATTATTGCATACAGGGATTGAGAAGTGTACAACCCTGAACTATGCAATTCCCAAACCAAAGCATCATCTACCTCTGAAAAATGAATTGATCTAATGATCTGCTCAATCTGGTACCATTGTTCAATCATTTTATTATCAAACACTCTCCTAAAGGTGAGTTTTATATTCACCCCATCCCATACATCTCTAATTGTTACTCCTTGTTGATTACACACAAAGTAAATATCCCAGAATAGGATGGCTAGGCTAGTGCCACCAAGCCATTGGTCTTCCCAGAACCTAACTTTCGCCCCATTACCAACAACCCATTTATAACCCATTCTTGCTGCACTTGCAGCCCACATGACTCCTTTCCAAAAGGGAGACATATTATTTCCATGGCAACAAAGCACATTTGGATTTTTTGTATCGTATTTAAAATCCACAATTTGCTTCCATAACTTGTTTTCATCCAAGCTATATCTTCTAATCCAAGAGGCCAGAAGACAAAGGTTCATATCCCTGATATTTGGGATACCCAAGCCTCCATATTCCTTTTTCAAGGTCACTAAATCCCAATTCGCTAAGTGGTACTTGTTGTGGCCCTCATAATTGTCCCAAAGGCAATGTGCCATTTGGGAGTTAATTGCCCTAATTGCCCACTTTGGAAACTTGATAGCAGAAAGCAAATAAATGGGAATACTTGCCAAGCAAGATCTGATCAGTGTAATTCGAGCTGCATAGGACAGTAATCTGCCCCTCCATCCTCCTATTCGTTTGATGATTTTATCAATCAAAGGCTGCAGATCTTCTTTTCTCAACTTACCATAGTGCAAAGGCACTCCTAGATATGTAATAGGGAGGGAGCTCACCTTACAACCAAATATTTGCGATAATATGTTCACTTGATCCTCTGGTACATTAATAGGTACCAGGTCACATTTTTCAAAATTGATTCTCATTCCTGACATTTGTTCAAAAATAGAAAGGATCCACTTAAGGTTCATAGCTGCTTCAGTATCATTCTTAAGGAATAGAAGTGTGTCGTCTGCATATTGCAAACTAATAACACCTCCAGGTCGAAATCTAGTCAATAAGCCCGAAACCAGCCCTTGATTTGCAGCTCTAGTGAGCATCTTCGAAAAGACATCCGCCACTAGATTGTAAAGGATGGGGGACATAGGGTCCCCTTGACGCAAACCTTTCCCAGTCAAGAAAAAGTCACTATTTTGATCATTAATTCTAATACCAACTGAACCTCCACATGTTAACATATGAATCTTATCTATCCACTTTTGGCTAAAGCCTCTTTGACGGAGCATCTCTTCTAAGAAAGAGAGGTCTACCTTGTCGTACGCTTTCTCATAGTCCAACTTAAGAATTACCCCTTCTTCTTTATTATGATGTACATCGTGAACCACCTCGTGAGCTGTAACCACGCTTTCTAGTATGTATCTGCCTCTAATAAAGGCGGTTTGGTTCGACGAAATGAGTCTATCTGCACAATTTCCTAGTCTATTAGCACATGCCTTGGAAAAAATTTTAAAGCAGCAATTTGTTAGCGCGATAGGTCTGAATTTTTTCAGTGTTCTTGCATCAGCCTCTTTAGGCACAAGAGTTACCAAACTAAAGTTCATTCTGTAAAGAGAAGCAGAATTATCATCAAACTCTCTGAAGAGATTAACTAAATCTCCCTTAATAACCTCCCAGAATTTCTGGTAGAACAAAAAAGTAAAACCATCTGGTCCAGGAGCCCCTTCTGCATAAGATCCAAAGACCGCCTCTTTGATTTCTACTTCAGAAAAATTTGCATCGAGCATCTCGTTTTCTTGGTCAGTAACTATATCGTCCGGTTCCCAAAAAGAATCCATCAAAGATATGTCTATTTTTTCCTCTTTACCAAACAAGTTTTTGTAGTAGTCTACAGCTATTTCTAACATATCAGTTGTCTCAGTTACCTCATCGCCTAGAGGCCCTTCCAACACTGATATTTTCTTTTTTCTTCTTCTTTGATTCGCCACCGCATGGAAGTAAGATGTGTTCTTATCTCCTTCTAAAATTTCTCTCTCTCTCGACCTTTGCCTAGCTTTAATTTCCTCGTTAGCATAAATGCTGTTTAGTTCATTAGAGATTTCTTTCATTCTTTCATATTCCCCGGGGAGCAATGCCTGTGTTTCAGACATAATGTCCAAGCAGTCAAACTCCGCAGTAAGCTGCTTTTTTCTTTTTTTCTGCTCAGCTTCAATATTAGCATTCCACCCCCTTAAACACTTTCTGAGCCTTTTTTGTTTTCCTTGCCAAATATCTGAAGATGTTCTACCTTTGCATGGTTTATTCCAAGATTCTGAGATAATTCTGGCACACTCTTCTTTTTCCAACCACCACTTTTCAAAACGGAAAGGTTTTTGAGTGTGCTCATTCTCTCCACCCAAGGTCACCAACAGGGGTGTATGGTCGCTCCCCGTTCTAGCTAAAGCTTGAACATGGGCCATAGGAAAATGAGCATCCCAGCAGGTTGAAACAAAAATTTTATCGATAGCAGCCATAATAGGCATTTGTTGGTTATTCGACCAAGTAAACAGTCTATTAGACGGCTTGAGCTCCATAAGCCCAAACTGGTTCACCCAATTATTAAACTTATCAGCCCACGTCTGCTTAATATTTTGGTTACTTTTCTCCGACAACTCTCTAACGAGATTAAAATCTCCTCCGATAAGGATTGGCAAATTATTGTTAGCACACACACTCTCCAATTCATCTAAGAAAGCTTGTTTGTTCTCATCATACGCCGACCCATACACAGTTACCAAATTCCAACTAAAAGCATCTTTCTTATTTTTTATAGTTACAGAAATAGAAAACTTCCTCACCGTCCAGTTAACAACTTCTAATTTTTCTTCATTGATACCTAACAGAATCCCACCAGCTGTCCCCACCGCTGGTACATTGTTCCAGGAAAAGTACCCAAACTTTGTTAAAGATTCTAAGAACTGAGGACTAAAGTCCTCTTTTTTCGTTTCCGAAAAGGCAATGAAGTCCGGTTTGTGTTTTTGTATGAACTCTACTGCCTGCAACACTCTTATAGGGTTATTCAAACCCCTAATGTTCCAAATGCTACCAATCATTATGCTTCTTTTTGTTTTTTCCTTTGCCACTTTTTCTAGAGCAGCAAGGCGATTCTAATGAATCAAAGGGATCGTCAACTTCATTCTCCGTATCTTCTAAATGATCCGCTGGACTAATGTCCTTATCTCCATTTTCCATAATATCTTCCAAAGTTATATCAATCTCAGTTGGTAAAAAAACTTCTGGTTGCTTGTCAAATAAATTTTCCATCCTACTTTTTTCAACATGTTTAATTTTTCCAATGTTATCATTAATAGAGCTAACAGATCCACCAAGAGAGATTTTTAATCTACTTGCCTTATCCGCTAAAGCATCATTGCAAATAGAAGCAAAAGAATGTTTAAAAGGTTTACCTTTTGTAGGGACTTCCAAGTTCTTCTGCCTTGCCAATTCCACCGCTTTATCAACTATTGTCTTCCCATCATGTACTATTCGAGCACTCTGCCTTGTAGCTTGTACTGGTCCCCATGCATTGTTCCTCTTCTTCATCATCTTATTTGCTTCAATTGGGGTAGGGTCCTGAGATGTATTCTCTTCTGGTATATCCCTGGGTTTCTCTGTTGTAAAGGCATCATGCTGATTGTCTTGAGCTTCCTCTCCATCCACCTTTTCCTTCTCAGCCATCCTCTTAGTTTGCCCATACTTGCCACCAGACAGTACTACTTCCTGTAGGTTCTCAATGATATCATCTACTTCAATCGTCGGAATAATTTGATCCTCATCCTCTGACTCATACATGTTCATATCTTTTAGAATCTCAAACTTGTTATATGACCCCATCTTGCTAGCGCTCTGACCTTCTTCCATCGCACACGTCCTTGTCCCATCTGCTCTCTTGTTGTTTTGTGAGCTGTCGGCATTCTGTACCTTCCTCTGCATTGTAGGCGTATTCAGCTTCTCCCCACCAAAATCACCATGGCTTCCCTCCTCTAGCAGATCGTCATTATCCTCATCAAAATCTTCATCATCCCCATCGTCACCATCATGAAGGTGGCGGGGGTAGATTGGCTTCAGCAGAAGATGCAGTACCTTCCACCTCGAAGAACAGCTGATAGAACTTTTTCCTCATTACCACAATTCTCTGCTCCGGAATCTTCGAAGCATCCTTAACTGCTACTTGCACCCTGACCACCTCATAGAAGGACTTAAAATTCCTCCCCAATCCACATCTAGGATAAGGCCAAAGCATTTTGCAATCTGCGCAATCACCTTCCACGAACACCACTTGGGCGGTATACCTCTGATCTTAACCCACACTTCTTCTAGAGCACCACAATCAAGCAACTCTCCTTCCCATGCAATAATCTTCACAGTAACCCTCTCCAGATCATTGCCCTCCTTCAGGTTAATGGAAGGGATATCGATTAAATCGATAACTCTTCTGTGAGGCGGAAATCTCACCAAGAACTTCTTCTCCTCTAGTTGTCTCACTTGCCATGGCCAATTAGCATCCCAAGTCTCGCACATTTTTGTTTCCAGTTCCTTCAAGGTTATCTGCCCATGAGTGACAGAAATAATCCCCACATTCTTCAAGTTTAACCACTGACATTCAGCCTGCCCATCAACCACCACATGGAAAAATCCTAACCCAGCGTTGGCACTCCCCACATACTGTGCCATTGGTATTGGCTGCGCCCATTCTGGGCAGTTGTTCATATGATGCCCCGGGATGTTACACATGAAGCAGACTCGCTCCTTCACGCAATTCCCCACATAGTGCCCAGGCTCTCCACAGTTGTAACAGATTACAGATTTGTACCTTGGATCAATGGGTTGAAACCCCTCCTCTGCAGGCGCTAGGCGATTCCCAATAGGTTGGGGAGGTGGACGATTCACGGCGTGGGCTCGAGTTCCACCTCCAGTACGAGGAGGCGCCCCTCCAGGTCTACCTTGACCAGGAGGTGCTCCTGTTGGCCTTCCTCCACCCTGACCCTGAGGGGCGCTCGCTGGCCTCCCTCCTCCTTGAGCCAGAGGAGCAGCCCCCACACCTCCTCCCTGGAACTGCTGCCCAGATCCTCCAACCTGGCTTGGTCTGATGTATTGGAACGGGTTGTTCCCCTGTCGCTGCTGCTGAAATCCCGGCCGACGAGGCGCACCTCCGCCGCCTCCCGCAGTACCTCCACGACCTTGACCTCCTTGCATCTTCAGGACCTCCGCAAACGTCGCTTTGCCGTGAGATCGACTCCAGAAATCCCTCGAAAAACTGAAGAGCTTCGGTTCCCCCCGAATTGGTTCTCCAGCACGAATTGGATGGCAATCTGAGGCTTGAAACCTCCGGGAAACAAACAGTTCCCGTCGGATCCAGACGAGATGTGGGTGATGGCCTCGGGCTAGAACCCTAGCCGGATGCGAAGATGGAGAAGGAATGATCCAAAGCTGACCGAAATATTCCTCCACAGATCCGTCCTCATCCCATCTCGGGCCCCGCACGTCAGCTCCCTCAACCGCCATAGCCTGACTGGTTGCGATTCCGCCATGTGTCGCAAATCCGGAGCCATGCGGAGTGAAATTACCTTCGAGCCCCTCTAATGGAGGTGGGATCCCCTGCGAGGTTCGCTCGCTCGCCACATCGTGACTCGATGTATGGAACAAGCGACGAGCCGGGCGCCGCCTCAAGAGTTCGCCGGCGAGATGGCCGAACGGCCAGCACGGAGACTCAGGCCTCATCGCCAGCCGGGGACTCCGGCGTCCAGCCTGTCGGAGGCAGGATGGTATCGAATTCCACCTTTTGTTTCTTTAAATACCTTGCATTCAAACCTGTTGTCACCATTCCATATTGCAATTTCATAGCTTAACAAAGAGATCGATCAAACCAAAAGAAAAAAATGGCAACAGGCTTGCAAGTGTTTGGCCAGCCAGCATCTACCGATGTTGCCAGGGTTCTAACATGCCTCTTTGAGAAGAATTTGGAGTTTGATCTCGTCCGCATTGATACATTCAAGAAACAGCACAAGCTTCCTGAATTCATCAAGCTGAGGGTAGGATGCTTTGGTCACTTCTCATACAGTTCAAGCTTTAAATGAGTTTGAACCTGTAATAATTTTCTATTTATCTTTTTGCAGGATCCGAGTGGGCAAGTGACATTCAAGCATGGCGACAAGACTCTTGTCGGTAAGGAGAACATGGAAGAAATTATCACTTCAGATTTCTGGATTCACTTTCTTTTGAGTACTGAAATTTGAAAGGCTATGTGAACCTCCTATGCAGACCCAAGGGCTATTTGCCGGTACCTCTGTACACAGTTCCCAAATCAGGGAAACAAGAGCCTCTATGGAACTGGTTCTCTGGAACGTGCGTCGATAGAACAGTGGCTGCAAGCAGAGGCTCAAAACTTTAACCCTCCCAGCTCTGCCCTTGTCTTTCAGCTGGCATTTGCTCCTTACTTGAACATTCCTCAAGACTATGCAGCTATTGCCGAGAATGAGAGGAAACTCCAGCAAGTCCTCAATGTTTACGATGAGATACTCTCAAAAAATGAGTACCTGGCTGGCGATGAATTCACCCTGGCCGACCTTTCTCACCTTCCAGATTCACAGTACATCGTGGATTCCGATCGGGGGAGGAAGCTCTTCACTTCCAGGAAGAATGTGGCGAGGTGGTTCGACACAATCTCGAGGCGCAAGGCGTGGGGGCAGGTAGTCAAGATGCAGCTGGAGCATCCAGGTGCGTTCGAGTAATGCCTGGGCTGTTGCGAGCAAATGTCGGGTTCATCTTGAAGAGCTCCATCGTTGATCGACCTGGCTTCTACTGTGTTGTGTTCTTTCTTTATCGTTGCAACTTGTGTTGTCCTCATTTGTCCAATCCCTTACATATATTGTCTTGTGAACCAAAATAATATGAGGCCTGTTTGAGATATCTGATGTATCTCTTGTGTTTAAAGTGCTTTTGTCTCAGTGTATTGTCAACTGAATAAAATGTTTTATTGATCGTCTGCCAGGCTTGTTTGTCCGATTACCACAGCTACCATTTTGTCAACACAAGAAACTATATTCATCCAACATGCATTCCGATTGCCCACTATGTGCATTATTGATGATGTTCAGAAGCTGAACGTGGTGATCCACGAAGCTTATGCCAGGTCTCATGGATGGGCGCCAGCTACAACGAGGATTATTGCTGGCCCTTGATGTTCTCTTGGTTTTGCATGCTTCTGGTCATCTCTGTAGTAATAAAACAGTTCGACATCCAGGAGCTTCAGTGCGCTGCTGTCTAAATGTTCTTTCTCTGCTTTGTTTCTTTCTTTGGTTATAATAACTTTGAAGCGGTTAGAGTACTGAAAAATATATCTCCAAAGAATGTTCCATGCCCACATTTTTAATAAAAATATCCACGACAAGTAATCTCACATTCTAAAAAATGTTAATGAATTTTAAAAGATTTTGGTACATCAAGGAAAAAGTGCACTTTGATGGAACTGGGAGTACAAATATTTTATATTTTTCGGCAAAATAATAGAACTCATTATTAGGGAAAAACCAATGATTTCTTGAACATTTCTATATAAACAGATTTTAAATCAACTAATGATATCAAAGGTTCATTCACATGTATCATACTAAATGCTTAGATCACTCATAAGATGTCCACGTATAGCTTAGGAAAAGGATCATTGCCTTTTTGTAGATACGTTCATGTTCGTAAAATATAAAATAAAACATGAAAACTGGAAATTATGAAACAAATATAAACAAAGAAAATGAAGGCAACAAAAAAAATAAAAATAAAAAATAGTTTATAATCCTGAAAGTTCTATTTGTTTTAAATTTATATATGAAATGCAATTTTAACAAATTCATGAAATTTTTATGTACATGTTTTACAGTGGTTGATATTTTTAGGAACCGTGCATATCTGGTAAAATAGGTGGTACAAAACTGATGGTACCAATAGTTTGTGACCGGTACCAACACTATTTATTTATTTTAATTAATAAAAGTGCACTTACATAATTTCATCGAAATGGTCATACCTGTTTTAAACAGAAGGCCAAGGCCGTAGCCCTACCTTAAATTAATAAGGCCGTTGCCGGCAAGTTGTTACAGGGTGCTAAAAAAACAGCTATCAGGAGACGAAAAACAACAAGCATACAAGAAAAGAAATGAAACACAACTTGAGTTTGGTGTCCGTTGTTCAGCCTTGCGATCCGTCTGAAGAGGCACCGAAGCTGGTGAAGAGGACCACCATTGAGAACTCGCGCCCTAGTCAACCTCCAGAGGCCAGGCAAAAACCCAAGCACTATCCGTTTCTACCTCCGCAGAAAGCTCCCTGCTTTATCGCCCCGGATCGAAGAGCGCCGGATCTGTTGGAGGTAGACCGCTCTCCGTGAGCACGCATGGATATTGGAAGTTACTGCCGGGGCGAAGGACTCCAAGCACTCGCCTCGCCGAGCCGCCACCCACAAACATCACCCCGACCCGCAACCCACACCACAATACACCAGACCAAGCTGCCAGGAGCAGGCACAGACAAGGCCTACCAACCACCGCCGAGCTCGTCCACCCAAATCTGCTATCTCCAAACGGCGCCTCCATCGAGGGAACGACACCAGTGCGCCGCCGCCGTCCAAACCGAAGTTTTGGGCTTTCACCTGAGATAGGAAGAGCAGGGAGTGAGGGAATACAACCACGATGCCGCCTTCAAGAAGGAGCACAGCGCCGTCGTCAGCGTCGTCGACCTCGTGTCCGCCACCGTCAGGCAAGGGTTTCCCCCGGTTCAGAGCCCACCGCCGACTAACCCCACCAAACCACCGGAGGGAGTCCGGGGCCAGGGAGGTGGGAGGAGCACCACAGGGAGGATCAGCAACCGTCCAGATCTGATGCTCGAGGCCCGACGGGGCAACCTCCACACCAAGCCTGCACCCGCTGCTCCTTCGCCGTCCACACGGCCGAAGAGCGCAGACCGCAGCACCGGCGCCCGCCACCCGCCGCCAGGTCGACGACGCCCCACCTCGCGCTGAAGGCCTCCACCCTGCATCCATGGCCCCCGCCCTACCCGCCACTAACTCTTTCGAGATGGCTCTCACACCACACTCTCTCCCCTTACAAAATCCCATGCCACCGCGCCCAAAATCAGTCGATGTTGCCTCCCTACGTACTATCTCAAAGCGTCCATCCACACCATAGGAGTTGCTCACAAGCGGGATGACTCTTGTCCGTGCGGATCAAAGAAAGACAGAGAGGGGCAAGAACTAGAATACTGAGTTTTGATGGGGTTTTAGCATAAATAATCATAGTGAAGCTTGAAAATATAATCTCGGTAAATTTCCAAATAATATGCTATAAATCAAAATAATTCAAAGAATTAAAGTACCAAATAAATAAATATTCAAAGTACTTGTTTCAAAATTATTTAACTAATATTAAATTCATCAATGTAGTACTAAAATTATTAAATATGTTTGAAGTGTTTGTTGAATGTTTAAAAAATGTGTGAATTAAATAATTGTAATTTGTTGAATTTTTTGTTGGGTGTTTATAAAATTCACCGAATATGAAAGAAATAGTCTGAATTTGTGCAAAATGTATCTTGAGTGTTTTTGAAATTAATTGAAATATGACTAGTTTTTTTGAAATTTATGTGAACTTTCAGAGATTTGTTATAGCAAAAAAGATGGAAATTCATCTTTGATACATCGTGCGAAGGGCTCGGCACTCTGAACTAGTACGACGGAAGCCAACCCCTATTTGTGGAGATGTTCATGCCATCCACATCACCACAGGAAGCTCAAACTTACCTCATGTTCGCTCCCATTCTCGGGATGGGAGACATAATACTGTACTACTGTTTTTTTTAACACAATACTGTACTACTGTTGATCCAACCTGCATCTGTGCCCCAGTCACCTTGCACGCAAAGGCACGCTACGCTAGCTACGAGAGACAGAACAGAACGAATCAGCACGTTCGTCCTTCTACAATTTTCACCAAGGTTTAAAATAGCGCGCTATTTCTTCGTTAATAGCATGCAATAGCATATTTAGAGGGTCACGCTAAATTTTAGTAATTTTGCTCACTATGACGCTATTGTGAAATAGCATGGTATATCGCGCTAAAACTTCATAGCATTATCGCGCTTTTTTTCAAGCTAGTTGCTTTTAGTTTTTCGTGGTGATGAACTGCAAACTGTTGGTTCTGTTCTAGATTAGAACATAATATTGCTAATACTGATGTTTCTTAATAAATAATTTATACTATGTTATTACCTTGTGGAATGCTGATGTTAGCCTTCTGAAAACTTGGAGATCTATTTATTGTATGTGGTTATGTATGTATGTATGTATGATTTAGTCATTTTTTGACTAAATATCTAACTTTTTTTAGCAAAATTCTTTATTTTTAAGCTATATTTGATATATATTTTCAAAACGCTATTTGAAATATAGCACGCAATTAGCACGATATAGCGTCTGGAAGAGGCTCGCGCTATTTCATTTAGCACGCAATTTTAAACCTTGATTTTCACCCGAACACACGCACCTTACTGAACACTCTGCCCGGTTCGATCCAAAAGCTTTCGTTCGGTGATGCATCTTGCACGGCTAAAATACCAACCTTAATCCCTTGCTTGGCAGGCACTCGTTACCGTACAAGGATCTAGCCCATAGCCCATGTGCTTTGCCATTTCCAATTCGATCTATCTCATCTCAGGAGTATCTTTCGTGTTGGTTAAGCTCATTGGTAAAGGATGGATGATCACCCTGGGACAACATGGGGGAGATCCATGCTTGGCCTGTTCTGTTTCTCCATGGATGAGATGCGCCCACTTTGCCTTGCTGGAGACAACATGGCCGCTACCTCCAAGCAAGAATCCATCCATATGGCCTCTTTATCTCTTTGCCAGCTTTCGCTTTCGCCGTCCTGTGATAATCCTCTGCGGCAAGGCAAGCATATTGCGCTTCCCACGCTATAAAATACCTGTCGCTGGATCCCGGACTCCATCAGTCAGTTGCTTCACTCGCTGATCTTCGCCTGCACATCGATTTGAGACATTTTGCTGACCGAGAACTAGAACTTTCGAGCAATGGCGGCAGGATTGCAGGTGTTCGGGCAGCCGGCATCGACGGACGTGGCGAGGGTGCTGACCTGCCTCTTCGAGAAGGACCTCGAGTTCGAGCTCGTCCGCATCGACACCTTCAAGAAGGAGCACAAGCTCCCCGAGTTCATCAAGCTTCGGGTACGTATATATATACCTGGCAGCTCCGTCCATGGTGCACTTTCTTGGTTAATTTGGGTTCGTAATTTCACTATTGACGACTGTCTCTCTCCGCAGGATCCTACTGGACAGGTGACTTTCAAGCATGGTGACAAAACTCATGTTGGTAAGATCACACTTGCACATAGACAATTATCCCCGCTTGAAATGCACGTCTTTTATTTTTATTTTTCTGTGGGATTTTATTTTTTTCTGCAAAATTCATGTGAAATTAAGTTTCCGATGAAACGGCTCTAACTCGCTTGATCGTTGACAGTGGATATACCATATCACATTTTATTTCAAGTACCCAGGAGCACAAATTTAAGTTTCTATATAGTATGTCATGCTTTCTCATGTTGTATGATCTTTGTCAGTCCTTTACTGAATAAATTAATAAAAATGGCATATGCATCTTTTCGATGCAGATGCCGGGTATTTCCTCCATTTCGAATAAAATGTCATGCTTTCTCATATAAATTTTCTCCAAAGATATAATCAATTCTTGTGTTTCAAAGGTCTTGCTAATTTTGTTTTAACTTGATTGTCACAACCATCATAAAACTGAAATATTGTCAAGTGTCAACATAAGAACCTTTTGATGGCTAACTATTCTAGTTTAAATATTTTTTAACACCTTTTTTCAATCAATGGATTTTTTTATTAATTGATCTTACCGTCACATGTAGCTGATACAACCACATAATTAAAACTCACTCTTTAGATACCATATGGATTGGAGCACATAATTAGGCAATGTGGATCTTTTATTCTTGTCGCAGATTCAAGGGCTATATGCCGATACCTGTGCACCCAGTTCCCGGAAGACGGCAACCGCGCGATCTACGGCACTGGATCACTGGAGCGCGCATCCATTGAACAATGGCTCCAAGCGGAAGCTCAGAGCTTTGACGGCCCGAGCTCCCAGCTTGTCTTCCACCTAGCGTTCGCGCCGCAGCTGAATTTGACCCCTGACGAGGCCCACATCGCAGAGAACGAGAGGAAGCTGCAGCAGATGCTCAGTGTTTATGATGAGATCCTGGCCAAGAACCAGTACCTCGCCGGCGACGAGTTCACCCTCGCCGACCTGTCCCACTTGCCGAGCTCCCACTACATCACCAGCACCCAGAGGGGCAGGAAGCTCTTCACCTCCAAGAAGCACGTCGCCAGGTGGTACGACGCCATCTCCAGCCGCCCGTCGTGGCAGCAGGTGGTCAAGATGCAGAGCGAGCACCCCGGCACGTTCGAGTGATCGAGCTATGTGGCGAGCTCGCCGAGCTGAGTCATCTGTGATCGACAACCAGATTCTTCGTTGGGCTTCACACCGTGATATGTCTTCGTCAAGGTCCCTCTCGTCTACGTTCGTCGTTCGTTGTCGTGTCGGCTAAAATAATGTGAAGCCCTAAAGCGGTGTCTCTTAATGTCTTCAATTTTGCAACACCATTGTCCTTCCGTGGGTTGTAACGCTCAGTTGCTTTCAGTTCAACAAATAAAATGTTCATGGTCGATCCTTGTTATCCGTTTCACGGACATGACTTGATTTGACAAGAGTATTTTGTATCTATGGATACATTAACATTTTTTTTGCGATGATATGGATACATTAATATGATCTAGTCATGCATTTGACAAGAGTATTTTGTATCATTGGTAAGTTGTATTTCGTCTCTTTCTTCTTTATTTTCCTGGACATGTTGCAGCTGTGTGCGTTTTTAGTCATGTAGAGGCCTAGTGTAATGTTAAACCTTTATTTAACAGAACAATCTTTATCGAAAAATTAACATGCTTTAGTACACAGATGGCAGAACTTATGTGATGCAGGGTGGAGTTTTCGTTTTCCTTTACATGATTGCCCCAGTCGCACTAGGCGGCCAGCCAGGTGAAACCCTAGCCGTCCCCGCCTTCAGTCTCCTCCCCTCGCCTCCCATCACGCCGTTGCATGTAGGAAGCCGGTAGGCAAAGCCTGCCTGGTGGAAGGAGGCATCGGACTTGTCTCCTTGCGCTGCAGGAGCCCTCATGGATGGCATGCTGCAACGGCTCTACATAGGCGTACATTGACGAAGGTCAGATGTTGGGGCAGCGTCCCTAGTTTCGCTCGACGGTGGCCGTGCCGCTATGCTATGAGGGCAGCGAAGCGATCAACTAGTTTTGGGGTGGAGGCTCCTGATCTCTGATTCGCAGCAATGGTGAATCACTTTGGTCCCCGTTTTCAGGTGGCGGCAACAGTGACACATCTTCCTGGAAATCTCGCGTGACAGACTCAATCCATCGGATGCAGGCTGCCTCCAAGCTGTTGGTGCTTTCATCGTCTAATATGCTCTAGGCAGTGCGAACCCAAACTACAAATTGTATCTCCGGGGTGCAAGGTTGGCGGTTTCAGCCTCTATATCAGAGGTTCCGGTGACACACTTCGGGGATTGGTTGTTCCCCACTTGGTGCATGGGTTGGAGTGCTCGGCATGTCCACAAAGGCGTCTGCCCTAGATCATGGGATTTTACTTCTGCTTGGTGCATGGGTTATGCATTTGTTCGAAGTGCCCCACGTGACTGGCCTATCAACTTTGCATGGGAGATCCGTGTCAATGGCGGGCGTCCTAGTAAATTCTTGCATACTTAGTAAATGGCTATTTAAACTTCTTACTGAAGAAGGGTTATGGCAACAACTGTTAAAAAACAAGTACCTTTCACAAAAAACCTTGGCTGAAGTTGAAAGTAAGCCTACCGATTCACCTTTTTGGAAGGGACTAATGAAAATTAAAGAGAAATTTTTTAGTAGAGGAAAATTTGAGGTAGGATCCAGAGAAGGAGTGCGTTTTTGGGAAGATAGATGGTTAGGTGACCAGACTCTGGCATCTCAGTATCCCCAACTATACAACATAATCCATACGTAAGCATGATACAATGGCAAATGTTATGAGTTCAAATCCGTTAAATATTGGTTTTCAGAGAAGGCTGACTGGGGATAAATGGAATCAATGGGTACACCTATACCAACGATTAATGGAGATAAATTTAAATGGTGATCAAGATAAGTTTGTTTGGGACCTAACATCTTCAGGGAAATTCACTGTTAAATCTATGTATGCTAATATGTTAAATGGACATACAAGATATCTTCGCAAGTATCTTTGGAAAATAAAAATCCCACTGAAAATTAAAATCTTTATGTGGTTCCTTAGTAAGAAAGTTCTCTTGACCCGTGATAATCTAGCAAAGAGGAATTAGAATGGAAATACGAAATGCTCTTTCTGTGACGCTGAGAAATCAGTAGAATATTTTTTTATTTCCTGTCCGTTTGCTAGGCTTATTTGGCGGGTGATTTTTGCTGCATATAATATTCCACCCCCATCCAATGTCACAAATATGTTTGGGAATTGACTTAATAAAACTGACAAAACTGATAAAGCTAAGATTCGCATTGGTGTTTCGGCTTTATATTGGTCAATTTGGAATTGTAGGAATGATATTGTCTTTAACAAAAAGGACTCTACTAATTTTTTGCAGGTTCTTCACACTACGGTTCACTGGATTCAGCTTTGGCATTTCTTGCTCCCGGAGGATCAGCGGGAGTGCATGGTTTCTGGATGCAACCGCCTTCGAATAGTTGCCCAGGATATTTTCCACCAGGCTACTTGGCGGCCTGTTAAGAGATTACATGATGCATTGTTTGCTTAGATGTCTTATCTTCTTTCGATGATTGATTTTTGCATCGACCCTCGTGGATCTTTGAATTGTAAACTTTGAATATTCGTTTTATTAATAAAAGGTTGTGTGCATCAATCGATGCAGAGGCCGGGGCACACCCCATTTCGAAAAAAAATGGCGAGCATCCTAGGTGATCAGTAACATATGTTGCACAAGGATTGTTCAAATTGTGTGGCTTGGTCCCGTCAGGACCGGGCATTTGTGATTATGCGATGTTTGATCGACAAGTGGTGGAAGCACATGACCACTTTGTTTAGGTGGCACTCTTTGAATGTCACGTGTCTCATGTTTTCAGGGGTGAAAACTCTAGGTCTGATCTTCATTGATTGAACTTGGAACATATCATGAATTTGGAACATATCATGATCTAGATGTTCCCTTGTTGAAGATATTTCTAGACTTTGCTCGAACATATCATGATCTAGCCTCGGTGACTTGATCTAGGGATATTGTCATTGTGTGTTGTTCTCTTGTTAGAGGCGTCCTTGTCGGAGTACCTTTGCTATTACCCTAAGTTACCTTCATTGGTGGTTGATTTCAGCTCTTATGTTGATTGCCTTTTCTTTCTATTTCTATAATAACTTTGTTGAGTAAATTTCTTAACTAGCTCTTGATATTGTGTTCGTGCAAATTCTAGGTATAATTCGTATATTCTTGATATTAATATACTTATTTTATCAAAAAAGTGTGATGTGGGGTGACCTAGTTTGCCAAAAATCTCAAATTCATGTTTTGCAACTTTCATAAAAATTCAAGGGTCAAAATAAATTATCATAAATGTATCCATTAGATTTTTGATATGCAAGTGTCTTTTCTTGACCTTCTCAACCCAGCTAGCATTGTTTTTTTTTTTGCCTAAGCAAGAGGGTGTGATACGTCCCCGACGTATCCATAATTTCTGTCGTTCCATGCTTGTTTTATGACAATACTTACATGTTTTGCTTGCACTTTATGATGATTTCATGCGTTTTCCGGAACTAACCTATTAACAAGATGCCACGGCCAGTTCCTGTTTTGCTTTTGGTTCCGAAAAGCTGTTCGGGCAATATTCTCGGAACGAAACGAAGACCAAACCTCCTATTTTTCCAAGGCTCCGAACACCGAAGAAGAGTCGGAGGGGCCAGAGGCCACCACACCATAGGCGGCGCGGCCCCCCGCGCCGGCCTGTGGTGGAGCCCCAGTGCCCCCCGCCGCCTCTTCGCCTATAAAATCCCTTTCGACCTAAAAACACCGTACCTCTTGACGAAACTCCAGAAAGACTCCAGGGGCGCCGCCACCATCGTGAAACTCCAATTCGGGACAAGTCTCTGTCCCGGCACCCTGCCGGACGGGAAGTGCCCCGAAGCCATCTCCATCAACGCCACCGCCTCCATCATGCTCCGTGAGTAGTTCCCCCATGGACTACGGGTTCTAGCTGTAGCTAGTTGGTATTCTCTCCCCATGTACTTCAATACAATGATCTCATGAGCTGCCTTACATGATTGAGATTCATCTGATGTAATCGGTGTTGTGTTTGTTGGGATCCGATGGATGATACATTATGATTAGTCTATCTATAAAGTTTGTGAAGTTATTGTTGCTGCAATCTTGTTATGCTTAATGCTTGTCACTAGGGCCCGAGTGGTATGATCTTAGATTTGAGATCTATAATTATTGCTTAGATTGTATCTACAAGTTGTATGCACATGTCACTGTCCGGAACCAAAGGCCCAAGTGACAAATCGGGACAACCGGAGGGATGGCGGTGATGTGAGGGACACATGTTTTCATGGAGTGTTAATGCTTTGCTCCGGTGCTCTATTAAAAGGAGTACCTTAATATCCAGTAGATTCCCTTGAGGCTGCCACCGGCTGGTAGGACAATAGATGTTGTGCAAGTTTCTCATTGCGAGCACGTACGACTAAATATGGAAAACATGCCTACATGATTAATGAATTGATGTTCTTTCTTAATGCCTTATCAATCCTATCAATTGCCCAACTGTAATTTGTTCACCCAACACTTGTCACTTGTTATTGGAGAGTTACCACTAGTGTAGATAGCTGGGAACCCCGGTCCATCTCGCATCATCATATACTTGTTCCTCATGTCATTGGAAGTAGTATCAACTATTTTCTGGTGCCATTGCTCTCATATTACTATTACTGCTGCTGTGTTACTGTTACTCTTTCTCATATTACTGCTGCTTTCACATCACCCCTGTTACTAGTGCTTTTCAGTGGTGAATTGACAACTCAGTTGTTAAGGCTTATAAGTATTCTTTACCTCCTTGTGTCGAATCAATAAATTTGGGTTTTACTTCCCTCGAAGACTGTTGCGATCCCCTATACTTGTGGGTCATCAAGACTATTTTCTGGCGTTGCCGGGAGGCATAGCTCTACTCATAAGTTCACAGGGAGTACACTCTACCTCTCTCTCTTTTTTACTTTATTTTGTCTTGTTAGTTTACTTTTGTCTAGTTTATTTGTGCTTAGTTTATTTCTGTCTAGTTTTATTTTGCTTAGTTTACTTTTGTCTAGTTTATTTTTGTCTTGTTTTATTTTCCCTATATACCCGAAAATCCATAAAAATTTGAAAAAACTAAAAATTAAAAACTGCTGTTATGGGAGAACCAATAACCTACTTGGAGCTTATAGAATGTTATAATAATTATAGAGAATCAAGAGCTGGTAAAATAATGAGTGCTATGATAGAAAAATTGAATACAATGGCTAGAATCTTGCTTAGACGCCATGATATAAACTGTTGCTCTCAACATGATACTAAACATCTTAAATTTCAATGTGGCTTTAGTGAGGAATTTTTAATTAAGAACTATAATCGGAATTGCTATATTCATTATGGGTTCGAAGAGGTAGAACAATTTGTCTTATTTATGGGAGCCTCCGAGATAGAATCCTTCATGGTTGAGAATTATGAAACTTGTGCTATTTGTAAGTACCTTAAAGATTATGTCTCTACTATCCTTAATTCTTGCATAGAATGCTACAGTAGGGAATCCTTATATCCTTGATTATAAAGAGAGACGCATTAATGCACAAGAATGCACTCACAATTTGCAGAACTGTGGAAGAAGAAATTGATGAACCTGAAAGCTCATTGGATGAAAAGAGGAGGAAATTGATGAACCAAAGCTCATTGGATGAAAAAGAAGAGGAGAGCGATGAACAAAAGGAGGAAGAATGGATTAGCTACCCATGCCAACCTTCTAATGAGAGTAACTCTTCATCTCTTACACTATTTGATTGTCCTACATGCTTACCGAAAGAGGTTGAATGTTATGTTCCTGTGGATTCTCTTGAAATATTTCCTATAAGTAAAACTTGTGAGAATAATTATGCTGCTGTTATATATGATAATCCATGCTACTTTGATAAATCTTATGATAATGCTTTGTTTGTGCCTGATGTCGAAATGCATGGTACTAAAGAATTTTGCTTGGCAAATGTTTATGATAAAGCTCTAGATGATGGTCCTATGTTACTTGATAATATTAATTGTACTACTAATGAAAATGAGATTAGAAAAGTATTGACTTTATTTAAGAGTCCCATATCTCTTGAGATTGATCGATCACCTTGTTATATTATTGATAAAAGTGAGGTTGGAAGTTTTGATCCTACTATATTTGAGCTTGATAAAAATTATGTGTTTGGAAATCATGAAAAGTATGCTGCATGTGATAGTTATATTGTTGAGTTTGTTCATGAAGCTACTGAAAATTATTATGAGAGAGGAAAATATGGTAGTAGAAATTTTCATGGTGCTAAAACACCTCTCTATATGCTTAAAATTTTGAAGTTACTCTTGTTTTATCTTCTTATGCTTATCACTTTGTTCTTCATGAATTTATTTGTGTACAAGATTCCTATGCATAGGAAGTGGGTTAGACTTAAATGTGTTTTGAATTTTCTTTTTGATGCTCTCTTTTGCTTCAAATACTATTTCTTGCGAGTGCATCATTTAAAACTGCTGAGCCCATCTTAATGGCTATAAAGAAAAGAACTTCTTGGGAGATAACCCATGTGTTATTTTGCTTCAGTAATTTGTTTTATATTTGTGTCTTGGAAGTTGTTTACTACTGTAGCAACCTCTCCTTATCTTAGTTTTGTGTTTTGTTGTGCCAAGTGAAGCCTCTAATCGAAGGTTGATACTAGATTTGGATTTCTGCGCAGAAACAGATTTCTATCTGTCACGAATCTGGGTTATTTCTCTGTAGGAAACTCAGAAAAATCTGCCAATTTACGTGCGTGATCCTCAGATATGTACGCAACTTTCATTAGTTTTGAGTTTTCTGATTTGAGCAACGGAAGTACCATTTTAAAATTCGTGTTTACTGGCTGTTCTGTTTTGGCAGATTCTGTCTCTGTTTTTTGCATTGTCTCTTGTGGACTTTAAGTGAGGCTTTCTAGACGTGGAGAGCTGTAGCTAATGTTTTATTGAGTTCTTGCAATGTGTCACTACAGGGCCAAGGTGGATTCAAGTTTTTTTGAGTACTAACCCCTCTAATGAAGTTTATGAGAAGTTTGGTGTGAAGGAAGTTTTCAAGGGTCAAGAGAGGAGGATGATATATGATCAAGAAGAGTGAAAAGCCAAAGCTTGGGGATGCCCCCGTGGTTCATCCCTGCATATTTCAAGGAGACTCAAGCGTCTAAGCTTGGGGATGCCCAAGGCATCCCCTTCTTCATCAACTTATCAGGTTTCTTCTATTGAAACTATATTTTTATTCGGTCACATCATATGTGCTTTGCTTGGAGCGTCTGTGTGCTTTTATTTTTGTTTTGTTTGAATAAATTCGGATCCTAGCAATCCTTGTGTGGGAGAGATACACGCTCCGCTTTTTCATATGAACACTCGTGTTCTTCGTTTTACTTTTAATGTTCAATGATTTGGAAGCTATTGCACTTATTTATATTTGGTTGGAAATAGAAAATGCCTCATAATGTCTTGAATAATTTGACACTTGGCAATTGTTTTGAGCTCTCAAGTAGATCATGATTAAGTTTTTTCATGTAGTTTAAACCTATTAGTGGAGAACTACCGTAGAGCTTGTTAAAATTGGTTTGCATGATTGGTCTCTCTTAAGGTCTAGATATTTTCTGGTAAAAGTGTTTGAGCAACAAGGAAGACAGTGTAGAGTATTATAATGCTTGCAATATGTTCTTATGTAAGTTTTGCTGAACCGGTTCATACTTGTGTTTGCTTCAAATAACCTTGCTAGCCTAAGCCTTGTATCGAGAGGGAATACTTCTCATGCATCCAAAACCTTGAGCCAAAACCTATGCCATCTGTGTCCACCATACCTACCTACTATGTGGTATTTTCTGCCATTCCAAAGTAAATTGCTTGAGTGCTACCTTTAAACAATTCAAAATTTATTACCTCTGATTTGTGTCAATGTTTTATAGCTCATGAGGAAGTATGTGGTGTTTATCTTTCAATCTTGATTGGGCAACTTTCACCAATGGACTAGTGGCTTCATCCGCTTATCCAATAATTTTGCAAAAAGAGCTGGCAATGGGATTCCTAGTCCCAAATTAATTAACAAAAATAGACACTCCTCCATGGTATGTGATTGTTGGACGGCACCCGAGGATTCGGTTATCCATGGCTTGTGTAAGCAAAGGTGGGGAGGAGTGTCATCATAATAAAACTAAAATAAAAGGGCACTCCTTCATGGTATGAGATTGTTGGCAGGCACCCGAGGATTCGGTTAGCCATGGTTTGTGAAAGAAAGGTTGGAAGGAGTGCCACCCAAAATAAAATAAAATGGGAGCCGCTCTTTGAAGGTTTGTCCGGCAAGGGGGTTAGAGTGCCCACTACCATTCGTTGACAACAACAAACACCTCTCAAAACTTTACTTTTATGCTCTCTATATGTTTTCAAAACCAAAGCTCTAGCACAAATATAGCAATCGATGCTTTCCTCTTTGAATGGCCATTCTTTTACTTTATGTTGAGTCAGTTTACCTACTTCCTTCCATCTTAGAAGCAAACACTTGTGTCAACTGTGCATTGATTCTTACATACTTGCTTATTTGCATTCATCATATTACTTTGTGTTGACAATTATCCATGAGATATGCATGTTACAAGTTGAAAGCAACCGCTGAAACTTATATCTTCCCTTGTGTTGCTTCGATACCTTTACTTTGAACTTATTGCTTTATGAGTTAACTCTTGTGCAAAACTTTTAATACTTGTCTTGAAAGTACTCTTCATGAAAAGTTTTTCTATATGTTATCTATTTGTTAGCAACTATAGATCATTGCCTTGAGTGACTTCATTCATTTCATATGCTTTGTAATAGTATGATCAAGGTTATGTAAGTAGCATGTCACTACAGAAATTATTCTTTTTATCGTTTAGGACGAGCAGGAACTAAGCTTGGGGATGCTGATACGTCCCCGACGTATCCATAATTTCTGTCGTTCCATGCTTGTTTTATGACAATACTTACATGTTTTGCTTGCACTTTATGATGATTTCATGCGTTTTCCGGAACTAACCTATTAACAAGATGCCACAGTGCAATTTCTGTTTTGGTTCCGAAAGGCTGTTCGGGCAATATTCTCGGATTCGAAACGAAGACCAAACCTCCTATTTTTCCCGGAAGGCTCGGAACGAAGAGTCGGAGGGGGCAGGGCCACCACACCATAGGGCGGCGCGGCTGGCTGGCCCGCGCCGACCTGGTGGGGAGCCCCATGTGCCCCGCGCCGCCTCTTCGCCTATAAAATCCTTTTCGACCTAAAAACACCGTACCTCTTGACGAAACTCCAGAAAGACTCCAGGGGCGCCGCCACCATCGCGAAACTCCAATTCGGGGACGAAGTCTGTCCATCCCGGACGGGGAAGTGCCCCTAAGCCATCTCCATCAACGCCACCGCCTCCATCATGCTCCGTGAGTAGTTCCCCCATGGACTACGGGTTCTAGCTGTAGCTAGTTGGTATTCTCTCCCCCATGTACTTCAATACAATGATCTCATGAGCTGCCTTACATGATTGAGATTCATCGATGTAATCGGTGTTGTGTTTGTTGGGATCCGATGGATGATACATTATGATTAGTCTATCTATAAAGTTTGTGAAGTTATTGTTGCTGCAATCTTGTTATGCTTAATGCTTGTCACTAGGGCCCGAGTGGCATGATCTCAGATTTGAGCTCTATAATTATTGCTTAGATTGTATCTACAAGTTATATGCACATATCACTGTCCGGAACCAAAGGCCCCAGTGACTCGGGACAACCGGAGGGGATGGCGGTGATGTGAGGGACACATGTTTTCACGGAGTGTTAATGCTTTGCTCTGTGCTCTATTAAAAGGAGTACCTTAATATCCAGTAGATTCCCTTGAGGCCCGGCTGCCACCGGCTGGTAGGACAATAGATGTTGTGTAAGTTTCTCATTGCGAGCACGTACGACTAAATATGGAAAGCATGCCTACATGATTAATGAATTGATGTTCTTTCTTAATGCCTTATCAATCCTATCAATTGCCCAACTGTAATTTGTTCACCCAACACTTGTCACTTGTTATTGGAGAGTTACCACTAGTGTAGATAGCTGGGAACCCCGGTCCATCTCGCATCATCATATACTTGTTCCTCATGTCATTGGAAGTAGTATCAACTATTTTCGGTGCCATTGCTCTCATATTACTATTACTGCTGCGTGTTCCATTACTGCTCTCATATTATTACTTGTTTCACCCCTACCCAGTGCAGCTGAATTGACAACTCAGTTGTTAAGGCTTATAAGTATTCTTTACCTCCCCTTGTGTCGAATCAATAAATTTGGGTTTTACTTCCCTCGAAGACTGTTGCGATCCCCTATACTTGTGGGTCATCAGGGTGTCGACCAGATTGGAAACTGCAGACCTATAAGTCTTTTGCATAGTTTTACCAGAATCTTAACCAAGCTTGTTACAACTTGGACGACTCCTATCCACAAGGACATGATCTTGGTATGGTAGAGTGCATTTGTGAACTAGCCTACGTACATGATAATTTTCTCCATGTTTGGAATCTGCTCATAAACTCTGTAAGGCTGATGACACTCCGTGGGTTGTCCATACTTGGTAGAGGTTCTTGAAGCTCTAGGATTTTGCTAGTGGTGCCGAGATTGTATTACCCTTCTCTTTGCCTCCTCATCATCCATAGTTCAACTGAACAAGCATCTACGTGCAGCTTTTTGCCTTGCTCATGGGTTTTGACAATGTGATTCATTTCCCCCATGCTTTTCTTTATTTCCATCAATCCACTCCATAATATTTTCTTCAAGACCACCGAGTTAGGGACATTGTGTCCAATTCTAGTGACGAAGGCACCATAGGTCTCTCCATGTACGCAGACGATGTGGATATTTTTGCATACCCTGGTAGAGAGCAGTTTCTCATCGATGGAATCCTCAATTGTTTTCATGGATGCTAATGGGCTTGGTGCTAACCTAGAATAAAGTTTTTTTCATAGATGCTAGTGGGATTGGTGCTAATTAACCTACACTAACTAAGGTCTTCCTATTTGGTTTGATGGAAGTGATAGGGATCATGTCTTGCCCCACTTTCTTGGAAGCATAGGCACTTTCCCATGCAAGTATTTGGGATTTTCACTTCATTTTTGGAAGCTGATGAGGATTGATTTGCAACCTCTTATTGTCAAGGAAGCTGCAAGGATGGAAGGAAAAGTTTTTCTAGGCATATCCAGGTTGCTCTCTCCAAATCTGTCCTCTCATCCATTGATATCTTCCATTTGATAGACTTTCTGCTGCCAACGTTGGCTAGACACAAGATTGACAAGTTTCAAAGAAGCTCACTTGGAAAGTTAAGGATGTTGAGCTTGCTCGTGGGGGCCATTCCCTTGTGAATTGGAGCATCTTGTGTCGGCCCAATTATCTTGGTAGACTCGGCATTCAAATTCGGTGCCAGTTTGTTGTACCCTCGAGGTGTGGTGGAATTGCACATCCACTATTTGTAGAAGTCACAACACAAGCTTCTCGGTGAGGTTTTCATGTATGTCTTATGGAACATGTGGAAAGAAAGGAACCGAGGTGTATTTCAACACTTGTCCATGTCTGATCTAGATGATGCCTATCTTGTATAGGAGGATATTAAACAAAATAGGTTGACTATGGTGGTGGAGATGTAGAGGGTTCCTTTTTTGTTTTGTAATTTGTTCTCTCTAATGTAAATATTCTTTGAACTCTCTTTTATTTTTTTCCGATCTTAGTGAAATGGCAGAATTCCTGCCTTTGCCATTGAAGAAAAAAAATGTAAACTCTATAAATTTAGAGCAAATAAGGGTATTCTAATGCATAAAAAATCACATGTGATGTCGGTACTCTTCCTATGAGAAATGTAGGTCTTCTTTGATTTATAGGATAGGAAAAGTATAGGAATATGAAAAGCATAGGATTAGGGATGTCATGCCTAGTTGAATCCTATGAGAAGAGGAGTTCTCTTTGATTGTAGCAAAGAAATTTTCCATGAGGTATGACCTAATGTTTTTCCCATGGATTTATACGACAAGATTCCTATAGGATTATTTCCTATGGGATATGTTCCTATGAATCAAACAACTAACATAGGAAATATTCCCATAGGATCAATATCCTACACTATTCCTAAGAAACTCCTACGAATCAAAGGAACCCGTATACTCCATCCGTCCCTAATGAAAGGGCGCTAATACTTTTGTGAATTTTCCCGAAGGTTAATGCACAAGGTGAATAATAGACGACCACCTTCCAAAATATCCCATCAATAAACAACATAGTAGTTATGCCAAGCTACAATTAAGGTGGGCCAAGCAATGAGGGCAAAGACGCGCGGTACCAGCATGATTCGAGGAGTTTGTTGAGGCTATGCGAGGAGTAAAAGAGAAAATCAATAGGAAGAGATAGGAAATTAATTAGGAGCATGTTTTGAAAGAGATTTCGTTGCATGGCTCTCCTAAAAATGTACACATATGCAAACTTTGAATTCTTTTTGTAGTCCTTTGCAATGTTGAGGAAATCGCTTATCGGGGTCAACTCGGTCGGCTGAAGATTAGCGATTAATAGGCAAATCGGCCGATTAATCGGGCGATAAATGAGATAATCGGGCGATAAATGAATTTATCGGCTAATCGGTGACCGCTGAAAAGAGATTAATCGGGCGATTAATTGTTGAATCGGACGATTTTTTGAACAGTGGTCCTTTGTAAATATCTTTATACAAAACCTTATTATAGTTAATAAAAAATATAGTGGGAGCATTTCCCACTAATTATCCTAAACATAAAATATAAATATGCCCATGTGTCCCTCACTAATGGGATAGACACATGTTTTAAATGGAGTCCAATTGCAAGTGACAATTTCTTTGTTAACTTATTTTATAAATTAATGATCCTCTGTGCCTTTCCCACTTAGATTCCTATGGAAAATCATAATCCTTGTAAAGATCAATATTTTTGTGGTATGTGCTTAGAAAAATTATTTCTAAAAGGATAAATTGTTGAAGTGAGAGTTGAAGGAAGATAAGTAATGCTAATTTCATTGTCAAAACAAAACCATTGATCAAATCTTTCTTAGTTCCTATTTGGTCTCATTTATGTAGAATGTGGTACAATGTGTTTACATTTGAGGTATATATCCTACTTTTGTTACTATGTTGTTTGGGGCATGACTAAGAAAACTCCATAAGGAAGAGAAATTCTTGGTTACGGTTGGATTTGCTGCCATTTTCTAGACAAATTGGCACTTTCAAAACCAAACTTTTTTTCGGACGAACATATTGTAGACCAATGACTGACTCTCATGCATAAAAAAGCAAGAAACAAATATGAGTTTTGATAGGGAGTAAAATTATTCAAACATTTGGAAAATGATGCATTCAAGGCGACTAGGGGATTGCTGCCAAGACTAAGTGAGCTTAAGACCGATGTTTTTTATGTTAAACTAGGCTCTCTGACTTTATATTTGATGTTCCTTGGTACTCAATGATTGATACTTTATTTGTAGGTTTTTGGTGTAGTTGCCAGGGGTTACCTAGCATCCATTATTATCTCCTTACTTTTCTTTGGTGTAGCCCTGCCTCTCTATCAAATAGATGCATTACAACTTTTATTATTGAACTATTCACCAACGATTTGGAAAAAAAAACATACATCAAACAATCCAAAGCCACCACTACACACCTAAAAACCTGTCAAAATGAGGAAAATCATGTCATTAGGGCCTTGTGCCCTAGACTCACAACAATGCCCCGAGTTAGATCCAAGGGCATCACCGAGTCATTCTATGGTGAGTCAGGACCACAGATCTGGTCAGAAAAACTCTCATCACACACCATATATACACGCGCCAGAAGCAGCCACCGCCGGGCGCCGGTGTACCACCGACCCATCTTCAGGTTAGGGATCCGCAGATTCCTCACCGAACCTGCCAACATTTTAGGATTCAAAAGAAAGCGACTAGAATTTACTTCTAGTATATATACTCCTCTAGAAGCGCATACAATAATGCATGGGAAATGAAGAAAAATAGTATATTGAATCAAATGGCAAATTATCTTAAATATGGATCCCCTACTACCCTGCCCTCTCAGACTTTTTAAATCGATATACCACCCAAAAAGTCTCAATAATGCAGAGTGGAGTTAGTTTTTCGACGAAGATCGGCCCCATGCAGCGAAGTACTGTTAGTAAGACCCCGCGCAAGAATGGGGGGTTATAGAAGAATATTATTCTGAATACTCCTTTGAACGCATTATAGTAAGTAGCATTGAGATTCCGCATTTTTTTAAACTTTTTTTATGAAGAGCAAAAATTCATTCTATCCTTGGGTTTGGAGGTTTGGTCTGGAAAAATTAGGATCAAAACGTCTACTGCTGGTGGCCGTGGACGGCGGTGAACTGAAGATCTGGCGCAAGAAGATGTCAAGGTTCGGAGCAACGACGATGGCCTATGGTGTAGGTCCTTTGTGACTGGTGCTCGGCGATTTCCGGTTCGTAAGGGGACTGCTTCTGAACAAAGGCATCGACAAATCCACCGTGGTCAATGTGCAGAGGGTCTGTTCTGTAATTTTGGTTTCTTCAGGGACCTTTCTGTATTGTTTCCAAATTAATGCCATTTTCCTTGCTCACAAAAAAAGGTGAATAAGACCGGCCTCTATATCAATCAATGCAAACCAACTTGTATTAATAAGTTTATCATCCAAGGTTATGTAAGACCGTGCAGAAAGACCATTCGTTATCTGCGCTTACATATTTTATATTTTTGTGCAAATAAAGTACTTTCTCTGTTCACTAATACAAAACATGTTAGCAAGCTAAATTATCTTGTTAGAACCTCTTATATTAGTGAACGGAGGGAGTAAGTAATATTGTACCTAGTAGTATAGTTACCCGTGAGTTCGCTCCAGCTCGCAAATGATCACGTCTTTATTAAGTTTTACATGTGTATGTGCCTACTTATCCTCCATGTGCATGGAGTTTCTCTTCACAATTTTTGACTAAGATACCACGGTCAGAAATTTCTCTACAAATGTTAATGACATTACTTGGTGTTGGAAACATTGGAAGCATTCTAATTATGGATCCTGTAAGGCACATGATCAGCAGTTCAGTATTCCAGAGGCTTTTAAATAGTTTTTGCGATAGTCCCGACTAGATTGATGGCTTTTGTAGAATTCAGTTCTCGACTGTATGAGCTTTGCTGAGGTCTTTTTCTTTTGCCTCCTGCTTACTAAGATGTGACTATCTGTCATGTCATGCTTTCATCTTATATGCACGTGGTCATACTTCAAAATTTTCAGAAGGAGCCACCGCCGGTGTACCACCGACCCATCTTCAGGTCAGAGATCCGCATATTCCTCACTGAACCTGCCGCCGGAGCATCCATGATGCCAAAAAACTCCAACGCCTACGCGCGTATATCATCACATGTTCGCCACCGAGACTCCATTGTGCCACACCACCGAGACCCGCAGTCTTTGATGCGGAAGAATCCATGCCGCTGCATCTCTAGAGAACTCCAACCAACATCTGCTCTAAAACGATACCCCAAAAGGGAGCGCGGTGCTGGCCATAACCATCATCCGATTTAGGAGACCCAGATCTAAGGTTTCCTCTGGAGCAACCCGAGAAGGAAACGAGAAGTGCATCAGCTACAACATAATAGCAGCTCCGCTTTGCCGCCTCCATCCATGGGAGAGACGCTTTGAGCTCCGCCGTCCGCTGATCCGAGAATCCGGGGTTTCCCTTAAAGACTCACAAACAAGGACGGCATAGTCCCGCTCCCACGAACAATGCCTCCACTCAGATATACAATACCCAAAGGTATTTCCATCGTCAACTCCGGGAAAAATTCAGACCAATGTTTTCACCTAGGAAGGAACATGCACCACCCAGCCGTGCCCATCTTTGCTCAAGGCCGATGCCATCACCATCTCACAAGGCCGGCACCGCCAAGACCCTCCACCACCATGCAGCGAGGGCGCCGCCGATGTGGCCGAGAGACACGACACGATACCACTAGGACGTCGCGCCGCCACAAACTATCTGGGGCCGCCGCACAATTTGGGATAGCTACATGATCTCATTGGTAGTAGTGGCAACTCCGTGGGTTTTGGTATTATAAATCGGGGAAGCAAGCCTCTTTTCCAAGAGGACACGAAATTTTGACAAAAGAGCAATATCAACTATTCAACTTTGCAAGAGCACTATTGAGGAAAATTGGATGTGGGAAAGAGAATAGCAAATCTCGAAATGTTACCACTCATATTGCCTCCATGTCAAAAACATATAATGTAATCCTAGGCCCATCTTAATGAAAGATCATATGTACAATTTCCGAAAATAGTGAGAAAAAAGCTGCAAGACGCATTTTTTTCCGAAAAGGTGAATAAGACCGGCCTCTATATGAATCAATGCAAACAAACTTTTATTAATAAGTTTATCATCCAAGGTTATGTAAGACGTGTAGAAAGACCATTCGTTATATGTGCTTACATATTTTTTTTTTTTTTACAAATGAAGTACTTTCTCTGTTCACTAATATAAAACATGTTAGCAAGCTAAATTATCTTGTTAGAACGTCTTATATTAGTGAACGGAGTGAGTAAGTATTATTGTACCTAGTAGTATAGTGACCCGTGAGTTCGCTCCAGCTCGCAAATGATCACGTCTTTATTAAGTTTTACATATGTATATGTGCCTACTTATCCTCCATGTGCATGGAGTTTTTTTTCACAACTTTTGACTAAGATACCACTGTCAGAAATTTCTGTCCAAATGTTAATGACATTACTATGTGTTGGAAATATTGGAAGAATTCTAATTATGGGCCCTGTAAGGGGCGATCTGCAGTTGAGTATTCCAGACGCTTTTAAGTAGTTTTTGCGATCGTCCCGACTAGATTGAGGGCTTTTGTATAGTTCAGCTCTCGAGTGTATGAGCTTTGCTGAGGTCTTTTTCTTTTGCCTCCTGCTTACTAAGATGTGACTATCTGTCATGTCATGCTTTCATCTTATATGCACGTGGTCATACTTCAAAATTTTCATCTGCCCCTAGCACTTCCATCTTATATTTATTAATGTTTTTTAACAAGTTAGCACATATGGTAAGTTCACAGGCAGTACGTTACACTATACATATAGACCGCATATAGTTGAGCAAAACAGGGCTGAAACCTCTTTCCTGCTATTCATTTTTTTTTTGTCTCAAATCTTCATATTGCTCAACGCCCACTCTTGTTAAAGGAGAAGAATCACACTGTCCTCTGATAAAAATGGAAATCCCCACCTTATTACTTGTGGGTACAATCATGCATTCATGCTGCCATGACAACACACGAGACAATCTTGTCACATAGATAAGCATCCCCTTTCCCTTTGGTGCCCATCGATCGCTTTCGTCTGCCTCTTTTCCCCCTTTGTTTTCTGCTTTAGATTTACCCTTGAAGAAGCAAAGAATTTTGTAAAATCTCACCGCTCTGGCGAGTGGCGACTATATAAGCACACCACCCTACCCAATCCAAATCAAGCATTGCTCTAACGTTAGCAGCATCCCATTTTAGATCTGAGCTTTCGCTTCACACTCGAGTTCAGTGCAATGGCGCCGACGAGCGTGAAGGTGTTCGGGTCGCCGACGTCGGCGGAGGTGGCCCGCGTGCTCATGTGCCTGTTCGAGAAGGACGTGGAGTTCCAGCTCATCCGCGTGGACGCCTACCACGGCGCCAAACGCATGCCCCAGTACCTCAAGCTCCAGCCGCGCGGCGAGGCGCTCACCTTCGAGGACGACAACCTCACCCTCTCCGGTAAGCACTAACCGCGGCAAGGGAGATACTGCATGATATGACTTCTGATGGTCGCAATGTGTGTGGGTGGATGCAGAGTCGAGGGGCATCCTGCGGCACATCTCGCACAAGTACGCGAAGCAGGGCAACCCGGACCTGATCGGGTCGGGGGCGCTGGAGCGCGCGTCCATCGAGCAGTGGCTGCAGACGGAGGCGCAGAGCTTCGACGTGCCCAGCGCCGAGATGGTCTACAGCCTCGCCTTCCTGCCGCCCGCCATGCCGCGGCAGCACCAGAACGGGAACGGGAACGGCAATGGTAATGGCTATGGCAACAACAACGGCAACGGCATGAGCAATGGCATGGGTAAGGGCATTGTCAATGGCACAGTCAACGGCACGGTGAACGCGTCGACGAAGCGCGTGTTGGCCGGGGCGCCACCGGGCACGACCAAGGAGAAGGAGGAGGAGATGCGGAGGCTGTTCGAGAAGAGCCAGAGGGAGCTGGAGAAGCTGCTGGACATCTACGAGCAGCGCCTGGAGGAGGCGGCGTACCTGGCCGGGGACAAGTTCACCATCGCCGACCTGTCGCACCTGCCCAACGCCGACCGCCTCGCCTCCGACCCGCGCTCCCGCCGCATGTTCGAGCGCCGCAGGAACGTCAGCCGCTGGTGGGAGGACGTCTCCCGGCGCGAGTCCTGGGCCTACGTCAAGAGCCTGCAGCGCCCGCCCTCCTCCAACGGCGCCGACGCCGACGCCACGGACGCGCAGAACGGACAGAAGCGCGTCGACGGCGACAACGACAGCAAACTCCAGCGCAACCAGTACGGCGACAACGACAACAATCACCAGCGCAACCAGTACGGCGAGGCCAAGGACTACCAGCAGGGCCGGCCGTCCGCCGACGGGCGGTACTGATGATGACGATCGAGCAAGAACTTGAAATTGAGAATGGGTTGATAAGTGTCTCGCAGTTTGTTTGTTTTGTGGCACGCACGTTGTGTGTTTTGTTTGAATTCCTGCTTTTCTTTTCTGCCGTTGATGGTGATGACGTCTCGTGCTGTAATAAGATGTTAACCCCTTTCTCAATGGACCTGAACTTTTTTTGTTGTGTCCGATGATCCGATTCCAGTATCCTTCAAAAAAGATACTCCCATCTTTGGAGTATATGAAGTTCAATTTTTTTTTTGTTCTTGGTTCCTCTCATCTTTGGACTGATCTCGACACAAAACATCAGATGGCTCAAGTAATCACTGCTCAGGTAACTAGTTTTTTTGCGAGTTAATGGCATAAAACCGCCACTTTAGGTTTCAAATTTACCATATACCGACACTTTATGTTCGCAAAACAGAAAAAGGCGAGATTTTGCTGGATGGGTGGGGCACATTATTAGGGCTGAGGTGGCATCACAGTTAGTCAACTTGCTCACGTGGACCTAGGTCCGACCTGTCAGACTACGTACACTACAAAATCAAAATATGAAAAATCAAAATATGGGAGAGGACGGATCTCCACTGCCGTCCTCAGGCCACCGACTTGTGCTGCCGTCAGGCTCGCCGCTTCGGAGCACTAGGGCCAGCCGGCATCCGCCCGCGCCCGCGCTTGAGGCGAGGAAGGAGGAGGTGGCACCGGGCCGGCGTCTGCCGGCATCCTCCTACACCTAGTCATTAGAGGCGGTTTTCTCGAGCGTGCGACGACGCTCTGCGGCGCCCTCGCGCGAGTGGAGAATGGGAGGAGTAGAGATAGGGGACGTGAGCAGACGCACATACCAGCGGCTGTGGCGCTCGGCGGCGCCCACGTGTGAATGCAGCAGGGGAGGTGGCGGTGGTGCACCGACGCCGTCCGCACTGGCGGCGCCCTCGCACAAGTGGAGCGTGGGAGGCGTTTGCTTCCAAGTCTGTTTCTCCGTTTTCAAAACTCAAAAATATCTAGTACGTGAACTTTTGAATTTAACAAAACTTAGGTTTACAAAAAGGCTTGAAATGAAAAATGGAGCAGCTAGGACGTTGTGTCATTTATATCTGAGCTTCCTAGCTCCCAAAAAGCGATGATGTCGGTCGTGGAGCGCCCCAGGTGGTCACCGCCGGCGACCAAAATCCATCAGCGCCGCCCTTGGGAGGTTGCCGTCGCCTCACCCCTGTCACCTCACCCCTGTCACCGAGTCCATCTGGCACATAAAATTCCGCGCAACGCTTCTAGAAGCCCGCTAGACGTCGCGCCCCTCCACAGCACCGCCACGAGGGCCGAACACCGCCATTGTACTCTACTTAGTGCCGTTTCAGACGCAGAGTGGGCCGACTATCTCGATGATAGATGCTCCACGGGTGGATTTGCGATCCTTTTTGGCCAAAACCTTATTTCTTGGAGTGCTCGCAAACAAGCTAATGTTTCCCTCTCAAGCACCAAAGACGAATACAAAGCACTAGCAAATGCGAAAGAAAAACTAATTTAGGTTTAAGCCTTGGGTTGGGTCGTGAACTACGGGTGTCTCTTTGTGTCCATTCCTGTTTATGTTGTGACAACTGTTGTGAAGTGTATAAAGTAGATTGCCAACATCAATTTTTAGGCTTAATTGCGAAAACCATGTGAAAGCCAGGATTTGAACTTGAGACCTGGGGCTCTGATACCATGTTAAGATTAATGCACTAGCCACTTGAACCAAAAGTCTGAACTGATGGAAAGGGCTAGACAATCTACTTTATACACTTCACAACAACAACCTTGGTGCTACCTAGCAAATCCAATTTTTCATGCCCGCACAAAACACATTGATATTGACTTTCATTTTATTAGAGAAAGAGTTACAAGCAAAGACATTGAGATCAAATTTACATCAAGCAAAGATCAGATCGCTGATGGCTTTACAAAGGCTCTTTCGGTGAAGACTTTGGAAGAATTCCAGCCTAATCTCAGTCACTCCATTTCTTCCGTGGTTGAGATTAAGTGGTGTTAAACAAAGTTGTACCCAACACACATATGGGTTGGGCAATATGTTTGTGTAGTACACCAACGGATAGTTGACCCCAACAACTACATAAAGTGATTGGATCCTTCCTTTTTATCTATTGCCTTCTTTTAATCCTCTTTCCCTCCTTTATGTCTAGCTTTTCCATCTAAAATACCAAACGGAACCTGGGTGCGCGCACCCAATTATGAAAAATTCAAAAAAATGCTATTTAAAAGTTTCAAAAAAATGTGAAGTAAATTTTTGCATGTTCACATTATGTTGATACTGACCCGTGTGTGTTTTCACGAAAAAATACCATTGTATGTGGCCTACACAAAAATGACAAAATGCAAATTTCGGATCCTGTGAATAGTACAGATTCCTATTCACTATTGTCATTTGGACATTTTGTCATTTTTGTGTAGACCACAAACAATGGTATTTTTTCATGAAAACACACACAAATATGTATCAACATAATATGTACATGCAAAATTTTACTATATATTTTTTTGAAACTTTGAAATAGCGTTTTTTTCATTTTTTGGAAAACTGGGTGCGCCCGCACCCAGGTTCCATTCGTGCATGTCGGCTTTTCCATCTACTATATAACATGTAATCTAGATTAGGTAGAGGTTGGGCGAGTGTATATAGGAGTAGAAGACTTGGAGGCTAAGAAGCTCTCGTAGAGATTAGATAGGAGATGATCTGCAAATCCAATACAACAATGGCGGTACTAACGTGAACAACATCGGCGTCACAAACGGTTAGACTAGAGAGAAACTGGAGGTAGAAACTAACGGGCTGACCCCCCCTCCCCCAGTCGTAGAGGGAGCATCGTTGACTGTGTCACATCACGGATGTTTGGACTGCAGAGGAAGCCGATGAAGTGCTCATTAGAGGTGGTAGCCCTTTGTGTTGATGTCGAGGTAGCCGACAGTGGGTGCTGAAAGATTGGTCGACGTAACCATGCGAGCGAATGCCGTGGTCGATGTCGTGGTCGGTGTAGCTGATGTGGAGGTAGCCGCACATGAAGCCATGGACGCAACAAAATGCCATGGAGTTGTGGGCACACGAGGGCGCTGGTGAAGAAGAAGGTGACTCGATCGGGGTAGTCGTTGAGGAAGAATTCGATACGGAAGAAAATCTTGTCGAAGTTTCCATAAGCGAGGTGCCACACCGGGTTTGCCATGTTCGGGAACACGTCAGGGATGAATACACCTGGCGGTGTTGGCAGCACCAAACATGCGTAGAACGGGACCATTAAAAACTTCACGCCATGCCGGAAACACTAGGAGAGGAAGCCTCCAGGATGGCTGTTAGGCGCAGAGCTGCGATGAAGGAGATGTGTAGGTGCAGTTCGCGGTTGTCGAAGTAGTAGAGAAAGTGTAGTCTAGGACGAGGCGATGATGTTGTCGGCAAACTTGTAATCGATAGAGACGATGGTGTTGTTGGCGGAACCCGCGACAACCTAGAGTGGCTGTGCTGGTAACCTGTAGAGGTGCAACGACGGTACTCGAAGTATGCGAAGAAGAACCTGGCTGCGTGACGAAGACCTTGCGGGGACGTGGCAACCCACGCCAAGAGAGGTGATGTGGTGGTATCCTAGGATATTAGTGCATGGGGACTGATACGTCCAATTTGCATCACTATTTTATATCATAATTTGCTGTTATTCATTGATATATTTCATATTGGGACACAATACTTATGTTATTTCATCTATTTTGCATGTTTCATCATTATTGGAGGATCGAGCACCGGAGCCAGGATTCTGCTGGAAAAAGCACCGTCGAACGCAATATTTCGGAAGATCAATTGTGGAAGAAAATTATACCAAAATCCTATTTTCCAGATGACGGAGGGAGCCGGGGAGCAGAGAGGTGGCCAGACCACAGGCCGGCGCGGCCCATGGCCTGGCCGCGCCACCTTGGGTGGGGGCCCCACAGCCCCTTTCGCCTCCTTTTCTTCGCGTGCTCTTTCGTCCCGAAACCTAAGCCACAGAGGGTACCTCACGAAGGGTTACAGCCGCCTCGGGGCGGAGAACACGAGAGAGAAAGAGCTCTCCGGCGGCGAGAATCCGCCGGGGAATTCCCTCCGGAGGGGAAATCGACGCCATCGCCATCGAGCTGGACATCATCTCCATCATCATCATCATCATCTCCACCATCTACACCGCCATCACCACCGCTGCACCTCGTCACCGCTGTAACGATTTGGGTTGGATCTTGATTGTTTGATAGGGGAAACTCTCCGGTGTTACTTTCTATTTGTTATTGATGCTATTGAGTGAAACCATTGAACCAAGGTTATGTTCAGATTGTTATTCATCATCATATCACCTCTGATTGTATTCCATATGATGTCTCGTGAGTAGTTCGTTTAGTTCTTGAGGACATGGGTGAATTCTAAATGTTAGTAGTGAACTATGGTTGAGTAATATTCAATGTTATGATATTTAAGTTGTGGTGTCATTCTTCTAGTGGTGTCGTGTGAACGTCGACTACACGATACTTCACCATTTATGGGCCTAGGGAGTGCATCTTGTATTCGGCTAATTGCGGGGTTGCCGGAGTGACGAAACCTAAGCCCCCGTTAGTATACCGATGCAAGAGGGATCGCAGGATCTCGAGTTTAAGGATGTGGTTAGATTTATCTTAATTACTTTCTTGTAGTTGCGGATGCAAGGGTATAATCACAAGTATGTATTAGTCCTAGGAAGGGCGGTGCATTAGCATAGGTTCACCCACACAACACTCATCAAAACAATGAAGATTATTTAGCCACATGAAGCGAAAGCACTAGACTAAAATCCCCGTGTGTCCTCAAGAACGTTTGGTCATTATAAGTAAACAAACCGGCTTGTCCTTTGTGCTAAAAAGGATTGGGCCACTCGCGCAATTATTTCTCTCGCATTTTACTTACTCGTACTTTATTCATCTATTACATCAAAACCCCTTGAATACTTGTTTGTGAGCATTTATAGTGAATCCTTCATAAACTACTTGTCAACACCTTCGCTCCTCGTTGGGATCGACATTCTTACTTATCGAAGATACTACGATACACCCCTATACTTGTGGGTCATCAAGACTTTAAAGGCGCCGTTGCGGGGAGTGAAGCGCTATTGCACTACAAGAAAAGTTCGATAGACAACGTCTCAAAATCGTCCGCTAAGGGTATTTTCGTCGCCTATGGGCCTAACCCGACGATATGGGTTCCGTTGTGAAAACTGCGTCGGCAAAGTCCAACGACGATTTTTCGGTCCGTCGCGCTTGGCCCTTCCGCCACGGAAAATCGGACCGTTGCGGAAGTGTTTTCGGGAGCCCGTTGATGCCGACGTCATGCAACCGACACGTGGCGACGCCGTTAGCTGCCGTTAACGGCGTTAACCGGCTGAAACCCCGTGGTAGATGGTAGGCCCACACGAGGCTGCCACGTCTTAAGCGGGCCGGGATGACATAGTTTGACCACAACTATATAGGCGGGCGGTCCATTAGTTACGTGGGCCGGGCCTAACCTCTAATGTTGATTGTCAAAAGTTAAATGGGCCGCCCATTTAACATGTGGGGTCCACCTTACAGAACGGGCCGCCCAAGAAGCAAGTGGGCGGGCCAAAAACACAGTGGGTCCCACTTTCTGGCCGCCCATTTAGTGTGTGGGGTCCACCGTATGCAAGTGGGCCGGCCCAACAAGCTAGTGGGCGGGCCAAAAACACAGGTGGGTCCACTTTCCTGTTAAAAGGCCGCCCATTTAGTGTGTGGGGTCCACCATATATCAAGTGGGCCGGCCCAACAAGATAGTGGGCGGGCCAAAAACACAGTGGGACCCATCTTCCTGTTAAAGGGCGGCCCATTTAGTATGTGGGGTCCACAATATAGCAAGTGGGCCCACCAAGATAGTGGGGGCCAAAAACACATGTGGGTCCCACATTCCTGTTAATGGGCCGCCCATTTGGTATGTGGGGTCCACCATGTAGAAAGTGGGCGCCAACGAGATGTGGGCGCCAAACACAGTGGGTCCCACCATCCTATTAAAGGGCCGCCCATTTGGTGTGTGGGGTCCACCATATAGAGAGTGGCCGGCCCATTTGGTAGGTGGGGTCCACCATCTAGAAAGTGGGCCGGCCCAACAAGATAGTGGGCGGTCAAAACACGGGTGGGTCCCACCTTCCTATTAAAGGCCCTTTACCATGTGGGACCACCATAGAGCAAGTGGGCCCCAATAAGCATGTGGAGCCCATTATCGTGTAACCGGGCCGGCCTACTAAAGAAGTGGGCCGGCCCAAAATGAAAGTGGGTCCCACTACGTAAGTGGGCCGGCCCAATCTGTTGTAGGGCCCTACTTGTTTGACTAGTCAACTTGCATTAAATTTCATGAGCCTAAAATCTGATTTCAATGATACACACAATTACATACACAAATAAAACAAATAGAAAAATTACAAGGCAATTAATGTGCCCAAATAAAAAAATTACATAGAATCATTGAGGACTTCTATTAGCATCATCAATAACAGCTTGACATTTGGCAATCGCCTTGATTGAATCTTGTGTACTCTTTGTCAACATATCGGATCTTAAAGCAGGAATACCATGTCTTTTATAAAGTACAGCCTTGAGATATTTACTGTCTGATGAAAGAAATGGTCTAGGTTGACGGCTATGAGAAGATGCATCAAGAAAGATCAGAACTTTTTGTGGGCCTCACTGGTAATGAAGATTGCTTCATCACAACTGCATTCTGATAATGCAAAAAGAGTTAAACGATGAACTATGCAAACATTTATTATGCAATGTAGATATAAGATAATAACAAGTTGCATAAATAAGACATGTATGGAACTTGTACTAAGCACAAACTTACATCATAATGTTGCAAGGGTCGCTACAGATCCTTTTTTGGCGACTATCTTCTAATGATGACTGCTTCATTAAAACAGTGTAACATTGTAAACATAGTTACAACAATTAACTATTCAAACATGTATTACGCAATGTAGAGATCAGATAACAGCATGTAGCAGAAATAAGCACAAGATAAGATAAGATGCATGTACTAAGCACATACGGGCTCACTGCAGGTCCTTCTCTTGCGTGCACTAGTTGGTCAACATGCCTATCATTTTAGGTTCAGCCATCAAGTGAAATGCTAATCCTCCGCTCCATTGTCCTTAATCTGTGTTTAGATATCACATTTAAGACCAAGTCAGCTGGTTTCAAATAACAAAAAACTTGAGCTGCCAAATGAATAAGCCAATAGTTACCAGATATCAAATTAAAACCAACTAGATGTTGCTTTGCATGAGATACGAATTTCAGACATTCAGATTTAGAGTAGGGTAATGCCAAGGTTTTACACATAAAGTAAACTGGCATTAAGAATGACCAAATGTCGGGTTCAAATCACCCTCGAAGTTTCTCCAAGACAAGCATATCAAATAGGCAGAAACATAGTAAAGCATGAATGGCATTGCTATGGCGGGGTTCCAAGTGTTAATCTCTTGCATAAGGAACAATGCATATAGGTTATAGATAATAACGGAAGTAAACGCCAAAATTACCAACCACGAACTCGCATCCAACCTTACCTAGCGTCCCCGTTAATGTTGGATGTTCTAATAAGTGGTTCGCATGATCAATCCCAAGGAAAAATAACATTGACAAGTCAGTCTACGATAATACAAAGACCAGACATGCACGCAGCAATAACTATATAAGCTAAAGACGAGGTATAAGAGCAAGCAGATTGGAAATGCACATAGCATGATTATAAAAGCAGTGTGAGAATAGCAGACACAGAAAACAGCTAGCGGTGAGCTAATGACGTGGTATAAGAACAAGCAGATTGGAAATGCCCATAGCACGACTATAAAAGCAGTGCGACAATAGCATGCAGACAAAAACAGTTGGCAGCAAATGAATGGGTACAAGGCTATAAATATGTGGATGCACACAGGTGTCAGTAGAATGAACAGGATGGTAGCGACCGGATAATGCTTTTGTACTGTACAACATTTAAACAAACTTCATGCGAAGCAACACATCAAGAAAGTTAACGGCATATGAGATCCGCAAATAACTACACAAAACATGGCTAAAGAAACACCGCGATCGAACGGGCCAGCAAGCTGCGGCGGGGTGGACGGGGGCGGCAACTTGCATTCCAGCGGCGAACGCGGAGACGATGAATCGACCATGTTTCAAGAGAAGCGGGCGTGAAGCAGATCTGGTTGGTTGCAAGGTATTCGGTGAAGTTGATACAGCGCCGGCGAGGTAGTCGGTGGCGGTGGTCGGCGGTAGCGATCCGTCGGCGAGGTCGGCGGTGAAGCAGATCCGTCGGTGGCGAGGTCGGCGGTGAGCAGGATCCGTCGGTGACGAGGGCGGAGGAGCGGATCAGGTGGGTGGACAGCCAACACGATCAAGGCTACGCCGGAGGAGTATGCTCGGCGGCGCATCTAGTACTTGAGAGTCGCAGCTTTGGCGTGAGAGTATTTTGAGCTAATGGGGCGAATGGTTGGTGGGTGGGTGTGGGCCTGTGGGGAGGGTTCGGGATCTAGGCAAGATATTTCATTGTTACCGAATGAGCCCTCCATGGTCGGTGGGTTGTAGCTTCCGGACCAGGGTTAAAAGGGTAAAACTGGTCACGGGATTTTCGAATGGATGCGGCGGGATGATTTGGCGCGTGGCCGAAATTTTCAGTTTCAAGCTACAGTACGAGCAGAACGACAAAAATAATGTTCTTCCCCAGGGAGCTCTCATTTCTTCCTCTTCTCTTTCTCTCTCGAGTCTCTCCCACTCCCCCGGCTCCTCTCCCCCTTCTCTCCGGCGGCCTCGCCGGCCGAGGCCGACTTCTCTCTGTATATTGTACACCCTCCGAACTAAATTAATTGATTCAACTTTCCTTAGACGTGTATGTACCTAGAGTAAAAACATGTGTGGATACATCCATATTTAGATAAGCAAAGTTGAGTCAGCTAATTTGGATCCGAGGGAGTTAGTGTTGTTGTAAGCTTAGATCCAGTGTTTCCCATGAGCAGAATGGCGCAATGGAGTCGGGATCTCGTCATCGGCTTCAGATCTGCCTATGGTGAATCTGCGGATCTTGCCGGCCAAACCCCGATCTCGTGCCATCAATGTGATGGCGCTAACGGTGAGGCTTGCTTTGGTCAGTGCTTCAGATCTAGCCAATGGGGAAGTCAAGCTGCTAAAGTTCACAAGGGCATACGACGGCGCCATCCGTCTTGCCCGTGCACATCTTGGACTTTCAGCGACCCTTCTCGAGCCAATATGCCGTTGCTGAGGCCCTTCTTCTCCTTCGTCTGGCGACTACCGCGACACCGTCCCAAGTGGTGCGTCCACACGGAGTTGCTTTGGAAAGGATGCGGAGCAGAGATCTGATGTGCGGTCGAGAAAGACTCGATTGATTTTCTTCTATATGTTTTGGGGTCCTTTTTGTAAAGTTGCAGGTTCTATTAGTTATTGTCTAGTACTTTTGGTCCTCTATGTAATTTTTTGGACTAGTTTCCATTGGCACGATAAACTTGAATTTTGACAAGTTCACGAGGAAAAAAATTCCTTTGCACATATGGCCTATCATGTATAAACATTCTTGAGATTTAAACTATATGTAATGTGCCATGCATTAACCCTAAACCATATATATGTAACTAACCCTAGCTGATCAAACCCTACTTAATTAAAACAAATAACCCTAAACTATACGCATGCACTTTATGCGCAGGCGCATGCCTGTAATAATGTGTGACTCGATCGATGATCCCTAAACCTTATACAACCCCAAAACCCTAATCCCTAATCCCTAAACCCTAAACACCCTAAACACTAAACCCTAGACCCTAAACCCTAAACCTAACCCTAAACCCTAATTAAACCTATATATAGGCCAACGACACTTAATTGTGCATCAAGCAGGCCAGGGGTGCCTCGCGGTCCTCTAATTAAATTAAATGTGCCATGCATTAACCCTAAACCATATATATGTAACTAACCATAGCTAATCAACCCTACTTAATGAAAACACATAACCCTAAACTATACTAGCTATAACCCGATCTAATAAAAACATGCTCTATATATAGCAGCTAGCTAGCAAACCGTAGATTAACACCAATTAATATATACATGGCCTATATCGATCATGTTGTATAACATATCCCCGAGATTCATTAATTAATTATATAATTATCGTGATAAATTAATTAACTTTAATTTTGACAAGTTCTCTGAATGAAAACACATTTGATTAAGTTGCCTCATAATATATATATATAATTAGTGTGCATGCATGGCCTACCATGCATTCGTGCATATA
The DNA here is from genome assembly GCA_030979885.1 of Lolium multiflorum. Taxonomy (NCBI): domain Eukaryota; kingdom Viridiplantae; phylum Streptophyta; class Magnoliopsida; order Poales; family Poaceae; genus Lolium; species Lolium multiflorum. The sequence goes on from CM061750.1 coordinate 408,221,978, forward strand.
TTTTAATGTATATTTGAACATATTCTTGGGGATTTCAATCTCTCTCTCTCGATCATCTATATATCGTTGGTGGCCAAAAAACACACATATATATATGCATGCAATTTATGCGTAAAGGCGCGGGTGCCGCTAATAATGTGTGTCTAATCGATGATCCCTAAACCTTAAACAACCCTAAAACCCTAAATCCCTAATCCCTAAACCTAAACACCCTAAACACTAAACCAAACCCCTAAAACGTCCTAACCCTAACCCTAACCCTAACCCTAACCCTAAACCCTAGCTAATCCTAAACCCCAATTAAACCCTATGTATATGCCAACGACACTTAATTGTGCATCGAGCGGGTCATGGGTGCCTCGTGATCCTCTAATAAAATTAAATGTGCCATGCATTAACCATATATATGTAACTAACCCTAGCTAATCAACCCTACTTAATTAAAACACATAACCCTAAACTATACTAGATATAACCCGATCTAATAAAAACATGCTCTATATATAGCAGCTAGCTAGCAAACCGTAGATTAACACCAATTAAAATATACATGGCCTATATCGATCATGTTGTATAACATATCCATGAGATTCATTAATTAATTATATAATTATCGTGATAAATTAATTAACTTGAACTTTGACAAGTTCTCTCGAATGAAAACACATTTGATTAAGTTGCCTCATAATATATATATATAATTAGTGTGCATGCATGGCCTACAATGCATTCGTGCATATATTTTAATGTATATTTGAACATATTCTTGGGGATTTGAATCTCTCTCTCTCGATCATCTATATCGTTGGTGGCCCAAAAAACACACATATATATGCATGCAATTTATGCGTAAAGCGGGTGCCTCTAATAATATAATGTGTGTGCGCTCGATCGATGATCCCTAAACCTTAAACAACCCTAAAACCTTAAAATCCCTAATCCCTAAACCCTAAACACCCTAAACACTAAACCCTAAACCCTAGACCCTAAACATACCCTAACCCTAACCCTAACCCTAAACCCTAGCTAATCCTAAACCCCAATTAAACCCTCTGTATAGGCCAACGACACTTAATTGTGCATCGATCGAGCGGGTCATGGGTGCCTCGTGATCCTCTAATAAAATTAAATGTGCCGGCATTAACCCTAAACCATATATATGTAACTAACCCTAGCTAATCAACCCTACTTAATTAAAACACATAACCCTAAACTATACTAGCTAGGCTATAACCCGATCTAATAAAAACATGCTCTATATATATAGCTAGCTAGCAAACCGTAGATTAACACCAATTAAAATATACATGGCCTATATCGATCATGTTGCATAACATATCCTGAGATTCATTAATTAATTATATAATTATCGTCATAAATTAATTAACTTGAACTTTGACAAGTTCTCTCGAATGAAAACACATTTGATTAAGTTGCCTCATAATATATATAATTAGTGTGCATGCATGGCCTACAATGCATTCGTGCATATATTTTAATGTATATTTGAACATATTCTTGGGGATTTCAATCGATCTCTCTCTCGATCATCTATATATCGTTGGTGGCCCAAAAACACACATATATATGCATGCAATTTATGCGTAAAGGCGCGGGTGCCTCTAATAATGTGTGTGCGCACTCGATCGATGATCCCTAAACCTTAAACAACCCTAAAACCTTAAATCCCTAATCCCTAAACCCTAAACACTAAACCCTAAACCCTAGACCCTAAACGTACCCTAACCCTAACCCTAAACCCTAGCTAATCCTAAACCCCAATTAAACCCTATGTATAGGCCAACGACACTTAATTGTGCATCGATCGAGTGGGTCATGGGTGCCTCGTGATCCTCTAATAAAATTAAATGTGCCATGCATTAACCCTAAACCATATATATGTAACTAACCCTAGCTAATCAACCCTACTTAATTAACACACATAACCCTAAACTATACTAGCTAGCTATAACCCGATCTAATAAAAACATGCTCTATATATAGCAGCTAGCTAGCAAACCGTAGATTAACACCAATTAAAATATACATGGCCTATATCGATCATGTTGTATAACATATCCCTGAGAATCATTAATTAATTATATAATTATCGTGATAAATTAATTAACTTGAACTTTGACAAGTTCTCTCGAATGAAAACACATTTGATTAAGTTGCCTCATAATATATATATAATTAGTGTGCATGCATGGCCTACAATGCATTCGTGCATATATTTTAATGTATATTTGAACATATTCTTGGGGATTTCAATCGATCTCTCTCTCTCTCGATCATCTATATATCGTTGGTGGCCCAAAAAACACACATATATACGCATGCACTTGATGCGTAAAGGCGCGGGTGCCTCTAATAATGTGTGTGCTCACTCGATCGATGATCCCTAAACCTTAAACAACCCTAAAACCTAATCCCTAATCCCTAAACCCTAAACACCCTAAACACACTAAACCCTAGACCCTAAACACCCTAAACACTAAACCCTAAACCCTAGACCCTAGACCCTAAACACCGTAAACCCTAAACCATAAACCTAAACCTAAACCTAAACCCTAAACCCTAAACCCTAAACCCTAAACCCTAAACACTAAACCCTAAACCCTATAAACACCTAAACACTAATTAAAACCTAAACCCTAGACCCTAAACACTAAACCCTAAACCCTAGACCCTAAACACCGTAAACACTAAACCCTAAACCCTAAACACCCTAAACACTAATTAAACCCTAAACCATAGACCCTAAACACTAGACCCTAAACCCTAGACCCTAAACACCCTAAACACTAAACCCTAGACCCTCTAAACACAGTAAACACTAAACCCTAAACCCTAGACCCTAGCTAAACACCCAAAACACTAAACCCTAAACCCACTAGCTAACCCTAAACCCTAATTAAACCCTATATATATAGGCCAACGACACTTAATTGTTCATCAAGCAGCCAGGGGTCGCGGTCCTCTAGTTAAATTAAATGTGACATGCATTAACCCTAAACCATATATATATAACTAACCCCTAGCTAATCGATCAAACCCTAGTTAATTAAAACACATAACCCTAAACTATACTAGCTATAACCCGATCTAATAAAAACATGCTCTATATATAGCATGCAGCTAGCTAAAAAACGGTAGATTAAAACCAATTAATATATACATGGCCTATATATCGATCATATGTTGTATAACATCTCCCTGAGATTCATTAATTAATTATATAATTATCGATGATAAATTAATTAACTTGAATTTTGACAAGTTCTCTCGAATGAAAACACATTTGATTAAGTTTCCTCATAATATATATATATAATTAGTGTGCATGCATGGCCTACCATGCATGCATTAATTGTGCATATATTTTAATATATATTTGAACATATTCTTGGGGATTTCAATCTCTCTCTCGATCATCTATCGTTGATATACGCACACTCTATCTAATAATGTGTGTGGCGATCGATGATCCTAAACCTTAAACACTAAAACCCTAATCCTAATCATAATTATGTAAACACCCGTACTAAACCTGACCTAATAATAAACCTGTAAACCCTACCTAAACCCTCAAACCCTAATCCCTAAACCTAAACCTAACCCTAAACACTAAACCCTAAACCCTAACCTAATATAAACCTAAACCCTAAACACCTAAACACTACCTAAACCCTAGACCCTAAACACCCTAAACACGTAAACTAAACCTAAACCTAGACCCTAAACACTAAACCCTAAACCTAAACCCTAAACCCTAAAAACCCTACCCTAAAACCTAAACCCTAAACCCTAAACCCACCCTAAACACTATAAAACACCCTAAACACTACTATAGACCCACTAAACACCTAGACCTAAACATAAACACTAAACCCTAAACCCTCACTAAACACTAATTAAACCCTAAACCATAGACCTTAAACACTAGACCTAAACACCTAAACACTAAACCCTAGACCCTCTAAACACCAAAACCCTAAACCTAGACCCTAGCTAAACACCCAAAACACTAAACCCTAATTAAAAACCCTAATTAAACCCTATATATATAGGCCAACGACACTTAATTGTGCATCAAGCAGGCCAGGGGTGCCTCGCGGTCCTCTAGTTAAATTAAATGTGACATGCATTAACCTAAACCATATATATATAACTAACCCTAGCTAATCAAACCCTAGTTAATTAAAACACATAACCCTAAACTATACTAGCTATAACCCGATCTAATAAAAACATGCTCTATATATAGCATGCGGCTAGCTAGCAAAAACGGTAGATTAAAACCAATTAATATATACATGGCCTATATATCGATCATATGTTGTATAACATCTCCCTGAGATTCATTAATTAATTATATAATTATCGATGATAAATTAATTAACTTGAATTTTGACAAGTTCTCTCGAATGAAAACACATTTGATTAAGTTTCCTCATAATATATATATAATTAGTGTGCATGCATGGCCTACCATGCATGCATTAATTCGTGCATATATTTTAATATATATTTGAACATATTCTTGGGGATTTCAATCTCTCTCTCTCGATCATCTATATGTCGTTGGTGGCCAAAAACACACATATACGCATGCACTTTATGCGCAAAGGCGCGTGTGCCTCTAATGTGTGTGTGCGCACTCGATCGATGATCCCTAAACCTTAAACCCTAAATAAACCCTAATCCCTAATCCCTAAACCCTAAACACCATAAACATTAAACCCTAAACCCTAGCTAACCTCCTAACCCTAAACCCTAAACCCTAATTAAACCCTATATATATAGGCCAATGACACTTAATTATGCATCAAGCAGGCCAGGGGTGCCTCGCGGTCCTCTAATTAAATTAAATGTGCCATGCATATATATGTGTTTAATTTGGGGATTTCAATCGCTCTCTCGTATGTAGCTCTCTCTCTCTCTCTCTCTCTCTCTCTCTCTCTCTCTCTCTCTCTCTCTCTCTCTCTCTCTCTCTCGTTGGTGGCCAACAACACACATGCACTTTGTGCGGCATGCGCCTCTAATAATGTGTGCGCAGTCGATCGATCTAGTTTTGATTAATCATAGCACACAAATAAAGAAGTTGTATTTGAATCCACACAACCTATTAAAACACATAACCCCTAACATGGCCTAATTAATTAACCCTTCTCGATCTCTACCTAATTAGTGGAAATTGCACAAAATCAAAAGGGGTCCCTCACTAATTATGCATATCTGCTAGATTGTGATAAACTTTTGCCACATATATATTTGGTGGATGGGTGCATCTTGGCATGTAAACAATTAGTGTTTGCAAATGGCGTTGTCAAAATTTATGTACAAATGATTTCTTTCCATCCAAAGTGCATAAAATGGGAGTTTTAATGAAGAAAGTACAAATAAAACAGCTCAACATGCTTCCACACCCGATTTTCACACGAAGTAGAGCATATTTAAAGGATAATTCCAGAGTTTTACTATTTTTCAAGCAACTTTGCTAATTTTCCCCCACTCACATGACTTTATGTCGATTTAACGAAAATATGGCGAATTTAAACTACATGGGCGGGATAGTTTGAATTGTGCGCGCGGCAAAGGAACCGCCTATTCCTCAACCTTGTGCACGGCAAATTACACACGCAACTCCATTAAACGCCACCTACCAACCTTAATTATCACCCCGGCGGCCCGGCCGCATGACCCCCACCCACCCGTAGACAACTTATCCCCGTCAGTGCGAAGAGCTTCCCCTCCCCGTCCCGTCCGTGCGAAGAAGAAGCTTCTCCTCCCCGTCGTTCTTCTCGAGCGCACCGGCGGTCAAGTTGATCCATGGTAGGGCTGCTATCTCTAGCTCAATCATGTATCGGGCAAGACACCTAACGATTTATATTTTCTTGATGCTGCTAAAAAAATTCGTCAGATGCTCGAACTAATTGGCACTTTATAGTTTTCCGCTCGATTTGTCATCGATCAATTTGTTCATTTGCGTGGGCATATAAGTCTTGCACTCGATCCGTTAATTTGCTGAAATGCCATGGCAGAGTTTTGTACACGATCTGTTTGCTAAAATGTCGATGGGCATTTTTTTTTTGTACTCGACATGATTGCTGAAATGCATAATCATGTAGTATAGTTTTGTACTCGATGGATATACATTTCCTACTTCGCCTTAAATTAATCACCAACCACTGTATCTCATAATTAAACAGATGGACAGAACTTGGAACTGCATGGACACTTATGTTCCCCTTCATATATAAATGGTGTTCAACCCTTTATGGGGTTTATTAGAGCTCATGATGGTCACAACCTGGACGTGTATTGCCCGCGCTGCACATGTATGAATGGTGAGAAGAGGCCTCACCCTGTAGTGGCAGATCATTTACACATTTTTGGGATGGACCGCACATATGTTAGGCGGGTTTAGCATGGTGAACCATATAATGATCCTTTAGCGGGAGAAGCAGATCTTGCTCACACTGTATGTGTGCTTGCATATGTAGTTAATTATTTATATTGATGCTGCCGCTGTTTCAATCAATAGTTTGCATTGTTGTGCAAGGTTCCGTACTCAAATTTAACTTGTTGCGATGGATGGACGGGAAGGAGAGAAAAAGCGCTTGCTTCAGGAAACGGGTTTCAGCTCTGGGACATGTGCTGTGCCAGATGAGAAGGTAAATATGTAAAACGGCATTTGTTCGGTTGCATCCCTTAGATGTTTGTCTAATCGGTTGATGTACTAATTGCGAAGCATAGAGTTAAAGAGGTCTCTCAGTTTGATGGGAGATTTGAAGATGAATCTCAGTTTGATGCACATGTGGATGGTACTGATGACGAGCCTTTCATAGACGAAGGTCCTGCACCTGAGATCTACAGAAGGAGGCCGTGGACCGAGTACACAGCTTTGCGTTGAAGTGGATGCACGCCGGGAGATCATCACGGGCGTCCGGGTAGTCTCAAGACCACCCAGCCCTGATGCACCTGTGGATGGTACTGATGACGAGCCTCTCATAGACGAAGGTCCTGCACCTTATCCAGCCTACGAAGGAGGCCGTGGACCGAGTACACAGCTTTGCGTTGAAGAGGATGCACACCCGGAGATCATCAGGGGCGTCCGGACCACCCAGCCCCGATGCAAAATGTTGAGCTACTTTATGATTCGTACTCTTATGTTCGGGTGCTGTAGTATGTTATGATTTGTACGCCTTTGGCGCTAGATTAAGCATTCGGTGGATGATCGCGTTGCAAAATTCGACACCCACACAATCAGTTCATCGTACAAGTAGTAGCACAATTACTTCTACAGCGATTCCTGCCAGCGCATTAGTTGGTAGCATGAAACACTTTCAGGTACTCCCCTCGATTCATATTAATGGACTCAATTGTGTCTAGATATGGATGTATCTAGATGCATTTGTTAACTAGACTAACAAACTTGAGTCAGTTAATATGAATCCGTGTAAACCGCCCAAGTCCTCGAGCAGCTAGTTTATTGACTCGGACTCCAAGCCTCTCGCGGCAAGCCATCGGCGAAGCTTTGACCAGATCTTGGCCCGCAATTTTTGTGTGTGGCGAATAGCAAAGCTTTGACCAGTTCCTCTCGGGATACAGCACGTCGGTGAGCTTGCACGGTTGCCATGAGCACTTTCCGGCGGAACTTCCTCTTCGGCGCCCTCAAGCCGCTGCTGCGAGACAGCACGTGCCTCGAGGTGGACGGGTCTGGATCTCGGGGCGGGTGGTCCGCATCGTCCGGGAACGATCTCCAGCGGGTTAACGAGGACATGCATGGCGGCGGGGATTTGTTTTTTGTTTTTTTGGTTTGAGCTTGGGATTTGGGGTTTTCGGATAGGGGAGGAGGAACCAGGAAGAGGAAGGACGCGTGCTTGGCGCGTGGCGGTGTGCTTGAATTTCGAATTTTTGTGAAATGTTTCATTTCCCCGCTACAATTCGGGGGTTTCTTGACGCGCCAATGCGTCCCGCCAGCTTCAAGTAAATTTGGGGTGCCACACTATGGGCCCTAGTTTCAATGAGACATGTAATGACTAGTCACATCGGTAAGTTCACTGTGTAATAAAATATGTTACCCCTCCCCTTTATGTAGCACCCCTTCTCTCCCGATCGAGTGCCGATTGCCGACGGATGCAAGCCGCTAGCTCGATCCCCTCCTTTCGCCTCCACCGTCCAGGCATCCAGCTTGGAGGGGCAAGCTGCATCTAGCCCAAGCGGATTAGGTAGGACTAGTAATGTTCTCTCCTTTCTCGAGATCGGTTCTTTTTCCTCTCCTCGATATCTTGCGCATCTCTTTCCTATTCTGGGCAAGGGGTGTCTTTCTGGTCACCCTCGAGCTGGGAGTGATTGATGGGGGTGGGGGGCGGCTACCTTTGCTTGGATTGGGGTGTTCTTCCTTTATTTGTCGACATTTGCAACCTTTGTAGTTTCTGCTGATCCTCACTGTATCTTTTGTCAGCTTGTACAGGAAAGGCAAGACCTCGGCGGTGGGGGCAATGGAGCGTAAGGCCACCACGCATGTGGGCAGTTGGCTGAGCCTGAGCTGCGTCCCCAGCCCAGCAGGTACTCCGTTTGCTTATCCACTCTTTACCTTTTAAGTGTCTCTCTGGTCTCTGCATCCTCAATCTGTTCCTGTTCTGGAATATGCTTAAAGTAGCACATGTCTTCAGCTGTTTGTGCGTAAAGCCTCTGTGACACCATGCTCTATATTCTCTGTATCAGGTTGGTACCTCCAGGTTCCGTGCTGAGGCTATGGGGAACGAGAATAGCGCCCCACCTGCTGCAGGAGCATGGCCCGATCTGCAGCACAAGAAGCGAAATGCCAGCCGAGCTGGGCAGGGACCGCCCAGAGGTAATTTTTTTAACCAACTTACCATGATGTAGTCTGAATCTGATACTCCCTCAGATCCAAATTAATTGACTCAACTATCTGTAGATACGGATGTATCTAGATGTGTTTTAGCTCTAGATACTACTGCCTCCATCCCAAAGCTTTGGGCTTATATTATTTTTAGAAAGTCAAACTATACCATGTTTGACTAAAAAAAATCAGTAACATGCAAAATACAAAATTAATATCATTAAATAGATAATAAAATATATTTTCCTACGGTATCTACACAGTATTATATTTGTTGATAGAATGTTCTAAAATTTTGGTCAAACTTTGCTTGTTTTGATTTCTCAAAAATAAATAAGGCTTAAGCTTTTGGATGGTGGTAGTACATTCATATCTAGACAAAGCTGAGTTAACTAGTTTTTTTGTCTGTCCATAGCTAGTGTTCACGCTGCAAAGGCTAAGAGCATCCACTATATGCATCGGTCTATCTCATACAGTAATTCAATATCACTGCTGAGGTCTGCCTTTTGTTTTGCTATTCATATGCAGACTGAAACTTTAGGGCCTTTACTCAAAAGGAAGATCAAAACTGCGGCTGATCAGGCTGCCAGTATGTTGATGCCGCCCCATCTTCTAAATGCCTCTACAAGCACAAGGCCACGCGCCAGCTGGGTGGTGATCTTTTAATGAATATGGTATATTTTCTTAATCCACAAAACATGCCTTGATTTTTCTCTGTTTATTGTCGGTTTTTTCTATGCTTGCCAAAAGTTTACAACAACAACAACAACAACAACCAAGCCTTTCAGTCCCAAACAAGTTGGGGTAGGCTAGAGTTGAAACCCATAAGATCTCGAAGCCAAAAGTTTAGAAACACCAAATTCGTTTGCTTACAATCATCATACAGTAATGTTCATCTACTCCAGTTCCCCTAACCCAACATAAAATGATGTTAATTTCGATTTTTAGATTAAAAGAGCACCATTAGGCGCTGTTAATTACGACTTTGAGATTAAAATGTCATTTGCAATTGTTAATTACAATTTTGAGACAATTGGTTAGTTTAACCTCGATCTCTTCTGCTCTCCATTTTTCCCAACCGAACAAAAATGTAACCATTCCATTCCTCCGAAATGGAACCATTCCATTCCATTCCACGCTGTTTCAGAACCGAACACACCTTGCATTGTTGTGAACTGTTGTCCATACACGGCCCTACCCTTCCACTTACATCTAGCACTATATGCATCAGTCTGTCTCAGAGTCATTCAATATCACTGCTGAGATCTGTTCCCATTCTTATGCAGGTGAAACTTGCCTTTACTCAAGTGGATGCAAAATGGGGCTAATGAGGCTGCTGTGAGGACGATGGTGCCGGCACCATCTTCCGAAAACCTCTACAAGCACGAGGCCATGGGCCAGGTGGGTGGTGACCTTTTAATGAATCTGGTATATTTTCTTAATCCACATACATGATTTCATTATTATCTGTTTAATTACTGTTGGCTTTGTCTAATGCTTACCAAAAGTTCAGAAACACTGCGTTTGCTTACAATCATCATACACTAATTTTTCACTTTTGAGTCTGTCTCATCCAGTATATAACTGTTGATTTCCATTGGCTTCTTTTGTAATCATTTGCATTGTTGTCAACTGTTCTCTATGCACAACCCTATTCTTCCACTTACACCCCGCACTATTTGCATCAGTCTATCTCATAGATTTATTAAATATCAATGATGAGTTCTGTTGCTATTCATATGCAGGATGAAACTTCTGTTCCTCTACTCAAATGGATAAAAAATGATCCCGATGAGGCTGCTGTGTGAGGACGATGGTGCTGCCACCATCTTCGAAAACCTCCTCAAGCACAAGGCCACGGGCCAGCTGGGTGGTACCCTTTTCAGTAAGCGGTATATTTTCTTAATCCTCATACATGATTTGATTTTTGTCTGTTTATTGCCGGCTTTGTCTAATGCTTACCAATAGTTCAGAAACACACACACCTATTCTTCCACTTACATCCAGCACTATATGCATCAGTGTCTCATAGATTCATTTTATATATCACTGCTGATGTCTGTTGCTCTTCAATTTTTATATGCAGACTGAAACTGCTAAGCCTTCATTGGTCAAAAGGATTGCAACTGCTGCTGATGAGGCATCTGCAGAGCTGCCACCAAGTTACTGTCAGCCCCACCTTCTGGATGCTTATATAAGCTCAAGTCCAAGGATCAGCCGGGCCGTAACCATCCAAGGGTTCGGGTATATTTTCTTAAGCCACATATACATGCCATGATTTATGTCTGATATTATCACTGGCTCTAATGCTTTTTGGAATTCGGAAACACCAAATTAGCATGCTTATATTCATCATACACTAATTTTTCACTGAGTTTGTAACATAGTGTTATGCACTTGCTTGTCAACATTTGCATTGCTCTGAACTATGCACTTTACACAATCTAATTCTTCCACTTACGTTCAGCGACCAGTAGTACCTCCCATGTTTCCTTCACCATCCCGATGCCGAGCTTGCGGGAATATGGCGGGCCCATGTACATACCCCGCATATAACACCTCCTATGGCTCTATCTACCTTTCTAGTAGCTCCTTCACAGAGTTACAGGTATGTATTCTCAGTGGTTTAGCATGAATTGGCATATAGTAAAGTCTTGTTTTTAGTCTTCCTGCTTCTTACATTTGTATCAATTTTCACATGCAGACTGTACCTTGTGAACTTCGTCCAATGATTAACCAGATGTGTCCGCATGAAGGATCTTTCACTATGCATGGCAATGGCAAATTGATGAACACCTACACGGTCTATGAGGTGTATGTCTACAAGACGCAGGCCATCACATATTTGTATGGACATGATTGGAGAAAGTTTGCTTTTGACTACGGTCTGAAGAAGGGCGACGAGCTGAGGATCAGAAACTCAAACGGGCAGATATACGTGACTGAGGAGACACTTCCAAATATATAATATGTAACTTTTTTCTACTCATATCTTTTGATAACTGCATTCTGAGCAGTTGTTCTAAACCATTCCCTCTGTTCTAGCTTGCTGGGTTTAACATGATCAAAGCTGCAGATCCCCTGACGGAAGAGCGGATGTCACAAAGGCAACCACACCAGCACCGGCACCGACTTCCCACTCTCTGCATCGGCACCGGTTCTGTACCAGCTCGTTTACTGCATCTACAGTCCCCTACATCGCATTGGTTTGTAGAGGCCCCATATACTACACATGCCAGCGCTCCTGCATCAGCCTGGTTCCTCTAGCTGCACCGTTTACGCACCTGCCCAACGAGTCTCTGCATCAGCACCGGTTCCTCTAGAGGCACCGTTTACTGCACCCAGCAGTCTCCTGCATCAGCACCAGCTCGTGTACCAGCCCGGGCTCATGCACTGCCCCAGCGGATCACCGAGGTCTCGGCTCATTGCTTGTGGCCACCCGTGTGGTGACCGGGACCATCTGAAGGCTATGTTCGTGAGTATATGACAGCATAACTGCTCTTATCTTGATGTCTTCTCTGCTCAAAGTCTCACATGGTTCAGTGCATTGGTGCCATTGACTAATTTTTGGTGGTATCTCAATGCTGGCCGAAGGGGCAAGATATCCCTCGTCATGGAGAGTGAAGGTCTCACCGTGGAGGGACGGTACTCTGTCAGTCCCACAGATGGCCGCTTGGCTGTTACTTCCAGGTGGAAAAAGTTCATTGACGGTGCCAAACTTCGCATTGGATCAAAGTTGAAGGTCAAGATCTTTCGATGCCGCTGTGACATGCTGGTCATAAAGTTCGCGGTTGTCTAGTTCTGTTGTCCCATGAGCCCTTAGCAAATGCATTTGTAGTTATACTTATATAAGGTTATCTTATCTGAACTGCTAATTAATTGTATGGGTGGTAAAACTCTGGCAAGCTTTTGCTCTTAGCAAGTATGTATGTATGATCAGCTATTATGATAACTAATGTTTGTGTTCATCTTAATTTGCATTTCCCTTTTAGAAAAAAACTTAATTTCTATTTTGGCTGACCTGTTAGAGAACTATCAGATTGAACCCACAACATGATTCATATAGATTCCACATGTCTTGACCTTGCGATACACTACTTCCATTAATTAGTGCAAGAAGGCTTACCTGAGCTGCCTGAACCATGGCAGATTCGAATCCACCTTATCTATCTAGAAATACAACCTTTGCAGAAAGAGGATTTGCAGTATGGGGAGGCTGACATTGGGGACCCATGAGCCAGCAGCGTCGTCAACGTTTTAAAGGTGGCAGGAGATCGAAAGAAAAAATAAGCCAAAAATCAGTTGGTAAACAAATTCAAGAAAAGAAACATTTACCTTTCGAGAGTATGACATGCGGGACCCATGAGGCAGCGGCATCCTCAACTATTTCAAGGCGGCGGGGATCAAAATAAAAAAGGAAATAGCCAGAAATTAATTAGGGTAAAAAATAAATCCATCAAAGGAAACTTTTATTGTTCATAGAGGATGACATGTGGGACCGACTTGCCAGGCTGCGTCGTCATCGTTTCAAAGGGGGCGGGGGATCAAAAGAAAAAGACAAATAGCCAGAAATTAGGGGAAAAAATAAATCCAACAAAGAAAACTTTTATTGTTCATAGAGGATGACATGCGGGACCCATGAGCCAGCAGCTTCCTCAACGTTTCAAAGTCGGCATGAGATTGAAAGAAAAAGTCAAGTGACATAATATCAGGAGCCAAAAATAATCCAAGAAAAGAAACTTTATTGTACATAGAGGATGACATGCGGGTCCCATTTTGTAGCAGCGGTCTCAACGCTTCCAAGGCGGCACAGGACCGAAAGAAAAATGAAGTAGCCAGAAATCAGGGGTGTGAAAAAATCCAAGAAAAGAAAGATTTTAATTGGGCTGTATCTGGACATCTGGGCCTTCGAACTATCTTCTGGGCCTTTTGACTCGTACAATTTCAGCCCACTCCAAAACAGGAAAGGTCGGATTTTTCTCAAAAAAAAAACAGGAAAGTCCTATGCTTCGCAAAAACAAAAAACAAGGAGATTCAACATATAAGTTTGTTTATGTAGATATAAAGATTTAATTTATCCGTTTGCAATAGCTCAGAGCGAAATACAACGTTTATTGTCTGCAAAATAAAATATCACATGTTTCTTGTACGGGGAGGCTGACATCGGGGACCCATGAGCCAGCAGCGGAGTCAACGTTTCAAAGGCGGCGGGGGATCGAAAATAAAAAAAGCCAAAAATCAGTTGGTAAAAAAATACAAGAAAACAAAACATTTATCGTTACGAGAGGATGACATGCGGGACCCATGAGGCAGCAGCATCCTCAACGTTTCAAAGTCGGCATGAGATCGAAAGAAAAAGGCAAGTGACATAATATCGGGAGCCAAAAATAATCCAAGAAAAGAAACTTTATTGTACATAGAGGATGACATGCGGGTCCCATTTTGTAGCGGTCTCAACGTTTCCAAGGCGACACAGGACCAAAAGAAAAATGAGGCAGCAGCATTCTCAACAATTCCAAGGCGGCAGGGGATCAAAAGAAAAATAAAGGAAATAGCCAGAAATTAATTAGGGGTCAAAAATAAATCCACCAAAGGAAACTTTTATTGTTCATAGAGGATGACATGTGGGACCGACCTGCCAACAACGTCCTCATCGTTTCAACGGGCGGGGATCAAAAGAAAAAGGCAAATAGCGAAAATTAAAAAATAACTCCAAGAAAGGAAACTTTTATTGTTCGTAGAGGATGACATGCGGGACCCATGAGCCAGCAGCTTACTCAACGTTTCAAAGGCGGCATGAGATCGAAAGAAAAAGGCAAGTGACCAAATATCGAGGCCAAAAATAATCCAAGATTTATTGTACATAGAGGATGACATGTGGGTCCCATTTTGCAGCAGCGGTCTCAATGTTTGTAATGCGGCTTGAGATCAAAAGAAAAAGAAAGTAGCTAGTAATTAGGGGGTGAAAAAAATCCAAGAAAAGAAAGTTGATGGACATAGAGGATGACATGCGGGTCCCTTGAGCCACAGCTTACTCAACGTTTCAAAGGGGGAGGGGATCAAAAGAAAAAGGCAAGCCAAAAATCAGAGGGTGAAAAAAAATCCAACAAAGGAAACTTTTATAGCACATAGAGGATGACATGCGGGTCCCATGAGCCAGCAGGTTCCTCAACGTTTCAAACGTGGCATGAGATCGAAAGAAAAAGGCAAGTGCCCAAATATGAGGAGCCAAAAATAATTCAAGAAAAGAAATTTTTATAGTACATAGAGGATGACATGCGGGTCCCATTTAGCAGCAGCGGTATCACATTTGAGAGGCGGGGGATCGAAAGAAAAAGTCAAGTGACCAAATATGAGGTGCCAAAAAAATCCAAGAAAAGAAAGTTTTATAGTACATAGAGGATGACATGCGGGTCCCATTTAGCAGCAGCGGTATCACCGTTTGAGAGGCAGCAGGGGATCGAAAGAAAAAGTCAAGTGACCAAATATGAGGTGCCAAAAAAATCCAAGAAAAGAAAGTTTTATAGTACATAGAGGATGACATGCGGGTCCCATTTAGCAGCAGCGGTATCACTGTTTGAGAGGCAGCAGGTGATCGAAAGAAAAAGTCAAGTGACGAAATATGAGGTGCCAAAAAAATCCAAGAAAAGAAAGTTTTATAGTACATAGAGGATGACATGCGGGTCCCATTTAGCAGCAGCGGTATCACCGTTTGAGAGGCGGCAGGGGATCGAAAGAAAAAGGTAAGTGACCAAATATGAGGTGCCAAAAATAATTCAAGAAAAGAAAGTTTTATAGTACATAGAGGATGACATGCGGGTCCCAGTTAGCAGTAGCGGTATCACCGTTTGAGAGGCGGCAGGGGATCGAAAGAAAAAGGCAAGTGACCAAATTTGAGGTGCCAAAAATAATCCAGGAAAAGAAAGTTTTATAGTACATTGAGGATGACATGCGGGTCCCAGTTAGCGCAGCGGTATCACCGTTTGAGAGGCGGCGGGGATCGAAAGAAAAAGGCAAGTGACCAAATTTGAGGTGCCAAAATAATCCAGGAAAAGAAAGTTTTATAGTACATTGAGGATGACATGCGGGTCCGTTAGCAGCAGCGGTATCACCGTTTGAGAGGCGGCGAGGGGATCGAAAGAAAAAGGTAAGTGACCAAATATGAGGTGCCAAAAATAATTCAAGAAAAGAAAGTTTTATAGTACATAGAGGATGACATGCGGGTCCCATTTAGCAGCAGCGGTATCACCGTTTGAGAGGCGGCGAGGGATCGAAAGAAAAAGGCAAGTGACCAAATTTGAGGTGCCAAAAAACTCCAAGAAAAGAAAGTTGATTGCACATAGAGGATGACATGCGGGTCCCATTTAGCAGCAGCGGTCTCAACGTTTCCAAGGCGGCAAGGGATCAAAAGAAAAAGGAAGTAGCCAGAAATCAGGGGGTCAAAAAAATCCAAGAATAGAAAGAATTTTGGTTCATAGAGGATGACATGCGGGACCCATGATCCCGCATCGTAAACGGCTCGATCGGAGAACGTTGAACGAGATGGCGCGATGTAGAAAAAAACAATGCCAGAGAGGCTGCCATCTGGGCCCTACATCCCTCGGCGGTGCGGATTTGCGTTGACTCGGCCGGCGAACCCGAGATTTCGAGATGCACCACGTCCCGGGCCACCATACGCCACGTTTTGGCCGCTTTCGTCGGGCTAGGTGGCCTCAAAAACGAGAAAAAAAAGTTTTGACATGCACCACGGAGGGACCAAAATCGTCGGCCATGGTACACCAGCAACCACGGCGCGACTTCAACTTCGTCGGCCATGGCAACTTTTCTTGTAGTGTTGGTAAGTGGAATTGGTAAGGAAAACCTTTACTGTTTGTGCTGATTTTAATTCTGCCTGCTGCTATAAGTCATTATGGAGAGATCTTCTCTTCAATTTCTATTTGGGAAATCTACTACTACTGCAACGGTAGTGGATGAAGCGCCAGGTGAGGAAGTGATACCATATAAAATACCTATGAAAATTATTGAACGTGTTATGGATAACCGCTATGAAGGGGATGGAACTGTCCATCCTGGTGATCATTTACTGTTTTTGCATGAATTATGCGGGTTATTCAAATGTGCAGGTATTGCTATGAATGAAGTTAGAAAGAAACTATTCACTATATCGCTGTCTGGTAAAGCGGCGCATTGGTATAAATTGCTGAAGAATGGTGATTCTATTGATTGGGAGGACATTGTGCCGTTATTTTATTCTAAATTCTATCCTCCAAGTGAAATTCACAAGGATCGGAACCGCATATATAATTTCTGGCCTCATGATGGAGAGAGTATTGCCCAAGCTTGGGGGAGATTGAAGTCTTTAATGCTCAAATGTCCCATTCATGAGCTTCCTGGTAATGTTATTATTGATAATTTCTATGCAAGACTTTCTTTTCAAGACAAGACCTTGCTGGATACTTCTTGTTCTGGATCATTTACACGCAACAAAGAAGAGTTTAAAAGGGACCTTCTTGATCGGATCCAAGAAAATACTGAAGGATGGGAGAACGACAAGGATAGAGAATCAGGTATAATTTATGATTATAAATGCATTGAAGCTTTTATGGATACTGATAAATTTCGTAATATGAGTGCTACATATGGTCTTGATTCCCAAGTTGTTGCAAATCTTTATAAAGCTTTTGCCTCTCATTATGAATTGCCTAAGAAGAATTTTGATAAGTATCATGAACCGTATAAAGATAACGTAGATTCATCTGTAAACAAATGTGTAGTGATTGAAACTGTTGATAATGTTATTCCTGAAGCTTATATTGAAAAAACTCCTTTCCCTGCTAAAATGAAGGAGTACTCTGTTATATCTAGTGCGGTTCATAAAAGTGAAAAGAAACCCATAGAACCCGAAGAACAAATTAAAATTGAACCTGCTGTTGCAATAGTTAAAGATCTTGTGACTGAAAATGTGGAGGATGGTCATATTATTTTCTGTGAAGATGCTTCTAATATTGTTTCACATCCTAATAAACCCAAACAAGTCAATTAGTGTTCCTATGCTATCTGTTAGAATTGGTGATCATTGCTATTATGGTTTATGTGATATTGGTGCAAGCGTTAGTGCTATTCCTTATGAGCTTTATACGGAGATTATGCACGAAATTGATTCTTGTGAACTTGAAGATATTGATGTGGTTATTCAGGCTAATAGAGAAACTATTTCTCCAATTGGTATTGTTCGAGATGTGGAAGTTCTATGTGGTAAGATTAAATATCCTGCTGACTTTTTGGTACTTGGTTCTGCTGCTAGTGATCATTGTCCTATCATTTTTGGTAGACCTTTTCTAAATACTTGTGGAGCTATTATAGATTGTAAGAAAGAGAAAATTTTGACTAGATTTGCTGGTGAACCTTATGAATTTAACTTTTCTAAATTTACCAAAACTCCTTATAAAGCTGATTTGCCTAGTAATGATTTTAAAATGGAGCAGTGTGCATCTATTGTTCTTGTTCCTAATAATCCTTTGCAGCAACATTTGGAGAATAGTGAAAGTGAAGCTTTTAGGAAAGAAAGAGATGAGCTTGAGGAAATTTTTCTTCGCCAACCTATTCTCAAGCATGATTTACCGGTGGAAGATTTGGGTACAACACCGCCACCAAAGGAAGATCCTGTTTTCGATTTAAAGCCTTTACCTGATAATCTTAAATATGCTCATATTGATGATAAGAAAATATATCCTGTTATTATTAGTTCTAAGCTTTCAGAGATTGAGGAAGAAAGGTTATTGGAAATATTGAAGAAACACCGAGGAGCTATTGGCTATACTCTTGATGATTTGAAAGGGATTTCTCCTTCTATTTGCCAACATGCTATTAATATGGAAGATGATGCAAAGCCTGTTGTTGAACATCAACGTCGTCTAATTCCGAAGATGAAAGAGGTGGTAAGGAACGAGGTATTAAAACTTCTTGAAGCTGGTATTATATATCCTATTGCTGATAGTAGATGGGTTAGTCCTGTGCATTGTGTTCCTAAGAAAGGAGGAATGACTGTTGTGCCTAATGATAATGATGAGCTTATTCCTCAAAGAGTAGTTGTAGGGTATAGAATGTGCATTGATTTTCAAAAAGTTAATAAAGTTACTAAGAAAGATCATTACCCTTTACCATTTATTGATCAAATGCTAGAAAGGTTGTCTAAAAATACTCACTTTTGTTTTCTTGATGGTTATTCTGGGTTTTCACAAATTGTTGTTAAAGCTAAAGATCAAGAGAAAACCACGTTTACATGTCCTTATGGAACTTATGCTTATAGGCGTATGCCTTTTGGTTTATGTAATGCTCCTGCTACTTTTCAAAGATGCATGTCTGCTATTTTTCATGGTTTTTGTGAAAGTATTGTAGAGGTGTTCATGGATGATTTTTCTGTCTATGGGAATTCTTTTGATAATTGCTTGCGAAACCTCGATAAAGTTTTGCAGAGATGTGAAGAAACTAACCTTGTTCTTAATTGGGAGAAATGCCGTTTTATGGTTAATGAAGGAATTGTATTGGGACATAAAATTTCCGAGAGAGGTATTGAAGTTGATAGAGCTAAAGTTGAAGCAATTGAGAAGATGCCCTATCCGAGGGATGTTAAAGGTATTCGTAGTGTTCTTGGTCATGCTGGGTTTTATAGGAGATTTATTAAAGATTTCTCTAAAATTTCAAAGCCTCTTACTAATCTTCTTCAAAAAGATGTACCTTTTGTTTTTGATGATGATTGTAAGGAAGCTTTTGAAACTCTAAAGAAAGCCTTAACAACTGCTCCTGTAGTCGAACCTCCTGATTGGAATTTGCCTTTTGAAATTATGTGATGCTAGTGATTTTGCTGTAGGCGCTGTTCTTGGACAGCGGGTAGATAAAAAATTAAATGTTATTCATTATGCTAGTAAGACTCTTGATGCTGCTCAAAGAAATTATGCTACAACTGAAAAGGAATTGTTAGCTATAGTCTTTGCTTGTGACAAGTTTAGACCCTATATTGTTGATTCAAAAGTTACAATTCATACTGATCATGCTGCAATTAGATACCTTATGACAAAGAAAGATGCTAAGCCAAGGCTTATTAGATGGGTACTTCTTTTGCAAGAATTTGGTTTACATATTATAGATAGGAAAGGTGCTGATAATCCTGTTGCTGATAATTTGTCTAGATTGGAAAATATTGCTTATGATCCTGTTCCTGTTAATGATAGTTTTCCAAATGAACAATTGGCTGTAATAAAGGTGAGCTCAAGAGAGAGCCCTTGGTATGCAGATTATGCTAACTTTATTGTTTCGAAGTATTTTCCTCCAACCTTTTCAGCTCAGCAAAGGAGGAAATTCTTTTATGACTTGAGGCATTATTTTTGGGATGACCCACACTTATATAAAGAAGGAGTGGATGGTATTATGCGAAGATGTGTTCCTGAATATGAACAACAGGAGATATTGAGTAAATGTCATGGTAGTGTTTATGGAGGACATCATGCTGGAGATAGAACCGCGCAAAAGGTTCTACAATCAGGTTTTTATTGGCCAACACTTTTCAAAGATGCAAGGAAGTTTATCTTATCTTGTGATGAATGTCAAAGAGTTGGTAATATCTCTAGACGCAATGAAATGCCTATGAATTATACTCTTGTTATTGAACCATTCGATTGTTGGGGATTCGACTTCATGGGTCCTTTCCCTTCTTCAGAAGGTAACACTCATATACTTGTCGCTGTTGATTATGTTACTAAATGGGTAGAAGCTATACCTACAAAAAGTGCTGATGGTGAGACCTCTTTAAAAATGCTTTTAGATATTATTTTTCCTAGATTTGGAGTACCTAGATATATTATGACTAATGGAGGTTCTCATTTTATTCATGGAGGTTTTAGAAAAACACTTGCTAAGTATGGTATTAATCATAGAATTGCTTCTGCTTATCACCCTCAAACTAGTGGTCAAGTAGAATTATCAAATAGAGAGATTAAATCTATTTTGGGAAAGACTGTTAATAAATCTAGAAAGAATTGGGCTAGCAAATTGAAGGAAGCACTTTGGGCTTATAGAACTGCTTATAAAAATCCTATGGGAATGTCACCTTATAAAATGGTTTATGGAAAAGCTTGTCATTTACCTTTAGAACTAGAGCACAAAGCTTATTGGGCTGTTAGAGAACTAAATAAAGATCCGAAACTAGCCGGTAATAAGAGGTTGCTGCAATTAAGTTCTCTAGATGAATGGAGAAGTGAGGCTTATGAAAATGCTAAACTCTTTAAAGAAAAAGTTAAGAAATGGCATGATAGAAGGATTATCAAAAGAGAGTTTAATATTGGGGATAAAGTCCTATTGTATCGGTCTAGTCTCAGATTCTTTGCAGGGAAATTACTCTCGAAGTGGGAAGGACCATATGTTGTTGAGGAGGTGTATCGTTCAGGAGCAATTAAAATTAGCTCTCTCCAAGGCAATGCCACACAAGTGGTGAATGGACAAAGACTCAAGCATTATATCTCGGGTGATTCTTATAATGTTGATGTTGATATTATTCAAGTGGAAACACCGGAGGCTTTCATCAAAGGACAAATTGACAGTCCGCCAGAACTCGACTTTGAATAGGTAACATACAGGTAATAAAAGTCCGCGTTTACCTTTCCGAACAATACTTTTGCTGTTTTTGGAAAATATGAAAAATTACGGGATCGAAACGGAGTGGAGGAGACGCACGAGCGTGCCCCATAGGCCGGCGCGGGCCCCACCTGGCGCGCCGACCTATGAGGACACGCCTCGTTGTCCCTTTTCCACTCATTTTCGGCCTGGAACCTTCCTTTTGTTGTAAAAATATTTGCCATATAATCCCCCGGACCCCTGGAGGTATATCGTTTTCTCGTCGTGTTTTGTTTCGAGCTGTTTTCTGCCAGGATGCTTCGGATCTAGATCCACCATGTCCTCGTCGGGAACTCAGAAGGACAGCTTCTTTGAGGACGTCGTCAACCCGTACATGAACGAGCTGAAGATGCACCCCAAAGAATTGCTGCTCGTGGATGGAGAGTTGCATCAAAGATGTCCAGGGTCCTAAGGGAGAAGGGAGTTTGGAAGACAGGATGGAGAAACTGGAACAAGAGGTCTTCAACTACAAGAAGATGGCTGAGCGTGAAGTGGACATCTTTCACAAGATTGTGTCTGAACTCATTGATGGACACAAGAAGGAGACTGCAAGTTGTGGGACGATATCTTCTCACTTCACGACACCACCAACAAACTCCAAGCTCAACTTTATGATGTTCATAATCAAAACTGTGAGTATGAAAACAGGTTTAAGCGCATAAGTCATGCTGCTAGTTTCAGGTTTCCGGAGACCAAGATGGCTTTTGTTGATGGAGAGCCTCTTCCATGGAAGTCTGATGACGGCAAAGATTCGCCATCAGCACCGAAGGAGTAATTCATCATCCGTATTGGCATCCCCTTGGTTTGTTCCAAGCTTGGGGAGTGCCGCGGTATCACATTATCACTACCTTTATCTTTTATTATCAAGTAGTGTCATATCATGAGTAGGGAAGTTATTATATGGAATAGTATGCAATATGGAAGTATCTCTCTTAGTTGGTTATCTATGTATCCGTTGGTGTGAGTTATCATTATGGAATATTAATGAGAAGTCTTATCATTTACTTTTTGCACACCTTATTTTAGTTTGCAATCTCCATTATATGATTACTCTTGACATGAGTATTGATATCACTTTGGGAGCATCAAGTAAATCTATTTGGTTTTGGCAAACTTAGCATTGGTCAATAGCAACAACACCCTGATGTTTAAATAAAAGAGAGAAATACACTTAGATATATTACTCTATTATCTCTATGCTAATGAGTTTAGTATTCTGAAGTTAAAATTGCTTGTGCTTATGAGAAAGATGCATGATTGTTCTATCATATGTATATTTGTTTGTTTCCCTCAACCTTTATGCTTGCTATCAAACCTTGCTAGCCAAAGACCTGTATCGAGAGGGAATGCTTCTCATACATCCATAACCTTAGACCAAACCTATGCCATTTGTGTCCACCATACCTACCTACTACATGGTATTTTCTGCCATTCCAAGTAAATACTTCATGTGCTACCTTTAAATAATTCAAACTATTACTCCTTACTTGTGTCAATGTTTTATAGCTCATGAGGAAGTATGTGGTGTTTTATCTTTCAATCTTGTTGGGCGGACTTTCACCAATGGACTAGTGGCACATCCGCTTATCCAATAATTTTGCAATAAGAGCTGGCAACGGGGTTCCCAGCCCCAATTAATAACTTTCATTAATAATTCTCTTCACATGTTTTGCCCTGATTTATCAGTAAGCAACTTAATTTTGCAATAGACACTCCTCCATGGTATGTGAATGCTTGGAAGGCACCCGAGGATTCGGTTAGCCATGGATTGAGAAAGCCAAGGTTGGGGGAGTGTCATCCTTAATAAAACTAAAATACATGTGTAAACAAAAGAGAAGGGGGATGATCTACCTTGCTGGTAGAGATGCCGTCCCTCATGGGAGCCGCTCTTGGAAGGTTCGTTTGGCAAGGGGGTTAGAGTGCCCGCTACCATTCGTTGACAACAACAAACACCGCTCAAAATCTTACTTTTATGCTCTTTATATGATTTCAAAACTTGAAAAGTTCTAGCACATGATTTAATCCCTGCTTCCCTCTGCGAAGGGCCTATCTTTTACTTTTATGTTGAGTCAGTAAACCTATTTCCTTCTATCTCAAGCAAGCAATTGAATTGTTGTGAACCAACCATTTATGCTATGATTCAGTTAATCATGTCTTTTATACTTTCTTGTTTAGTACAAATTTTATCTGATTGAATATGACTTTGAAGTTATCAATGATTATGAGGAGATTGTTATGATTGAATATGAAAGCCCAGCTATAAATTCTAATATGAAAGCTTTGCTTAGAAGTACAATCCGTTAGTAGTTCTCTGACCAAGAACAAAGTTTGCCATCACCAATTATGATTTCTTATGCACCTTTACTTGTGATTTCTCTTTACTTATTTCAAGATGAGCTATATGAGGAAGTTGTTTACTAGAATGTCTTGCGTGAATGATTATGATGTTTCTTGTCCGTATTTTATTTATCGACTCTTCACTCCATAAACATATGGTCTTGTTTATCGAGCTCAGTTTCGCTTGGGGACCAGCGAGGTCTAAGCTTGGGGGGAGTTGATACGTCCAATTTGCATCACTATTTTATATCATAATTTGCTGTTATTCATTGATATATTTCATATTGGGACACAATACTTATGTTATTTCATCTATTTTGCATGTTTCATCATTATTGGAGGATCGAGCACCGGAGCCAGGATTCTGCTGGAAAAAGCACCGTCAGAACGCAATATTTCGGAAGATCAACGTGGAAGAAAATTATACCAAAAATCCTATTTTTCCAGATGACGGAGGGAGCCAGAAGGGGGAGCAGAGAGGGCTCAAGGTGGGGCCAGACCACAGGCCGGCGCGGCCCATGGCTTGGCCGCGCCACCTTGTGGTGTGGGGGCCCCACAGCCCCTTTCGCCTCCTTTTCTTCGCGTGCTCCTTCGTCCCGAAAACCTAAGCCACAGAGGGTACCTCACGAAGGTTACCGCCTCTGGGCGGAGAACACCAGAGAGAAAAGAGCTCTCCGGGGCGGAATCCGCCGGGGAAATTCCCTCCCGGAGGGGGAAATCGACGCCATCGCCATCGTCATCGAGCTGGACATCATCTCCATCATCATCATCATCATCTCCACCATCTACACCGCCATCACCACCGCTGCACCTCGTCACCGCTGTAACGATTTGGGTTGGATCTTGATTGTTTGATAGGGGAAACTCTCCCGGTGTTACTTTCTATTTGTTATTGATGCTATTGAGTGAAACCATTGAACCAAGGTTTATGTTCAGATTGTTATTCATCATCATATCACCTCTGATTGTATTCCATATGATGTCTCATGAGTAGTTCGTTTAGTTCTTGAGGACATGGGTGAAGTCTAAATGTTAGTAGTGAACTATGGTTGAGTAATATTCAATGTTATGATATTTAAGTTGTGGTGTCATTCTTCTAGTGGTGTCGTGTGAACGTCGACTACACGATACTTCGCCATTTATGGGCCTAGGGGAGTGCATCTTGTATTCGGTTGCTAATTGCGGGGTTGCCGGAGTGACAGAAACCTAAGCCCCCGTTAGTATACCGATGCAAGAGGGATCGCAGGATCTCAGAGTTTAAGGTTGTGGTTAGATTTATCTTAATTACTTTCTTGTAGTTGTGGATGCTTGCAAGGGGTATAATCACAAGTATGTATTAGTCCTAGGAAGGGCGGTGCATTAGCATAGGTTCACCCACACAACACTCATCAAAACAATGAAGATTATTTAGCCACATGAAGCGAAAGCACTAGACTAAAATCCCCGTGTGTCCTCAAGAACGTTTGGTCATTATAAGTAAACAAACCGGCTTGTCCTTTGTGCTAAAAAGGATTGGGCCACTCGCTGCAATTATTTCTCTCGCATTTTACTTACTCGTACTTTATTCATCTATTACATCAAAACCCCTTGAATACTTGTTTGTGAGCATTTACATGAATCCTTCATCGAAACTACTTGTCAACACCTTCTGCTCCTCGTTGGGATCGACATTCTTACTTATCGAAGATACTACGATACACCCCCTATACTTGTGGGTCATCAGGGACGGTGAAGATAACTACGTGCAGCTACGTTACGGCCCGAGGGGGCGGCATAGCTGCAAGGCGCGAGTCGGTGTAGCGGCTGTAGGCCAACGGTGCGTACATGCCTGAGAAGACGCGTTAGTAGCCGATAGCGTCGACCAAGGTGGCGGCACTGCGGCCCAAAGGGGTGACGTAGCTGCAACCGGTAGCTCGATTGGTGGTAGGCGCTTGTGCTCGGTGACGAGGTGAAGACGATCTCGGGAGGACGGCCTCTGCATCTGATAACACCCAAGTGTAGGGATCACCGTACTACAATTTGGTAAGTATTTGAGTGTCGAACCCACGAGGAGCTGAAGATAAACTATCTATTCTCTAAAGCCCTATAACCCACTTATATGTCCATTCGTGGAAAGCAATGGATTGGAGTTTGTGTAAAGTGGTTTCAACTAGGAACTAGAAAACTATAAAGTACTGGAAATACTTGTAGGAAGTAAAACTAGTGCAAGTAAAGTAAATGATGTGAGGTAAAGTTGAGTAAGGTGAAGTAACTCAAGGGATTAATTGTTCAGACATATTACCGTTTCATTTGTGTGGTTGTCACAATTAGTGAAGCTCAATTGATAGTCTTTTTGGTGTTCCTTCTAGAGAGGATCCATAGATAGGTGCAGCCATAGATAAGCAAATACACCACTAGTGATTAATTCTAAGGCCATAAGTATGAGCAAACAAAGGAATTATTAAGACATAAAGTTCAACCACCGCTATAAGTTTAAAGGTCTCCATAATTATACCCCCATTGATTAACCATTAATTAATATAACATGAATATTTAAGAATTAGGATATGGTTTCTACCAAACTCCATTCGTCCCTCCTCCTATCATCATGCAACGGTGATAACATCATGTATTTCCCAACATATGTGTGCACTCATATATCAGTACAAGTGATCATCATAGAAGATAAAAAATACTTGTATGCAACCATCAACAAATTATCTCAATTGCCAAAAACAAGTCACTAGTAAAACATAGACATAGAGGTACAAAATATCATGGGAAAGTGATAGATTCCAATACACATCATGTTTTCCTAGAGATTACAAAGGGGTAGATGGAGGATGTTGTTGTAGGTGTTGATGAAGACGTTGGTGATGAAGAGCAGCCCGTAGAGGAGATGGTGATGGACGCCAGCGTGGCGAGCCGGATGACCTAGGGGTAGCGGCCGCTTGACCACCTTCTTCCTCCTTGGCGGCTGCTAATGGGGGAGGGGGGATTTCGTGGCCTGTGGTGGCTTCCTAAAAAAATAGTGTTTCCCCTCAATATATAAAGGTGGAGATGCAATCTAGGCCATGGGATTGATGCCCCTTTGATCCAAGGGTGTTGTTGGGCAGCTCTAGAACCTTCATAAGACTCCCTCTGTCCTTTATAAGCCCATAAAGTCGTGGCTTGGCTTAGTATGGCAAGAGTTTGTGTCAATCACGTCACCAACTTTCGGAATCCTGAAACTGCATCTAAATTTTGTAGTATTTGGTCTCTAGAATGAGCTTCCTTAGTCCGTTTGGGACAAAATTTATATCTAGAAGCATGCACAGAAAAGTTTCTTAAACTTGTTGGTTTGCAATGCTTTCATTGGACGTTGTCTTGGGGGGTTTATGTGGCAATCTTTGAAAAGTGTTCTGCAGGGACAGATTTTGGGAAAATGAGTGTTTTCCTTCGATGTTTGCCTATTTTCTACACAACAAATTATAAAACGTAAATTTATGCACTTCTGCAACTATTAATAGGTTAGTACCAATAAATATAATAAAGTTGCATAATAATAATGATTGTGACACAATAAACTATAAAGTTCATGTATGCATTTTACATGCATCAACATCCTGTTAAGGCAAACACGATAGCTGGCCGAGGAGTCGCGGCAATCGGCCGAGTGCCAGGTCGACACGAGGGTCGGAGTAGAGGCGCGTGAATTCAACAGGCGGTGGGCGACACAATACGATCTATGATCGGCAAACCAAAAAAAAACGTCGGTCAAGCGATCGCTGGACAAAAAAGCCGATCTACCAATCGGGAAAAAGGACCTCAGGGTAGCCGATCAACCAATCGGCGGACTAACCCTCTTACAGGTTGCGTGGCCCCCGGAATAGGTCATGGAGACCAACCTCCCCGGGGCCGGCGTGGTGCGTAAGTGTGTGTGACTGCTAGGTCTAGGATCTTGCGACTGATACCATGTAGAACAATAGAGAGGGAGAGATTGGCGTAATATGGTGGATATTGTATTGAGCTTCGGAGGAGTATATATATATAAAAGTACAAGACTTGGAGGCTAAGAAGGTTTCCTAAAGATAAGGTAGGGTGTGATCTAGAAATCCTATACAAATCTCATAATATCTCTAACTACCAAATATAATTAACAGTTTCCACCATCAGATAGCACCCAGAGGTCCCCACGGAGCATAAAATTTTGCCCAATCTACCGAACACAAGCTAAATGGCTCATTTTGTATAGCTTCATGTACAACATCTGGCCAGTGGTAAGGATGGCGATGGGTAGGGTATGCGCGGGATCGAGCAATACCATACACATACCCTTACATGTATAGTCAATGTGTACAAACTTCTACCCATACCCATAGGTATAAAACTTTACGCAAACCCATTCTTGACGATACATGTACCCTTTGGATACCTGGTGGGTAGGTCAAATTGTACACAAGCCACTCATAATTTTATATTTATTGATAACAAATTTGATTAAAAAATAAATCATCTCAACTCAGTAAGAGGTACTTGAGTACATAGCAATTAACAAAATATAAAAATTACACTGTCATATTCTATCTCATAAGACAACAAAAATAGACGTGTCACGTAAGAAATTGATAATACACGGATATGAGTATACCCGCTGATATGAGTACTATCCATAGACATAAAAATATATCCAGACCCCGCCTATACGAGTATGGAACCCGCGGATACCCGTACCCCTAGATAAAATTTACATCCTTGACCGGTGAATGAAGTACGGATATATTTCCATGCTTGCTCGTACCGCAACTGGTACTAATCGTCGCAAGACCGCATCAGGGCAGCCAAGCGAGACCGGTGCGAGCTGCTAGTGCAGTGAGTCGGCGAACACATCAAAGTTGACGGTTGTCGTGTAGTACCTAGTAGAAATGAAATGGTCGCGCCGGCACGACTTGATTCTCGAGGGTTGGGCTCACTCGTTCAAAGAGTCTTCAACTCTGTCGTACGTCCGGCCGTGTTTTACTCTTCTGTTATCCTTCATGCCATTGCCATCCATCCTTGAACGGGTCTCCACCGCCCATCGAGACCTCGGTCACCAAGGTGGAAGGTGCCTATATATGGACGTATCGTACACAAGCTCATGCCAAGCCACTTCAGCGAGTCATCTTCAGCTTCCACTGCCTCGGTACTACTCTAGCATCTAGCACTCTCTCAGTCACAGTCTCAGACATACACACACCGACAAGACAAGCACTTACTCAACTCCGTTGCCATGGTGACATTCACGGCACGCCGGAGCGAGCCTGAGCTGGTGCGTCCGGCACGGCCAACGCCAGTCGAAACGAAGGCCCTCTCCGACCTCGATGACCAGTTGCCGCTGAGGTTCTACGAGTCCATCGTCGGGTTTTTCAAGAGCCCGCCGGGAGAGAACGTTAAACCGGGAAAGGTGGCGAGGGGCATCAAGGCGGCCGTGGCCGGCGCTCTGGTGTACTACTACCCCATGGCCGGACGCCTGCGCAAGCTCCCCGACGGGAACAGGCTCGTCGTGGACTGCACGGGAGAAGGGGTGGTTTTCGTGGAGGCGACCACCGACGTGCGGCTGGCGGACCTCGGCGAGCCGTTGGTGCCGCCGTACCCGTGCGTCGAGGAGTTCCTGGGAGACGCCGGCGACACGAGAGATGTGGTTGGCAAGCCTTTGCTCTTCCTACAGGTGATGGTTCTTAATTGTATTTCTTCAGTTTTCTCTTGTACGTGTTCATATTCTATTGCTTACATATGGTATGGGTGATGGTATATCGATTTGCTACATATTTATTAGTATGATGTTTTGAGCACCGTAGTAACATTGAAACTCTGGAGAAAAACCACACAGATTAAAAAGGAAAAGAGTGTTGCATCACATAATGAAATTGTAAGTGCATCGGATATAATTTAAAGTTTGCATGGATAAGAAAACAACTTGCTAGCTCCCCTCATAGGTACTATTCAGGGGAGTGGTGTTTTGGAACATGGGTCCATATACTCTCTATATTTCGAAATGCATCTTACATACATTTTAAATTTTTAAAAAAATTGAAACTAAAAGTTCGCATGTACATCTTCACGTGCTACGTGCTCACAAAGTCGTTTCATAAAAAATCGACTTATCATGTGACGTGTGTAAAAAAGACAAAACTCAGTGCTAAAAATAATGCTTTTCACAAGATAAACTTTCTCTTTTTTATATAGACCACACAAAATATTGGTTTTTCGTGAAACTTGACGAACGCACGTATATTATGGAGATGTACATGTAGATTTTTTTGTAAAAAATTTTCGACATTTCGAAATATAATTTTTTAGTAGAGGGAGCATACACATCCGGGAGCCGAATTGAATTTCCGGTCAGCTTTATATATAAAGAATTTATCAAAAAAACATAAATAGTTTTAAAGAGAATTATGTGATTCACTCCAAACTAGTATAGACAGTAACAAAATTGGTTTAGCCTTGCTTTCATTGGTTGGGTGATTTGGTTACACGTAACTAAATTAAACATTACACCTATATTACCAAAACACTAGTTCCTATTTCCGGTGTAGAGAGACATTGGAGTTGTTGGTACCAAAGAAGATGGATTTTATATTCTTCCAAGGGACTATTGTCCAAATTAAGTATGTTTTGACACTCCAAGAATCTGAGTAGCATCCAACACAAATGAGGATTCACATTATTTATTTAGAAAGGGGAGATTGTTGAATTATACATAGTCATCTTAATTATTTTCACTGCTTATCTAAATTCCATAAGTGATTCTGAGACATCATGTTAATATTATGGCTTAATTTCACACACATGATATTATTTGCAGGTGACACAGCTAAAATGTGGAGGATTTGTTATTGGGCTTCATATGTGCCACTGCATTGCCGATGGTTTTGGCATCCTCCAGTTTATCAAAACTATCGCTGACTTTGCATGTGGCGAACTTATACCAACCACTTTGCCCGTGTGGAAACGAGACATTTTCACAGCACGTATGCCACCCTCCATTGCACATGTCTACCCAGCGTATAAACCGTTTATTCATGGTTTACAGTGCACGGGAGATGACGTGATGCTATCAACTCCACCAGAATCTATGGAAGTGCAATATTTATTCTTTGGACCAAAAGAGATTGATACTTTGAGAAGTCACATCCCAGAGCAGCTGTCCAAATCCACTACAACATTTGAGCTCATTACAGCTGTCATGTGGCGGTGTCGCACATTGGCACTAGGTTATGGGCCAAGTGAGAAGGTGCGTGTCATGTTTACTTTGAATACACGGGGCAGAAGCATTAATGGTGAAAGTGTAGTCCCGCGTGGTTACTATGGAAATGCACATTTCTCTCCCATGGTTGAAGTCACCGTGGATGAGCTAGCTACAAAGCCACTTGCATCTATACTTGAGAAAATGCGCAAAGTCAAGTGGGACACCACAAAGGAGTGTATGAAGTCAATGGTGGATTTGTTAGCATTATGGCGGGAGTGGTCACCTTTCGGTATGGACAGAACTTATGAGGTTAGTGATACAAAGTGGGTTGGAGGAAAGGCACTAAAGTTCGGGAAAGCCGAGCTGGTTGCTGCCGGCACACCTCATGCCGGGGATTTCACTTCAAAGTTGATAAGCTATCACACCAAGTGTAAGAATATAGATGGTGAGGACTCCACCGTGGTCTCAATCTTACTACCAAAACCGGCAATGGAGAAGTTTACAAAGGAGATGGAAATTTGGTTGAAGAAATGAATGAAGAACACGTACAATAATTAAGCTTACTGTGTAGTAAGCACTAAGTAAGCATAGACATATGTAATTTACTTTAGCTGTGTTGTGGTGTTCAGTTGGATACATATTCCAAAGTTGGTTATGTGCTACCATGGAACCATGTAGAATACCACTAGTTGTCACTCTCTATGTACTGCATCGGTGTTTATATTGTATTGTTGAATAAATATAAATAAGAAAAGTTATTTGAATGTATCATCAAATCATATTCATATGAGAAAGTTCTTCAATGATTGTTACTATAGGATGGAAAGTTACAAGTTAATTCCAATTTGGAAACAATAAATGGATGAACCTCCTCCCCCTCCCCTCCCTCTTCATCCTACGACACCTCCTCCTCCCCTCCTTCATCCTCCTAGCCCTCCGTATCTGATCTTATGCCCACAGTTTCTAGAATTGATAAAAAAACTATCTGGAATATCATCTCTTATGTCGCAAGCTCACACTTTTGAACTCTGTGATCCCGTCATTACCCATGTATGCAATGTGCTCTTTCAAGGTTCTTATAACCATCATTTTTTACTTTGAAAAAAAGTGGGAGACAATTCCTTTGGTCTGATAGAGAAAATAAAATACAAGAAAAGTGCCTTGCAAGCTGAGACATAATGTGCAGACCAAAAGACCAAGGTGGACTAGGAATATTGAATCTCAGATTACAAAATCAAGCTCTCCTTATGAAGAATTTGCATAAATTTTGTAATCATGCATATATCCCTTGGGTTAATTTAATCTGACAAGCATATTATGACAATAGAGGCACTCCCCAGTCCATCAACCCAAAGGCCTCTTTTTGGTGGAGAGATTGTTTGACACTACAGACATATATAAAGAGATGACAACTGTGGATATTCAAAATGGAAAATCAGTAATCCGTTGAAAAGATAACTAGAATAGTGGCATAAGGAGAACCAACCTGAGGTTGGGTGGTTAGGAGGGTGGTTGTACCCCCAGCCCACCAGAGTTTAAACCCCAGGTTTGACATCTGTGTGTCTCATAAAGGCGGAATATTCATTCAGTGGGAGGCGACGTTCCCGTCGACAGCGAGGCGTCTGTGGTGACTTCGTCAATTTTAAGATCCAATCCACCGGCTCAGTCTTCCGGAGGTGCTCATAGGGGTAGGGGTGTGCGTGTGTGCGTTCATAGGGGTGAGTGTATGCGCGTGTATGTGAGCGTCTGCGTTTGTACTGTGTTTCTCAACAAAAAAAAGAATAGTGGCATAAGACAAGATATGTACCCACATTTGCATTCATTTTCCAGAAACCAGAACATTACCATTGATAAGGCTATGGATGCAAGTAGTGAAAATATATATGGTATGTTTCACCTTTCTCTTAGTACTATTGCACACGAGGAGCTTCATAATTTGGAGCAGGAATTCTTAGATTTGGATATCACAGAAGATCATGACATTTGGTCATTTAACTTGGGGAAACAATTTTTCCACAAAGAAAGTATACAAAGAGCTAATTTCAGGACACAAATTCTTTTTCTAGCTATTGCTATATGGTAGATTAAATACAAAAGAGATGATGAAACACAAGAATTGCTATGTTGAATTCTCTGAATTTATCCTTTGTGATATGTGCCCAGAAGAAACAAATATGCACATGTTCTTTGAGTGTACCTTTAGTTAGAGCTTCTGGTGGGCCCTTGGATTTGAATGGAATGTGGATATGAGCTTATATCAGATGATAGAGGAAGCAAACCAGAGGATATCATTAGATTTCTTCATGAAAATCCTGATTGCTGGATGCTAGAGCATTTGGGACCAACGAAATGATGCTATTTTAATGCAAATTTTTCCAATGTTCAGAGATGTGTTAGTAGATTTAAGAACACTTTCACTCTTACAATGCATAGAGCTAAGCCTAGCTTTAGAGAAGGGATGCAATCCTAATTTGATACTGTGTGTAATAAGTTGATACCCATTATAAATATTCCACCCTTTATTAATAGAAACTGACACGGTAGGGAGTTTTTCCCTACTATATTTGTGTCAAAAAAAAAAATCCTCCTAGCCATCCTCACTCTGTCCTTTTTCACAGCTTGTCCCGTCTAAATTCAATGATGGAGAACAGTTTGCTCCGTAAGACCAAGTTTTGAACGGTAGTTCAATATATGTTCCCTTGTTTCTATCAATAGAAATTGTACGTAAAATCGTTAGTGTGTGCCACTAACACATTTCGCTACTGCAATTTTAGGCTGCCGAAATCCATACAAAAATTCAGACAGACAGTAGTAGCAAACCCAAAAAACACAAGGTTCGTTACAAAATGCTTGACATTTTCTCCTTGGGTGAGGTGACCCAAAAACACGACACGAACGACCACGAAAGATTGAAACGAAACTTAGAGAAACAGATAGACCCAGTCGACAACAAACATAAAAGAGAAACAACTTCGACACTTTTTTTTGCGAATCAAACAACTTCGACTTGGCTCGTGCGTGCGCGCCTTGCACGAGACCCAGATCAAATTCCAGATTTATTTCAAGCCAGGTGTTGGTGCTGCAGTGCTGCACACGAGTACACGACATTGATCGATCAGCTCTGCAGCAGGAGCTTGTCGCCGTCGTTGTCCTCGGGCTTGGGCTTGGGCTTGCCGAGCGTCGTCTGCCTGGCGCGCACCCGCGCCTGCAGCCTCGCCATGGCCTGCATGCAGCTCACCGCCACCTCCGCC
Organism: Lolium multiflorum; assembly: GCA_030979885.1. NCBI lineage: Eukaryota > Viridiplantae > Streptophyta > Magnoliopsida > Poales > Poaceae > Lolium > Lolium multiflorum. The sequence continues at coordinate 408,256,299 of CM061750.1, forward strand.
TGCCGCCGCACGTACGCGCCCCGAGCCACCGCCTGCAGCCTCACCAAGCTCTTCAGCGCCTTGAACGCCCGCCGCGCCTGCAAACAGAAACATATGTTACATATGGAAATCAACCAGCCGTCGTAGCAACAATGCGGCACACGCACGAACCAGGTGGGCTCTGAAGTAGGCCTGGATGGTGACTGCGGCGACATCCTCCCGGGCGAAGCCCTCCCTGCACAGCAGCGCGTACTCCTCGTTGGAGCAGACCGACTCCTCTTCCCTTGCCGGTTCCTTGGCGGCGGCCTTGACGACCTCGAGGGGCGGGGTGTAGGCCTTGGCGACGTCTCCGCCGTTTGCACGGGGAAGTGGGGTAGTGGTAGTCGTGTCGCGGACGGTGGCGGCGACCGCGTGCGCGGCATTGCGCGGCGTCGTCTGCGCCACCGCCTTGCTCGCGGAGCTGAGCGTGCTGCGCCGCGTGGTGCCGCTCGTCGTCTTCGCCCTGCCCTGCGCGGGGGCACCACCACCGCTGGTAATGCAGCACACGCGCTGGGTCCGGCCGATGGGCGTCGAAGGGGTACGCGGCGTCCGCGCGGGAACAGGGGAAACAGCCGCCGCGGGTGCCGTCTCCGGCGCAGCGAAGCGGCGGGCCTGCTGCGTGCGGCGCGGGGTCCTGGAGCGGACGCCGCAGAGGCGCCTCGCGCTGGGCGTGCACGGCGTCTTGGGCGTCCTGGGCGTGCGGGTGCCGCTGCGGCCGGCGCGGACGACGTTCCCCGCGCCGCCGGTGCCGCAGCAGCTGGTGAGGGGCGTCATCACGCTGTTGTCGGCGTCGACGGGAGCGAGGGCGCTGCCGCCGGACGGGCGGTGGTGGGGGCCGATGCAGCAGATGCACGCCGCGCTGCTGCGGCGGCGGGTGTCGCCGGAGGGCTTGGACGGCATGAGGCAGCACATCGCTCGCGTTCTCCCCATGACAGAGTGCGAAGCTAGCCTTGGTGGTCGCTGGTGTAGCGCGCGGGTCGAATGCGGTGGTGCGCCTATGACTGGCCGGCGACGTGGTATATATAAATGGAAGCGGAAGACGAGACGATGAGATGTGCGTGCCTCTACGGGCGTGGGCGTGAGCGTTGTGGTTTTGTTTAGGGTTAGCGTGTGAGATTGGATACAGATTGCCATGATTTCTCTAGTTTACCTGTGATCTCGCTGAGTCCTGAGGCAACGATGAGAACGTGCCGGGATGGAATGGAGCGATCGAACGAGCCATGGGTTTCCTTTTTTTTTCTTTAACCCTGATCAAGCTCAGATTTGTTACTGGGCCAGAAATGTGATACCTAGATCAGCTCAGATTTGTTGCTGGGCCTGAAATGTGGTGCCTGCACAGCGCCCCCATGCCCCTGGCCCCTGCATATATAGTTTGACACTTCCCACATCCAAATACATGAGGCCCCTTGTATTTTTTGAAATTCAGTTGATTGGACTAACGAAGCATGTATGTTTAGAGTAAAAAGACTAAACTAAATATGTGCAATGTACCACAAGAAGTATACCATTAGCTTCTTGTCTCGAATGAGTTTCTAATGTTATACTTAAAACTAGCAAAAGTGCCCGTGTGTTGCACTGGGTTAAAATTTAACTCAAACGCTCGTGTTTGGTCAACATTTGGTGCTCCTAAACAAAGGTCAATTTTTTACAAAATGTTGGACTGGGATTTTAGAAATTATCTTTAAAAAACCTGGTCACTACTCAAATTTTTGGTTAAACTTGATTCACCCTCTAACCCTATTTTTAATCTGAATATTTATTTTTGATATTTTTAATCAACTATTTTAACATATGCTTTAAAATATACTATTTTTAATAAGTATATAATGGATCTATTTCTGTATTTTTCCCTCTTATCGTCATCTGACTTCACTATTTCCATCGCGATCTATGTGCACGCATCTACTTCCTAGCTCTTTCCCATAACTTATCCCTAATCCTTGCAATCTGGAATGCATGTACTGATGCACCGAAGTGTTCAGTGTCTTCTTGATTAGCTCTATAGCCTCAGCACAATCCAACTCATTTTTAAAGCCGCTCAGTTGAGAGCTAGTTTCAGGCCCTTCTTGACGGGTATTGCTTGGTTAGTAACTACGAATCCATAGAGCCCACCAAGAAATCGCTTAATCGCCTTGATATTGGCCCTGTCAAGCTGCTTCATCTCCTCCGCGACCATCGCGAACACCTTTTCCCACAACCAGGCCGGAAAAGAAGAAAGCGTTTTCATGGAAATCCATGGCGCCGCTCCCTTGCAGAGGCCGAGGCTGCAGCGGAAGCAGACGGCGCCACCCGTTCTGCAGCTCCTCGATCTTCACCAGCTTCGCATCCGCTCTTGCGGGCGCCTGTCCCTCCTCGTCCTGGAACGACACACTGATGCAGAGGTCCGGGCACCTCGAATGGTTTCTCCCACTGACCGGTGGTCCTGTTCTTGCGTGGTGGTCGCCATGGGCGCGGCGCGCGACCCTCCTCCTGGGCCTCCCCTCTGACTGCTTCTCCTGTTCATGCGGCGTGTCCTTGCTGCTTGCGCCTGCCGTCGCGATTGAGTTGTCAGGAGAGCAGTCCCGCTATTGCTTCGGGAGCGGTCTGCGTGAACCTGCCCGTGCACGCCTGGTCTGAGCTCGGTCTGGAGCTCGATGGGTGTTCCTCCGCCGCGCAACGCCTCCCCCTCGCTCGCAACCGAGCCCAGAAGCAGGCCTCCGCGCGGAGACACCGCCACACCTAGTGGCAGAATAACGCCCAATCAGCGCCCAATCCGCGCCGGATTTTCGCCGGAAGTTGCGCTGTGGGGCTCCCATCTTCGCCCTGCCCCGAGCCCTTCCCCAGTTCCTGGTTACTCCTCCACCATCGTACGTATCCGCGCGAGATCCTCCGTCCCTCGATGTTCTTTTCCCCTGCTGCAATAGATCTAGATTCGATTTGGTTTTTCTACGATTTCTGCGTGAATCGTGCGCAAAGGAGACATAGTACATATGGGTGAATTTTCGTGAGGCGGGGGTAAGAAATCTTGATTCGATTTTGTAAGGATCAGTTCATGTTCGCTTGCGCCACGGGATGTTTTTGTGCGGGACAGAAGAAAGAGCCAGACGAAGAAACTCTGGTTTCTGTTTTTAGAACGAACCGTTGTTATTCACTTACCTGTGGCAGTGGTGGGTAAATAACACAATCAGGCAGGGGTAAAATCGTCTAAATAAATGTTAGACGAAAATTTTGGCAGAAAGCTTAGCTCCTTTATTATTAGGTATAGATATGCGAATACTTGTAGGCGCAGCTCAGTGGTAGGGAGGGGATGACGTCTTCCAAGTTCCAATCCACTAGAGGGATATGTGGTACCATCATTGCTGATGAAAATTTCAAGGGGACCTGTGGTCTAGTTTTTTTATGGAGGGAGTAAGACAGAATAGAGAAGACCACCTACTCTGTGATCTCATTTGGAGTCCGATTTACAACCGTTAGCTTCATTTGATCTAAATTGGCACTGTTAGATGTATGTATCTATATATTATAGTTTCCCCATATGCTAAAATGTCACTCTGAGGTTGACATGTTACGGGTCTAGTTTTGGTTGTCCGCGTCAGCTTTCTCTCCCCTCAATTTTTTGCAAGGGTAAAGGAGTTGTATCCATTTTATTAGGCTGGAACTACACAGGAAGTTCTCTCACATGCCAATTGTTGAAATGAGCAGGCAAAATTTCGGCAAGAATATGTATTTACTTGGATACTTTTTGACAATTTTTACCGTGCGCTTTGAAATTTGAAGATGTACTAAATATAAAATCTCCCAAACAATCTTTATGAATAAGAATAAATTTTACGAGACTACCACTTGAATTATCTTGGAATTATTGGAATTATCTCAAAATTTTCTTTGCAATTTGAATTTTTAACCCAAAAATTGAGGGTTAAACTAAATGAGCAGATTTATATCACAAACACCGTGTCCAAATGAGCGTACCGAAAAGCACCTCGAGCTATGTGTGATTTCTCCTTTAGTTATTTAAAAATATGTGCACCTTGGAAATCATAGCCACGGGGGAGAAATAGGAAAAGAGGTTAAGCAATTCTGATAACGGGGGTGGGTATGAATGAAGAAGAGTGATCGTGGATCCAATGATATGAGACCATCTAATTCTAAATGCAATTTTGAGAGGAGAGTATTTCAAACGGTTTTAAGATTTGAGGGTGGGGGATTAACTTAGAACTAAGTGAGGGTTCTAAATTAAACCCCATGACACGTTTTATGTGGGTAATATAGAATTCCCTCTATGAAAAGTTATGTGTAAATATCATAGGGACATTTCCGGTCTTCCCTAAAAACTTAGGTATGTTTAGTTTACCAGGTTTTAAAGCCTTGGAGAAGGAATAGGAAAAATATAGAAATTGAACGGCATGTTCGTTGAATTTTGTATTTTCTGAAAACGCATAAGGGCATATATGATGCGGGGTGCTTAGAAAGGTACCTAGAAAAATAAATCGGATTTGCCTTAAGCACTTGTGCTTACTTGTACAAGACAAGTGCTTAATTAGGCGCCTCTACCATAGAAATCAGCAATGATGCTTAAGAAAAACACTAGTTCGTTTTTGCAAGCATCTCCATAAGAACTTTGCATAGAGATGGCTTAATTATGCTCTAGAATTTAGAAAAAGCTGACTTTCTACGAAGGGTTGTCTATCAGGGTAACTGAAACAAAGAGAATATTAAGGAGAATGGATTCAAAAAAAATCCTTTTTAATTTTCATGGAAAGTGGAATATAAAAAAAAACCAATCATAAATTTTAGAGCTTATAATTCTGCACATTATACAAGCTTCTACAAACCAAACAAGTTTTATGAAAAAAAAATGTAGGAATAAGTTACTAAAAAATTTGTATGAAAATCCTTCGAGCCAAGAACAAATAGACGGTTTGGGCATATAGGGTCGAGTCTATAAGTACGCAATGCGTCCTAATTAGTTAAACCTTGAGCAGCTCTTCTTAGTAAACTAAAGAGCATAGGCAGGAAGAGATGATTAGTGATCGGAAGCTAGGAAGCTTTTACGTGTATCTAGATTGGATAGTGCTGAAACTTATGTCCAGGCTCAGTCTGAATCAAGCATTAGTGTCATGGTGTGACCATACATAATGCAAATAATACTGTATACGCTATGAGGAGTTAATGGCACCCGCGGTCACACAACTTGTCCCGTATGTGCACTTAAGTCACACATGTTGCAAAACGAACTAACCGGTCACACAACTTGCGAAACATGTGCACCAGAAGTCACAAAACGGTTTGATGTCTAGTTTTTTGGCAAACCCAGTCACCCGCGGGCCACGTGAGGTAGACGGGGCAGTCAAAATTTACACAAAACCACCTATTTTTGTCTTCTATGTTCACCGCAGTTCAGTTTTGTCATGTTTGACAGCAAAAGAGAGTCATCTGACACGAATAATTGTGTTTTGTGACCGGTTTTTGCAAAAAACCGGACATCAAACCGTTTTGTGACATGTGGTGCACATATTTCGCAAGTTGTGCGACTGGTTAGTTCGTTTTGCAACATGTGTGACTTAAGTGTACATGCGGAACAAGTTGTGTGACCGCAGGCGCCATTAACTCCGCTATGAGCCTATAAGACAGCGACAAGTTTATACTGAAACGTACTTCAAATGAATGGGTTGGCACGATGGTTATATTAAGCATGTACAGCTGATCATTAGGCTTTGAGCCGGGTATGTCATGTTTGCCTCGACCAACAGGGTCATATTCTCTGTGATCATCAGCTTGAAAGATATTATCTAAGATGCACAAAAGACTTTACACCCGGCTTTGTAGCTCACAGCCTCAACAACGGTTCAAGCACTCGAAAGGTAGCCTGACAAAACAACGTCGCAAAACGACTGAAAAGTATTAAGTGCTGTCTTATGTGGCCTACTGGTCCTTATTTTCATTTCACGACTTCAAGTGGAGCGTCTATCACCTACAAAAAAATGCCCTAATTCCATCTTTATTGTGGACAAAGTGGTGTTCGTTACCATTAACTAATTCAGATTAGCAACTAGAGGAGATCGAACAGGAGTCGAAGTGGGTTAGTTACAAATTCTTCCCTAGACCTGCAAGTGTGCAGAAACGGGCAAGTTCGATTCGGCAACCAATATTACAGAGAATAGCTAGCACATCGAATATGTTCTACGAATTCAGCAAATTTTCTATGCACAAATTGCCTCTACAACAGAATTTGCTTTCGATTTAAATAGCACGCATATCAGAACCAAATGCCTGTCTCTTTCCAGATTCCGGCTTTTTGGCAGTTAGGGTTCTCCACTGACAAACGTATATCTCCTTCCCTAGCCATGCTGAGGAGGACGCAGATCTTTCAGTTCAATAGTTGCCTGCGCATCCGGTCCTGACATGGACAAGTCAAGATCATAAAAGCTAGGGTAAAACTTGACCATGAATGGTGCACTTGTTCGCATAAGATTTACTTTCCCTAATCAAATCTTTGCTGGAATCAATTCGATCCCAACATTGACCGCACGGTGACAAGACCTTGGGGATTGCTGGAACATATCGAGCTTAGCTCAGCAATTTCCTTTTTTTTTTACTTAGCAAGAGACAATGTCCCCTTTTCAAAAATAGAAAAAACAAAGAGACTATGTCCCCACCGGTTTTATTGAAAAAGTTAAAACCCTTCAGCAAATTAGGATAGGGTCATCATATAGTATAGGAAGAAAGGTCCGCCTATATGACAACCGTTCGCCTTTTTTCTACGCACCGTCAATCCTTTCAGGTGTTGTTTGCCCGTCATTGCCATCTATGGCTCCCACGAGGTCTCGTCCCTCATCGCCGCCAGTAGTTGGTCCCACATTACCGGCAACCCCTCTGTCTAGGAGATTAACGGATCATCTGGAGTTTACCTCCATAGTTTACGATGTTAGTGTAAAATTCACATTTATCCTCATATTTGTTAGTGTAGCATTTGTGGACTATCCTATTTAAAAATTCTTCCTATATTTTACACCTTAGTTGTACCTATGAAGGTTTTATCCACTTATTATTTTCTAAACAAACAGTGAGAACCCAGATGTCAAGATGGTGTCGCAGCTGAGTAGATGTACAACTCAAGCATATATTTGCTATGTGTTTATCATATATGTCATAGATGCAACATGGTGTCGCTGCCCTTACCTATTTTTTCTTATAAGCTAAACCTTAGCTTGTTGCACATAATTGACACAGTTTCATATAGTTTGACTCGATTTGATGAAATTTTAAGATAATTTGGCAAAAATCTGTAACAACTAACCATACTTTGTTTGGGTGTCATTGCCATCTTTGGCTCCCACAAGGTCTCGTCCCCCATCTCCGCCGGACACTGGTCGCGCATTACCGGCGGCCCCCTCTCGCTATCCTAACTACTACGACCGCGGATTGCGGGTTTGTAATCCTCGTGTTTACTTTTTGATTAAATATTTGCAAGAATCTCATGCAAAAACAGTTTTGCTAGAATTGGTTCGATACCAACATTGACCGCACGGTGGCATAGCTAGGGGATTACAGGAGCATCTCAAGCTTAGCTTAGTAGTTTATGTTATTGGTGTAAAATTTACTTTTCACCGTCAAATCTTGGTAGTGTGGCACTTATCCTATTTAAAAAAAATATGCCTATATTTTAGCCCTTAGTTGTAACACAGGAGTCCATTTCATTTCTCTAAACAAACAATGTGAACCCATGTGTCAGTATGATGTTGCAGCTGACTAGATGGACAATTCAAGTATGTATGTATGATGATATATGACATGAATGCATGATGTGGCTAATCTTACCTTGCTGCACATAACTTCCACAATTTCAATAAATTTGACTATATCTAATGAAATTTTATGATAGTTTTGCAAATACCTCTAACAACTAAGCATTCACGGTGTATGCCTAGTCAACTTCCATACCATCCAAACAAGTAGATATAGTTTTTCAGTTTGAAAAGGTAATAAAATCTGGTAAACAAACTACAATAGCACCACTAATGGTAATTATTGGTAAGATTTATTTCGTGGGATAATAGTTGGTCACAACAATCAAAATTGATCGAGGGGTAAAGCATGTGATTAATTTACTTTCTTTTTGGAAAATATACTTAAGGAACTGATTTTTTACTAAAGTGTGCTTTACAACATAACTGACTTTGTTGACTCCACCGGTTTTATATTGTTGGCACTTTTGGCACCGACGAGGTTTTGTCCCTAAAGTGAAGACACTGCTTAGGGAAAAAAATATTTGCATGTATCTTCGCGGAGGAGTAATCTTCATCGGAAAAAACACAATCAAAGTATCTACTGCAGATCAACATTGTTGAGACGTCCGTAACACAATTCAAACTACTATATCTCTCAGGAAAAATTGGTTCCATAGCAGTTCCCAGTCACTGCGCGCGCGCGCGGGGGGGGGGGGGGCACTGCCCCCAGCTTGCATAGTGGATTTGTTTTTGGCTTTTGCCCCTCCCCTCGTACCATGAAATTTTGTGGTTTACACTCCCATATATTCTTGGAAAACTGCATCATTGTTGCGTGGACATCTTTGTTTATATCCTAACAAGATTCAAAGCTCTTGTGGCTGCCATGCCCGGCCCTGATACATCTGTGGCCGGTCTAAGGTTGTCAGATCAGTATATTTGGTAATATCGTTTTCTTGTCAGCAATATCATATCGTAGAATCATATCATAGTATCAAGATGCTATGAGATTTGTATTAATATGTATGTATCAATATTTTACCTCAGATGGATTTAAATTCAACCTTTAATTTGAATTTGAGCATATTCTGTTATCACCAGGATTTGACCGAGTCAGAGGTGGGCCGCAATCAAGATGGATGTGAAGAATATACATAGAAGGAATACGTGAATCGGCCTGTTATGCAAAGTTTGGGCTAGTTGGCCCGTGTATCTGTAATATAGTAGGATACGTGTCGGTTAGGTAGAGTTTGTCTCGTGCACGGTGGGGATTATTCCCACGTTAGAAAGTCCCCTGGACTATAAATATGTATCTAGGGTTTATGGAATAAACAACAACCAACGTTCAACCAACAAATCAATCTCGGCGCATCGCCAACTCCTTCGTCTCGAGGGTTTCTACCGGTAAGCATCATGCTGCCTTGCGATCTAGGCAGCAGAAGCTTTATGTTGTTCATGCGTTGCTCGTACTGAAGCCTTTTTTATGGCGAGCAACGTAGTTATCTTAGATATGTTAGGGTTAGCATTGTTCTTCGTATCATATGCTGTCGTAGTGCAACCCTTGCATATCTAGCCGCCCTGGTGTGGGGCGGCACCGCTTGATCATTATTTAGTAGATCCGATCCGTTACGGTTGCTCCTTGTTCTTCAAGGATTAGTTTAATATCTGCAATAGTTAGGCCTTACAAAGGGTTGGAGGATCCAGGCACGTAGGGTGTCGTTCGCTAGTCCTAGACAGGATGTTCGGGATCAACCTCGTGTTGGTTTTAGGCCTTGTCTAGGATCGGCTTACGATCACCGTGCGTGGCCGCGAGGCCCAATCGTGAGTAGGATGATCCGATTATGCGGTGAAAACCCTAAATCGTCGTAGATCGTTTTAGCTCTTTAATCAGGGACCACCATATATTCGTGCACCTCGTACGAATCATGGGTGGATCGGCTCCTTGAGCCGATTCACGGGATAACCTGAGAGCCGATCGAGGCTCGTATTTAATGTTTACATGTATGCCATGCAGGAAACTAAGCGAGGCATCTCCATCACCTTCCTGACCAGGTATAGGTCGGTGGCACGCCCTGCACCAGCATCGGACGTGTGTACAGGCTTTGCGGGCCGTCGCTCGGAGGGACCAGGGCCAGCCGCAGCCCTAAGTTGTTCCGGCTCTCTTGTGTTGCCCGTCGCTGCCCGCCGGTGGGTTTGACCGCAACACATGGCACGCCCAGTGGGACAATCGTCTACATCAACCACATCGCCATCTACATCGAGATGGCGGACGCACGCCGTCACGTACGAGGATCTACCGACGAGCTCAAGAAGAAGTATGACGAGGTCAAAGCTATCCTCGAGGCCGATCCCATCGGATCTTTTCACAGAACCCGTTCACATGGCATCAGGTGGAAGGGGTTCTCGCCAGACGGTGCGCTCGATGGGATAGACCTCTCTCCCCATCGAGAAGAACGCACCGTGTCCTGCGGCAGGAGATCAACTACATGGTGGCTCACTCGCTACACCGCCACTCTGAGAACCTGGTGAACACTTTGGAGCGTGTCGCTCTTCGGGTGATCCAGGAGATCATGAGGCACCAGTACTCGCCGTCAGGACCAGCTCTCGGGACACACCAAGGAGAGATGCCACTCCAGTCCCGTCCTCCGCTGCCATTTGCGTTGGCAGCACCAGAGGTGCCGAGTTCACCGGCATTCGTCGTCTACAAGATCGGTGGTGACCCTAGTGACTGCCAGTTCTTGCAGGAGGCGCCTAAGGAGATCGCTCACGGGTACATGTGCACATATGTGCCAGACTGCGGTAACTGGGCAATCACAAACCAGGCCACCACATCAGGGACTTCGGAAGCGGGAGGAACGTCGACAGTCTTGAGAAGCGAGACGTGGCTAACTAAATATGCCACCCCGACGAACCTCCGAGCACAGGCTCTGTAGTTGGCTCAGAGCTGGAAAGCAAGCATGGGGCTAAGTACGCCACCCCGGCGAATCTTCGAAGTTCAACTCCTGCGGCCAGCACGGCGGATCAGATCAGTACCATACTGAGAGACCAGTTCGGCATGGTGCCGAAAAGAAGGGCAATCGGCTATTCCAAGCCGTACCCCGACGAGTACGAGTTGATCCCGCTACCACCTAAATATCGGCTCCCTGATTTCTCCAAATTCAGTGGATCGGATGGTTCCAGCTCCATTGAGCATGTGAGCCGATATTTGGCACAGCTAGGAACGGCCTCAGTGTCGGACCCACTACGCGTGAGGTTCTTCTCACAGTCCCTCACGGGATCGGCTTTCGGGTGGTACACCTCGTTGCCACCGGACTCGATCAGGACTTGGAAGCAGTTGGAAGAACAGTTCCATATGCGTACCATTCGAGGCTTCCGAGTCCGGCCTTGCCGATCTAGCACAAATACGTCGAAGCGTGGAGAAACTGTGACATAATACGTCCAGCGCTTCAGGACTCTTAGGAACCGATGTTATTCGGTTCGTGTGTGGAAAGGAAGCAGTCGAGTGGCGCGGCCTTGCAGCGCCACTCAATGGCCTCCCAAGCGATTACCCTCACCGGCGCACATGGTTCAGAAACTGTCGGCATATGAACAGCGCCACCGGACTTGTACCAGGACAAATTCAAGCGTGCGTAGTCCTGGTCGGCAGAGGAAGACGAAGTGTGCGGGAGATCAAGAGGTAGCGTGGCTGAATGGACTCGGGGCAACCCCGTGTCCTGCAAATGGTAAAGCCACCAGGGCCCGCCCCGGGGTTTGATTTTGACGTGACCAAGACCGAGCAAATCTTCGACCTCTTACTCAAGGAGAAGCAGTTGAAGATACCCGAAGGTCTCAAATTCCCCACGGCACAGGCTGAACGGAAAGCCATACGCAAATGGCATAACTCGCTCTCCCATGCCACCAACGACTAGGGTGTGGCGTCAGCAGATCCAAATGGCGATCGAACAAGGACGACTGATTTTCAACCGCACGCCATGAAGGTCGACACCCAACCCTTCCCGCCGTTAACATGGTGGAATGCACTTACCCGAAGGCTGCCAGCCAGGACCCTCGTTCAGCATCAACATGGCGGGACTTGGACACCACGGCGGCAAGGATGGAGACGACGCTGCTCTCGTAGCAAGGACACAGAGGAGGCCGCTCCACGCGATCGGCTCCGTCATGACGGCAAGCGCTACGTCCGAGAGGAGAAGTGAAGAACATAAGATATCGGCGACCCCTCTCCGATCACCTCCTCAACAAGTATGTGAGTCGGTATGACCAACGCCGACGATCCGCGATGATGATGAAGAGATCGTCTGCTAGAGAAGAAGACATCGTCGGATGCGCAATGAGGAAGTACGAGCGCCGTGCCAATGAAAAGTCAAGGGAGCGAGACGACGAGGATAGGCATTGGGATGCCCTTCTTGACTGGGGGATTCAGGAATGAGCCGATTGCCTACAATCGGCAATTGCCCGTAATGCAACCAGAAGAAGAAGGAGGCATCCAACGTGTCCGTGTTCCAACGCTTAGGACCTCTCCCGCCTCGAAGCAAACGTGCTGAGTCCCCTCGGATGGAAGACCTCGAGGATTCAGAAGACGAGGGACAAGAAGAAGAAGATACCACCGGCAAGGTGGTGCCGATGGACTCAGCCGTTCCCAAAAGCGCAGGGTTCAGCGTTGCGCGGCTTGGAGGAAGCCGAAAGGTTATATTTGCATACGCTAAGGAAGGCGCGACCTGATCTAGCTGCGAAAGTTCAGCGAACCCTGGATGAAGAGGGTCGTCCACGGAAAATGGAGTGGCGCCCCAAGCAAAACGATGATGATACATCGGTGGCACAAACATAGTGCTCGTCCTTCCGACGGAGCTTAGTGCTCCAGATTACACGATGCACTCAAGGTGGACGACAATGCGCATCGACATGACAAAGGATGAGGTTGGGCTGGTCTTATCCACCGCTGATCGTCTAGCAAGAACAAACCAATAAGCAAACGTGGCGAGGCTGATCCTTGTGATCGGCCCCAAAAAATCTATGAAGGGAAATTACAAGACCTTCATTGAGCGTTTCGATCAATATGGAGGCCGATTCCAGCAATCGGCCAAAATTATCTTCACCACACGTTCTACGTATATGCAACGTCGATCTACTGGGCGGTGGTTTACGTCGGCTGATGAGTGGGGGAAAATCAACATTGGTCCTACCAAAACCGACGTACAAATACGGTGCCTTGACTTGACTACAGAGCCGATATCTGCAGTTACCTGTCAGCTTCGGCTCGGGGGGGCACCTAGTCAGATAAACATGTGCAGTGAAACATTGGGGGCCGATAGAAAAATCGGCCCCCGTAAAAAAAAAATCTCTAGCCGATGCAAGGACATCGACTTTAGAATAAAAGGAGGTACAGCCGATATAAGCAGAAGCCCGATGGAGCAGTTGTTGAGTTACAAGGAGAGGCTCTACTGGATAAGTTCCTTCTCAAGACTTCCAACTCCTTCTGCAAAGTCTCCAAGTTCAGCAGTATCAATGCAAGCATACCTATCCTAGGAACATGAGCACAGCCGATGACGAGTCAAGCGGCTATGGCGTTTTGCCTGGCATGGACCAAGATGGCGGCTTGATCAATGTCGCTTTCGGAGGTTGTTACGCCCTGAGAGGGCATTCAAAAACATCCTCACCGGAAGTTGCATTAGTCTGCCAAAGATGATGAGCCGATCTGATCAGCAAGGCGCAAAGGAGGAGTTGGGAAGCCATTATATTTGAGGCTTTTTAGTTCAAGGAACATATTTGCTGATCTTTCTAAAGCTTTTCAGTACGACGGCTCTTCCGGAAATCAAGAGGCTCGGGGGGGGCAGCTCGCCCTGAAGTATCTTTGCTCTGGAGAGCCGATTTGGTTGGAATCGGCTGGTTCTGCATTATAACTTGGAAACCGATGGCGACGCGTTTGGCTCGCTTCGGATGAGGCTCGGGGGGCAACTCGCCCGAGAAGTTCTTGGCTTTGGGAGCCGATTTTGTTGGAATCAGCTGGCCCTACATCGCAACTGTTCTGAAGAATGATGCTTTTGTTTCAGAGTTATCAGTTTCAGCATCCAAGATGATTCAGCAACAGTTCCGGGGCTCTCTTAAAAACGCCCGCTCAAGATCAAATCGCCGATCTGCTGCGATCGGCTGCACCCTGCTATCGTCATCGGCAGAGCTGGTTAACTTGGAAGGATGACTGAATTGGCCTGTCTCGCAGATTATCGTAAGGGACCGATGCGTTGCCGTCAGTCATTGAGCATTGATTAGGCTAGCGATCGACAAAGTCAGATGAGGAAAAATCGGCTAAATCAGCATAGAGGACATCGGCAAAATCAAAGGAAGTTTTCATTGATAATAAGATTTCTTACAAAGAGAAGCCGATTGTTCAACGAAAGGGATTACTACGCTAACCTATGCGGTAAATCCCTAATCTAAGGGTTGTTCTGTCTTCGCCGTCGTTGGAAGCTGCCGTCATTCTGCTGTCGACGGGTTCCTCGTTGCTGCTCTGTGACCTTCAGCCTTCGTCATCATCATCGTCCTCGTCGACCAAGCCCAGCCCCGGATGCGCTTTGGCGGTGGTTCGTCGGAGGAGGTGTCGTCCTCTTGTTCCTTCTTCAAGTCGGAGGAGATGTCTTCGTCTTCGACGTCCTCTTCTTCTTCTTTGGTGACGGAGGTGAATTTGCCCCGGAAGGGAGGGTCGTCGTCGTCGCTCTCCGCCTCCAGTGCTCCGTCAACCAGGTACCGGATGTCATCTTCCCCGTCGGTTAGGGGCATGGCCCCATCGACCAGACGAGGTCCTCGCCCTCGGCACGAAATCGAAGTCCCACTCGCTTGTCCCAATGCTTGGGAGCACGCCGGTTGTACGCCTCCATCGTGTGCTCTGGAATCGACTCGCTTGAGGAAGAGGATTGGAGGAAGAGGAGGAAGAAGACGACATTGCTACAGGGGAAGAGGGTTTTTTGGTGCCGATAGCTAGAACAGAGGAAGGGGATGAAGAGGGCTAATCGATCGGCACGGATAAATAATGAGAAGCCTGGTGGAAATTTAATGCCATTGCAGTTTTCGAGGAGGTGATGCTAAAGCTATCGAATTTTGGCAGAGAAGCTGAGAAGACAGGGCATCATGATGAAGGATGCTGCAACGGTTCTGCTCTGCCACGACATGACCCTTCGTAGAAAAGACAAAGTGGTTTTGAAATTATCATTATCAAAACCAGGGGGGCATGTGTTATCACCAGGATTTGACCGAGTCAGAGGTGGGCCGCAATCAAGATGGATGTGAAGAATATACATAGAAGGAATACGTGAATCGGCCTGTTATGCAAAGTTTGGGCTAGTTGGCCCGTGTATCTGTAATATAGTAGGATACGTGTCGGTTAGGTAGAGTTTGTCTCGTGCACGGTGGGGATTATTCCCACGTTAGAAAGTCCCTGGACTATAAATATGTATCTAGGGTTTATGGAATAAACAACAACCAACGTTCAACCAACAAATCAATCTCGGCGCATCGCCAACTCCTTCGTCTCGAGGGTTTCTACCGGTAAGCATCATGCTGCCTTGATCGATCAGCGCTTTATGTTGTTCATGCGTTGCTCGTCTGAAGCCTTTTTGATGGCGAGCAACGTAGTTATCTTAGATATGTTAGGGTTAGCATTGTTCTTCGTATCATATGCGTCGTAGTGCAACCCTTGCATATCCTAGCTCAGTGTGGGGGCGGCACCCCGCTGATCATTATTTAGTAGATCCGATCCGTTACGGTTGCTCCTTGTTCTTCAAGGATTAGTTTAATATCTGCAATAGTTAGGCCTTACAAAGGGTTGGAGGATCCAGCGGCACGTAGGGTGTCGTTTGCTAGTCCTAGACAGGATGTTCCGGGGATCAACCTCGTGTTGGTTTTTAGGCCTTGTCTAGGATCGGCTTACGATCACCGTGCGTGGCGCGAGGCCCAATCGTGAGTAGGATGATCCGATTATGCGGTGAAAACCCTAAATCGTCGTAGATCGTTTAGCTTTATCTTGATCAAGCGGGACCACCATATATTCGTGCACCTCGTACGAATCATGGGTGGATCGGCTCCTTGAGCCGATTCACGGGATAACTGAGCGATCGAGGCTCGTATTTAATGTTTACGTGTATGCCATGCGGAAACTAAGCGAGGCATCTCATCACCTTCCGACCGGTATAGGTCAGGTGGCACGCCTGCACCGGCATCGGACGTGTGTACAGGAGGCTTTGCGGGCCGTCGCTCGGGAGGGACTGGGGCCAGCCGCAGCCCTAAGTTGTTCCCGGCTCTACTGTGTTGCCCGTCGCTGCCCGCCGGTGGGTTTTGACCGCAACATATTCTTATCATGTAAATGATGCATTTAAATATGAGCGGCTTCATCCAATGCATGATAAAGCATACCTAATTACGAATCCACAAAACAAAAGACTGGATATGCTTGACAATCGGTACAAACAAATGGATAGTTGAGTGTTTTCTTGCACATACAAACTCCTTTTTTAAGTCATATCTCCCAAACGTATTGATGTTGTATTGTTTACAAGTAATTAGCCTTGAGACTACAGAAGGACTTTTACATTTTAGCTTGCCACACCGCTTTATCCATATATTTTTAGCATAGACGTGTGATCGTACGATATCGTTTTATATATAGATACTAAAAATACCACGATACGTATCGGGATACTTAATCATACTAATAACATACTAAGATACATATAAGGATACTCAAACCATGACCCGGCCGTGACACGAGCTTTAGGCATGCAGGGGACACTACGGGCACGGCTGTCTCCGCGTCCGTCCAGGCGAGGGGTTAGACTGCTCATAGTGGGAGTAACATAGCTAGTAACATCACACATCTCAAGGCATTTTGGTGACATGGCATGCGAATAAATGAAGAAAGAGAGTGAGGTGGTAACTAGCTATGTTACCATAACATCACACACCCCAAGGCAAAATGACTCTACAACATAATAAACGACACAATGCATGACACCACATATAAGTTACTACCCACTATAAGTTACTCCCCACTATGAGCAGCCTTAGGCAGGCGACCCAACGGCCCTAGCGAGCTCGGGTCTATCTACTCTTTCAGATTCCAGATGATGTCTGCGTGCAAAGGCGGTGAATTCTGAATTGTCTGCGATGTCTCTCGATCGGGCAATCAGCGGCAGGGGCAGTGGAGACGATCCGGGATTTCTTCCTGTCTGCCGTGCGTTTTCCGGTGAACTTCTCTGCCTCGCAAGTGGCCGGAGTAGTGCCTGAACATCTTCTACTAACATGTCGTTCTGGGACAGAGACGCCTTGGTAGAATATTAGTGAGGAAGAGACTAGACCGCCTCGTAAATGGATATTTGAATGCCGTCGTTCTCGACTTTTACAGACCAAGTGCCTTGATTCAGGTCGGCGCGATCTTGGAAATGGTTTCCGCTGGTTTCAGCGTAACTACTGCAGTAGGTATACGCTGACTGACCGTCAACATCGTGGGGACAAGGTTATAAAAGTGCTGCTAGGAGTACTTCCTAAGGACTATAGATTACAGTTGATGAAGGGTGTGTAACATGAAACGGGCCTAACTCTTGTTGTTTACACACCAACTGTACGTGGTGCATGTTAGTCCAAGCTTCCCTCCAAGCACGCATAACCAATAGCTGCGCCAATTTGTAGACAGTATATACTGTATATGCTGTGCCTAGCTAGACCAACATGTTAAATTGTTAATACAAGAGTATGTAAGCATAGGGTTACTGTAGCTCCACGAAGCTCTTCCATATATACTAGCAAAAAATAGTAAAAAGATACTAAAGCAGAAAATTTTGGACAAAACTATATTGGCAAGTAGATCATGGATTTATGGACATCATATGCTGTGCCCACATAGATACAAACCGATCTAAAGCTATCTACGCAGGAGAGATCGATGCGCTACTAACTTACTAACAAAGTACTCGTACAGAGGGCCACTATTAGTATTAGTAGCACATCTACACAGGGCTACGGCAGCTCCACGAAGCTCCTTAATTTACTATAGCAATTTAGCAATGAACATGGACAAAAAATACTGGTAGTAGCAAGTACAACATGGGGTTTACAAGTACCTACTTCATTCGTCCCTAGATAGCTGGCGTATCTAGCTAAAAAGTTAATGTCTTCTAAGTTTGACCCGTTGCATATACTATAAAATACTAAGATTCATAATACCAATATCAGTAGATCCGTCATAAGAAATATTTTATAATATCTTTATTTAATATTATAGTTGTTGATATTTCTTTCAAAATAATTGATCAAACTTAGAAATGTTGTTGACTTTTTTTACTAAATTTATCCACATGTTTAGGGCATGCACACTTAATGAGATGCTTAGAAAAATAAATCATATTTTACTTAAGCACCTGTACTTATTTATACAACAAAGATGCATAACAAGGCATCTCTCTTTTACATATATATTGGTGTTTACAAAAAAAATTACTCCTATAAAATGGACCTAGTCGAACCCTTATACAGCTTAGAGGAGTAAAGCCTTTACTTCTCGGCCGCTCGGTCCTCTAAATACACGCGCGGTATAAAAGTTTGGCTCTCCAACCTGCCTCGGTGTTTTCCTCAGACCACACTGCTACACCACTGGCAACGTCTCCGCTGACCACCAATAACCTCCACTGACACCTCGTAGCCTCTACGGCCATCTCGTCCCACTTAGATTCACCCGCCATCACCGGAATCGACCCATAGCTCTGGTGCCATCGATGCGTCGATTTCTCTTATTTGGTGCAAGGCGGAGCCGTGGCGAGCTCGATTTGTTGCAAAATGGAGCGGATGGAGATGGCATAGTTCGGACGCAGCAGAGCTAGGCGACGCCGGAATCAAAGGAGACTGGCGAAATCCCAACCGACCAACTAGGTTGGAGTTGAACCTTCGTCCTCTGAGCCCCCCTGCCCCCCACCACCCGACGAGCTTGTTGCTGGAGATGATCCTCCTTGCAACTATGTCATTAATGGGTGCTACTGTCAGTGCACGGTAGGTTACTATCTTTCAGATGGCATGTATCCTCCATGGGCCATGTTTGTGAAGACAATCACAAGTCCTCAAGGCACAAGAGATGTCACTTCGTCATGATGCAAGAGTCGACAAGGAAGGGCGTGGAGAGAGCTTTCGGTGTGCTTCAAAAGTGATTTGCCATTTTTCATAGCCCTGCTAAGTATTTGAAACCAAAGGTGCTATTGCAACTAATGGCATGTTGCATCATCTTGCATAACATGATCATTGAAGAAGAGCACGTCATGGCAGAAGAGAACTTTGGTACATCTCCAATGCAGATCATGTGGGGCCAAAACATGATGCAAACAAGATAC
This sequence comes from Lolium multiflorum, assembly GCA_030979885.1. Lineage (NCBI taxonomy): Eukaryota > Viridiplantae > Streptophyta > Magnoliopsida > Poales > Poaceae > Lolium > Lolium multiflorum. Next base: position 408,275,383 of record CM061750.1, read on the forward strand.
ATTCCCCGCAGGGCATCGAAACATCAAGAATCGAGAGATTTATACTCAACTGCAAGATGATCTTGCCGAGGATCATTGGCTACTCCACGACACATCCTAGTCGTGCTTCTCCTTCATTTGAACCATTCATGATATTCACTTCATTTTGGACTCTGCCATGTGTTTGGAGTTAAATAATTTGGTTTCATCGATTTTGGAAACGGCGTATTTTCTCACTAGCTTGGGTGGGAGGTCGGCTGGTATCGGCGAGTGTGCCCGTCCACCGTTTCATCGATGTGTGTTTGAGTGGGCTTGTCCTTGTGTCGAGAGTGGACATGAGGCTGTGGTGTCTAGTTATATGGTTTTCGCCCGGTTTTCCGCAAATTAACTGGACACTTTCTTCTTAATTAATAGAAAAAGACAAAGCTTTTGCCTTCGTTTCAAAAAAAGAAATTGGTTTGTAAACTTAAATTTTATTCTTTTGTAACATTCCATTTTAACTTTATTGATCGGTTTCTATGTGTTTAGATTTGAATAACTTTATTTAGAAATAAAAATTTAAAATGTTAATTATAGATGATCGGTTAGGAACCGCTTTTATGAGGAGCTTTTATAAGGAGTTGGGACAGAGGGAGTAACTTGCAGCCCTGGCAGTGGGTCTAAAGTCTAAACCGAGTTACTGAACAAGTACAACGGTCCGGCGGAAAAGACAGAGGCCGGTCCACTGGTCAATTTTTCAAATCTTTGATGTGCCAATGATTGAATCATGTTTGCAAATTGCAAGGACCGCGCGAAATCTTTCGGTCAGGAAAAAACCCTATAAATACCGCCTTCGGCGCAGCAAGCTTCGCTCAGAGCACAGCACAGCACACGAAGTCCAAGAATGGAGACCTCAGTCGACAGCTGGTGGGTGCTGCCCCTGACCTTGATCCCAGCCATCTCCGGTGGCCAACACGACGGCAGCACCACCACACTAGCAGCCATAGCCACTAGCTCCGCCTACCTCGCCGTCTTCGCGTGCCTCGCGTGGGCAGCCGCTGCCCTGCTCTACTGGGCACACCCGGGCGGCCCTGCATGGGGAAAGTACTGGAGGGGAAGGGGGAAGAGCGTCGGGGCACGCGGCGCGATCCCGGGGCCGAAAGGGCTCCCCGTCGTCGGCAGCCTCGGTCTCATGTCCGGGCTAGCTCACCGCTCTCTGGCCGCCGAGGCGGCGCGCCGACCCGGGGCCAAGAGGCTCATGGCGCTGTCGCTCGGCCCTGTCCGTGCCATCGTCGCGTCCCACCCGGACGTGGCCAAGGAGATCCTCGACAACCCGGCCTTCGCCGCTCGCCCGCTCAACCACGCCGCCTACGGCCTCATGTTCCACCGCTCCATCGGCTTCGCCGAGCACGGCCCCTACTGGCGCGCGCTCCGTCGCGTCGCTGCCGGCCACCTGTTCGGCCCGAGGCAGGTCGACGCCTTCGCGCCCTACCGCGCGCGCGTCGGGGATGACGTGGTCGCGGCCCTACGCGGTGGCGCCAGCGAGGGAGACGTCGTGCAGGTTCGCGACGTCCTCCGCCGCGCGTCGCTCTACTACATCATGCGGTTCGTGTTCGGCAAGGAGTACGACGTGTCGTCGCCGGCGTCGTCCGCCGGGGAGAAGAAGGGGGAGGTGGAGGAGCTTCTGGAGATGGTGCACGAAGGGTACGAGCTCCTGGGCAAGGAGAACTGGTGCGACTACTTTCCGGGGCTGGCCGCCGTCGACCCGCAGGGCATCGGAGCGCGGTGCGCCGAGCTCATGCCGCGTGTGAACCGCTTCGTGCACGGCATCATCCAGGAGCACCGTGCCAAGGCGATCGCCGGAGGAGAGGCGCGTGACTTCGTTGACATATTGCTTTCCCTGCAGGAGAGCGAGGGGCTCGCCGACGCCGACATCGCTGCCGTGCTCTGGGTACGTTCCAATACCATATCTATAACTTGTAGAGCATCACAACGGATTCACCAAATCAAACGTAAATAAATTAGCCTGATGTCATTGGTTCCATTTTGAGTGTATGCAGATCATGCCTACTACTTTTGTTGTGATCGTAATCTAAGTAAAATACGAAAAACCTTTTCAAAAAGCTACTAGCATTCGTGCAAAATTAAAATCCGCGAACTTTGTCTCTTTCCTTTTGTTCTCTTTATGCACAAAGAATCAGATAAGTGGATGACTAGTAGTTACGGCATAGTGTCACACTCACACTACACGAGCGAAATAAATAAACAAATTTGGTGGTTATTTTGTCAGGAGATGGTTTTCAGAGGAACAGACGCCATGGCCGTGCTGATGGAGTGGACCATGGCGCGCCTCGTCCTCCACCGCGACGTCCAGGCCAAAGTGCACCGCGAGCTCGACGACGTCGTCGGGCATGACAACCACGTCACCGAGTCCGCCGTGCCATCGCTGCCCTACCTGCAAGCTCTAATCAAGGAGGCTCTCCGTGTGCACCCGCCGGGCCCGCTGCTCTCGTGGCGCCACAGGGCCATCTCGGACACGTACGTCGACGGCCACCTCGTCCCCGCCGGCACCACCGCCATGGTGAACCAGTGGGCCATGAGCCGCGACCCCGAAATCTGGGACGCGCCGCTCGAGTTCCGTCCCGAGCGGTTCCTCGCCGGCGGCGAGGCCCCGGACGTGTCCGTGCTCGGCGCCGACGGGCGGCTCGTGCCGTTCGGGTCAGGCCGGCGGAGCTGCCCGGGCAAGTCCCTGGCCATGACCACCGTTACCTCCTGGATGGCCACGCTGCTGCACGAGTTCGATTGGATGCCGGCGGGCGCCTCCACCGGCGTCGACCTGTCGGAGGTGCTCCGCCTGTCGTGCGAGATGGCCGTGCCGCTCGAGGTCAGGGTTCGCCCGAGGCGCCAGTTGTGACGCTGCTGCTGTAGCCTGAAGGATTGTTGCCACCATGATCGATCGACTTCACCGTGTAGTTCGTAGCCATGACCCGGGTCTGCGCTTCACGAAAGTGAATAAGCGGAGCTGCTGGTATGAAACGTGTGCACCAGCTCAGCTCAGTACGTATTTGGTTCAGAATTTCTAACTTGTGTGATGTCTATGTACGTACGTGCCATCAGGTGTGACCGTGTGAGTATAAGGTTCCACACGGTGTACAAATTGCGAAGACAAAATCTATACAAGATTGTGTGTGCGGTGTGCTATAATAAACATCGTTGCTTATTAAATCTGCATGTGTTGGTGTGGGTCGCCTTCGAATGTCAGCAACAGCAAGGTTTATCATCTCCCGAATCTGAAAGCGAGCGCCAAGTTTATGGACGCTATTCTGTCTGGTCTCTTTGAGCGTTTGACTTTGAGACGATAGCTGCCCACAAAACTTAGGCCCCATTTAGAAACGGAAATTTAACGAGAGTGGACAAATGGAGGCTGAGCTACATGTAGCTATTTATTTTTAAAAATTCGAAAATTATATTTTTAAGTTTTAAAAAAAAAATTTAAAAAAAATCCTAGATGTAGCCAATGATGGAATCTACGAACATGCAAAATCTCAATGGGAAATTCTTAATACTTTAGGCTACACAAAAATGACAAATGTGATCTGAGAATAGTGAATAGTATATATTTCAAAACTATAAAACCTATCAGATTTTGTTATTTTTGTGTAGTCTATAATACAAAGAATTTCACATTGAGATTTTACACGTTTGTAGATTTCATCATTGTCTACATCTAGAGTTTTGTTTTAGATTTGTTTGAAACATAAAACTATAATTTATAAAATTTTGAAAATAAAGGGCTACATGTAGCTCGGCCTCTTTTTGCAGTTTTCGAAATTTAACTGCTTTCTACACAATACTTTCATGTTTAAACAAACCCTGGTTTACTTGGAATTCTTTCAAGTTCAAAGAGAGGAGCAAAATGGCACAAATTTTGAGGCGAGTAGTTCTAGAAGTCCCGGAGGTGACGCGGAAGATAATTTGAACCATTCTCCGACAGGATCATGCTGAATCAATACTCAGAAGAAAGAAGAATCCAATTTAAAAAACATGGATTGGACAAGCTATTTCGGAAGGGAATCGAATAGACTTGCCACGGAGACGAACCCCAAAGGGGTTGTTTATTTCAGGTAGCCCAATTATTCAGGGCGGCACCAACAAAAGCTAAGATGCGGCATACACCCAACCGTGCCCAACTCTATCAACTGGTACATACTCCGTATAAAGGATAATCCAACCAATATCTGTCCAGGGAGTACCTTGGATGACGAACTGGTACTACAGTACATAAAAAGGATGATCCAGCCAAATAGCCAATGTCTGTCTAGAGAATACATTAGCTGAGCGCAATACACGACAGTAAGATATCAAAAATTCCATTCCATATGGGAGCTCATTTTGCATACATTTTTCGAACTGGGGCGACTTCTATATAAGATGAAGTAGACACTTCAGACAGCACAAATACAAGTGATGCTAACTGAGACAGCCCAAAGTCAAAGAAATCATGGCCGATCTTGCACCAACTCGCATTCCGAGCTCTGAAAGAAGTTTACGCCACGTAGGAGTGAAATCATGGCCGATCTTGCACCAACTCGCATTCCGAGCTCTGAAAGAAGTTTACGCCACGTAGGAGTCTCCTCATCGAGACCGCTTGCGTCACTCTCGGGGGGGGGGGGCGGGTAACCCTAGCTGTTGCTGCCCCCAGATTCTCCTCTCTCGTCGCCCCAGATGTCGCCGGAGGATGCCGGCGGTCAAAACCATAAACCCTACAGTAGAGCAGCAGAATTGGCAAGCAGGATGGCAGCACATGTGAAGTGCATTCTTTTTTGACAATCAATACCACATATATTCATAATAACAAATAGTACATGGTAGAGATACACGAGCTGTCTCCAGCGATTACAAAATAAAGTCTAAAAGATACTAGCAAATCTTCGAGGTCTTCAAACTCTTTCTTCTTCCAAGACATAATCTTGTACTTTTCTGAAGGCAGAGATAGATAACAAACCATAGACACTGTAAATACCAACGAAGGTTCTCCCATAATTTTAATTTGAGCCGCAATATCAAGACTGCGTGCACGCGTGCAACCATTAAAGTAGTCAATCAACATGGGCAAGAGTACCAACACAAGTATGTCAGGGAATAACCGATCTGCCTTGTCGACGTTGATGGAGAGCCGAGAATACGAATCACCATTGTCGAGGACGTAGCAGCCGGGACAAGCTGCGAGGATAATCCTCCTCGCGGCAACCATGAGAAAAGATCCAAGATCGATGGCGAAATAAGATCTGAACACCCATACCTAGATAATTGTAATCTTTCACACCACCATTGACGTCGGGAATGAGATCTCGTCGTCGAACGAAGGCCGAAGATCACTTATTGCAGACGATGCCATCTCCATTGCGGGAACCAACAAGAAAACGACCAAACCCTAACATAACTACTGAAAAGACTACTTTTATTGAAAACTCCACTCATAGATCGGGTTCCCCACTCCTCCCGACGCCGGCGAAGCCGGCCGGAGGAGGAGGAACCGATCTATGGAGGAGGCTGAGTAGGGGCGGCTAGAGCTTTTCTCAAGAGGCGGCGGCTACAGGGACGTAGACTGTTTTTAGGCCACCGCTATGTGAAGTGCATTCTTGGTGGTGCTCCACCAGTGTCGAGCCAAGATTTCCTGCTGGTATGAAATGTGCACCAGCTCAGCTGGTAATTGGTTCAGAATTTCTAACTTGTGTGATGTCTATGTAACATCAGGTGTGAGTGTGTCCGTGTGGGTATAAGGTTCCACATCGTTGCTCGACATGTGTATATGTGCACCTGTATTGTGGGTCGCCCTCTTATGTCAGCGGCAGTTTATGGTCTCCTGAATCTTGAATCAATGGGAAAGTTTATGGACGTATTCTGTCCGGTCTGTTTGAGCGTTCTACATGATAGCTGCCCAAAAATCCAGGCCCCGTTTAGAAACGGAAATTAATCTGTCATCTAAAAAATACCTATTGTTCAGACAAACCCAGGTTTACAATGAACTTTTTCAAATTTATTGAGATGATTAAAATGACGAGAAATATGAGAAGAGGCAATGGTTATGGAAGTCCCAGATATGACATGGATGAGATACAGAACCATTATCCAGCAGGGTTATGGTGAATCAATTCTCAAACGTGACATAGAAGAGATATACAGAAAAAAACAGAATCGGATAGACTTGCCACTGAGACCCACCCCAAAGGGGTTATTCATTTCAGATGGCCCAATTATTCAGGGCAGCACCAACAAAAGGTAAGATTCAGCATACAAAGCATAGAACCAACAACCCGGACCCCAAATCTATCAACTGGTACATAAAAAGGGATAATCGAACTAATGCCTGTCTAGATTATACACTAGCTGAGCACAATATGCGACGGTACATACCAAAAAATCCTCACGCAGCCACAGACATTCCACATTGGAGCTCACTTTGCATACATTTTCTGAACTCGGGTTCTATATGATGTGGGTGCTTCAGCCAGCACAAATACAAGTGATGCTAACGGAGACAGTCCACCGTCAAAGAGAGCATGGCCAACCTTGCACCAAGTCACATTCCCAGCTCCGAAAGAAGTTGGCGCCACCTAGGAGTTTCCTCATTAAATATGTAGGTCAGTTTTGACACCAGGACTCCGCTACCACCAATCTGCAGTTTCAAGTTCATGAAACACGTAAAAGTATTAGATATACCATTATATAAAGAAGCATAGTCTATATTAAGTACCAATACCATATGTGTTTAAAATCAAGTCCTATATTAGGTCTGACATCATGTAGTTCTATTGTCCAAGGATTCAAATTTGGTTTCAAAAAATTGCAGACCATGGCCTGCAGTTCTCCAATGGACATGTCCCAGGCAGTTTGATTAATAAAATTAAAACACAAATGTTGATTCAGACCACTTCCTAAGTGATTCTGGTTCAGATGTGCTGTTCACCAGTCGAATACAAATTTTAAATTACGCATTAGGACATATTCTCCCAGTGCCCACCAGGATTTACGGTTCCTGGTAGTAATCAATTGGTTACCACTGGGACTTGAAAACAAGGTGATGATTGCAGCAAGAAACCACCAAAAGTATCTGCATTGTTACTGAAACAGGTAACAGTTGCACACTTGTAACTGCTGAATGGAGCTTAAGGTTTAACTACTTACTCTTAGTGTGCACCATTGCAAACCCAGTTTGCTAGTTACATAAGTAATATACTTAGCTGAGAATAACTGTCTGCCTCAAAAGGCTCAAACACAACATTAAATTGTTGTCCTACGAATAAATAGTTGCCAACAATAAAAAGTTTCCATAGAAAAGCAAGAGGTAAAGAGCTTACGGATCTCAGTTGCTGAATAGACTTGTATAGTGACTTTTGTGGAACTACTATATTAATAGCATAGTAGTCAACAGCAACATTACCATCAAGACTGCAATACACTGGACTTATAGTTGGGCCCTGTTCACATCAAGATGGAGTAAATGAAATCATAAGCTTGAGTTCAAAAGATAATAATCCATATTTAAAATTGTTACAGTATGGATTAGCAATCAAGAGGAATGCTTTTAGTACAAGTTTGCAATGCATGATCAGTTCAATTTCAAGTAACCAAAGACTACAATTAAAATTTGGCTCGGTCAAAGGATGTTGGAGATGTCGCAGCGTTAACAGATTATAATGATAAAAATTACAGAGCGCAAGAGAAATGATAGATGTTACACATCCACTTTCACTTTGAATGGCTAGATATTCCCTGGTCAAACAGAATGGGGAAACATCTGCATCGCTTTTTTAGGCTTGTTTGGTTTGGGAGGATTAGAAGGGGATTGACATAGATTGAGGTGGATTAAATCCCATGTAAGTCAAATTCCCCCCAAATCCACTCCAGTCCACTCTAATCCACCTGGGTAGGGGATTAACTGAAGAAAGCTTAGTGGGCACAGACTATAATCATGCAGATTAATAAGATGTACGGAGCAGATACTACAAAGTGCTACAAATCCATAACCAATACAATTCTATTTTCAGTTATGGATACTAGACTGTATGAGCATAATAAATAAAATGCAATTTAAATATAGAAATAAAAATTCTAGAATCTACCCGCACAAATGTTCTCCAATTTTTTTGTTATAAATTCAGTTATGGATACTAGACTATATGAGCATAATAAATAAAACACAATTTAAATATAGAAATAAAAATTCTAGCATCTACCCGCACAAATGTTCTCCAAATTTTTTTAGCAGTGATACCTGTAATCCACATAATGACGGTTGTTTGAGAACTCTCTCTGCCACTTCTTCTGCACTGTTTCCCCTCATATTTGCTGTTACCTTGTATAATATAAAAGGTAAACTAAGTTAAGCAATTAATCCAGCATAATGTAGCACAAACTGTGTAACGATTTACCATTATCTTGCCAGACGCTGTGAGGTGAGCCTCTAGTCTTTCAAGCATCTCATGTGAAATCTCCAATGCGCCTTCACGTCTGTTCAAAGATTTCCTACTTGCTACAAGTGCGGCCTGTGTAGTGTAGGAGAAATAATAAAATGAGCACGACTTTTCACTTTAAACAAATGGAACCGTTGGAACTTTGCAAGCCAATGCATGTGTGTGAGCTTACCTGGCTTTCCAAAATTACTCCACCCTCAATTTCCTTCAAATTATTCTCGCGCAAAGTTGTTCCGCTACTCACAAGATCCACAATAACATCAGCCATGCCCATCTGAATGGAAAAAAATGAATTAGTGTGCATTACTCTTAGGAGAATCTCAATAGATAATGTCCTGTCCTAACTCACAAATTAGAAAATCAATACTCGAGACAATATGTCAATATACCAGAGTGGCAAGGACAACTCCAGTGTTCATGCCATGTGAAGAATCAGATCTCACATCATGGTAATTTACATCCGGTCATATACAGTATACTCATACAGCTTCTTGTAAAACTACTATCATAATTAATGCAAATGGAAAATGGAAAAAATACAGCCTTATGTATAATATCCTATTATGCAAGTGACAACTATGTCTAAATGTTAGCTCTTGATTTCTCTTTATTAACATATAAAGAGAATAAGTGGACAGAAATGGACAACCCACACCATCTTGCAATCCAAATTTGAATAAATACATGAAATACGAAGAGAGGAGAGGGCAATCACAAGGACAGATGGAAATTAAATAAGAAAAGTGAACAAAAAGAAGAGAGCAAACTCACAGCAGGATATGACTCAAGAGCACCATCGCCAGATAGAAACGAGACATGCTTGAAACCTTTTTCTTTCAAAAACTTAGCACCTACCTGCAGCCAAATCCATAAGCAAAATGATCAAAAAAGCATTGTTGATGAAGGGGGAGCGGATCTGAACAAATTTACGTTTATTCATGACCATACATATCCAAATCCTGTAACGACCCGCATTGGTCTTTCTTCTGTCCACTGAGGCATATTTACCAACTCCTCTAGAGTATTTATGTTTTGAAAAATACCTTCCTTGGGTACCTGGTCACACAACACAATTTAACTAGTTCAGATATAGGCTTCACTTAAGCTATGGTGAAACTAATACTAGTAAATGCACTGGGACAATACCATACCGCAAGGGACAAGCGACAGTGTCCGAAGTCGAGAGCATCATGAATAATAACTAAATCATCATTTCCCTGTAACAGAAAATCTTAAATACATACCAGCATAGATCATAGGAAACTAAAGGTACGCACAAACTGGGTCGAAAAACTTAACATTATCCCTCAGATACTTACCTGCCCAATTTCACTGATTATGTCATAACCCACAATGCCAAGATCAAGATCCCCTGAGCACAGTTTACGAACAATATCCGTGGGCCTCTGAAGCCAAACCTCCAAGTTTGGCATCTGCATAAAGAAGTGTATTACAACTTTAACGTAGCCATTTATTACTCCATTTGTTTCCACAGTACTTCTTCAAACAGGAAACCGCATAGTATTATACATTCCAGTAGATTAAATAGATATAGGCAGATTTTACAGTTCCGCGACGAGTATAACTTTATTTCTGGGAATGAAAGTTTATGCATACAACTTATAACTGGCTGCTACATGACATATAACGGGATTAGCAAGCAGCTAATGGGAGGTGCAATCAGAAATAGGTGAGATAACACAACATGCCTCACATCCCATCCTGAAATTTTCAGATAGTCTAACAGATTTGAAGATACAGGTTCCATATTCTGGTTATTTTTTCTATCTTGGTTTATCAGTGTTCTTTACATGCCAATTGTGCAAATAAACCCATTGCCCACGAAATTAGATGTTTGGGGCAATGTTCTTTCGATCAAACCTCAAACCTTGTTCCGTGAAGACATGGAATGGATGTTTTGCTTTATGACATCTCGACACACACAATAAGCTGTGATGCCCCTCTTAACTATTTTAATGTAATCAGACATTTAGAAGGGCCCTTATTACACCGATTGCTGTGGCATGACTAGAGCGATTACAGATTAAGCTAAGAGTATGGTGGTTTTTCATTAGCCGCGCTCAATGAACCCGCCCTAAAACCACTGCTTCCAAAATAAAATCTCCAACCATCACATCCGAGATTATAATGGCCAAGCTTTCATTGACATCAGCACGTGTGCCATCAAGTATGAAAACCTAGTGATTCAGTCCCTATAGATGCAGTACATGTCAATGGAGAGAAGATGGGGTGGATGGGAAACTCGCCTGCGGGATGTCGGCAATGTACTGCCGCGGGTTGGACTGGATGACAGTCAACTGGCAACTCTGCAACCCCAATAAGCACCACCACAACAGAGCAGCAGAATCAGCAAAACCATGAGATAATTCAATCCCAGAGAGGGCGGAAGAGAGCATAATATGGGGATGGAGATTACCTTGAGGAGGTCCCGGGTGAGGTCGGACATGCGGCCCTTGCTGGCGATCCCGAGGCGGACGGCCGTGCGGTCGGCGGAGAGCGGCGTGGCCGCCGTCGGTTTAGGGGATACCGCTGTCGCCGCCGCTGCCGCAGCCCGCGGGGCGAGAAGACGGGTCCTCGCCGCCGCAGCTGAGGCCGAGGGCCAGACGCGGAGGGTGGGGGACGTCGGCGAGGGCGACGGGGAGAGGAGGAAGGGCGCGAAGTCTAGGCGCACCCCCAGCATCGGCGCCATTGTGGTGTTCCCCTGACTCGACAAGGCTCGCTCTCCGGAGTGACCTCTCGCTGCGGCGAAGCGCCGGAATTGCGGCGGCGAGAGGGAATGGAGTAGGTAGGTGGGTGGGGGTTTTGGAAGGGGACGAAATAGACGGTGCGCGGTGGGCCTCGGCGGCGACGGATGGCCGTCCGTTGCCATGGATGGGTGGGCCCGAGCTGCGTGTGCGTGCGGATATTCGCGGTTCCGAGGGACCCGTGGCGGGCCAGGTGGCTCGCCGTGTACTCCACCTAGGACGATGACGAGATGAACATTTTTCTAGTACGCAGCGCAGAGGAGATAAGCATCATCGTGTCTAGTACAACTTAGCCTAGTCACCGGATGATGAGTTATTTGTCCTACCTTTTTCAATGTAAGAAAAATCGGTAATTCGTTAACTGCTCAGTCGGTTTGGGAGTACCGATTAATCGGAATTCGGACAATTAACTGATTTAATCGGTCGGCTATTAATCGGTGTAACCTACACAAATCAGTACGTAAAAAACAGTTTATATAAGAAAAATAATAATATATGATCCTCTATATGTCTGGTCCTACTTCTCTAGAGCATAAAATCCCAGAAAAAGATATATGTTTCTCCTCTGTGACCTAATCTTCAAGGTCACAAGCGAATCAGGATCCACTAGTCGAAGCCGCGTTTATTCCTTCCACTTCTTATCCTCTCACCTCTGAAGTTTATCTTCTCCCACCACATACCTAGGGTACGACCCCTCTTACACCTCAACCACCTAACCTACTGAATGCGCTGTTGAGCTCCTGCACGAGCTACTCAAGGTGGTCGAGCTCTTGTATCTAGGCAACTGAGAGTAACTGGTCTAGGAGGCCAAGGAACTAGTTGGCGACATCGGAATTCAAGCTGTTGGAGGCTGCAATCAAGCGGGAGCTTTGCAAAACCTACTTTATTAGGGAGGGGTAGCGCCTGTACTAGCTATATGCATTAAAAAGTTTATAACTTTTTTGACCAAGTGCAGTAGTTAATCCGGAATATACCTAGTAATCGGACTTTCGGTACGATTAATCGGGCTAAAGGATTAACACAAGAGATTAATGGTAATCGACACGGTTAGGCCCCTAGTAGCGATTAATCGGCCTAGTAATCGTTGAATTGGCCTAGTTTTTTAACAGTGCCCTTTTTAAACTGTAGATCACTTTTGGTCATTTCCGAAACTTTAATACTTCTATGGGACTTCTCTCATTGCCCCCTCCCCTTTTCTCGCTCTGCTACAGTAGTTGAGAGGCCTTTCTCTCTCGACGGGCCGCTCCGATGTCCTCTCCGCCGGAATAGCCAGCCGGAGTAGGGAAGAAGCAGGCTCCGGAGTACATAGTTGTAGTGGTAGGTCTAGAGTTTGGTCCTATATGGCGTTTGGTGTCTATGCCGGAGGGAGACGGTGGATCTTCTCAGTCAGATCTGGTGTTGCACCATCTTCTTCCACTGCTTCAAGGTGCTCCAGTGGTCAGAGCCGGTGTTGCGGAGGTGAAAGAGCGTGGAGATCTCCATAAATAAGGCTGATTCGACGGGATCTGGTGGTCAAGACCGGAGCTGCAAGCTTTTCTCCATGATCCGTCATGGTGGCGTGATTGGGGAGGGGGTGCGGCTCTTGGTCGGCTGCCCACTGGATCTACATCAAGGGCCGGCGTAGCTTCTCACCAGAGGTTCCCTACGGCGCCACTATCGCCGTTCTACATGGCCGAAAGGTGGCCCCTCCAACCTCAAATGATGGCGCACGACCGTCACTTCCAGGTCTTCAACTGGAGGTTTCCTACGGCGCCACTATCGCCGTTCTACATGGCCGAAAGGCGGCCCCTCCAACCTCGAGCGATGGCGTACGGCCGTCACTTCCAGGTCTCAATCAACCTCCGGCGGAGGTTCTCTAGTTGCGCCGTAGTTGGCTCCCACCTCCATGCCCCAAGTGGTCTTGTCCCCGGCGGCATGCAGGTTGACTACGGCGAGCTCTGTTGTGGTGGAGAAGGAGTTGGACTGTATTGCTTTTACTGTTTCTTTCCTAGGGTCCTTTGTGCAAATTGTAAGGGTTAGTTTGTAATTTTCAGTTTTACTTCGACTCTTTCTGTAATTTGTACCTCCACCGCTTTGACTGAAATGGAGCTCTAGATCCTTCGGGGCCTCCCCTGTTTAAAAAAAAATACTTCTATTGTCTTTACTGGGTCACGCCATGCAGGATGGCTCAACCGAAATGGATGTCATGCCATTTTGATTGGCAACTTGGCAAATTTGCTTAATATGTGCTAAAAAACGACTAAGTCGTTTAAATCTAGCCATATCAAATGGCATAACCTATCTGTTTTCTTACCTAGAGGGTCCAAAAACATTCTTAGGGGTCCAAGATCTTTGCAAACCAGCCTACGTAAATGGCGTAATCTAGTTGTTTTAGACAAAAAAAAAACGGCTAAGGTATTTCAGTCTACCTAACCCAACTGGCATGCAATGTGTTTCGGTTCAGCCATCCATCGTGGTGTATAAAAAGAACCATAGAAATTTAAAAGTTTTGAGAGGGGCGAAAACTGGTCTAGACTTTGCAAAAGGTCCATTCGGATCACAGAACTTCCACGTGATTGCACACTTGCACAGTTGCACACGATGTACGGGTGTGTTTGGATTGCTACCAAATTATACCCTACCAACTTTTTGGTCATGACCAAAAGATTGGTTGTTGTTTGGATAGTTGCCAATTTTTTGGCTTGCCAATGCTTCACTACCAACTCTAGTTCAATTTTTTAGCCAATGTTGGCCAACTTATGGGCAAGGAATAGCTCAACCAAAATATTGGCTAGCCAAAATTTTGGTGGGGCAATCTTGGGCACAAACCAAACACAACCTACATCTCTCGGCCTAATCGTGTAGTGCATTATTTAAACGAGATTGTACTTTCTGCTGTGGCGTGGAAAATCATTGCCTATGTGCTTTGTGTTGTTCAACACCTGGTTCGCTGCACCTGGACGCATATTGCCCCACTGGCTCCTGCAAATATAGAGATGCTGCTCCAAAACAGAGCCGTCCAAAGTGGCGCCGCTGAGCAACAGAAGTTGACTGTGTATGTGTAGCATCCATCATAAATAATGTACCACCATATGCCCATTTTTTTTACTTTATCTTTGAAACGATGGGGGTCGCCACATAGATAATGATGGTGACAACATGCATCAAATTGGGTTGTCCTTATTATAGTTTTTTGTAGAGAAAAAAATATATTTAAAACCCGAACCAGTAGTGGCTAGGCGATTTGAATCCGGACTTCGAATCCTTGTTGCTTAGAGCATCTCCACTTGTTGGAGCTCCCCGGGGCCAAATTTCCGTCTGGATGAACCTAATCCGGATGAATTTTTGCACTGGGGAGGAGGGTTTTCCCAGCCGTGCCTCGCCCAAGCCTCCTCTTCGCCGCCACGCGTCGTCCTTCTCCGAGCCCACCTCGACGCCGCGCGCATGGACCTGCTGGGCTCGCGCTTCTTCGACTCCTGGGACGACGCCGTCGACGTCGTGTGCGCGCCCGACGAGGAGGACGTCCGTGTCACGCACGGCGCGGCCGCGCGAGGAGGGCCGCGCCGGCCGGCGGCGCAGGTGGCTGCGGCGACGACGCACGAGACAAGGGCGGGCGGCGGCGCACTAGGCCAGTGGCGGGAGTTGGAGCGCGGGGCCAGGGGCGGGCGGCGGCGCGCGGGGCAAGGGGCAGCAGCGGAGTGCGGCCCCGGCGCGAGCGTGGGTGTGGGCGTGGAGAGGCGTGGGCGTGGCAATTATTTCGCTAATGGCCACTGACGATGGGCCAGACGACTTGTTTTCGTCCATCCGGAGTCCCCGGGAGACCCCCGGGAAACCGAGGATGGCATGGGGAGTCCGGACGAAAATATGCTCAAATCCAGACCAAAACGAGGAATCGGGGGCCTGACTGAGCCGTTTTTCGCCGTCCGGATGAAAAAAAGTGGTCGTGGGGGGCTTCCCGGGAAGACAAGTGGGGATGCTCTTATATCATGAATCTGCCAATCCTAGTCCAGATCAAACCCACAACACTAGCCAAACGAGGATTGTCGACATGGCGAAGGGTGGTCGAGATTCAACTGGTCTAGTGGGCGTGCTAGCGTCCAAAGGTATGGGTCGATATGACCCGCAATTCCACATCGTCTACTCCGCGAGAGAGGCCTGCAAGTCCACCTCGTCTTCTTCGTGGCCCCTGCATCCCTTGGACTTCCTTCTCTTGCGACGACAATGGCGGTGGGCGATCGATTGTCCAGGATGCGACGATCGAGACGGCGTGTCGTAGACACAGGTATTGTCCTGGACCCTCTCCTCTTCCGTTGGATGTAGTTACTTTGTAGTTGCGCTATAGTAAGGTTAGGGTTTAACGAGAGTAATTTGGGGATGATTTTGGTGAAGGGAAAGGGTGGATTTTTTTTATGCGACTGTCTTGATATTTGTGTTGAAAATAGTTGTGTTGTCTAGTCAGTCTAAAAAGCGACATATTTTTATTACATAAACTTATAATTTTGATCTCATTACATGCTCTAGGTGGCTCTAACTATGTTCTAAATGTATGATTACAAGTTATAATTCCTTTTGATGAGAGATTTGCACAACTAGTAGTTTTAGTAGGATTTTATCACGTTTCCTTGTTTTTAATGTGTGTGTAGGAGTTCTAAACATCTATGAGCAAGGCACGAGAAAAGGAGCCAACGGAAAGCAATATGGAGCAGTTTTTTTGAGTTATAGACACTAGAATTTAGCCATTTGAAGGATGGAAACGAGTCAATTATCCAATACCATGGGACGGATTTATCACAATATAATAAATATCCAATATCATGGTGGTGTATCCCTCCTCCATATAAATCCAACATGCCGAAGAACACATTAATCGGAGTTTGTATGAATAAATGACGCCCAAACTACTGCAGGGCTACAAGATGTTTAACGGCCGCTGGTATGACCATACCGACCTCCGTCGAGACCGTTTCATCAAACTGAACAACAATTGTGTATTCCCGAAGGGTTATCCCAGACGCAAAATCTACCTCCGTGAGGCTATATAGTGAGGGGGAAAACCTAGTCGACATCACCAAGTCATTCCACATCTTCACCTGTGGCGAAGCTAGGGGGACCAGCAGGGGCCAATGACCCCCCCTATGCAAACATGCAGCAAAGAAAAATGCCAGATTTAAAGGTGTTTATAGAGGACCGGTCCCCCTTATGTGAAAATTAGCTTGCTTGGCCCCCCTTTTGCTTCAATCCTGCCTCCGCCGCTAATCTTCACCATAGTGAAGCCCTACCGTCGTGCCACCACCATAAGATCTTAATACCATCTAGACATCAAAGCAAGAGGAGTATAAGGGGTGCCACCACCAGGCACCAGGCACCGGGCGTTGGGCCGTGCACTCTGCCACCATCGCCATCTCTATCAACACCCACATCTCTCTCCTTGGCTTGTGTATTTTTAAGATTGAACATGGTTGTGACCTTCATGTTATATTCATCTACATTTTATAATTCATCCATGGGTGAGTGATCAATATGGTTCTAGGCCGAGGTATGATATAGTGCATCAAGTTAGAATATGGAGTTGATCTAATATTTATGTACATGCGTAGATTTGACCCTATTTAGAACAGTCAAATATTTTGTCGTTTAACTATAGAGTGGAACCACGTTAGAGTCAACGGTGATTCTAAACTGGTCCATGGTGTCCACGCCAAAATGGCCCATGGATGAGTTTAGAACCATGAGTGACTTTGATATCGAGTAGGATGAATGTTGGGTAGGCACAACACATTCCGCTCCGCTTGCGCGATCCGCTCCGGAGGCCCCCCACTGAAACCCTAGAAGGCCGTTGTCGATCTGCTCTCCCCGGCTGACATGGGGTATACCATATCAGGTCCTAAGTATTATTATCCCTGGTACAAAGCGTGGGAGGGAAAAGAAGAAAACCCACAAAGAAATCCAGAAGAATCTGAAGACATCACGTTAGGAAAGCAAAGCCCATATCGGGTGAACCGGCCTATACTGTAACTCGACCTCGAGGTGAACTCTGAGATCTAGCCTGCTATATAAGGGTTGGGAGGAGCCATCGAGAGGGTACAGATTTGGTCAGAGCAATCTCGGCAATTCGCCCTTGAGAATAATATCCGTCGACTGCCTAGTTTGGCTAACCGATTTGTTGATTCGCCAGAGTCGTAATTTCTAGAAAGTAGAAACCCAATTCCATAACAATGGGCATTGACGAGGTTAACCCTTTTTCATCGGTCGCCACCGCCCCGCCGTCAAAGGCGAGGGGCGGGGAGTGGCGCGCCTTGACGGGTTCACGCGGGGGGTGGGGGGGGGGGAGACATCTCTGGGGTGGCGTGGGTGGTGTGGGTGGAGGAGTTCACTAGAGCACGTTGGGGAGGCACTGAGGACTGGTGGAGGAGGCAGGTGAAGCAGGTGTGTGGTGGATCATCGGGGTGGGGCGAAAGTGCGGTCCTAAAGCGCTAGTGGTGGCGGCCCTAGATTGCATCCACGGAGGATATAGGAGTTCCTTGGCGCTATGGCCTCCGCGTTGTGCGATGCGGGTGCGCGGCGGAATGGGTGGTCGAGGCGCGGGGGGGGGGGACGGGGGCGATCTAGGTTTCAAGGGCCAAGCGTGATCGAGCATGTTGGGCGTCCTGGTGCGTGCAGATGGTGGTCTGGAGGGTGCCCCTCTCGTCGGTGATCGACAAATGCTCATGGTCGGGACATAATAATCAATCACCACATCCTTCAACCGGTGCGCCGCGTCTTGCCAAGCTCGCACCCAGCAACCGGAATCTACCTTTACCCGCACTCACATGGCCACGTCCCATCGGAGATGAAAATAAAGCAATTTGACTCTTTTCGGCAGCTTCAACACAAAATGAATCGGTTTTCATCGCATTTCCCAAACGCTTTTGGATCAAGTGTTTAGGAAACGTTGTTGCTTGATGCCATGTTTTGAGAGCATCACTGCCCAGTCGCCCCCTCCCCCCTCAAACGAGGTCCTAATTTTTTCTATTCATTAGAGTACAAACACAACTATTTTATAAAATGTATCATACAAATAAATATATTTGATAAAATTGTTTTAAAATCAAAATACAACAAACAATACAATAAATATGTTTGCTATACCGACGCCGAAAATTGCCGGTCTGTGTTGCGCCATCTGCGATTCTAGGAAGTAGTCGTTATGCAGCATGGTATGCCCCTCCATTCTTTGCCGAGGCTTCGACTTATTTCTTCCAGGCATTGAACCTCTGCGGCGTGGCCTCTTCTTCTTCCACTTCTTTGGCGTCAAGCATGTTTTGGAGGGACATGGTGATCGACAAATGCTCATGAAGGTCGTCGTCGAAGGCTTGCTTGTCCTCCATCATTTGCACGATCATCTCGTCCTCGCTATCCATGTCTAAAGCAAAAAAATGGTTAAAATTCATCTGCGGCAGAGGAGGCAACGAACATCGACTTGTCTCGCGTACTAGACAACCCGTCGAACACCTTCTGTGTATGGAGGAGGGACGGATTTACCGGCGCGTTCTGGGACGCGTTGGCGAAGCGGTGGCGGCGAAAAGGACGACGAGGGAGTCAGTCGTCACGACGGTGCTCGACTTAGGAGATTGGCCGTCGAGACGGTCGACAAATCGAGCGGCGATGGGGGTGGGAGGTGCAGGAGGGGAGGTGCGACGAGTAATAAAAAGGCGGGAACCAACCGTCTGCATTTGTTCGCCGACAGGTGGGTACCCGCCTGTTTTCTCATGTTTGGCGCGCCCGGAGCATCCCTTGTGGACCGGGGACGGCCTCGGGGCGTCGGACAGCGTATTAGCCCGCCCGAGCGTAAAGAGCCTTTGGGCGCGCGACTTAGGACCGATTAAATGTTCGGCACGCCCTCAAAAATCTTTAGAGGCCATCTTGAGGAACGCCATTGGAGATGCTCTTAAGCACGAACCGGAATTTCACGATGTGGTGGGCATGGTTCTGCATGGCGTCCTTTGTAGGATAGGGCGCCCGTAGTATAAATGGATCCGTGTATGATGGCACCATGGAAGTAGTGTAAGAGCATCTCCAGCCGTCACCCCGATGAGGTCCCCCGACAACTCTCTTTTTATCCGGACGCCGAAAAATGGCTCAGCTGTGTCCCTGATTTCTTGTTTTCATCCGGATTTGGGCTTTCATCTGCCCGGCGAGTCCATGTCATATCCGCCCCTTGGGGCGCGCTCGGGGAGTTCGGAGGAAACAAAAGCGCGGGAAACATCAAGGAAACTTCCCGCGCGCATGGTGGCCCAACTTGTCGACGAGAAAGGCTTATCGTCATCCTCATCGCATCGTCTTCCGCACGCTGTAAAAGCCTGCCGCCGGTCAGTCTTCGCCGGACGCGTAGTTTCCACGCGGCGAGTTAATGTCGTCGCCTCGAATTCACGCGCGGCTCCCTTTATTTATCGCGGAACTACCGTGTATGGCCGCATTCACCACCGTCATCTCCCTTCTCACCTCAGCCCAGACTTCTCTACCGATCCTTGATACGTCTCCGACGTATCGATAATTTCTTATGTTCCATGCCACATTATTAATGATATCTACATGTTTTATGCATACTTTATGTCATATTTTTGCATTTTCCGGCACTAACCTATTAACGAGATGCCGAAGAGACAGTTGCTGTTTTCTGCTGTTTTTGGTTTCAGAAATCCTAGTAAGGAAATATTCTCGGAATTGGACGAAATCAACGCCCAGGGGCCTATTTTCACACGAAGCTTCCAGAAGACCGAAGATGATACGAAGTGGGGCCACGAGGTGGCGACACACTAGGCTGCGCGCCTGGGCCTTGGCCGCGCCGGCCTGTTGTGTGGGGCCCCGTGCGGCCCCCTGACCTTTCGCCTACATATAGCCTTCATCGCGAAACCCCAGTACCTAGAGCCACGATACGGAAAACCTTTCAGACGCCGCCGCCGCCAATCCCATCTCGGGGGATTCAGGAGATCGCCTCCGGCACCCTGCCGGAGAGGGAATCATCTCCCGGAGGACTCTTCACCGCCATTGTCGCCTCCGGAGTGATGAGTGAGTAGTTCACCCCTGGACTATGGATCCATAGCAGTAGCTAGATGGTCATCTTCTCCTTATGTGCTTCATTGTCGGATCTTGTGAGCTGCCTAACATGATCAAGATCATCTATCTGTAATGCTATATGTTGTATTTGTTGTAGGATAACGTTGCATAGAAAACAAAAAAATTCCTACGGCGAACACGCAATCCAAGCCAAGATGCAATCTAGAAGACGGTAGCAACGAGGGGATTATCGAGTCTCACCCTTGAAGATATTCCAAAGCCTACAAGATGAGGCTCTTGTTGCTGCGGTAGACGTTCACTTGCCGCTTGCAAGCGCGTAGAAGATCTTGATCACGGCACGAACGGGCAGCACCTCCGTACTCGGTCACACGTTCGGTTGTTGATGAAGACGACGTCCACCTCCCGTTCAGCGGGCAGCGAGTAGTAGCTCCTCTTGAATCCGACAGCACGACGGCGTGGTGTCGGTGGTGGTGGAGAAATCCGGCGGAGCTTCGCTAAGCGTGCGGGATGTGGTGGAGGAGAGAGGCCGCTAGGGTTTGGGAGAGGGGGCGCCGCCACTAAGGGTGCGGCCACCTTGGTGGTTCTTGAGGTGGCCGGCCCCCTCCCCTTGGCCCTCATTATATAGGTGGAACACCCAAGAGTTGGTCTACAAGTCTTCGAATAAGACCCAAACCAAAACCTTCCATAACACATGAAACCTACCCAAGCTAGGACTCCCACTAGAGGTGGGAATCCCACCTTCCTTGGGAGGGGGTGGCCGGCCCCCCTTGGGGAGTCCACTTGGGACTCTTCCGGACTTTTCTAGAACCTTCTAGAACCTTTCATAGAACCTTTCGGATCATTTTAATTCACATAAAATGACTTCCTATATATGAATCTTATTCCCCGGACCATTCCGGGACTCCTCGTGATGTCCGGGATCTCATCCGGGACTCCGAACAAATATTCGAACTCCATTCCATATTCAAGTTCTACCATTTCAACATCCAACTTTAAGTGTGTCACCCTACGGTTCGTGAACTATGCGGACATGGTTGAGTACTCACTCCGACCAATAACCAATAGCGGGATCTGGAGATCCATAATGGCTCCCACATATTCAACGATGACTTTAGTGATCGAATGAACCATTCACATACGATACCAATTCCCTTTGTCACGCGATATTTTACTTGTCCGAGGTTTTGATCATCGGTATCACTCTATACCTTGTTCAACCTCGTCTCCTGACAAGTACTCTTTACTCGTACCGTGGTATGTGGTCTCTTATGAACTTATTCATATGCTTGCAAGACATTAGACGACATTCCACCGAGAGGGCCCAGTATATCTATCCATCATCGGGATGGACAAATCCCATTGTTGATCCATATGCCTCAACTCATACTTTTCGGATACTTAATCCCACCTTTATAACCACCCATTTACGCAGTGGCGTTTGGTGTAATCAAAGTACCTTTCCGGTATAAGTGATTTACATGATCTCATGGTCATAAGGACTAGGTAACTATGTATCGAAAGCTTATAGCAAATAACTTAATGACGTGATCTTATGCTACGCTTAATTGGGCGTGTCCATTACATCATTCATACAATGACATAACCTTGTTATTAATAACATCCAATGTTCATGATTATGAAACTAATCATCCATTAATCAACAAGCTACTTTAAGAGGCATACTAGGGACTCTTTGTTGTCTACATATCACACATGTACTAATGTTTCGGTTAATACAATTATAGCATGATATATAAACATTTATCATAAACATAAAGATATATAATAATAACCACTTTATTATTGCCTCTAGGGCATATCTCCTTCAGTCTCCCACTTGCACTAGAGTCAATAATCTAGATGAAACCTACCCAAGCTAGGACTCCCACTAGAGGTGGGATTCCCACCTTCCTTGGGAGGGGGTGGCCGGCCCCCCTTGGGGAGTCCACTTGGGACTCCTCGTGATGTCCGGGATCTCATCGGGACTCCGAACAAATATTCGAACTCCATTCCATATTCAAGTTCTACCATTTCAACATCCAACTTTAAGTGTGTCACCCTACGGTTCGTGAACTATGCGGACATGGTTGAGTACTCACTCCGACCAATAACCAATAGCGGGATCTGGAGATCCATAATGGCTCCCACATATTCAACGATGACTTTAGTGATCGAATGAACCATTCACATACGATACCAATTCCCTTTGTCACGCGATATTTTACTTGTCCGAGGTTTGATCATCGGTATCACTCTATACCTTGTTCAACCTCGTCTCGACAAGTACTCTTTACTCGTACCGTGGTATGTGGTATCTTATGAACTTATTCATATGCTTGCAAGACATTAGACGACATTCCACCGAGAGGGCCCAGTATATCTATCCGTCATCGGGATGAACAAATCCCACTGTTGATCCATATGCCTCAACTCATACTTTTCGGATACTTAATCCCACCTTTATAACCACCCATTTACGCAGTGGCGTTTGGTGTAATCAAAGTACCTTTCCGGTATAAGTGATTTACATGATCTCATGGTCATAAGGACTAGGTAACTATGTATCGAAAGCTTATAGCAAATAACTTAATGACGTGATCTTATGCTACGCTTAATTGGGTGTGTCCATTACATCATTCATATAATGACATAACCTTGTTATTAATAACATCCAATGTTCATGATTATG
Source organism: Lolium multiflorum (assembly GCA_030979885.1). Lineage (NCBI taxonomy): Eukaryota > Viridiplantae > Streptophyta > Magnoliopsida > Poales > Poaceae > Lolium > Lolium multiflorum. Next base: position 408,298,308 of record CM061750.1, read on the forward strand.
AAACTAATCATCCATTAATCAACAAGCTAGTTTAAGAGGCATACTAGGGACTCTTTGTTGTCTACATATCACACATGTACTAATGTTTAGGTTAATACAATTATAGCATGATATATAAACATTTATCATAAACATAAAGATATATAATAATAACCACTTTATTATTGCCTCTAGGGCATATCTCCTTCAATCTCCCACTTGCACTAGAGTCAATAATCTAGATTACATTGTAATATACCTAACACCCATGGCATTTGGTGTTGGTCATGCTTTGCCCTAGGGAGAGCTTTAGTCAACGGATCTGCTTCATTCAGATCGGTGTGTACTTTGCAAATCTTTACTTCTCCATCTTCGATGTACTCGCGAATCGAGTGGTAACGCAGCTTGATATGCTTCAGCCTCTTGTGTGACCTTGGCTCTTGTGCATTGGCGATGGCACCCATGTTATCACAGTAGATGATTAATGGCTCCAATGCACTAGGAACCACACCGAGCTCTACAATGAACCTCTTCATCCATACCGCTTTCTGATGAAGCCTCTGAAGCCGTTATGTACTCTGATTCTGTTGAAGACTTCGCCACCGTGCACTGCTTCGAGCTTGCCCACTTACTGCAGCACCATTCAATATAAACCGTACCCAGTGTGACTTAGAGTCATCGGGATCGGTGTTCCAACTTGCATCGGTTTAACCGCAACGAGCTCTTGGTCACCTCCATAACAAAGAAACATATCCTTAGTTCTTTTCAAGTACTTCAGGATATTCTTGACCGCTGTCCAGTGTTCCATTCTGGATCACTTTGATATCTGCTAGTCAAACTAACGGCATGTGCTATATCCGGTCTAGTACATAGCATGGCATACATGATAGATCCTGCCAAGGCATAGGGAATATTACTCATCCTTTCTCTTTCTTCCGTAGCCGGTCCTTGAGTCTTACTCAAGACCTTGCCTGGTAACATAGGTAAGAACCCTTTCTTACTTTCGTCCATTCTAAACTTCTTTAGAATCTTGTCCAGATATGTACTCTGTGATAGCCCTATTAGGCGTCTTGATCTATCTCTATAAATCTTGATGCCTAATATATACGATGCTTCACCAAGGTCTTTCATTGAAAAACTGTTATTCAAATAACCTTTAAATTGCTTAATAGTTCTATATCATTCCCAATCAATAATATGTCATCTACATATAATATCGGGAATGCTACAGAGCTCCCACTCACTTTCTTGTAAATACAGGCCTCTCCATGACACTGTATAAACCCGAAGTCTTTGATCACCTTATCAAAGCGTCGGTTCCAACTTCTTGATGCTTGCTTCAGTCCATAGATTGAACGCTGAAGTTTGCATACTTTGTCAGCATTTTTAGGATCGACAAAACCTTTGGGTTGTACCATATACAACTCTTCCTCAATGTCTCCATTAAGGAACGCCGTTTTGACATCCATCTGCCAAATCTCATAATCGAAAAATGCAGCTATTGCTAACAAAATCCTCACAGATTTTAGCTTCGCTACGGTGAGAAAGTCTCATCGTAGTCAACTCCTTGAATTTGTCGGAAACCCTTTGCGACAAGTCGAGCTTTATAGACAGTAATATAACCATCAGCATCTGTTTTTCTCTTGAAGATCCATTTATTCTCGACAGCCTTTCGGCTATCAGGTAAGTCTACCAAAGTCCATACTTTGTTATCATACATGGATCCCATTTCGGATTTCATGGCTTCTTGCCATTTGTTGGAATCGGGCTCATCATCGCTTCTTCATACGTCGCAGGGTCCTCATCATTGTTATCCACAATCATTACATTTAGACAAGGATCATACCAATCAGGAGTGGCACGTTCCCTTGTCGATCTGCGAGGTTCAGTAGTTTCCTCGTTCGAAGTTTCATGATCATTATCATTAGCTTCCTCTGTTGCCGGTGTAGGCGGTATAGGTACAACTTCCGGTACTGCGCTACTCTGATCAACGAGTATAGATTCATCAATCTCATCGAGTTCTACTTTTCTTCCAGTCACTTCTTTAGTGAGAAATTCTTTCTCAAGAAAGATTCTGTTCTTAGCAACAAAAAATTTGCCTTCGGATTTGTGATAGAAAGTGTACCCTATAGTTTCCTTAGGGTATCCTATGAAGACGCATTTCTCGCTTTGGGTTCTAGCTTGTCCGGTTGTAACTTCTTTACATAGGCTTCGCAACCCCAAACTTTCGGGAACGACAGCTTAGGTTTCTTGTTAAACCATAATTCATATGGTGTCGTTTCTACGGATTTTGATGGTGCTCTATTTAAAGTGAATGCGGTTGTCTATAATGCATAACTCCAAAATGATAATGGCAAATCAGTAAGAGACATCATAGAACGAACCATATCTAAGAGAGTTCGATTACGACGTTCGGACACCGTTTCGTTGTGGTGTTCCGGCGGTGTCAATTGTGAAAGTATTCCGCATTTCTTTAAATGCATGCCAAACTCATAACTCAGATATTCACCTCCACGATCAGATCGTAGAAATTTAATCTTCCTGTTACATTGATTTTCTACTTCACTTTGGAATTCCTTAAACTTCTCGAAAGTTTCGGATTTATGTTTCATGAAATAGATATACCCATATCTACTCAGATCATCTGTGAAGGTTAGAACATAACGATAACCACCGCGCGATGCTACGCTCATTGGTCCGCACACATCGGTATGTATGATTTCCAATAAGTCGGTAGCTCGCTCCATCATACCAGAAAATGGAGTCTTAGTCATTTTTCCCATTAGACATGCTTCGCATCTATCAAGTGACTCAAAGTCAAGTGATTCAAGTAATCCATCGGTATGGAGTTTCTTCATGCGTTTCACTCCAATATGACCAAGACGACAGTGCCACATATAAGTAGAATTATCATTCAATTTAATTCGCTTAGCATCAATGTTATGTATATGTGTATCACTACTATCGAGATCTAACAGAAATAAGCCATTCTTTTCAGGTGCTCGACCATAAAAGATATTATTCATAAAAATAGAACAACCATTATTCTCAGACTTGAATGAATAACCGTCTTGCATTAAACAAGATCCAGATATAATGTTCATGCTCAACGCGGGTACAAAATAACAATTATTTAGGCTTAAAACTAATCCCGAAGGTAGATGTAGAGGAAGTGTGCCGACAGCGATCACATCGACTTTGGATCCGTTTCCAACGCGCATGGTCACTTCATCTTTCAGTAGTCTTCGTTTATTCTTTAGTTCCTGTTTCGAGTTACAAATATGAGCAACCGAACCGGTATCAAATACCCAGGTACTAGAACGAGAACCAGTGAGATAAACATCTATAACATGTATATCATATATACCTTCTTTCTTCTTCTTGACAAGGCCGCTCTTCAGATCAGCCAGATACTTGGACCAATTACGCTTCCAGTGTCCCTTCTCCTTGCGTAATAGCACTCAGCATCAGGCTTAGGGCCGTTCTTAGGTTTCATAGGAGGCGTGGCAGCTTTCTTGCCACCCTTCTTGAATTTTCCCTTAGACTTGCCCTGTTTCTTGAAACTGGTGGTCTTGTTGACCATCAACACTTGGTGCTCTTTCTTGATCTCAATCTCAGCAGCTTTTAGCATGCCAAAGAGTTCAGGTAACTCCTTGTTCATGTTCTGCATATTGTAGTTCATCACAAAGTTCTTGTAACTTGGTGGCGGTGATTGAAGGACACGATTAATCCCATCTGTTAAATCACTATTCCCAAGTCACCGAGTTTCTTCGCATGCCCGGTCATGGCGAGCATGTGCTCACTAACGGAGCTGCCTTCTTCCATCATACAGCTGAAGAAATGTTTCGATGCTTCATAGCATTCCACGGCCGCATGAGTCTCAAAAATAGCTTTCGGCTCTTTCATCAACTCATGAGGATCGTGGTGCTCAAACGTTTTTGAAGATCGGATTCCAGACTGCACGGATGGCACACCGAGAGTACCGAGTTTTCGAGTCTCGTAAACAGCTTTTACTTCATCGGTTTCAGTTTCTGGTCACCTAGCGGTGTATCAAGCACATATTGCAGATTTCCGCCGAGAGGAAGATCCTCACATGAAGGAACCAGTCGGTGAAGTTGCTACCGTTGCTCTTAATTTTTCTTTCTCTAGGAAGCTGGTTAAAATTGATTGGGGACGCCATCTCTACAACATATATTTGCAAAAGTTTAGACTAAGTTTATGACAAATTGAGTTCAAATTTTAATTCAACATAATTAAAAATCTAGGTGAACTCCCACTCAAAACAATATCCCTCGCATTGTCTTAGTGTCGTTGCCTAATCGACGGTACCCCGGAGGAGGGATCCTCACGAGGGGGAGAAGAAGTAGGGGCCATAGGGCGGAGTGCACACGGGACGGTGGTACGCGATTTACTTCGGAACATTCACGATGGGACTGCTGTGCATTATCAATTATCGCGATTTACAATGAGTTGAGGTGCCTCTAGGGCTCCCGGGATCCGGCTTATAAAGGCGCACGGATCTAGGGTTTACATGGAGAGTCCTAGCCGGATACAGGTTCCTAACTACGGTACACAATGTCTTCCGTGTACGCCAAGGATCGCCCTCCATCTACGTCCGTCCCGTCCTCCTGGATCCGGGTTTCCTCAATGTCGGTTGGATCCGGCTCCCCTGGGCCGGACATCTTCCGTCGGGATCAACAGCAACTGGGCCGCCCGATGGGCCACATGCCTCACCACCATCGTGGGCCACCCGGGCTTGCCGGATCTAGCCTTGTCGATGGTACACCCATGAAGTATACCCACAACAGTAGCCCCCGAGTTCTCCGAGTTTCACTGCGGTTTCCGCCTTGCTGGTCCATCATGATCTCCGGCAAATGTTGGTAACGCGGAGAAACTTGAAGAACTCCAACTTCACTTTTCCTTCTTTTTCCAACTTATAGCCGGAAAATGCTCCCATCCTGCGGGACTTCATCCATCGACGTTCCAAAGAACATTTCCGGGTTACTCCCTGCTCGCGAATGAGAGCCAACTTATCCTCACGCAATTACCCGGAATCTTAAAAGACTCAAACGGTTCCGCCAATTCTGGCGCCATTTTCGCGCGATTTGTGCGGTAACTTATCTCTAGCCATTTTTACCGCTTAGGGTTTAGGACACGTGTCACGCATCCAACGGTGCGACGCTTGCGTTCCGACCACAGGATGCGGAGCACGAATCTCATCCCGCCGGCCTATAAATATCCGCCGTCGATGCCTTAACCCTCATTCACCCCCCTTCTCACCTCTCTGCCAAGCGCCGCCGCGAGCTCCCTCTCCACCGTGCCGGAAACTCACCGGAACATCGCCGGAGTTGCTTCGCCGCCGCGTCGAGTTCATCATGTTCTTAACATCAGCGAGCCACCGCGCGGAAACCTCGTCGCCGGCGACTCCGACCGCCGTAAACGCCATTACGGTTAGTTCTCGAACTTTGCTCTCGCGCCGTAGTTGGTAGGGATGAACTTGGGGAAGACGATGTTTGGATCCGACTAAAGAACATTCTCCGCCATCGGTATTTTCTTCAGATGTCTTCAACGACTCCGCCTCCAGCCTCTGAACCGATCATGGCCACCCCGATCTCCTCCGCCCTTCCACCTTTCGTTCCAGTTAAGCTGGGTCCTTCGAAGGATTCCGGCAAGCTGAAGGGACTTCCGCTAACCCGGAGAAGGCCTCCGGGGAGGATCAGGCGGAGCATAAGGCGGAAGAAGCCGCCGCCAAAAAATCAAAGGCTCGCCAACGAGACGTTGAAGCCAAAGGAAAATGGTGGCCTTGCACCACCACCAAGACGGAGCTGATGAACCTCGAGACGGAGGGCTTCCTGCAACCCGGAAGCTGGAGGTCGGTTCCTAATGAACTAGCCCCAGCTCCGGAGGACAATGAGATTGTGCTGACGAAGGCACTGGTGGAGCGGGGTTTTCGTTTCCGCCTTCGGACTTCTTCCTGGAGATCCTGAAGGTCTACGGGCTCCAACCCCACAACATCTCTCCAAACAGCGTGCTTGCGATCAGCAATCACGTCACCCTGTGCGAGGGCCATCTCCGGGTAACTCCCGAGCTTTCTCTGTTTCAATACTACTTCACCGTCAAAAGGAGAGGATCCGGAACTCCACCGAGCTGGCAACATGCGGATCCATCACCTTCATGATCCGCCCGGGCCGCGTCTACCCCCACACCGACCGCCACGAATCCGCGCGGTACTGGTCAGGAGGGCTTCTTCTATTTGAAGGATGTTTCCGACCCGGCGAGCACAAGGAGGCTGCCGCCGTTCAAGAACTGCCCCGCCACCGAGCTTCCGACATGGACGCACTGCCCCCACCTCTCCGAGTCGCCCCAGCTCACTCGCGCCGTCAGGCGGATCTGCAAGCTCACGGAGGAGGGGCTGTCAGGGAAGGACTTGACCCTTTCCTGGTTCACCAAGCGGATCCAGCCGCTCCAGCACAGGGACCGGCTGATGTTCCAGTACTCAGGGCGCGACGACCCAATGCGCGCCACGAAAGACAACTTATCCGCCGACGCCATCGACAAGAGGATCCGGCTCCTCATCAAGGTTCCGCGTGAACTTCACGTTCACGTGTGCAACAAAGACATTTACATGAAGGTCCGGAACCGCGGTACGTCGTCTTGACTATTTAGTCCATTGCTTTTCTTCGTATTCGAACTTTTCCGTCTAAGTGTTTAACACTTATGCATTAGCTCGAGGCGCTCGAAGAAAGTGAACTCGGAACTCTGCTCCGGGTTCCTTCCACTGGCAACACGGATCCGGAAGCTGCTTCGGAGGCGGAAGTCCACGAGGCCCCACGCCCTCCTAAGAGGAAAAGGCCTGCTCCGTCTAGCCCCGCCGATAAACGCGCCCGCGAAGTGCCTAGCACTGCGGCAACTTGGAAAGCGGAGGCGGAAAAGAAACGCCTCAAGCTGATTAACACCAGCAACAAGGGGCAGCCCGCCATCCAGAACTTCTTCAAGCCTTCCGGGTAAGTGTCTGTTTCCGAGATTCAAGTTCTAGCTTCACGAGCAATCCCTTACTTATTTGTTTATGCTTTTTTCTTTTTACTGAAGCTCCGGAAGCCAGCCCCCCAAGGCTCCAAAGGTCTTGAAGAAGAAGGTCAGGCCATCTCCGGCTTCAGTTCCTGTTACCCCTGAGGTGGAAGTCCCACCCAAAGCCTCATCTGCTTCCAAACCGGATCCCAAGGACATCATCGACCTTGAAGACCTCCCGGAAAATCCCGCCGACCACGGCGATTCCGCCAAGGGTGCCTCCTCGTCCGCCCCTCCTCAAGATCAACCTGGAGCCACTTTCGCGGAGCCCACCGAGGAACAATATGAGGAGAAGGTGAGGCTCGTCCAAGCCACCAACGCGATCCGGGTGGACCATCGACCGACTCAGTCTTTACAGAAGCTCACCCTCGCCGAGCGCCACGCGGAAGTTTCCGCCATGCTGAACAAGGTCTGGGGGAAGTCGGATGAGGAGATGCAAGAGCTCACCATCCTTGAGAACGACCTGAAAGAGTTTTTTGCCAAGCACAAAGAAGTGCGGCAGGTAATACTAGCCCCCAAGCATTGGGTCAGACATTTCCGAGTAACATGTGTTAGCCGATGCTTTCTCAAGATGTACCATAGGCGGAAATTTAAAATTTATTCCTTCAAGACTTGAATTCCTCACCAGGCCCCAGATTTTAAATCTCCGGCTAACTCCTCTCTACTTCTCAGACGACGCGGAAATTGCACGAAGATCTCCGCGTTCATGTGCTGGAGCAGATCACGGAGATCGAAGGGCTGCGTCAGAGCGCGGAAAACAGCAAGAATGCTATCCAGCTTCTTGAGACCCGCCTCCGTGGTACGTCTTCCAAGCTTTGCGTTCGTATATTGATATCTGTTCATGATGTTTGATATGTGCAACTTTCCGCCTTCAGAAGAAACTGCCAAGCACTCCTCGTTTGATGAGCTTTCCGCCAAGGTCAAGGTGCTTGAGGCGGAGAACGAGTCCCTCAAAACCTTCATTCAAGAATCCTCCAATAAGGAGACTGAGGCGAGGAAAGAGCTCTCCGAGAAGCATGCCCGCGACCTGGCGGAGCTGAATGAAAAACTGGAGAAGAGCCAGGGCCGCGTGATTTCCGTGGTAGCCAAGAACAAAGTTCTAGAAGCGGAAGCGGAGGCCATCGACAAACTTATCTTCCGTAAGCGTTTTTCCGTGTCGTTGCTCCGACTATCTTATATGCTTTCTCTCTAACGGAACTGGACCTCCTTCTTCCACAGCAAGCCTTGGCTTCGAGTGGTCAAAAGAGTCGAACCTGAAGAGGACGGAGGCATATGATGAAGCGCGGATTTCAATTGACGCGTTATTTGAAGCCTGTCGCGGAATCGCCAAGACTCTGTCTCTGAAGAAGGCCAAAACTACAATCATCGATACGATGACCAATCTTATGGAACAAGTGCCGGATTTCATCAAGGACTGGCAAAAATCTTCCGCACGCGGAGTCGCCTCCCTGGTCTTGGCCACCTGCAAGGCTCACTTCCCTTCGCTCAACTTTGCGAGTGTTGCACGCGGAGCCCCGGAAGGTTCCGACATGGGCGCCATCCTTGCGGAAACCCAAGGCTATGAGCAGTTGTTTGTCAGGCGAGTGAATCACTCGTTCTGGTATAACAAATACGATCTGCCCAAGGGATTTTCCGATGCAGAGGAGGAGGAGGGTGAGCCAGAGTATTATGGCGAAGGCTCCGGGTCAAGCGTCGAGCATTCCGGAGAAGGCTCTGGTGATGACTCCGAAGCGGATCACGGTGACGACAGCGACGACTCCGCCTACCAGGGAATCTGAAGAAGAGGACTCCGAGTAGAGTTCCTGTTTAGACAATGAAACAAGTTGCATCATTTTGGCCCCAGAGTGGGTTTGTAATAAGACTTTAAATTCTTAAGTAGCTAGGAAACGAAACGACTATGCATGGGGCGGAAACACTTATCCTGCTATCCGTTAATATTATGCGCATGTTTCGTTTTATGTTGGAAAGCAAGTGCTGATTTTATTGTTTTCCGGCTAGCCCGCTTGACCTTCCGCGAGCCGGAGGACCTTAGCCGGAAACACTCGCCAGCGGCGACGAAGCCCAATGGCAATCCGTCAATAACCGCGGAAACAAGCCCCCAGGCATAGGTGCCGGAAATCGCTACTAGGAATCCACGAGTTCGCAACAGACAACAACTTAATCAGAAAACTTAAGCTTACGTCCTAAAGGACGATTTTTGAAAATCACAACTTTTATACACGCCTAGGCGGAAAAATCCAGCTCTGCGGTTTTAGTCGGAAAACATACATGATCTAAAAATGAACAAGTAAAGGAGGTAAAAGACTCGGAGAGTGAACCATAAGCTTTATTTCATTGATCATGTATAACTATTACAGAGTTTGTAACTCGGAAAAAATACGCTAAGTGTAGAAAGGACGTAGCTGTGCGATGTTCCAAGGGCGATCTGTTTCGTCGTAGATGTCATCCGGATCCTCACGCTTGCGTTTCCGGTGCCAATTAGCAGGTCTATCCTTCACTCGCGGAAATCAACAAGGTAGTATGACCCGTTATGAAGCACTTTGCTAACGACGAAGGGTCCTTCCCATGGAGCTGCAGCTTATGGTCTTTCACCTGCGAAGGCGGAGGACCAGTCTCCTGCCATGAAGGAGCGATTCCGAACTCGACGAGCGTGATAGCGTGGAGCTTCCCTGGTAGATGGCGGAGCGTGGTCAGCTAGGTTCGAGCTTCTCGATCGGGTCCACGGATAGCTATCTGCCTCATCGGTTGTTTCTTCATTGTAGGCGGAAACTCGCGGTGAATCGTGGATGATGTCGGAGGAAAGCACGGCTTCGGATCCGTATACCAGGAAAAATGGGGTAAACCCTGATCTGTTAGGGGTAGTTCGTAAACTCCACAAAACAGCTTCCAACTCGTCAGCCCAAGCTCAAGCTGCTCGTCGCAGCGGTTCTTCAAGGCGCGGCTTAATTCCTGATAATATTAGGCCGTTAGCCCTTTCAACCTGACCATTTGATTGTGGATGAGCCACAGATGCAAGGTCCAGTCGAATCCCTACTGTCTCACAGTAATCCTTCAATTCTCCCTGTGCGAAGTTTGTGCCATTATCTGTGATTATGCTGTGTGGGATGCCGAATCGCATCACGAGGCTGCAGACAAATTTTAGTGCCGTAGCACCATCGGCTTTCCTCACTGGCTTTGCCTCGATCCACTTGCTGAACTTTTCAACATCGACCAGAAGGTATTCAAAACCGCCAGGAGATGATCTTTTTAACTTACCAACCATATCGAGCCCGCAAATGGCCAGGTGATAGGTATGGTCAGCGTTTGGTTGAGTGGCGTAGTACTGACAACCTCGGCAGGTCTTGACTATTTTGTCAGCATCTTCTTTATGTGTGATAAAAACCTATAGAAAAGCTCAACGAGTTGGGCATCCGACATGCCTGCAATGATCCTTGCTGATTCGTTCGATCTTGCAGCTGTCGAGCAAAAACCTGAGCAAATATCTTTAGCCAGGAGCTTAAAATCCCAACAATGCCCATAGGGGGACTCTCATGATCGATCTTCAACTTCGAGGATGACCAATTCGATCTTGAGGAGACGAATTTAGAGAAATACCCCAATTGTGTGTTCTTGTCCCGTCCCTGCGCCGAGGCTGCTCCGGGTTGAAGAACTTCTGATCATGAGGTAGTCCAGGAAAGGCTGTGTCCAAGCCAGAATGATAGCCATCACTTCCCTAGCCGGAGATACGCCACATCTGGGTTTTCCGGGTTAGCGCCTTCACCGAGGGTATCCGGAGATGCTCCAAGAAAATTCCAGGCGGAATTTGCTTCCTGCCGGATCCGAGCTTGGATAGCATATCTGCCGCTGTGTTATCATCTCCCTGACGTACTTGACTTCGTATCCGAGGAAATGTTTTGCGATCTCGTCAACTTCGTCTCTGTAGGCCGCCATGACGGAGTTTCTGGCGTTCCAGGTTCCGGCTACTTGCTGTGCCACCAGGTCTGAATCTCCGCAACATATAATGTGCTTGATCCCTATCTCCTTGGCGATGCGCAATCCGTGTAGTAGAGCCTCGTATTCCGCCATATTGTTTGTAGCTTCGAAGTGTATCTGCAGAACATACTGCAGTTCTTCTCCGGTAGGGGACTTCAGGGTGACTCCGGCTCCTGAGCCTTGATGCTGCTTGGATCCATCGAAGTGTACCCATGTCTCAGGTTCCGGCTCCAGGTTTGTATCCGGAGCTTCTGTCCAATCTGCAACGAAATCTGCCAAGACCTGGGATTTGACCGCGGTCCTGGCTTTGTAGTTGATGTCGAAGGCGGATAACTCAATGCCCCATTTTGCTGTGCGTCCTGTTGCGTCAGCGTTGTTGAGAATCGTTGACAGCGGAGCCTTGCTCACGACTGTTACTGGATGCTCCTGGAAGTAGTGTCTCAGCTTCCTGCTGCCTAGGAATACTCCGTATGCTAGCTTCTGAAAGTGAGGGTAGCGCTGTTTGGACTCCGTAAGGACTTCGCTGATATAGTAGACTGGCCTTTGGACTCCGTACTCGTGACCTTCTTCCTGTCGCTCCACCACGATGACGAGGCTGATGACCCTGTTGGTGGCTGCCAGGTAAAGGAGCATAGGCTCTGACTCTCCTGGAGCTGCTAGGATAGGTGGGGAGGTGAGTATGTCCTTCAACCCTTGAAGAGCTGCATCCGCTGCCTCGTCCCAGACAAACTTGTCTGTTTTCTTCAATAGCTTGTACAGGGGAAGTGCCTTCTCGCCAAGACGGCTAACAAACCTGCTGATTGCTGCGACACAACCAGTGAGCCGTTGCACGTCTTTGAGACAAGTTGGCCTTTTTATGCACAAAATTGCCTTGATTTTTTCCGGGTTAACTTCGATGCCCCTGTTAGAGACAATGAAGCCAAGGAGTTTTCCAGCTGGTACGCCAAAGACGCACTTCAGCGGATTCAACATCATCTTGTACCGACGGAGGTTCTCAAAGGTTTCTGAGATCGCTGATCAAGTCGGATCCTTTCCGGGTCATGACCGCGATGTCATCGACGTAGGCGTGCGTTCCGGCCTATTTGGTCCTTCAAGCACCGCTGCATCGTACGTTGGTAGGTGGCACCTGCGTTTTTCAAGCCAAAAGGCATAGTAACATAGCAGTAAGTACCAAATGGGGTAATGAATGAGGTCGCCTTTTGGTCAGACTCCTTCATCCGGATCTGATGATACCCGGAATACGCATCAAGAAAACACAGAAGTTCCGCCCCTGCCGTCGAATCAATGACTTGGTCAATGCGCGGCAGGGGAAACGGATCTTTCGGGCAATGTTTGTTCAAGCCAGAGTAATCGATGCACATTCTTAGTATTTCAGTGTTCTTTTTGGGTACAAGGACGGGATTTGCGACCCAATCAGTGTGGATAACTTCTATTACAAAACCTGCCTCTAGTAACTTTGCTAATTCCATTCCTATGGCGCGGCGCTTCTTGTCTCCAAAGCGTCGCATAGCTTGCTTCACCGGTTTAGCCCCCGGGTTTATGTTGAGGTAGTGCTCGGCGAGTTCCCTTGGTACTCCGGACATGTCAGAAGGCTGCCATGCGAAGATATCCATGTTAGCGCGGAGGAACTCGACGAGCGCGTTTTCCTATTTGGGGTCCATGTTGGCTCCGACTGAGACCTGCTTGGAATCGTCGTCTTCCTTGAAGTTGACTTTCTTGGTCTCTATCGCGGCCTTGAAGGAGTTTTTGTGCTCGGAGATCTGCTTCTTGGTGGTCTGCATCTCAGTCGGATCCACCGCGGCTCTGTAGCCTTTCAGCTCTTCTCCGGATATCACAGACTCTGCGAAGGCGGCTTCGCCTAACTCGCACTCATGAGCCTTTTTGTAGTCTCCGGATATGGTAATCATACCTTTAGGACCCGGAATCTTGAGCTTGTTGTAGATGTAGCACTTGCGTGGAACTTGTGGTAGGTGGGCCTGCCGAAGATGACGTGGTAGGAGCTCTTGAAGGGCACAACTTCAAACGTGATCTTCTCTTCGCGGAAATTGTGAACATCGCCAAAAGCCACGGGAAGTGTGATGCTGCCGAGGGAATTCGCCTTCTTACCCGGAACCACGCCATGAAACTCAGTGTTGCTGTGTTTGAGCTGTTCCTTGGTGAGGTTCATCCGCTCTAGAGTCTCCAGGTACATGATGTTCAAGCTGGCTCCACCATCCATGAGGCACTTGGAGAAGTCATACCCGTCTATGCGGGGACTTACAACCAAGGCGTAGCATTCTTTTGGCACAATGGCAGGGTGATCCTCCCTATCAAATGTGCACGGGACTTCCGACCACCTGACATACTGCGGCACAGCCGGAACTGTGGCGTTCAGGATCCGGGTAGCTGACTTGGTAGCGCGGACTGTTGGGGTTCCGAGGAAAGTGTGGTAAGCCCCCACGCTCTTTTTCTCGAATGGGTTGGATTTACCTGCGGATCCTACCTTGGGATCCGGCGAGTTATCATCCTCATCCATCGCCTCGGAACTATCTTCCTCTTTGTCCTTGTTCTTGCCCTTGCCTCCCTTGCCGCGTGGGCGGTGCTTCCGGGCTCGCTTGTATCCTGCCTCCGGGTCGTTCTTTAGATCATTGACCCATTTGCAGTTGCGGTTGGTGTGAGTGGACTTCCCTGTAACCGGATCCAAGTGGGCCAGGCAAGGCATGTCTCTGTACTCCTCATAGGTTTGCGGGGCGCGGGATCCGCCAGCTGACCTCAGTGCCATGCTGCTGACCCCTGCCGGCTCCGCCTCCACGGCCGCGTCCTCTTCCGCCTCCTGAACCTCCGCGTTGAAACGCCATGGCGACCATCTCGGATCCGCCACTCTTCTGGTCATCAGGGTTCTTGCGCTTATGGCTGCTGCTGCTGCCGTTATCACGGTTCTTCTTTTGTTGATGTAGGGGGATTGCTGTAGCTGCGAGATCACCGCCTGCGTCATCATCGGCGGCAGTATGATCACTGGCAATGGAGATCATTTCATCCAAAGTCAGCTTGTTTGAGTTAGCCAAACGAGTGAGCGTATGCCTCAGCAATCCTCCCCTCTGCAGTCCACCAATGAAGGCGTACATGGCGGTGGTGTGGTCGACGTTTTCGCACTCGTTCCTGCATGCCAACCATCGTGTGAGGTAGTGTCTTGAGGTTTCTCCCTTCTTCTGGATGCAGGCTTGCAAGTCGCTTGCCGTGGCAGGTCTTTTGTAGGTGCCTCTGAAGTGTTTCTCGAAAGCGGTCTTCAGGTCAAACCAGCAAAAGATGGAGTTCTTCTCGAGGTCACTGAGCCAGATCCGGGCTGGACCTACAAGGTACAACTGGAGCATGCGGCAGGCGATGTTAGGGGTTCCTCCGGCAAAGGTTACTACATTATAGTAATCCTCAATCCAGGTATCCGGCCTTTCGGTGCCATCATAATGCTTCAAGTTTCCTGGTAGCTTGAGGTTCATCCTTGGCTTTGGTTCCTCTCGAATCATCCTGCCAAAGCACTTCGGACCAATGTAGTCGGTTCTGTATTCGTTGAGGCGTTCCCGCGCGTCGCGCGGGCCGTGGCGAGGAGATTGTGAGCGAGAGCGAGATCTCCGGCCGTCGCCTCCGCCTCCACCTCCGCCGCCACCGCTAGGTGGTGGTGAGGGAGACCTGCGAGGTGGTCGATCCGACTTCTTGCTTCCGCCTTCCGATTCTCCTCGGCCTTCCCGGTGCTGGCTCCGGCTTCTGTGGCTGCCTTCGCCATGGCGCTGGCTGCCCTGGTCGTTCCGGCTCCGGCGAGGCTCGGGTCGCGCTCCTCATTCCGACTCCTCCTGGGCTCGGGCTCACGATCGTTGTTCTGGTTCCGGCGAGGTTCCGGCGAGCGCTCCCTGTTTCTGTTTCTTGGCAGCACGTTGTCGCGGATAACAATCCCACCATGCCCTGGGGGCCTGGTGTTTCCGGCTGGACTACGGCGGCGAGGGGGTCGCGGGTAACCATTAGGCGGAGGAGAGGGGTTGCGGTACTTGTCTCGTCCAGAGTACATTGCATCCTTTCCCTTTCTTGGATCTGACGGAGGCGTCTTTGACGGCACGGGGATCGGATTTGGGTGTTCCCTGGCTTTTCTTCTGCGCTCCGAGGATCCGGTGTGTGATTCATCGTCGGGATGTCGATTGGCGCGAGCATCCTTCTGCGCGGTAGATACACAGTTATCCGGATTGGATTCTAACCTGCGCGAGGTATCCGCCTTGCTTTGCTGCTGCATTGCTGAAGCGACAAGTTTGCGGAGGTAGTTGATATCAACCTCTTCGTCCTTCTTTTTCAATAGCTCCGCAGCTTTTAGCATGTTATCCTTTGGGGTTTCCAGCGGCTGCTGCTCTGCGGGCGTGGCGAAGTTGATTCTGCGGGGCGGAATTGCTTCTCTAACGATTCGATCGGCCTCCGCCTGCGCATAGGTCATCTTTACTTCCCACTCTTGCCTCATGCTCTTGACATGCTCGAGTGTGTCAGCAATTTCGCGATCCTGTCTTTCGAAGTGGTCCATCAAGTTTGCAGCTTCTGCCCTTTCATCCATTATTGCGGCTGCGGTATTGGCGAGCTTCTTGGCTGTGGCCAGCATTTCCTTTCTCGTGGCCTCTAAAGCCTCCGGATCTGCGGCGTCGCCCGAGGTTATGGGTTTGTTAAGAATATCCGAGCGATAAACTGCATCCATGCCTGCTTGTGCAACCATCTCTTCAGGTGACAGGAGTTCCTCCGAGGAAGAATCCCTGCGGGGTCGCTCCCGTGACATTGGAGATCCTTGGCGGGATGGCTGAGGGTCGGATTGGTTGGTTGCCTCTTCTGATCCAGGTTGTCCCAGCGCTGCTACGGTTGCGAGAACCTGCTTAGGCTGGGCGGAGTCGACTTCAGGCTGATCACCGAAACCGTACTCCCCTAGCTTGCGGTTGAACTCGTCAGTATCCATGGAGGGGGTATCTCCGGAAATTGGGCTCAGATTGCCCAAAATCGACTCTTCAACCGGAGTTTCGCTTTCTCCGACAGGCTCAGCCTGATCCGGATCCGCGTCGTTTTCCGGTGCCTCTACCTGCTCAGGACCAGCTCCGTCTTCTTGAGGGGCGGTTCCGGCGGTATGGGCCAAGAAGTGTACGAAGTGGCACCTCTGCTTTTCTAACACCTGGGAGACCCAGGCGGATCTGCATTGGTCTTCCACCGTTGTTTCCTGCTCAGGGGCGGATTGGGTGGGCTTTGAAAATTCCAGATCCGAGGCGGAATCTTCCTTGGGAAGCTCCTGCATCTCAGATCGGATCTTCGCGACAGCGTCCAGCTCTGCGGCGGTCGCGTCTGCGTTACTTACCAGTGGGTTTCCGTCGGAATCGACGGTTTCCCCGATGAAGATGTGTATGCCGCTGATGCGTGTGGTTGACACGTCCGTTGGGAACCCCAAGAGGAAGGTGTGATGCGCACAGCGGCAAGTTTCCCTCAGTAAGAAACCAAGGTTTAATCGAACCAGTAGGAGTCAAGAAGCACGTTGAAGGTTGATGGCGGCGGGATGTAGTGCGGCGCAACACCAGGGATTCCGGCGCCAACGTGGAACCTGCACAACACAAAAAGTACTTTGCCCCAACGAAACAGTGAGGTTGTCAATCTCACCGGCTTGCTGTAACAAAGGATTAACCGTATTGTGTGGAAGATGATTGTTTGCGAAAACAGTAGAACAAGTATTGCAGTAGATTGTATTTCAGTATAGAGAATTGGACCGGGGTCCACAGTTCACTAGAGGTGTCTCTCCCATAAGATAAACAGCATGTTGGGTGAACAAATTACAGTTGGGCAATTGACAAATAAAGAGGGCATGACCATGCACATACATATTACGATGAGTATAGTGAGATTTAATTGGGCATTACGACAAAGTACATAGACCGCCATCCAACTGCATCTATGCCTAAAAAGTCCACCTTCAGGTTATCATCCGAACCCCCTCCAGTATTAAGTTGCTAACAACAGACAATTGCATTAAGTATTGCGCGTAATGTAACTAGTAACTACATCCTTGAACATAGCACTAATGTTTTATCCCTAGTGGCAACAGCACATCCACAACCTTAGAACTTTCTGTCACTGTCCCAGATATCAATGGAGGCATGAACCCACTATCGAGCATAAATACTCCCTCTTGGAGTTACAAGCATCTACTTGGCCAGAGCATCTACTAATAACGGAGAGCATGCAAGATCATAAACAACACATAGACATAACTTTGATAATCAACATAACAAGTATTCTCTATTCATCGGATCCCAACAAACGCAACATATAGAATTACAGATAGATGATCTTGATCATGTTAGGCAGCTCACAAGATCCGACAATGATAGCACAATGGGGAGAAGACAACCATCTAGCTACTGCTATGGACCCATAGTCCAGGGGTAGACTACTCACACATCACTCCGGAGGCGACCATGGCGGCGTAGAGTCCTCGGGAGATGAATCCCCTCTCCGGCAGGGTGCCGGAGGCGATCTCCTGGATCCCCCGAGATGGGATCGGCGGCGGCGTCTCTGGAAGGTTTTCCGTATCGTGGCTCTCGGTACTGGGGGTTTCGCGACGGAGGCTTTAAGTAGGCGGAAGGGCAGGTCAGGAGGCGGCACGAGGCCCCACACCACAGGGCCGCGCGGCCAGGGGGGGCGCGCCGCCCTAGGGTGTGGCCCCCTCGTGGCCCCTCTTCGTCTCCTCTTCGGACTTCGGAAGCTTCGTGGCAAAAATAGGACCCTGGGCGTTGATTTCGTCCAATTCCGAGAATATTTCGTTACTAGGATTTCTGAAACCAAAAACAGCAGAAAACAGCACACTTCGGCATCTTGTTAATAGGTTAGTTCCAGAAAATGCACGAATATGACATAAAGTGTGCATAAAACATGTAGATAACATCAATAATGTGGCATGGAACATAAGAAATTATCGATACGTCGGAGACGTATCAGCATCCCCAAGCTTAGTTCTGCTCGTCCCGAGCAGGTAAAACGATAACAAAGATAATTTCTGGAGTGACATGCCATCATAACCTTGATCATACTATTTGTAAAGCATATGTAGTGAATGCAGCGATCAAAACAATGTATATGACATGAGTAAACAAGTGAATCATAAAGCAAAGACTTTTCATGAATAGCACTTCAAGACAAGCATCAATAAGTCTTGCATAAGAGTTAACTCATAAAGCAATAATTCATAGTAAAAGCATTGAAGCAACACAAAGGAAGATTAAGTTTCAGCGGTTGCTTTCAACTTGTAACATGTATATCTCATGGATATTGCCAACATAGAGTAATATAATAAGTGCAATAAGCAAATATGTAGGAATCAATGCACAGTTCACACAAGTGTTTGCTTCTTGAGGTGGAGAGAAATAGGTGAACTGACTCAACATTGAAAGTAAAAGAATTGTCCTCCATAGAGGAAAAGCATCGATTGCTATATTTGTGCTAGAGCTTTGATTTTGAAAACATGAAACAATTTTGTCAACGGTAGTAATAAAGCATATGTATCATGTAAATTATATCTTACAAGTTGCAAGCCTCATGCATAGTATACTAATAGTGCCCGCACCTTGTCCTAATTAGCTTGGACTACCGGATCATCACAATGCACATGTTTTAACCAAGTGTCACAAAGGGGTACCTCTATGCCGCCTGTACAAAGGTCTAAGGAGAAAGCTCGCATTGGATTTCTCGCTATTGATTATTCTCAACTTAGACATCCATACCGGGACAACATAGACAACAGATAATGGACTCCTCTTTTATGCATAAGCATGTAACAACAATTAATAATTTTCTCATATGAGATTGAGGATATATGTCCAAAACTGAAACTTCCACCATGGATCATGGCTTTAGTTAGCGGCCCAATGTTCTTCTCTAACAATATGCATGCTTAACCATAAGGTGGTAGATCTCTCTTACTTCAGACAAGACGAACATGCATAGCAACTCACATGAAATTCAACAAAGAATAGTTGATGGCGTCCCCAGTGAACATGGTTATCGCACAACAAGCAACTTAATAAGAGATAAAGTGCATAATTACATATTCAATACCACAATAGTTTTTAAGCTATTTGTCCCATGAGCTATATATTGCAAAGGTGAATGATGGAATTTTAAAGGTAGCACTCAAGCAATTTACTTTGGAATGGCGGAAAATACCATGTAGTAGGTAGGTATGGTGGACACAAATGGCATAGTGGTTGGCTCAAGTATTTTGGATGCATGAGAAGTATTCCCTCTCGATACAAGGTTTAGGCTAGCAAGGTTATTTGAAACAAATACAAGGATGAACCGGTGCAGCAAAACTCACATAAAAGACATATTGAAAACATTATAAGACTCTACACCGTCTTCCTTGTTGTTCAAACTCAATACTAGAAATTATCTAGACCTTAGAGAAACCAAATATGCAAACCAAATTTTAGCATGCTCTATGTATTTCTTTATTAATGGGTGCAAAGCATATGATGCAAGAGCTTAAACATGAGCACAACAATTGCCAAGTATCACATTACCCAAGACATTTATAGCAATTACTACATGTATCATTTTCCAATTCCAACCATATAACAATTTAACGAAGGAGAAACTTCGC
Organism: Lolium multiflorum; assembly: GCA_030979885.1. Classification (NCBI taxonomy): domain Eukaryota; kingdom Viridiplantae; phylum Streptophyta; class Magnoliopsida; order Poales; family Poaceae; genus Lolium; species Lolium multiflorum. The sequence continues at coordinate 408,317,962 of CM061750.1, forward strand.
CATGAATACTATGAGTAGAAACTAAGGACATACTTGTCCATATGCTACAGCGGAGCGTGTCTCTCTCCCATAAAGTGAATGCTAGGATCCATTTTATTCAAACAAAACAAAAAACAAAAACAAACCGACGCTCCAAGCAAAGCACATAAGATGTGATGGAATAAAAATATAGTTTCAGGGAGGAACCTGATAATGTTGTCGATGAAGAAGGGGATGCCTTGGGCATCCCCAAGCTTAGACGCTTGAGTCTTCTTGATATATGCAGGGGTGAACCACCGGGGCATCCCCAAGCTTAGAGCTTTCACTCTCCTTGATCATGTTGCATCATACTCCTCTCTTGATCCTTGAAAACTTCCTCCACACCAAACTTAGAACAACTCATTAGAGGGTTAGCGACAATAAAAATTAACATATTCAGAGGTGACACAATCATTCTTAACACTTCTGGACATTGCATAAAGCTACTGGACATTAGTGGATCAAAGAAATTCATCCAACATAGCAAAAGAGGCAATGCGAAATAAAAGGCAGAATCTGTCAAAACAGAACAGTTCGTATTGACGAATTTTATTAGGCCACCAGACTTGCTCAAATGAAAATACTCAAATTGAATGAAAGTTGCGTACATATCTGAGGATCATGCACGTAAATTGGCTTAATTTTCTGAGCTACCTACAGGGAGGTAGACCCAGATTCGTGACAGCAAAGAAATCTGGAACTGTGCAGTAATCCAAATCTAGTACTTACTTTTCTATCAACGGCTTTACTTGGCACAACAAAACACTAAACTAAGATAAGGAGAGGTTGCTACAGTAGTAAACAACTTCCAAGACACAAAATAAAAACAAAGTACTGTAGGTAAAAACATGGGTTGTCTCCCATAAGCGCTTTTCTTTAACGCCTTTCAGCTAGGCGCAGAAAGTGTGTATCAAGTATTATCAAAGGGTGGTGCATTCTCAGCGGGGTGTGGAGTTTTCTCAACTATGCATTTTATCTTTTCTATGTGAGTTTCAGAGGCTCCCTTTTCATTAGTCTTGGGCTTGCTACTCTCATCAAACAAATCTTCAGGAACAATCCAATCAAAATTCTTTTCTAGTGCCTCACACATTCCCAAGAGCTTGCAAGGTATTGATGTTTTAATATCCCCCTCATAATTAACTTCATTAGTGTACTTTTGTCTATCCTTTTCCATCTTCTCAAGGGTACTGGCAAAGTTGGTATAAGAGCCTAGCATATTATATTTAGTGAAGACTTTTCTAGCTTCTCTCGCTATTCCCCCAAATTCTTTAAGAAGGGTTTCTAATACAAAATCTTTCTTTTCTCCTTCTTCCATATCACTGAGTGTAAGAAACATATGTTGAATCACAGGATTAAGATTAACAAATCTAGCTTCTAACGCGTGTACTAAAGAAGCAACAGCAATTTCATAAGTGGGAGCAAGTTCTACCAAGTGTCTATCTTCAAAATCTTCGACCGTACTAATATGAGTGAAAAAATCTTCTATATTGTCTTTCCCAAGGATAGACCCTCGGCCTACCGGTACATCTTTAAGAACAAACTTAGGAGGAAACATGATGAAATAAGTAAAGTAAATGCAAGTAACTAATTTTTTTGTGTTTTTGATATAGCAAACAAGATAGCAAATAAAGTAAAACTAGCAACTAATTTTTTTGTATTTTGATTTAGTGCAGCAAACAAAGTAGTAAATAAAACTAAGCAAGACAAAAACAAAGTAAAGAGATTGAGAAGTGGAGACTCCCTTGCAGCGTGTCTTGATCTCCCCGGCAACGGCGCCAGAAATTTGCTTGATGCGTGTGGTTGACACGTCCGTTGGGAACCCCAAGAGGAAGGTGTGATGCGCACAGCGGCAAGTTTCCCTCAGTAAGAAACCAAGGTTTAATCGAACCAGTAGGAGTCAAGAAGCACGTTGAAGGTTGATGGCGGTGGGATGTAGTGCGGCGCAACACCAGGATTCCGCGCCAACGTGGAACCTGCACAACACAACCAAAGTACTTTGCCCCAACGAAACAGTGAGGTTGTCAATCTCACCGGCTTGCTGTAACAAAGGATTAACCGTATTGTGTGGAAGATGATTGTTTGCAGAAAACAGTAGAACAAGTATTGCAGTAGATTGTATTTCAGTATAGAGAATTGGACCGGGGTCCACAGTTCACTAGAGGTGTCTCTCCCATAAGATAAACAGCATGTTGGGTGAACAAATTACAGTTGGGCAATTGACAAATAAAGAGGGCATGACCATGCACATACATATTATGATGAGTATAGTGAGATTTAATTGGGCATTACGACAAAGTACATAGACCGCCATCCAACTGCATCTATGCCTAAAAAGTCCACCTTCAGGTTATCATCCGAACCCCCTCCAGTATTAAGTTGCTAACAACAGACAATTGCATTAAGTATTGCGCGTAATGTAACTAGTAACTACATCCTTGAACATAGCACTAATGTTTTATCCCTAGTGGCAACAGCACATCCACAACCTTAGAACTTTCTGTCACTGTCCCAGATATCAATGGAGGCATGAACCCACTATCGAGCATAAATACTCCCTCTTGGAGTTACAAGCATCTACTTGGCCAGAGCATCTACTAATAACGGAGAGCATGCAAGATCATAAACAACACATAGACATAACTTTGATAATCAACATAACAAGTATTCTCTATTCATCGGATCCCAACAAACGCAACATATAGAATTACAGATAGATGATCTTGATCATGTTAGGCAGCTCACAAGATCCGACAATGATAGCACAATGGGGAGAAGACAACCATCTAGCTACTGCTATGGACCCATAGTCCAGGGGTAGACTACTCACACATCACTCCGGAGGCGACCATGGCGGCGTAGAGTCCTCGGGAGATGAATCCCCTCCCGGCAGGGTGCCGGAGGCGATCTCCTGGATCCCCCGAGATGGGATCGGCGGCGGCGTCTGGAAGGTTTTCCGTATCGTGGCTCTCGGTACTGGGGTTTCGCGACGGAGGCTTTAAGTAGGCGGAAGGGCAGGTCAGGAGGCGGCACGAGGGCCCCACACCACAGGGCCGCGCGGCCAAGGGGGGGCCGCGCCGCCCTAGGGTGTGGCCCCTCGTGGCTCCCCTCTCGTCTTCGGACTTCGGAAGCTTCGTGGCAAAATAGGACCCTGGGCGTTGATTTCGTCCAATTCCGAGAATATTTCGTTACTAGGATTTCTGAAACCAAAAACAGCAGAAAACAACAACGGCACTTCGGCATCTTGTTAATAGGTTAGTTCCAGAAAATGCACGAATATGACATAAAGTGTGCATAAAACATGTAGATAACATCAATAATGTGGCATGGAACATAAGAAATTATCGATACGTCGGAGACGTATCAGCCGCCAACTGGGACGATGGAGAGCTTGACGGGGTTTGTCCTAGCCGGAATCCAACACTCGTCCGGAGGGACGATCGGCAGATTTCCGGCGTAGAGGACGCGCCCCACAGCGATGGTGTCGTCGTAGCTTCCCATGGCGGAACCCTCCCGGTTCCGGCCTCCAGACGCCGCAGGCCCCACGGTGGGCGCCAACTGTCGTTGCCTAATCGACGGTACCCCGGAGGAGGGATCCTCACGAGGGGGAGAAGAAGTAGGGGCCATAGGGCGGAGTGCACACGGGACGGTGGTACGCGATTTACCCAGCTTCGGAACACCTGCACGATGACAGGGCCTATTGCTGCTTGTCTGGAATTATCTGGGCGCCTTCGCGATGTTACAATGAGTTGTGGTTGTGCCTCTAGGGCTCCCGGGATCCGGCTTATAAAGGCGCACGGATCTAGGGTTTACATGGAGAGTCCTACCCGGATACAGGTTTCCTAACTACGGTACAATGTCTTGCCGTGTACGCCAAGGATCCGCCCTTCCATCTACGTCGTACCGGATCCGGGTCCCTTAATGGGCCTCCGTGGATCCGGGTTCCTCCTCAATGTCGGTTGGATCCGGCTCCCTGCTCCTGGGCCGGACATCTTCCGTCAGGATCAACAGCAACTGGGCCGCCCGATGGGCCACATGCCTCACCACCATCTGTGGGCCACCCGGGCTTGCCGGATCTAGGCACTGTCGATGGTACACCCATGAAGTATACCCACAGCACTTAGTGATCACACGAACCAAATCCACCGCACCTAAGTCCGATCATCACGAGACAAGGTGTGATTTCAATGGCGAACACTCAAAGTGTTCATCATATCAACCATATGATTCATGCTCTACCTTTCGGTATCACGTGTTCCGAGACCATGTCTGTACATGCTAGGCTCGTCAAGGCCACCTTAGTATCCGCATGTGCAAAACTGTCTTGCACCCGTTGTATGCACTTGTTGATTCTATCACACCCGATCATCACGAGATGCTTCGAAACGACAAGTCTTGGCAACGGTGCTACTAAGGATGAACACTTTATTATCTTGAGATTTTAGTGAGGGATCATCTTATAATGCTACCGTCGCGATCTAAGCAAAATAAGATGCATAAAAGGATTAACATCACATGCAGTTCATATGTGATATGATATGGCCCTTTTGTCTTTGCGCCTTTGATCTTCATCACCAAAGCACGGACATGATCTCCATCATCGTCGGCGTAGCGTCAAGGTCAATGGCGCCGTCTTCATGATTGTCCTCCATGTAGCAACTATTACAACTACTTTGAAATACTACTCAACATGAAATTTAAAGACAACCATAAGGCTCCTGCCGGTTGCCACAATACAATAATGATCATCTCATACATATTCATTATCACATTATGGCCATATCACATCACCAAACCCTGCAAAAACAAGTTAGACGTCTCTAATTTGGTTTGCATATTTTACGTGGTTTAGGGTTTTCGAGAGAGATCTAATCTACCTATGAACATGAACCACAACATTGATACTAATGTTTTCAATAGAAGAGTAAATTGAATCTTCACTATAGTAGGAGAGACAGACACCCGCAAAGCCTCTTATGCAATACAAGTTGCATGTCGAACGAGGAACAAGTCTCATGAACGCGGTCATGTAAAGTTAGTCCGAGCCGCTTCATCCTACTATGCCACAAAGATGCAAAGTACTCAAACTAAAGATAACAAGAGCATCAACGCCCACAAAACCATTGTGTTCTACTCGTGCAACCATCTATGCATAGACACGGCTCTGATACCACTGTAGGATAACGTTGCATAGAAAACAAAAAATTTCCTACCGCGAACACGCAATCCAAGCCAAGATGCAATCTAGAAGACGGTAGCAACGAGGGGATTATCGAGTCTCACCCTTGAAGAGATTCCAAAGCCTACAAGATGAGGCTCTTGTTGTTGCGGTAGACGTTCACTTGCCGCTTGCAAAAGCGCGTAGAAGATCTTGATCACGGCACCACGAACGGGCAGCACCTCCGTACTCGGTCACACGTTCGGTTGTTGATGAAGACGACGTCCACCTCCCCGTTCCAGCGGGCAGCGGAAGTAGTAGCTCCTCTTGAATCCGACAGCACGACGGCATGGTGTCGGTGGTGGTGGAGAAATCCGGCGGAGCTTCGCTAAGCGTGCGGGATGTGGTGGAGGAGAGAGGCCGCTAGGGTTTGGGAGAGGGGGGCGCCGGCCACTAAGGGGTGCGGCCACCTTGGTGGTTCTTGAGGTGGCCGGCTCCCTCCCCTTGGCCCTCATTATATAGGTGGAACACCCAAGAGTTGGTCTACAAGTCTTCGAATAAGACCTCAAACCAAAACCTTCCATAACACATGAAACCTACCCAAGCTAGGACTCCCACTAGAGGTGGGAATCCCACCTTCCTTGGGAGGGGGTGGCCGGCCCCCCTTGGGGAGTCCACTTGGGACTCCTCCCCCTTAGGGTTGGCCGGCCATGGGAGGTGGAGTCCCACCGGGACTCCGCCTTCCTTGGTGGTTTCTTCCAGACTTTTCTAGAACCTTCCATAGAACCTTCCGGATCATTTTAAATCACATAAAATGATATCCTATATATGAATCTTATTCTCCGGACCATTCCGGAACTCCTCGTGATGTCCGGGATCTCATCCGGGACTCCGAACAAATATTCGAACTCCATTCCATATTCAAGTTCTACCATTTCAACATCCAACTTTAAGTGTGTCACCCTACGGTTCGTGAACTATGCGGACATGGTTGAGTACTCACTCCGACCAATAACCAATAGCGGGATCTGGAGATCCATAATGGCTCCCACATATTCAACGATGAATTTAGTGATCGAATGAACCATTCACATACAATACCAATTCCCTTTGTCACGCGATATTTTACTTGTCCGAGGTTTGATCATCGGTATCACTCTATACCTTGTTCAACCTCGTCTCCTGACAAGTACTCTTTACTCGTACCGTGGTATGTGGTCTCTTATGAACTTATTCATATGCTTGCAAGACATTAGACGACATTCCACCGAGAGGGCCCAGAGTATATCTATCCGTCATCGGGATGGACAAATCCCACTGTTGATCCATATGCCTCAACTCATACTTTCCGGATACTTAATCCCACCTTTATAACCACCCATTTACGCAGTGGCGTTTGGTGTAATCAAAGTACCTTTCCGGTATAAGTGATTTACATGATCTCATGGTCATAAGGACTAGGTAACTATGTATCGAAAGCTTATAGCAAATAACTTAATGACGTGATCTTATGCTACGCTTAATTGGGTGTGTCCATTACATCATTCATACAATGACATAACCTTGTTATTAATAACATCCAATGTTCATGATTATGAAACTAATCATCCATTAATCAACAAGCTAGTTTAAGAGGCATACTAGGGACTCTTTGTTGTCTACATATCACACATGTACTAATGTTTCGGTTAATACAATTATAGCATGATATATAAACATTTATCATAAACATAAAGATATATAATAATAACCACTTTATTATTGCCTCTAGGGCATATCTCCTTCATTTGTTGGGATCCGATGGATAGAGAATACTATGTTATGTTGATTATCAATCTATCTATGTGTTGTTTATGATCTTGCATGCTCTCCGTTATAAGTAGAGGCTCTGGCGAAGTTTTTACTCTTAACTCCAAGAGGGAGTATTTATGCTCGATTGTGGGTTCATGCCTCCATTAAATCTGGGACAGTGACAGAAAGTTCTAAGGTTGTGGATGTGCTGTTGCCACTAGGGATAAAACATTGATGCTATGTCCGAGGATGTAGTTATTGATTACATTACGCACCATACTTAATGCAATTGTCTGTTGTTTGCAACTTAATACTGGAAGGGTTCGGATGATAACCTGAAGGTGGACTTTTTAGGCATAGATCCATGCTGGATAGCGGTCTATGTACTTTGTCGTAATGCCCAATTAAATCTCTGATGGCGTGTAACTCACACGTTCGTTGGGAACCCCAAGAGGAAGGTATGATGCGCACAGCAGCAAGTTTTCCCTCAGAAAGAAACCAAGGTTTATCGAACCAGGAGGAGCCAAGAAGCACGTTGAAGGTTGATGGCGGCGGGATGTAGTGCGGCGCAACACCAGGGGCGCCAACGTGGAACCTGCACAACACAACCAAAGTACTTTGCCCCAACGAAACAGTGAGGTTGTCAATCTCACCGGCTTGCTGTAACAAAGGATTAACCGTATTGTGTGGAAGATGATTGTTTGCAGAAAACGGTAGAACAAGTATTGCAGTAGAGATTGTATTTCGGTATAGAGAATTGGACCGGGGTCCACAGTTCACTAGAGGTGTCTCTCCCATAAGACAAACGGCATGTTGGGTGAACAAATTACAGTTGGGCAATTGACAAATAAAGAGGGCATGACCATGCACATACATATCATGATGAGTATAGTGAGATTTAATTGGGCATTACGACAAAGTACATAGACCGCCATCCAACTGCATCTATGCCTAAAAAGTCCACCTTCAGGTTATCATCCGAACCCCTCCAGTATTAAGTTGCTAACAACAGACAATTGCATTAAGTATGGGGCGTAATGTAACTAGTGACTACATCCTTGAACATAGCACTAATGTTTTATCCCTAGTGGCAACAGCACAACACAACCTTAGAACTTTCTGTCACTGTCCCAGTCAATGCAGGCATGAACCCACTATCGAGCATAAGTACTCCCTCTTGGAGTTACAAGCATCTACTTGGCCAGAGCATCTACTAGTAACGGAAAGCATGCAAGATCATAAACAACACGTAGATATAACTTTGATAATCAACATAACAAGTATTCTCTATTCATCGGATCCCAACAAACGCAACATATAGAATTACACATAGATGATCTTGATCATGTTAGGCAGCTCACAAGATCCGACAATGATAGCACAATGGGGAGAAGACAACCATCTAGCTACTGCTATGGACCCATAGTCCGGGGGTAGACTACTCACTCATCACACCGGAGGCGACCATGGCGGCGTAGAGTCCTCCGGGAGATGATTCCCCTCTCCGGCAGGGAAGGCGATCTCTGGATCCCCGAGATGGGATTGGCGGCGGCGGCGTCTCAGAATGTTTTCTCGTATCGTGGCTTTTCGTGCTGGGGGTTTCGTCACGGAGGCTATTTGTAGGCGGAAGGGCAGGTCAAGAGGCGGCACGGGGGGCCCACACCACAGCCGCGCGGCCAAGGGGGGGCCGCGCCGCCCTAGGGTGTGGCCCCTCCGTGGCCCCTCTTCGTCTCTCCTTCGGACTTCGGAAGCTTCGTGGAAAAATAGGCCCCTGGGCTTTGATTTCGTCCAATTCCGAGAATATTTCCTTACTAGGATTTCTGAAACCAAAAACAGCGGAAAACAGCAACTGGCACTTCGGCATCTTGTTAATAGGTTAGTTCAGAAAATGCACGAATATGACATAAAGTGTGCATAAAACATGTAGATAACATCAATAATGTGGCATGGAACATAAGAAATTATCGATACATCGGAGACGTATCAGCATCCCCAAGCTTAGTTCTGCTCGTCCCGAGCAGGTAAAACGATAACACAGATAATTTCTGGTGACATGCCATCATAATCTTGATCATACTATTTGTAAAACATATGTAGTGAATGCAGCGATCAAAACAATGTATATGACATGAGTAAACAAGTGAATCATAAAGCAAAGACTTTTCATGAATAGCGCTTCAAGACAAGCATCAATAAGTCTTGCATAAGAGTTAACTCATAAAGCAATAACTCAAAGTAAAGGTATTGAAGCAACACAAAAGAAGATTAAGTTTCAGCGGTTGCTTTCAACTTGTAACATGTATATCTCATGGATATTGTCAACATAGAGTAGTATAATAAGTGCAATAAGCAAGTATGTAGGAATCAATGCACAGTTCACACAAGTGTTTGCTTCTTGAGGTGGAGAGAAATAGGTGAACTGACTCAACATTGAAAGTAAAAGAATGGTCCTCCATAGAGGAAAAGCATCGATTGCTATATTTGTGCTAGAGCTTTGATTTTGAAAACATGAAACAATTTTGTCAACGGTAGTAATAAAGCATATGCATCATGTAAATTATATCTTATAAGTTGCAAGCCTCATGCATAGTATACTAATAGTGCCCGCACCTTGTCCTAATTAGCTTGGACTACCGGATCATCACAATGCATTGTTTTTACCAAGTGTCACAAAGGGGTACCTCTATGCCGCCTGTACAAAGGTCTAAGGAGAAAGCTCGCATTGGATTTCTCGCTATTGATTATTCTTCAACTTAGACATCCATACCGGGACAACATAGACAACAGATAATGGACTCCTCTTTTATGCATAAGCATATAACAACAATTAATAATTTTCTCATTTGAGATTTGAGGATTGTTGTCCAAAACTGAAACTTCCACCATGGATCATGGCTTTAGTTAGCGGCCCAATGTTCTTCTCTAACATATGCATGCTTAACCATAAGGTGGTAGATCTCTCTTACTTCAGACAAGACGGACATGCATAGCAACTCACATGAAATTCAACAATGAATAATTGATGGCGTCCCCAGTAAACATGGTTATCGCGCAACAAGCAACTTAATAAGAGATAAAGTGCATAATTACATATTCAATACCACAATAGTTTTTAAGCTATTTGTCCCATGAGCTATATATTGCAAAGGTGAATGATGGAATTTTAAAGGTAGCACTCAAGCAATTTACTTTGGAATGGCGGGAAATACCATGTAGTATAGGTAGGTATGGTGGACACAAATGGCATAGTGGTTGGCTCAAGTATTTTGGATGCATGAGAAGTATTCCCTCTCGATACAAGGTTTAGGCTAGCAAGGCTTATTTGAAACAAACACAAGGATGAACCGGTGCAGCAAAACTCACATAAAAGACATATTGAAAACATTATAAGACTCTACACCGTCTTCCTTGTTGTTCAAACTCAATACTAGAAATTATCTAGACCTTAGAGAAACCAAATATGCAAACCAAATTTTAGCATGCTCTATGTATTTCTTCATTAATGGGTGCAAAGTATATGATGCAAGAGCTTAAACATGAGCACAACAATTGCCAAGTATCACATTACCCAAGACATTAATAGCAATTACTACATGTATCATTTTCCAATTCCAACCATATAACAATTTAACGAAGGAGAAACTTCGCCATGAATACTATGAGTAGAAACCAAGGACATACTTGTCCATATGCTACAGCGGAGCGTGTCTCTCTCCCATAAAGTGAATGCTAGGATCCATTTTATTCAAACAAAACAAAAACAAAAACAAACCGACGCTCCAAGAAAAAGCACATAAGATGTGATGGAATAAAAATATAGTTTCAGGGGAGGAACCTGATAATGTTGTCGATGAAGAAGGGGATGCCTTGGGCATCCCCAAGCTTAGACGCTTGAGTCTTCTTAATATATGCAGGGGTGAACCACGGGGGCATCCCCAAGCTTAGAGCTTTCACTCTCCTTGATCATGTTGCATCATACTCCTCTCTTGATCCTTGAAAACTTCCTCCACACCAAACTCAAACAACTCATTAGAGGGTTAGTGCACAATATAAATTGACATATTCAGAGGTGACACAATCATTCTTAACACTTCTGGACATTGCATAATGCTACTGGACATTAGTGGATCAAAGAAATTCATTCAACATAGCGAAAGAGGCAATGCGAAATAAAAGGCAGAATCTGTCAAAACAGAACAGCTCGTATTGACGAATTTTAAAATGGCACCAGACTTGCTCAAATAAAAATGCTCAAATTGAATGAAAGTTGCGTACATATCTGAGGATCATGCACGTAAATTGGCTTAATTTTCTGAGCTACCTACAGGGAGGTGGACCCAGATTCGTGACAGCAAAGAAATCTGGAACTGTGCAGTAATCCAAATCTAGTACTTACTTTTCTATCAACGGCTTAACTTGGCACAACAAAACACAAAACTAAGATAAGGAGAGGTTGCTACAGTAGTAAACAACTTCCAAGACACAAAATAAAAACAAAGTACTGTAGGTAAAACATGGGTTGTCTCCCATAAGCGCTTTTCTTTAACGCCTTTCAGCTAGGCGCAGAAAGTGTGTATCAAGTATTATCGAAGGATGGTGCATCTCAGCGGGGTGTGGAGTTTTCTCAACCAGGCATAGTATATTTGATACATAAGTTTTAGCATCTCCCTTTTCATTAGTCTTAGGCGTGCTACTCTCATCAAACAAATTTTCAGGAACAAGCCAAGCATAGTTATTTTCTAGTGCATCATTCATAGCTAGGAGCTTACATGGTATTGGTGCTTTGATCTCCCCTCCATCATCAATATTATTAGTGTATCTTATTCTATCCATATCCATCTTTTCAAGGAGACTAACAAAATTAGTAGGAGAACCAAGCATATTAAATTTAGCAAACACCTTTCTAGCTTCTCTTGCTAGACCACCAAATTCTCTAAGAAGGGTTTCTAATACAAAATCTTTCTTTTCCCCTTCTTCCATATCGCCAAGTGTGAAAAACATGTGTTGGATTATAGGATTAAGATTAACAAATTTAGTTTCCAACAGGCGAACTAAATGCGCAGCAGCAATTTCATAAGTAGGCGCAAGGTCTACCAAGTGTCTATCTTCAAAATTTTCAATAGTACTAACATGGTTGAAGAATTCTTCTATATTATTTCTCCCAACTATAGACCCACGTCCTACCGGTATGTCTTTTGTGGTAAAATTAAAAGGAAACATGATGAAATAAGTAAAGTAAATGCAAGTAACTAATTTTTTTGTGTTTTTGATATAGTAAACAAGATAGCAAATAAAGTAAAACTAACAACTAATTTTTTTGTATTTTGATTTAGTGCAGCAAACAAAGTAGTAAATAAAACTAAGCAAGACAAAAACAAAGTAAAGAGATTGAGAAGTGGAGACTCCCCTTGCAGCGTGTCTTGATCTCCCCGGCAACGGTGCCAGAAAATATGCTTGATGGCGTGTAACTCACACGTTCGTTGGGAACCCCAAGAGGAAGGTATGATGCGCACAGCAGCAAGTTTTCCCTCAGAAAGAAACCAAGGTTTATCGAACCAGGAGGAGCCAAGAAGCACGTTGAAGGTTGATGGCGGCGGGATGTAGTGCGGCGCAACACCGGGGATTCCGGCGCCAACGTGGAACCTGCACAACACAACCAAAGTACTTTGCCCCAACGAAACAGTGAGGTTGTCAATCTCACCGGCTTGCTGTAACAAAGGATTAACCGTATTGTGTGGAAGATGATTGTTTGCGAAGAAGAACAAGTAAAAAGATTGTATTTCAGTATAGAGAATTGGACCGGGGTCCACAGTTCACTAGAGGTGTCTCTCCCATAAGACAAACAGCATGTTGGGTGAACAAATTACAGTTGGGCAATTGACAAATAAAGAGGCATGACCATGCACATACATATCATGATGAGTATAGTGAGATTTAATTGGGCATTACGACAAAGTACATAGACCGTCATCCAACTGCATCTATGCCTAAAAGTCCACCTTCGGGTTATCATCCGAACCCCTCCGGTATTAAGTTGCTAACAACAGACAATTGCATTAAGTATGGCACGTAATGTAACTAGTGACTACATCCTTGAACATAGCACTAATGTTTTATCCCTAGTGGCAACAGCACAACACAACCTTAGAACTTTCTGTCACTGTCCCGGTGTCAATGAGGGCATGAACCCACTATCGAGCATAAGTACTCCCTCTTGGAGTTACAAGCATCTACTTGGCCAGAGCATCTACTAGTAACGGAAAGCATGCAAGATCATAAACAACACGTAGATATAACTTTGATAATCAACATAACAAGTATTCTCTATTCATCGGATCCCAACAAACGCAACATATAGAATTACGGATAGATGATCTTGATCATGTTAGGCAGCTCACAAGATCCGACAATGATAGCACAATGGGGAGAAGACAACCATCTAGCTACTGCTATGGACCCATAGTCCAGGGGTAGACTACTCACTCATCACACCGGAGGCGACCATGGCGGCGTAGAGTCCTCCGGGAGATCTCCGGCAGGGTGCCGGAGGCGATCTCCTGGATCCCCCGAGATGGGATCGACGGCGGCGGCGTCTCTGGAAGGTTTTCGTATCGTGGCTCTCGGTACTGGGGGTTTCGTCACGGAGGCTATTTGTAGGCGGAAGGGCAGGTCAAGAGGCGGCACGGGGGCCCCACACCACAGGGGCCGCGGGCCAGGGGGCCGCGCCGCCCTAGGGTGTGGCCCCTCCGTGGCCCCTCTTCGTCTCTCCTTCGGACTTCTGGAAGCTTCGTGGAAAAATAGGCCCCTGGGCTTTGATTTCGTCCAATTCCGAGAATATTTCCTTACTAGGATTTCGAAACCAAAAACAGCGGAAAACAAGCTGGCACTTCATCTTGTTAATAGGTTAGTTCCAGAAAATGCACGAATATGACATAAAGTGTGCATAAAACATGTAGATAACATCAATAATGTGGCATGGAACATAAGAAATTATCGATACGTCGGAGACGTATCAATCTCACAATACTTATCATATCATGTATGTGCATTGTCATGCCCTCTCTATTTGTCGATTGCCCAACTGTAATTTGTTCACCCAACATGCTATTTATCTTATGGGAGAGACACCTCTAGTGAACTGTGGACCCCGGTCCATTCTTTTTAATCGAATACAATCTACTACAATACTTGTTCTACTGTTTTCGCAAACAATCATCATCCACACTATACATCTAATCCTTTGTTACAGCAAGCCGGTGAGATTGACAACCTCACTGTTTCGTTGGGGCAAAGTACTTTGGTTGTGTTGTGTAGGTTCCACGTTGGTGCCGGAATCCCTGGTGTTGCGCCGCACTATATCTCGCCGCCATCAACCTTCAACGTGCTTCTTGGCTCCTACTGGTTCGATAAACCTTGGTTTCTTACTGAGGGAAAACTTGCCGCTGTACGCATCACACCTTCCTCTTGGGGTTCCCAACGGACGCGTGCTGTACGCGTATCAATCCTCCTCGAGCGAGCAATGGCGGGCTCCGGCGACGGTGCGACAAACAACGGCTTCGACCGGCGTTCCCTACAACAGTGGGTGGCACGTTTTCTGCACATGGCGGGCTACCCGGCGCCATCGGCCTTCCGCGCGCCCGGAGGATGGCGCCTGAGCGCAGGGGGCGTCCCGATTGCCGCCTCCGGTGGGAGGCAACGCGCTCGACACCAAGATCGACGTCGTGCTCGTCACCCTCAGCGACGATCAGCGTGTGGAGGAGCATTACTTCCCCGAAAATTATGCTGCCTGGAACGAGTTTTTCCGTCGCAGGTACGAACGGGAATTTGCGGCGTACAACGGTGCTCCCCCTCCTCCAGCGCGCAACAACGTTGCCGACGGCCACCGCTAGTGGAGCACGCCGGGCCGCACTCTCATCATTCGCGAGGGTACGACGATGAAGACGAAGGTGAATTTGCGGCGTACGACGGTGAAGACGGAGGTGAAGCCGGAGCCGGTGTCGCCACCGCCGACCAGAGGGCGCAGCAGCGGCGCCCTCATGATTCGCGAGGGGGGGGGCGCCTCGTCGTCACCAACGCGCGAGAGGAAGCGGAAGTTGAAGAAGGAAGGTGTAGCGGCGACTGCTGCAGCGTCTGACCTCGCCGCCGAGGAGGCCGAGAATGCGGCGGTGGCTGAGACGATCACGAGGTCCCTCCAAGACCTCGTGCCCGCCGACAATGCCCTCCCCATGGACGTAGCCCTCGCCTGGTCTAGGCAGGACTAGGAGAGGGAGGAGGCGGAGCAGCTGTTATCACCAGGATTTAATCGGACCGGAGGTGGGCCGTGATTAAGATGGGCTTGGAGAATATACACGGAAAATATACATGAATCGGCCTTGTACAAGGAGTTTGGGCTAGATTGCCCGTGTATCTGTAATATAGTAGGATACGTGTCGGTTAGGATTAGAGGAGTTTAGCTCGTGCACGGTTGGGATTATTCCCATGTTAGAAAGTCTACGGACTATAAATATGTATCTAGGGTTATTGAGAAGAGGACAATCACGTTCACAACAAATCAATCTAGGCGCATCGCCACCCCTTGTTTCGAGGGTTTCTTCCGGTAAGCACCATGCTGCCTAGATCGCATCTCGCGATCTAGGCAGTATCGAGTTTATTCGTTGTTCATGCGTTGCTCGTGCTGAAGCCTTGTTGATGGCGAGCAACGTAGTTATCATAGATATGTTAGGGTTAGCATCAGTACTTTCTTGATGTATTTGATTAGCCATGCTACCTCTAGATATCTAGCCACCCTTGTACCGATCTGAGGTGCAAGGGTGGCACCTTGCTTAGTCATTGTTTAGTAGATCCGATCCGTTACGATTGCTCCTTGTTCTTCAAGGATTAGTTTAATATCTACATAGTTAGGCCTTGCAAACGGGTATAAGGATCCAGTAGCACGACGGTGCCTAGATCCGGCAAGCCCGGGTGGCCCACAGATGGTGGTGAGGCATGTGGCCCATCGGGCGGCCCAGTTGCTGTTGATCCTGACGGAAGATGTCCGGCCCAGGAGCAGGGAGCCGGATCCAACCGACATTGAGGAGGAACCCGGATCCACGGAGGCCCATTAAGGGACCCGGATCCGGTACGACGTAGATGGAAGGGCGGATCCTTGGCGTACACGGCAAGACATTGTACCGTAGTTAGGAAACCTGTATCCGGGTAGGACTCTCCATGTAAACCCTAGATCCGTGCGCCTTTATAAGCCGGATCCCGGGAGCCCTAGAGGCAGAACCTCAACTCATTGTAATATCGCGAAAGCGCCCAGATAATTGCAGACAAGCAGCAGTAGGCCCTGTAATCGTGCAGGTGTTCCGAAGCTGGGTAAATCGCGTACCACCGTCCCGTGTGCACTCCGCCCTATGGCCCCTACTTCTTCTCCCCTCGTGAGGATCCCTCCTCCGGGTACCGTCGATTAGGCAACGACAGTTGGCGCCCACCGTGGGGCCTGCGGCGTCTGGAGGCCGGAACCGGGAGGGTTCCACCATGGGAAGCTACGACGACACCATCGCTGTGGGGCGCGTCCTCTACGCCGGAAATCTGCCGATCGTCCCTCCGGACGAGTGTTGGATTCCGGCTAGGACAAACCCCGTCAAGCTCTCCATCGTCCCAGTTGGCGGCATACACATCTTCATCGGGGAAACCGTCGATTCCGACGGAAACCCACTGGTAAGTAACGCAGACGCGACCGCCGCAGTGGACGCATCGCGAAGATCCGATCTGAGATGCAGGAGCTTCCCAAGGAAGATTCCGCCTCGGATCTGGAATTTTCAAAGCCCACCCAATCCGCCCCTGAGCAGGAAACAACGGTGGAAGACCAATGCAGATCCGCCTGGGTCTCCCAGGTGTTAGAAAAGCAGAGGTGCCACTTCGTACACTTCTTGGCCCATACCGCCGGAACCGCCCCTCAAGAAGACGGAGCTGGTCCTGAGCAGGTAGAGGCACCGGAAAACGACGCGGATCCGGATCAGGCTGAGCCTGTCGGAGAAAGCGAAACTCCGGTTGAAGAGTCGATTTTGGGCAATCTGAGCCCAATTTCGGAGATACCCCCTCCATGGATACTGACGAGTTCAACCGCAAGCTAGGGGAGTACGGTTTCGGTGATCAGCCTGAAGTCGACTCCGCCCAGCCTAAGCAGGTTCTCGCAACCGTAGCAGCGCTGGGACAACCTGGATCAGAAGAGGCAACCAACCAATCCGACCCTCAGCCATCCCGCCAAGGATCTCCAATGTCACGGGAGCGACCCCGCAGGGATTCTTCCTCGGAGGAACTCCTGTCACCTGAAGAGATGGTTGCACAAGCAGGCATGGATGCGGTTTATCGCTCGGATATTCTTAACAAACCCATCACTCCCGAAGACGTAGAAGCTTTAGAAGCTAAGAAGGAAATGCTGGCCACAGCCAAGAAGCTCGCCAATACCGCAGCCGCATTAAGGGATGAAAGGGCAGAAGCTGCAAGTTTGATGGACCACTTCGACAGACAGGATCGCGAAATTGCTGACACACTCGAGCATGTCAAGAGCATGAGGCAAGAGTGGGAAGTAAAGATGACCTATGCGCAGGCGGAGGCCGATCGAATCGTTAGAGAAGCAATTCCGCCCCGCAGAATCAACTTCGCCACGCCCGCAGAGCAGCAGCCGCTGGAAACCCCAAAGGACAACATGCTAAAAGCTGCGGAGCTATTGAAGAAGAAGGACGAAGAGGTTGATATCAACTACCTCCGCAAACTTGTCGCTTCAGCAATGCAGCAGCAAAGCAAGGCGGATACCTCGCGCAGGTTAGAATCCAATCCGGATAACTGTGTATCTACCGCGCAGAAGGATGCTCGCGCCAATCGACATCCCGACGATGAATCACACACCGGATCCTCGGAGCGCAGAAGAAAAGCCAGGGAACACCCAAATCCGATCCCCGTGCCGTCAAAGACGCCTCCGTCAGATCCAAGAAAGGGAAAGGATGCAATGTACTCTGGACGAGACAAGTACCGCAACCCCTCTCCTCCGCCTAATGGTTACCCGCGACCCCCTCGCCGCCGTAGTCCAGCCGGAAACACCAGGCCCCCAGGGCATGGTGGGATTGTTATCCGCGACAACGTGCTGCCAAGAAACAGAAACAGGGAGCGCTCGCCGGAACCTCGCCGGAACCAGAACAACGATCGTGAGCCCGAGCCCAGGAGGAGTCGGAATGAGGAGCGCGACCCGGAGCCTCGCCGGAGCCGCGACCCGGAGCCTCGCCGGAGCCGGAACGACCAGGGCAGCCAGCGCCATGGCGAAGGCAGCCACAGGAGCCGGAGCCAGCACCGGGAAGGCCGAGGAGAATCGGAAGGCGGAAGCAAGAAGTCGGATCGACCACCTCGCAGGTCTCCCTCACCACCACCTAGCGGTGGCGGCGGAGGTGGAGGCGGAGGCGACGGCCGGAGATCTCGCTCTCGCTCACAATCTCCTCGCCACGGCCCGCGCGACGCGCGGGAACGCCTTAACGAATACAGAACCGACTACATTGGTCCGAAGTGCTTTGGCAGGATGATTCGAGAGGAACCAAAGCCAAGGATGAACCTCAAGCTACCCGGAAACTTGAAGCATTATGATGGCACCGAAAGGCCGGATACCTGGATTGAGGATTACTATAATGCAGTAACCTTTGCCGGAGGAACCCCTAACATCGCCTGCCGCATGCTCCAGTTGTACCTTGTAGGTCCAGCCCGGATCTGGCTCAGTGACCTCGAGAAGAACTCCATCTTTTGCTGGTTCGACCTGAAGACCGCTTTCGAGAAACACTTCAGAGGCACCTACAAAAGACCTGCCACGGCAAGCGACTTGCAAGCCTGCATCCAGAAGAAGGGAGAAACCTCAAGACACTACCTCACACGATGGTTGGCATGCAGGAACGAGTGCGAAAACGTCGACCACACCACCGCCATGTACGCCTTCATTGGTGGACTGCAGAGGGGAGGATTGCTGAGGCATACGCTCACTCGTTTGGCTAACTCAAACAAGCTGACTTTGGATGAAATGATCTCCATTGCCAGTGATCATACTGCCGCCGATGATGACGCAGGCGGTGATCTCGCAGCTACAGCAATCCCCCTACATCAACAAAAGAAGAACCGTGATAACGGCAACAGCAGCAGCCATAAGCGCAAGAACCCTGATGACCAGAAGAGTGGCGGATCCGAGATGGTCGCCATGGCGTTTCAACGCGGAGGTTCAGGAGGCGGAAGAGGACGCGGCCGCGGAGGCGGAGCCGGCAGGGGTCAGCAGCATGGCACTGAGGTCACGCTGGCGGATCCCGCGCCCCGCAAACCTATGAGGAGTACAGAGACATGCCTTGCCTGGCCCACTTGGATCCGGTTACAGGGAAGTCCACTCACACCAACCGCAACTGCAAATGGGTCAATGATCTAAAGAACGACCCGGAGGCAGGATACAAGCGAGCCCGGAAGCACCGCCCACGCGGCAAGGGAGGCAAGGGCAAGAACAAGGACAAAGAGGAAGATAGTTCCGAGGCGATGGATGAGGATGATAACTCGCCGGATCCCAAGGCAGGGTCCGCAGGTAAATCCAACCCATTCGAGAAAAAGAGCGTGGGGGCTTACCACACTTTCCTCGGAACCCCAACAGTCCGCGCTACCAAGTCAGCTACCCGGATCCTGAACGCCACAGTTCCGGCTGTGCCGCAGTATGTCAGGTGGTCGGAAGTCCCGTGCACATTTGATAGGGAGGATCACCCTGCCATTGTGCCAAAAGAATGCTACGCCTTGGTTGTAAGTCCCCGCATAGACGGGTATGACTTCTCCAAGTGCCTCATGGATGGTGGAGCCAGCTTGAACATCATGTACCTGGAGACTCTAGAGCGGATGAACCTCACCAAGGAACAGCTCAAACACAGCAACACTGAGTTTCATGGCGTGGTTCCGGGTAAGAAGGCGAATTCCCTCGGCAGCATCACACTTCCCGTGGCTTTTGGCGATGTTCACAATTTCCGCGAAGAGAAGATCACGTTTGAAGTTGTGCCCTTCAAGAGCTCCTACCACGTCATCTTCGGCAGGCCCACCTACCACAAGTTCCACGCAAGAGCGTGCTACATCTACAACAAGCTCAAGATTCCGGGTCCTAAAGGTATGATTACCATATCCGGAGACTACAAAAAGGCTCATGAGTGCGAGTTAGGCGAAGCCGCCTTCGCAGAGTCTGTGATATCTGGAGAAGAGCTGAAAGGCTACAGAGCCGCGGTGGATCCGACTGAGATGCAGACCACCAAGAAGCAGATCTCCGAGCACAAAAACTCCTTCAAGGCCGCGATAGAGACCAAGAAAGTCAACTTCAAGGAAGGCGACGATTCCAAGCAGGTCTCAGTCGGAGCCAACATGGACCCCAAATAGGAAAACGCGCTCGTCGAGTTCCTCCGCGCTAACATGGATATCTTCGCATGGCAACCTTCTGACATGTCCGGAGTACCAAGGGAACTCGCCGAGCACTACCTCAACATAAACCCGGGGGCTAAACCGGTGAAGCAAGCTATGCGACGCTTTGGAGACAAGAAGCGCCGCGCCATAGGAATGGAATTAGCAAAGTTACTAGAGGCAGGTTTTGTAATAGAAGTTATCCACACCGATTGGGTCGCAAATCCCGTCCTTGTACCCAAAAAGAACACTGAAATACTAAGAATGTGCATCGATTACTCTGGCTTGAACAAACATTGCCCGAAAGATCCGTTTCCCCTGCCGCGCATTGACCAAGTCATTGATTCGACGGCGGAACTTCTGTGTTTTCTTGATGCGTATTCCGGGTATCATCAGATCCGGATGAAGGAGTCCGACCAAAAGGCGACTTCATTCATTACCCCATTTGGTACTTACTGCTATGTTACTATGCCTTTTGGCTTGAAAAACGCAGGTGCCACCTACCAACGTACGATGCAGCGGTGCTTGAAGGACCAAATAGGCCGGAACGTACACGCTTACGTCGACGACATCGCGGTCATGACTCGGAAAGGATCCGACTTGATCAGCGATCTCACAGAAACCTTTGAGAACCTCCGTCGGTACAAGATGATGTTGAATCCGCTGAAGTGCGTCTTTGGCGTACCAGCTGGAAAACTCCTTGGCTTCATTGTCTCTAACAGGGGCATCGAAGTTAACCCGGAAAAAATCAAGGCAATTTTGTGCATAAAAAGGCCAACTTGTCTCAAAGACGTGCAACGGCTCACTGGTTGTGTCGCAGCAATCAGCAGGTTTGTTAGCCGTCTTGGCGAGAAGGCACTTCCCCTGTACAAGCTATTGAAGAAGACAGACAAGTTTGTCTGGGACGAGGCAGCGGATGCAGCTCTTCAAGGGTTGAAGGACATACTCACCTCCCCACCTATCCTAGCAGCTCCAGAGAGTCAGAGCCTATGCTCCTTTACCTGCAGCTACCAACAGGGTCATCAGCCTCGTCATCGTGGTGGAGCGACAGGAAGAAGGTCACGAGTACGGAGTCCAAAGGCCAGTCTACTATATCAGCGAAGTCCTTACGGAGTCCAAACAGCGCTACCCTCACTTTCAGAAGCTAGCATACGGAGTATTCCTAGGCAGCAGGAAGCTGAGACACTACTTCCAGAGCATCCAGTAACAGTCGTGAGCAAGGCTCCGCTGTCAACGATTCTCAACAACGCTGACGCAACAGGACGCACAGCAAAATGGGGCATTGAGTTATCCGCCTTCGACATCAACTACAAAGCCAGGACCGCGGTCAAATCCCAGGTCTTGGCAGATTTCGTTGCAGATTGGACAGAAGCTCCGGATACAAACCTGGAGCCGGAACCTGAGACATGGGTCATGCACTTCGATGGATCCAAGCAGCATCAAGGCTCGGGAGCCGGAGTCACCCTGAAGTCCCCCACCGGAGAAGAACTGCAGTATGTTCTGCAGATACAATATGGCGGAATACGAGGCTCTACTACACAGATTGCGCATCGCCAAGGAGATAGGGATCAAGCACATTATATGTTGCAGAGATTCAGACCTGGTGGCACAGCAAGTAGCCGGAACCTGGAACGCCAGAAACTCCATCATGGCGGCCTACAGAGACGAAGTTGACGAGATCGCAAAACATTTCCTCGGATACGAAGTCAAGTACGTCAGGCGAGATGATAACACAGCGGCAGATATGCTATCCAAGCTCGGATCCAGGAAGCCAATTCCGCTGGAATTTTCCTGGAGCATCTCCGGATACCCTCGGTGAAGGGCGCTAACCCGGAAAACCCAGATGTGGCAGTATCTCCGGCTAGGGAAGTGATGGCTATCATTCCGGCTTGGACACGCCTTTCTGGACTACCTCACGATCAGAAGTTGCCGGAGGACGAGGTCCTCGCGCGACAGATCATCAGACGAGTAGATCCTACACAATTGTTGATGGACAGCTCTACAAACGAAGTGCAACAGGGGTATTTCTCAAATGCGTCTCCAATCAAGATGGCATTGAAATCCTCAGAGAGATCCATGCAGGGGATTGGCATCATGCCGCCCCCAGGTCACTCGTTGCAAAAGCTTTTCGGCTAGGTTTTTACTGGCTCACAGCTAAAGAAGATGCGACAAAATAGTCAAGACCTGCCGAGGTTGTCTACTACGCTACTCAACCAAACGCTCCAGCCCAAGAGCTGAAGACCATACCTATCACCTGGCCATTTGCGGTCTGGGGGCTCGATATGGTTGGTAAGTTAAAAAGATCATCTCCTGGCGGTTTTGAATACCTTCTGGTCGCTGTTGACAAGTTCAGCAAGTGGATCGAGGCAAAGCCAGTGAGGAAAGCCGATGGTGCTACGGCACTAAAATTTGTCTGCAGCCTCGTGATGCGATTCGGCATCCCACACAGCATAATCACAGACAATGGCACAAACTTCGCACAGGGAGAATTGAAGGATTACTGTGAGACAGTAGGGATTCGACTGGACCTTGCATCTGTGGCTCATCCACAATCAAATGGTCAGGTTGAAAGGGCTAACGGCCTAATATTATCAGGAATTAAGCCGCGCCTTGAAGAACCGCTGCGACGAGCAGCTGGAGCTTGGGCTGACGAGTTGGAAGCTGTTTTGTGGAGTTTACGAACTACCCCTAACAGATCAACAGGGTTTACCCCATTTTTCCTGGTATACGGATCCGAAGCCGTGCTTCCCTCCGACATCATCCACGATTCACCGCGAGTTTCCGCCTACAATGAAGAAACAGCTGACGAGGCCGACAGCTATCTGTGGACCTGATCGAGGAAGCTCGGAACCTAGGCGACCGCTCCGCCATCTACCAGCAGAAGCTCCGACGCTATCACAGTCGTCGAGTTCGGAATCGCTCCTTCATGGCAGGAGACCTGGTCCTCCGCCTTCGGCAGGTGAAAGACCATAAGCTGCAGTCTCCATGGGAAGGACCCTTCGTCGTTAGCAAAGTGCTTCATAACGGGTCATACTACCTTGTTGATTTCCGTGAGCTGAAGGATAGACCTGCTAATTGGCACCGGAAACGCAAGCGTGAGGATCCGGATGACATCTACGACGAAACAGATCGCCCTTGGAACATCGCACAGCTACGTCCTTTCTACACTTAGCGTATTTTTTCCGAGTTACAAACTCTGTAATAGTTATACATGATCAATGAAATAAAGCTTATGGTTCACTCTCCGAGTCTTTTACCTCCTTTACTTGTTCATTTTTAGATCATGTATGTTTTCCGACTAAAACCGCAGAGCTGGATTTTTCCGCCTAGGCGTGTATAAAAGTTGTGATTTTCAAAAATCGTCCTTTAGGACGTAAGCTTAAGTTTTCTGATTAAGTTGTTGTCTGTTGCGAACTCGTGGATTCCTAGTAGCGATTTCCGGCACCTATGCTTGGGGGCTTGTTTCCGCGGTTATTGACGGATTGCCATTGGGCTTCGTCGCCGCTGGCGAGTGTTTCCGGCTAAGGTCCTCCGGCTCGCGGAAGGTCAAGCGGGCAAGCCGGAAAACAATAAAATCAGCACTTGCTTTCCAACATAAAACGAAACATGCGCATAATATTAACGGATAGCAGGATAAGTGTTTCCGCCCCATGCATAGTCGTTTCGTTTCCTAGCTACTTAAGAATTTAAAGTCTTATTACAAACCCACTCTGGGGCCAAAATGATGCAACTTGTTTCATTGTCTAAACAGGAACTCTACTCGGAGTCCTCTTCTTCAGATTCCTGGTAGGCGGAGCGTCGCCGTCGCTGTCACCGGATCCGGCTTCGGAGTCATCACCAGAGCCTTCTCCGGAATGCTCGACGCTTGACCCGAGCCTTCGCCATAATACTATGGCTCACCCTCCTCTTCCTCTCGCATCGGAAAATCCCTTGGGCAGATCGTATTTGTTATACCAGAACGAGTGATTCACTCGCCTGACAAACAACTGCTCATAGCCTTGGGTTTCCGCAAGGATGGCACCCATGTCGGAACCCTTGGGGGCTCCGCGTGCAACATCGCAAAGTTGAGCGAGGGGAAGTGAGCCTTGCAGGTGGCCAAGACCAGGGAGGCGACTCCGCGTGCGGAAGATTTTTGCCAGTCCTTGATGAAATCCGGCACTTGTTCCATAAGATTGGTCATCGTATCGATGATTGTGGTTTTGGCCTTCTTCAGAGACAGAGTCTTGGCGATTCCGCGACAGGCTTCAAATAACGCGTCAATTGAAATCCGCGCTTCATCGTATGCCTCCGTCCTCTTCAGGTTCGACTCTTTTGACCACTCGAAGCCAAGGCTTGCTGTGGAAGAAGGAGGTCCAGTTCCGTTAGAGAGAAAGCATATAAGATAGTCGGAGCAACGACACGGAAAACGCTTACGGAAGATAAGTTTGTCGATGGCCTCCGCCTCCGCTTCCAGAACTTTGTTCTTGGCTACACGGAAATCACGCGGCCCTGGCTCTTCTCCAGTTTTTCATTCAGCTCCGCCAGGTCGCGGGCATGCTTCTCGGAGAGCTCTTTCCTCGCCTCAGTCTCCTTACTAGAGGATTCTTGAATGAAGGTTTTGAGGGACTCGTTCTCCGCCTCAAGCACCTTGACCTTGGCGGAAAGCTCATCAAACGAGGAGTGCTTGGCAGTTTCTTCTGAAGGCGGAAAGTTGCACATATCAAACATCATGAACAGATATCAATATACGAACGCAAAGCTTGGAAGACGTACCACGGAGGCGGGTCTCAAGAAGCTGGATAGCATTCTTCTGTTTTCCGCGCTCTGACGCAGCCCGATCTCCGTGATCTGCTCCACATGAACGCGGAGATCTTCGTGCAATTTCCGCGTGGTCTGAGAAGCAGAGGAGTTAGCCGGATATTTAAAATCTGGGGGCTGAGGAAATTCAAGTCTTGAACAAAAATTTTAAATTTCCGCCTATGGTACATCTTGAGAAAGCATCGGCTAACACATGTTACTCAGAAATGTCTGACCCAATGCTTGGGGGCTAGTATTACCTGCCGCACTTCTTTGTGATTGGCAAAAAACTCTTTCAGGTCGTTCTCAAGGATGGTGAGCTCTTGCGTCTCCTCATCCGACTTCCCCAGACCTTGTTCAGCATGGCGGAAACTTCCGCGTGGCGCTCGCGAGTGAGCTTTTGAAGAGTCGGTCGATGGTCCACGGATCGCGTTGGTGGCTTGGACGAGCCTCACCTTCTCCTCATATTGTTCCTCGGTGGGCTCCGCAAAAGTGGCTCTTGGTTGATCTTGAGGAGGGTGGACGGAGGCACCCTTGGCGGAATCGCCGTGGTGGCGGGATTTTCCGGGAGGTCTTCAAGGTCGATGATGTCCTTGGGATCCGGCTTGGAAGCAGATGAAGCTTTGGGTGGGACTTCACCTCAGGAGTAACAGGAACTGAAGCCGGAGATGGCTTGACCTTCTTCTTCAAGACCTTTGGAGCCTTGGGGGGCTGGCTTCCGGAGCTTCAGTAAAAAGAAAAAAGCATAAACAAATAAGTAATTGCTCGTGAAGCTAGAACTTGGATCTCGAAGCAGGACACTTACCGGAAGGCTTGAAGAAGCTGGATGGCGGGCTGCCCCTTGTTGCTGGTGTTAATCAGCTTGAGGCGTTTCTTTTCCGCCTCCGCTTTCCGAGTTGCCGCAGTGCTAGGCACTTCGCGGGCGCGTTTAGCGGCGGGGCTGGACGGAGCTGGCTTCTTCCTCTTAGGAGGGCGTGGGGCCTCGTGGACTTCCGCCTCCGATGACTTCGGATCCGTGTTTGGAAGGAACCCGGAGGAGAGTTCCGAGTTCACTTTCTTCGAGCGCCTCGAGCTAATGCAGTGTTAAACACTTAGACAAAAAAGTTCAAATACGAAGAAAACCGATGGATTAAACAGTCGAGACGACGTACCGCGGTTCCGGAACCATTCATGTGAATGTCTTTGTTGCACACGTGAACGTGAAGTTCACGCGGAACCTTGATGAGGAGACGGATCCTCTTGTCGATGGCGTCGGCGGATAAGTTGTCTTTTGTGGCGCGCATTGGATCGTCGCGCCCTGTGTGGAACATCAGCGGTCCCTGTGTTGGAGCGGCTGGATCCGCTTGGTGAACCAGGAAAGGGTCAAGTCCTTCCCTGACAGCCCCTCCTCCGTGAGCTTGCAGATCCGCCTGACGGCGCGAGTGAGCTGGGGCGACTCGGAGAGGTGGGGGCAGTGCGTCCATGTCGGAAGCTCGGTGGCGGGGCAGTTCTTGAACGGCGGCAGCCTCCTTGTGCTCGCCGGGTCGGAAACGTCCTTCAAATAGAAGAAGCCTCCGGACCAGTACCGCGCGGATTCGTGGCGGTCGGTGTGGGGGTAGACGCGGCCCGGGCGGATCATGAAGGTGATGGATCCGCATGTTGCCAGCTCGGTGGAGTTCCGGATCCTCTCCTTCTTGACGGTGAAGTAGTATTGAAACAGAGGAAGCTCGGGAGTTACCCGGAGATGGCCCTCGCACAGGGTGACGTGATTGCTGATCGCAAGCACGCTGTTTGGAGAGATGTTGTGGGGTTGGAGCCCGTAGACCTTCAGGATCTCCAGGAAGAAGTCCGAAGGCGGAAACGAAAAACCCCGCTCCACCAGTGCCTTCGTCAGCACCATCTCATTGTCCTCCGGAGCCGGAGCTAGTTCATTAGGAACCGACCTCCAGCTTCCGGGTTGCAGGAAGCCCTCCGTCTCGAGGTTCATCAGCTCCGTCTTGGTGGTGGTGCAAGGCCACCATTTTCCTTTGGCTTCAAGTCTCGTTGGCGAGCCTTTGATTTTTTGGCGGCGGCTTCTTCCGCCTGCTCCGTGATCCTCCCCGGAGGCCTTCTCCGGGTTAGCGGAAGTCCCTTCAGTTTCCTTGCCGGAATCCTTCGAAGGACCCAGCTTAACTGGAACGAAAGGTGGAGGGGTGGAGGAGATCGGGGTGGCCATGATCGGTTCAGAGGCTGGAGGCGGAGTCGTTGAAGACATCGAAGAAAATACCGATGGCGAGAATGTTCTTTAGTCGGATCCAAACATCGTCCCCAAGTTCATCCCTACCAACTACGGCGCGAGCAAAGTTCGAGAACTAACCGTAATGGCGTTCGGCGGTCGGAGTCGCCGGCGACGAGGTTTCCGCGCGGTGGCTCGCTGATGTTAAGAACAGGATGAACTCGACGCGGCGGCGCTCAACTCCGGCGATTTCCGGTGAGTTCCGGCACGGCGGAGAGGAGCTCGCGGCGGCGCTTGCAGAGAGGTGAGAAGGGGGGTGAATGAGGGTTAAGGCGTCGACGGCGGATATTTATAGGCCGGCGGGACGAGATTCGTGCTCCGCATCCTGTGGTCGGAACGCAAGCGTCGCACCGTTGGATGCGTGACACGTGTCCTAAACCCTAAGCGGTAAAAATGGCTAGAGATAAGTTACCGCACAAATCGCGCGAAAATGGCGCCAGAATTGGCGGAACCGTTTGAGTCTTTTAAGATTCCGGGTAATTGCGTGAGGATAAGTTGGCTCTCATTCGCGAGCAGGGAGTAACCCGGAAATGTTCTTTGGAACGTCGATGGATGAAGTCCCGCAGGATGGGAGCATTTTCCGGCTATAAGTTGGAAAAAGAAGAAAATGAAGTTGGAGCTCTTCAAGTTTCTCCGCGTTACCAACGTTTGCCGGAGATCGTGATGGACCAGCAAGGCGGAAACTGCAGGTGAAACTCGGAGAACTCTGGGGGCTACTGTTGTGGGTATACTTCATGGGTGTACCATCGACAGTGCCTAGATCCGGCAAGCCCGGGTGGCCCACAGATGGTGGTGAGGCATGTGGCCCATCGGGCGGCCCAGTTGCTGTTGATCCTGACGGAAGATGTCCGGCCCAGGAGCAGGGAGCCGGATCCAACCGACATTGAGGAGGAACCCGGATCCACGGAGGCCCATTAAGGGACCCGGATCCGGTACGACGTAGATGGAAGGGCGGATCCTTGGCGTACACGGCAAGACATTGTACCGTAGTTGCGGTGACCCAGCATACCACTGCATGTTGTAGTATACAAGTCGTTGATATGATCTTTGTGAAGGGGCTTCCTCACAAATTGCCATATCCCTCAGAGTGGTACAACAGAAACATTGCAGGTCATAACACTCCATACTTTATTACAAACATTGTCTTAACAAGTTGGTATTCTCACAGGTCCTATGAGAACACCCTAAGATACTACTTAAGTACGATTACAACTCATAACAAATATAAAGAGCTCAACAACTTATTTAGGTAAGTTCTACGTTGCTCGGCTCTATGATGCTAGGGTATGTCACTACTCCTCCACCTCCGTGTCATCTGGTCCGTAGACTATCCCATAGTCTACGCCTTCCACTCCGCCGGTAAGATCAGGTTCTTCGTAGACCAGCTCGTAGCTTCCTTCTGGTGCTCCATCGTTGATAGCCTCCACTTCCGGATCACAGTCTAGCAAGGGTGTCGAAAGAAAGTGAGTACAGAGGTACTCAGCAAGTTCTAAAAGAATAAAAGGTGTTTGATGCACTAGCTACGACCATTGATCAGGAAATCGCAGGTCAATGCATGTTTTGAAAACATTTCTTCAAAAGGTTGCTTTTATTATGAAAACTATGCCGTCGGTCTTCACAGTTGACCAGAACTTCGTGGAGTTCCTTTCCTGCGTTCGCATTCCTTCAGGAACAGGAGTAGCCACAATTTGATACACTCTGCAGAGGTGCGTTACTTTTCCCACAAGAGATCTCACCCTTTTTGCCATCCGCAGGGACTTGCCCCCGTTCACACTTCCTTTGGTGTGAGGCCAGGTATAAAGATCCAAGCCCACACCGCCTTCTCCGCGACTGCAAACCCACCCTTTTGTCCAACCGTACACCTCCAGTAGACTTCCCCCGATAATACGGCTTTACTCATGGTGTACTCCGGACAATCCCTCATAGATCGTAGAGCTTATCATCACTATTGGATGGGGATTTAAAAGGATTTCCCAACCTATTGCGGCAGTGCCTCCAGCACCCCACCGGCTCTCCGATCCGTTGGCGTGCAGAAGGGAAAAGATACAGCTGGCTTTTCCAGAGCCATTATAGATCTCATGGTCAACGCGGTTTGTACGGCGCTAGAATCACTGGACGGCATTGGTAATTAATCCTAGGGTGATATAACCCATTGCAATGGAACCTCCACCATATCAACACATACCATGGTTCCATTGCCACCACATAGTCATATTCATAGTTGGAAAATAACATTTCATTTGCGATGCAGGAATGATAAGTATATAGCTTTGCATTAAAGTAGTAGAAAATAATCAAATTGACATGAGCAAGGGTGAACTTGCCTGTGGACTGCGAGATAGTGCAGTTCAATGCAGTTGATGGAACCTGGACCTCGGGTTCTGTAAGAAGCATCATTGTCCGGTAAGGACAATGTTATAAAATCCAAATAATGCAATCATGGATGGATTATTTTATGTTGAATCCCTTTACCCCAATGAGTTATTACAATTTAGGGTTGTATTTAAGATTTATGTCTTTGACGGTAATTTACAATTGATTTAAAAGTATTAATCATTGTGATTCACACAAAGTACAACAATTCAAAGTAAAATGATTTTACTTGATGATTACCTTAGTCATTCCAAAATAATTTGAAATTATAGAGTGAACTCTATAGTTTTTGGAATAAAAAGGAGTATAGTATTTTTCTGGGAAAAATACCCTCTTTCAAAAGAAATGACTTGGATTAGTAGAATTTCATTTTGAAATGTTTGAAAATAAATATTTGAACTTATTTGAGATTTTTCCTTGAATTTGAATTACAAGGAAATAATAATTTTAAATTCCAAGTTATTATTTAAATTCTGAAAATTCATAATTTTGAATTTGTTTCATAAATTCCATTTCATATTTTATTCTTGTTAAGATTTATTTTTCATTCATAAATCCAATTTTTATTGGATTTTTAGAGTTGTTTATGATTTATTAAAATTTGGTAAAGTTTTGATCTTTTATTAAATGTAAAAGACCAAAATACCCCTCTGGACCCCTATTGGGCCCAGCCCAATAACTTAACCCAGGGACGGCCCAATAAGGCTGGCCCCCTTTTGGGTTCGGTGGCGCCGAAGCGGCCCACCTCACTCACTCTCACTCGGCCCTCTCACTCGCTCGTCTAACCCTAACCGTCTGGCGACTCCCGTGGCGATGGCGTCGCCGCCATGGCCGCCGCCTGCTCCGGCCATCGCCGGCCTCCTCCGCCGTAGCCACCAACCGATCCTGAACCGCCGTGAGCAGATCTATCGATCTGTCCGCGCAGTTTCTCCCTTCTCGTCCTCTCCTGGCGAATCGCCTCCGATCTGGATCCACTGGAGAATCGCCTCGGACGATTTGGTGGTCTCCGGCGAACTCTCGTCCTCGCCGTCGACGTACGCGCCCCCTGAGACCGACCTGGTGCGGTGCTGCTTGCAGTACCAGTGCCGTCGTCTCCGTGCCGTCTGCTGTGGTGATGTTCGTGCTCGTTGGTGTAACGCCGGCGTAACGTCGGCGCCTACCCTGGATTTGCAGCTGTTAGGGCCGCGCGAGCACTGCCTCGCCATGCCCTAGCCTCTGCTTCCAGGCGCAAGTAAGTGTTGTCTCTCCTCTACCTCTTCTGTGCGCCTCCCATGCTTCTGTTCTTCTTCCTCCTCATGCTCTGCTGCTCTCTGGTGATCCTGTGATCACACAGAGCTATGCTATTCCTATGCAATTTGCCTGTGCTTCTGTTAATTGCAAGCTCATGGCCCAATTACCATTTACTGGTACTGGCACATGCTGCTTTGCTTTGTTCATGCTGTGCTTGCTTCTCTGCTACTCCTAGCATGCTCTACACTTGCCATGCTCTACTGTGCTTGCTCAATAGCTAACTATGCCATGCTATGCTTGGTTACGACTTGCTTATGCTTACTGGTCTATCATGCTTGCTTGTCTAGGTGTACTTGTGATGCATCTGTGACACTTGTGTGTGTGCCAGAGGTGCCTGTGATATGATTCAGTACTACCTCTGCAAGCCAATGATCCATTGGATCATTCCTTGCTTGTTGGCTAACTTCCCTGTGTAGCTTGGCTTGCTATAATTGATCCATTTGATCAATTGATTGTCAGTGATTGCTTACTGGCTAATACTGTGGCTATATGAGTTAATTATCTGGTGATGCTGATGCTCAAGCATCACTGTGCTGTTGCTTACTTGTGCTGTTGCTTATCTTAGCTACCTAGACTTGTTCTAGTGGCTATAGATTAACTGTGTTGCTTAACAGTGTGCTACTGTCATGCTTAGCATGGATCTGTGATAAATTCATGCTTGTATTACTTAAATTATGATGAACTGCTTAGGCAGTGATGATTTAAATGACTTGCTTGTATATGAATTTGCTGTTCATGATTCTTTTACAAGCAATTAGAGTCTGAATCCATTACTGGATAGTGATGTGATCTATTTGGCTTTCTTTTAATTGGTGCTAAGTGTGATGTGACCTCAGTAGCCTTGCTACTGACTGGTTGCTCACATGATTGGTTGGATCTTGTTGGCTACTCAACTTTGCTTGCATATTTGGGGATCATACTAACTATGAATGCCAATATGCTTGCCTGTGAAGAAATCTAGGGTTTTACTGATGGTTATGTGCCTAGGATTTTCTGTGTAGTCTATACTAGCTGCTATTTATTGTAACTCATCTACTGGTGCTATCTGTGCATCAGATCTTGCTTCTGTGCACAAGATCTGTATCTGGATGGTTTCTATTTTGGTGGCTTTTTAGACTAGCAATGATCCTTGGTGAAAACCAAGTGATGATTCACCCTGTTGAGCATCTGCTCAACCCCATGACTATGTCATGCATATGATGGATTAGATCCATTGGATCTTTTCCAGGAACTAGGTATACCTTGTTCCAGCTCCTAGAAAGAAATGTTTTGTTGATGCAGACTTGGGTTTGTTCACAGCCCTTCACCTCCAGATCTTGGATGATCTTCTAGGTCACCATGATTTCTGGTGGCTTAAGTGGTTGTGTGTGTTGGTTCTGTTCTTGCTCAAGAACTGGATGAACTGAGCTTGTTCTTGCTTCACCCTTACCTGGTGAATCTTATCTGGTCGACTGGTTATGATTTCTAGGGTTTGTGCTCCTTTTATATGAACCCTGCTTCTATCCTTGCTTTGACACACAAGCCTGGCTTGCTTTGGTGACTAAGCTGATGCATGGCTTTGCTGTTGCTGCCCAGCACACTTGAGCTGTGTGCTCTCATATGCTGAAACTTGAGCCCCTGGTGTGTGCTCAGGTTTGGTCTGCTGCTGCCCTTATCTTGTGCTGTCCATGGTTTTGGACAAGCACAAGTGTGCTGTGATAGTTTACACTGTCCAAACTGAATCTTGTGTTATTTGCTAACTGTCCAAACTGAATCTTTGGCTAACACTAACATTCTGGCTAGTGTTGATTCTTTGTTTTGCAGGTTTGAAGATGGACATGACCATGAAGAAATACTTCAAGTCATATAGTCTAGGTTTTAGTTTAGGAATCATATTGTAATCTTCATTTTTATTTCTGTTTATTATTCATCAATTCTTGTATCAAGAATTTTGTAAAGACAATGTAATTTGTGTTGTGATATCAATAAAGCCCAAGTTTTTGTTTATGAGCTTTTGATTTATTTAATATTTATATTCTGGAATAAACATTGTATTTATGATTCACTTTGAAATTCAAAGTTGTTTGAATTCATAAGTTGTGTTTAAATTATGAATTCTATTTTATATTGTTCAATGCTTATTGTTAAATGTATTAGCACTTGTCAAATGAAATCAATTCCCCAAATCAACAAGATACAAAAGAGATCATGTCGAAATTTCCCTAACTCACATTGCCTAACCCTAAGTGCAAAATGAGAGAGAACCTCGATCCCTCTTAGGTTTAGTTGCAATAAGGCGCGAAAATTTCCCCCGTTTTGCGATGAAATGCACATCCCATTTCTAAATCTACCCTTCGTTGTTCCTATGTTCTGGGTTATTACAGCCTCTCCCCCTTAACAGAAACTTCGTCCCGAAGTTAAGATTGGTACCTGAACATCTCGGGGTAAGACTTCCTTAATTCTTCTTCCGTCTCCCAAGTTGCTTCTCGCTCAGGATGATGTTGCCATTGCACTTTACAGTATTTGATTGCCCTGTTCCTTAACTTCTTCCACTGTACTTCTAAAATCTTTTCCGGTCTTTCTACATAAGTTAGGTCAGATTGCAATTCTATTTCTTCATATGTGATAGGATCGTCCGGTGCCTTCAAACACTTTCTGAGTTGTGATACATGAAATACATTATGAACTTGACTTAGTTGTGCCGGTAACTCCAACTCAAAAGCTGTTCCTCGATTCTGACTGATTATCTTAAATGGTCCAATATATCGAGGGCTTAACTTTCCTTTCACTCCGAACCTCTTAAGTCCTTTCATTGGGCTAACCTTCAGATAAACCATGTCTCCCACTTTCGGTTCCCAATCTCTTCTCTTTAAGTCAGCGTAACTCTTCTGACGACTCTGAGCTATTTTGAGTCTATCCCGGATCACCTCGATGACGTCTTGTCTCTCCTTGATGTAGTCCGGTGTAAATTCCTTGTTCTCTCCGGTTTCATACCAACAAATTGGTGATCTACACTTCCTTCCGTACAATGCTTCGTACGGTGCCATCTGGATGCTACTCTGATAACTATTGTTATATGAGAACTCCGCTAAAGGTAAATGGTCCTCCCATGAGCCTCCAAAGTTCAGAGCACAAGCTCTAAGCATGTCCTCAAGTATCTGATTGGTTCTTTCGGTTTGTCCTCCGGTTTGTGGATGGTATGCTGTACTGAAATCCAACTTGGATCCCAAAGATTCTTGTAGTTGTTTCCAGAATGCTGATGTGAAAATCGAACCTCTATCTGAGACTATCTTCTTTGGTACTCCATGCTTACTCACAATTTCCTTCACATAAATATCCACAAGCTTTTCTGCAGTATCTTTTGTGTTTACGGCTATGAAATGAGCACTCTTGGTAAGTCTATCCACTATTACCCATATCATATCCTTCCTCTTACTAGTCATTGGTAAACCAGTAACAAAATCCATTCCTATTTCATCCCATTTCCATTCCGGTATCTCTAGTGGTTTGAGTAATCCCGCAGGACTCTGATGCTCTGCCTTCACTCGTTGACATGTATGACATTCCGAGACATATTGTGCTATTTCTCTTTTCATGTTGTTCCACCAGAACATCTCCTTCAAATCCATATACATCTTAGTACTTCCCGGATGTATGGAATAAGGGGTTTCATGTGCTTCTTTTAATATGATTGACTTCACTTCTGGATCATCTGGTACACAGATCCTTTTCTGGAAGTATAATGAATCAAAATCCCCTAGATGGAATTCCGATGGTCTTCCTTCGCCAATCCTCTTGATTTCCTCTTGGATGAACAAATCATCCGCTTGCTTTCGGATAATCTCATATTTCAAGTCTGAGTACATCTCATCCATAATCCTCATGGTTGCTATACTTCCTTTGACATCACCTTGAATAAACAAAATCTGAGCATCTTCTAACTCTTTCCGAAGTTCCTTTGGAATCTCCCATTCCGTAGGTTGATTCTCCGTACTCTTCCTACTTAGGGCATCTGCTACTACATTAGCTTTGCCTGGTGTATAGTTGATCTTAAGGTCGTAATCCTTAATCAACTCCAACCATCTCTTCTGTCTCATGTTTAATTCTTTCTGGGTGAAGAAATATTTCAAACTTTTGTGATCGGTGTATAACTCACACTTGGATCCATATAGAAATTGTCTCCAACTCTTCAAAGCATACACAACTGCCGCTAACTCGAGATCATGTACTGGGTAGTTGTGTTCATGTGGTTTCAACTGTCTTGATCCATAAGCTATTACCTTCCGATCTTGCATAAGAACACATCCAAGTCCATTCTTGGAAGCATCACAATACACCGTATAATCCTTTCCAGGTTCAGGAACTGCTAACACCGGTGCTGTGGTTAACTTATCTTTGAGTGTTTGGAAGCTGGCTTCACACTCATCAGTCCATACAAATGGAGTATTTTTCTTGAGTAACTTGGTCATTGGTCCTGCAATCTTCGAAAATCCCTCTATGAATCTCCGATAATAGCCTGCCATACCAAGAAATCCTCGTATTTCCTTAGCATTTTTAGGTGATTTCCATTCCAATACGGACTGAACCTTGCTTGGATTCACCGCTATGCCTTCTTTGGTTATAACATGTCCAAGAAATTCAACACTATCTAACCAAAATTTGCACTTGCTAAACTTCGCATATAGCTGATGTTCTCTCAAAGTTTGCAGAACTATCTTCAAATGCTTGGCATGTTCTTCTTTATCTTTGGAATAGATTAGAATATCATCTATGAACACTATCACAAACTTGTCCAAGTACTTCATGAATATCTTGTTCATCAAATTCATGAAAATTGCTGGTGCATTTGTTAGTCCAAATGGTACAACCAAGTATTCATGGTGTCCATACCTTGATACAAATGCTGTTTTTGGTACATCCTCCTTCTTGATCTTGATTTGATGGTATCCTGACCTTAAATCTATCTTTGAGAAGACTCCTGCTCCTTGAACTTGATCAAAAAGATCTTGAATTCTAGGTAAAGGATACTTGTTCTTGATAGTTACATTGTTCAAATTTCTGTAATCTCCACACATTCTCTTTCCTCCATCTCTTTTATCCACAAAAATAACTGGTGTACCCCATGGTGACACACTTTCTTGAATAAATCCCTTCTGTTCCAGTTCATCTATCTGAGCTTTTAGTTCCACTAACTCCTTTGGCCCCATCTTATATGGTGGTTGTGCTATTGGTGCTGTGCCTGGAATCAGATCGATTGTGAATTCTATCTCTCTATCGGGTGGCATTCCCGGTAGTTCCTTAGGAAATACATCCTTAAACTCATTCACTACAGGAATATCTTCAATTCTCACTTCCTTCAAGCTATTGAGTTCCAATCCGATCTCCAACTCACTGTACTTATCTCCTTGGAACACTATTCGACCTCCTATGGAGTTGCGAAGTGATACTGTTTTGTCTCCACAGTTAATCACCGCTCCATTTTCTGTCAACCAATCCATCCCTAAGATGACTGATATGTCCTTCATGGGTATGATGAATAGGTCCGCGAAATACACACAGTCACATATGGTTAGGACTTGTGCTTCTTTCACGTGGGTTACTAAGATCGTTCCCCCCGCGGATAGAACAGTTATAGGGGTTTCTAACTTAGAACATCTAAGCCCGAATTTTTCCACAAACTCCAATGCAAGAAATGATGTGGTTGCTCCAGTATCAAATAATACTTTGCCAGGATGAGTAAGAATGCTTAGCGTACCTAAGACTGTTTGATCCGACTCTTCCGCTTGTTCCAAAGATGTGCAATTCAGCTTTCCATAAGGCTTTCCCCTCTTATTGTTGTTGTTGTTGTAGTTGCGGTTGTTGTTGTTGTTGTTGTTGCGGTTGTTGTTGTTGTTGTTTCCACCTCGTCCTCCAGAGCTCTGTCCGCTCCAAGACGCCTTGTTTGGACAATCCGGCTTGATGTGTCCATCCTTCCCACAACCATAACAGATGATTCTGGGTTTCTGACAATCCTTCTGCAAATGACCTCTCAGGCCACAATTGTTGCAGATGATCTGGTTGATTGGGTTCTGACTCTGACCTCCCCGGTTGTATTGATTACCAGTAGTAGGTCGGTATCGGGGTTTGAAACTCCGATCAGGTGTTGGTTTACTGATTGGGTACTTCCTTGGCTCTATACGAGCCCTCTTCCTCCTGTCCTCTTGGACTTGCCGGTAATCATCCTCGAAAGTGATTGCCGAGTCAATCAGTTCCTGGAATTCGGCAGTCCGTGCCAACCTCAGTTGCATCTTCATGTATGGATTCATGCCTTTCATGAACCGCTTCTTCCGCTTCTCCTCTGTATCTACATCCTCAGGTGCATACCTGGATAACCTATTGAAATCCCGAACATACTGCATGATTGGTGCAGTATTCTGTCTTAGTTCTTCAAACTCCCTCTTCTTCAATTCCACCACGCTGTCCGGAACATGAGCATCCCGAAACTTCTTCTTGAACTCCTCCCAGGTGAATACCTTATCTGGAGGGTGTACTGCTACAAGGTTCTCCCACCATGATGCTGCTGGTCCTGACAACAGATAAGTGGTATATCTGATCTTCTCCTCATCGTTGCAACCAACGGTCTTCAATTTCCGTTCAGTATCCATGAGCCAATCTTCAGCGTCCATTGGTTCTGGAGCTGATGTAAATGGTAGTGGTCTTGCATTTTGGAAGTCCGATAGAGTTACTCCCTTGCCTTCATTACCCCTATCATTAATGACATGGGTAAAGAAATCCTGCATGTTTTTGCTCTGGCTTTCCTGGTAACGCCTCCTATCCTCCTCCATTGACCTCATATACTGTTGGAAGTCTGGGTGCAACATTGGGTGTGGTGGTGGTGGTGCGTTTTCTGCTCTAGCTGCTGCATCTGCCTCCTCTTTCTCTCTGGCTTCCCGCTCTCTGCGAGCCTCTTCGGTTTCTACTAACGCCATTTCCCCCTAGTCCTGTAACAAAGAGCGATTACTCATAATTACACCATGCAAATGTTTTCTGAGCTCAACTCATTGCCCAGAACTAGTCACACAATGAAATCAAGAAGCAAATCCAAAACAAACATTTATTATGTATATACACCGTATAATACATAACACACTCACAAACTTATATTACATGTGGTACATATAAACCACTTATTTGGCTCAAAGCCCAAGCCAACGGAAATTTAAAATACGTTCTAATACAATACCACCTAGATTACTTTATTCTTCATTGGAGCTCTACTCCTCATCATCATAGCTCGCCTCCGCGTACATCCCTGGGGTCCATCCGGTACAACGGTCTGTCCTCCGAAGACCGTCCGGAATGAAAGTTCTTCCCGTAGGTATGTAGTCTGAATCGGACGAAGTGCCGAGACAGAGATCTGTCATGCCAAAGTAACTAGATAAAGACTCATACATATCCCCAGTGGAATACAGCTCCTCTTCTCCAGTCATCCATGGAGGATTCCTATTCACTTGACCCCTCATCTTCTTCTTCTTCTTTTTCTTTGTTCCAGAACTCTCACCTACGACGTACTGGGATGTTTTGGGTAATCCCATCTCCAAATCTAAAGAAATGGAGTTGGTGTCTTTCTCTTTCTGCTCAAAGCTTTGGTTAACATTCTGGTTAACCGCATCACTCTCATCTCCTGTATCACATGGAATTGGCTCCTCCTCATCACCGAAAGGTTCCCCGAAACGCCAACCCGTCGAGTTCTCGATCGGTGACTCCGAGCAGTTTATGTTCCATGAATGGTCTCCCCCATATCCAGTATCATACGATGCTGACACGTGTGGATAGTGCGGGACAAAGTTAGGTGTAAGTGGATCTCTTGTAAGTGGATTTCTCTTGGACCACTGGTCACTCAAATCTACATCGCTGTCTGGGTTAAAGAAAGGTGTAGTATGTTGTGGTTGTGCCCTCAAATCACGCATCCGAGTTTGGACTTTATCAGGGTCCGTGAACTCAGCTAGCATGTGGTCAATCTCACCTCTCATCTTCATGTGTAAAAGATACATCGTGGTCAATAAAGACTTACAGCTATCCATGTGCTGTGCTGCAGCTTCAGGACTTCTGTGTGCTAACACCAAATGATTCAGAGTAGGATCCTCATCTTCCTCGGCATGAGGTATATGAGAAAACTCTGAACATAGGAGTTCTACTGACTTGTGCTGCCTTATCTCAAGGATTGCCTTGAATAGGCCCATATGGTAGGCTGTGGTGATAGTTTTGGCTTCTCCGTATG
This sequence comes from Lolium multiflorum, assembly GCA_030979885.1. Lineage (NCBI taxonomy): Eukaryota > Viridiplantae > Streptophyta > Magnoliopsida > Poales > Poaceae > Lolium > Lolium multiflorum. Next base: position 408,357,292 of record CM061750.1, read on the forward strand.
GCATTATACGACTCATCAGCAGTTTTTCCGGTAGTTGGACCGATACTCTGCACTTGGCTAGGATTTCCCCATCATAGTAGGTATACTTGATAACAGGTATCCGTGGATCACAATGAAGTTCCTTCAGCATCCCACACAGGAGAGCTGTTATTGGTCCATCATAATCACCGAGCCAACCCTCAACTTTCCTCAAAGTCCTCTTAGGAAAAGTGTTCGCCATTATGGCTGTATACAAAAGCAGAATATTAGTAATGATAATGCATCATAATAGCTATAATAAAGAATTATCGCACTAAAATATATGGTTTTGCTATTCTCAAGTGAATAATCACCATATTTCTAGAGAATCCTTTACTATTTCTACTAGACTCCTACAGGTTTCTTCCCTATACTAGGTTTTTCCAACCTAAGGTCGCAACATTTGCTCTGATACCAGCTGCGGTGACCCAGCATACCACTGCATGTTGTAGTATACAAGTCGTTGATATGATCTTTGTGAAGGGGCTTCCTCACAAATTGCCATATCCCTCAGAGTGGTACAACAGAAACATTGCAGGTCATAACACTCCATACTTTATTACAAACATTGTCTTAACAAGTTGGTATTCTCACAGGTCCTATGAGAACACCCTAAGATACTACTTAAGTACGATTACAACTCATAACAAATATAAAGAGCTCAACAACTTATTTAGGTAAGTTCTACGTTGCTCGGCTCTATGATGCTAGGGTATGTCACTACTCCTCCACCTCCGTGTCATCTGGTCCGTAGACTATCCCATAGTCTACGCCTTCCACTCCGCCGGTAAGATCAGGTTCTTCGTAGACCAGCTCGTAGCTTCCTTCTGGTGCTCCATCGTTGATAGCCTCCACTTCCGGATCACAGTCTAGCAAGGGTGTCGAAAGAAAGTGAGTACAGAGGTACTCAGCAAGTTCTAAAAGAATAAAAGGTGTTTGATGCACTAGCTACGACCATTGATCAGGAAATCGCAGGTCAATGCATGTTTTGAAAACATTTCTTCAAAAGGTTGCTTTTATTATGAAAACTATGCCCGTCAGTCTTCACAGGTTGACTAGAACTTCGTGGAGTTCCGCGTTCGCAGTTCCCTTCCCGGAACAAGGAGTGACAGCCACAATTTGATACACTCTGCAGAGGTGCGTTACTTTTCCCACAAGAGATCTCACCCTTTTTGCCATCCGCAGGGACTTGCCCCCGTTCACACTTCCTTTGGTGTGAGGCCAGGTATAAAGATCCAAGCCCACACCGCCTTCTCCGCGACTGCAAACCCACCCTTTTGTCCAACCGTACACCTCCAGTAGACTTCCCCCGATAATACGGCTTTACTCATGGTGTACTTTGGACAATCCTTCATAGATCGTAGAGCTTATCATCACTAATGGATGGGGATTTAAAAGGATTTCCCAACCTATTGCGGCAGTGCCTCCAGCACCCCACCGGCTCTCCGATCCGTTGGCGTGCAGAAGGGAAAAGATACGGCTGGCTTCCCCAGAGCCATTATAGATCTCATGGTCAACGCGGTTTGTACGGCGCTAGAATCACTGGACGGCATTGGTAATTAATCCTAGGGTGATATAACCCATTGCAATGGAACCTCCACCATATCAACACATACCATGGTTCCATTGCCAGCCACATAGTCATATTCATAGTTGGAAAATAACATTTCATTTGCGATGCAGGAATGATAAGTATATAGCTTTGCATTAAAGTAGTAGAAAATAATCAAATTGACATGAGCAAGGGTGAACTTGCCTGTGGACTGCGAGATAGTGCAGTTCAATGCAGTTGATGGAACCTGGACCTCGGGTTCTGTAAGAAGCATCATTGTCCGGTAAGGACAATGTTATAAAATCCAAATAATGCAATCATGGATGGATTATTTTATGTTGAATCCCTTTACCCCAATGAGTTATTACAATTTAGGGTTGTATTTAAGATTTATGTCTTTGACGGTAATTTACAATTGATTTAAAAGTATTAATCATTGTGATTCACACAAAGTACAACAATTCAAAGTAAAATGATTTTACTTGATGATTACCTTAGTCATTCCAAAATAATTTGAAATTATAGAGTGAACTCTATAGTTTTTGGAATAAAAAGGAGTATAGTATTTTTCTGGGAAAAATACCCTCTTTCAAAAGAAATGACTTGGATTAGTAGAATTTCATTTTGAAATGTTTGAAAATAAATATTTGAACTTATTTGAGATTTTTCCTTGAATTTGAATTACAAGGAAATAATAATTTTAAATTCCAAGTTATTATTTAAATTCTGAAAATTCATAATTTTGAATTTGTTTCATAAATTCCATTTCATATTTTATTCTTGTTAAGATTTATTTTTCATTCATAAATCCAATTTTTATTGGATTTTTAGAGTTGTTTATGATTTATTAAAATTTGGTAAAGTTTTGATCTTTTATTAAATGTAAAAGACCAAAATACCCCTCTGGACCCCTATTGGGCCCAGCCCAATAACTTAACCCAGGGACGGCCCAATAAGGCTGGCCCCCTTTTGGGTTCGGTGGCGCCGAAGCGGCCCACCTCACTCACTCTCACTCGGCCCTCTCACTCGCTCGTCTAACCCTAACCTCTGGCGACTCCCGTGGCGATGTCGTCGCCGCCATGGCCGCCGCCTGCTCCGGCCATCGCCGGCCTCCTCCGCCGTAGCCACCAACCGATCCTGAACCGCCGTGAGCAGATCTATCGATCTGTCCGCGCAGTTTCCCCCTTCTCGTCCTCTCCTGGCGAATCGCCTCCGATCTGGATCCGGAGAATCGCCTCGGACGATTTGGTGGTCTCCGGCGAACTCTCGTCCTCGCCGTCGACGTACGCGCCCCTGAGACCGACCTGGTGCGGTGCTGCTTGCAGTACAGTGCCGTCGTCTCCGTGCGTGCTCTGTGGTGATGTTCGTGCTCGTTGGTGCGCCGGCGTAACGTCGGCGCCTACCCTGGATTTGCAGCTGTTAGGGCGCGAGCACTGCCTCGCCATGCCCTAGCCTGCTTCCAGGCGCAAGTAAGTGTTGTCTCTCCTCTACCTCTTCTGTGCGCCTCCCATGCGTTCTTCTTCCTCCTCATGCTCTGCTCTCTGGTGATCCTGTGATCACACAGAGCCATGCTATTCCTATGCAATTTGCCTGTGCTTCTTGCAAGCTCATGGCCCAATTACCATTTACTGGTACTGGCACATCTGCTTTGCTTGCCATGCTTGTGCTTGCTTCTCTGCTACTCCTAGCATGCTCTACACTTGCCATGCTCTACTGTGCTTGCTCAATAGCTAACTATGCCATGCTATGCTTGGTTACGACTTGCTTATGCTTACTGGTCTATCATGCTTGCTTGTCTAGGTGTACTTGTGATGCATCTGTGACACTTGTGTGTGTGCCAGAGGTGCCTGTGATATGATTCAGTACTACCTCTGCAAGCCAATGATCCATTGGATCATTCCTTGCTTGTTGGCTAACCTCTCTGTGTAACTTGGCTTGCTATAATTGATCCATTTGATCAATTGATTGTCAGTGATTGCTTACTGGCTAATACTGTGGCTATATGAGTTAATTATCTGGTGATGCTGATGCTCAAGCATCACTGTGCTGTTGCTTACTTGTGCTGTTGCTTATCTTAGCTACCTAGACTTGTTCTAGTGGCTATAGATTAACTGTGTTGCTTAACAGTGTGCTACTGTCATGCTTAGCATGGATCTGTGATAAATTCATGCTTGTATTACTTAAATTATGATGAACTGCTTATGCAGTGATGATTTAAATGACTTGCTTGTATATGAATTTGCTGTTCATGATTCTTTTACAAGCAATTAGAGTCTGAATCCATTTCTGGATAGTGATGTGATCTATTTGGCTTTCTTTTAATTGGTGCTAAGTGTGATGTGACCTCAGTAGCCTTGCTACTGACTGGTTGCTCACATGATTGGTTGGATCTTGTTGGCTACTCAACTTTGCTTGCATATTTGGGGATCATACTAACTATGAATGCCAATATGCTTGCCTGTGAAGAAATCTAGGGTTTTACTGATGGTTATGTGCCTAGGATTTTCTGTGTAGTCTATACTAGCTGCTATTTATTGTAACTCATCTACTGGTGCTATCTGTGCATCAGATCTTGCTTCTGTGCACAAGATCTGTATCTGGATGGTTTCTATTTTGGTGGCTTTTTAGACTAGCAGTGATCCTTGGTGAAAACCAAGTGATGATTCACCCTGTTGAGCATCTGCTCAACCCCATGACTATGTCATGCATATGATGGATTAGATCCATTGGATCTTTTCCAGGAACTAGGTATACCTTGTTCCAGCTCCTAGAAAGAAATGTTTTGTTGATGCAGACTTGGGTTTGTTCACAGCCCTTCACCTCCAGATCTTGGATGATCTTCTAGGTCACCATGATTTCTGGTGGCTTAAGTGGTTGTGTGTGTTGGTTCTGTTCTTGCTCAAGAACTGGATGAACTGAGCTTGTTCTTGCTTCACCCTTACCTGGTGAATCTTATCTGGTCGACTGGTTATGATTTCTAGGGTTTGTGCTCCTTTTATATGAACCCTGCTTCTATCCTTGCTTTGACACACAAGCCTGGCTTGCTTTGGTGACTAAGCTGATGCATGGCTTTGCTGTTGCTGCCCAGCACACTTGAGCTGTGTGCTCTCATATGCTGAAACTTGAGCCCCTGGTGTGTGCTCAGGTTTGGTCTGCTGCTGCCCTTATCTTGTGCTGTCCATGGTTTTGGACAAGCACAAGTGTGCTGTGACAGTTTGCACTGTCCAAACTGAATCTTGTGTTATTTGCTAACTGTCCAAACTGAATCTTTGGCTAACACTAACATTCTGGCTAGTGTTGATTCTTTGTTTTGCAGGTTTGAAGATGGACATGACCATGAAGAAATACTTCAAGTCATATAGTCTAGGTTTTAGTTTAGGAATCATATTGTAATCTTCATTTTTATTTCTGTTTATTATTCATCAATTCTTGTATCAAGAATTTTGTAAAGACAATGTAATTTGTGTTGTGATATCAATAAAGCCCAAGTTTTTGTTTATGAGCTTTTGATTTATTTAATATTTATATTCTGGAATAAACATTGTATTTATGATTCACTTTGAAATTCAAAGTTGTTTGAATTCATAAGTTGTGTTTAAATTATGAATTCTATTTTATATTGTTCAATGCTTATTGTTAAATGTATTAGCACTTGTCAAATGAAATCAATTCCCCAAATCAACAAGATACAAAAGAGATCATGTCGAAATTTCCCTAACTCACATTGCCTAACCCTAAGTGCAAAATGAGAGAGAACCTCGATCCCTCTTAGGTTTAGTTGCAATAAAGCGCGAAAATTTCCCCGTTTTGCGATGAAATGCACATCCCATTTCTAAATCTACCCTTCGTTGTTCCTATGTTCTGGGTTATTACAAGGAAACCTGTATCCGGTAGGACTCTCCATGTAAACCCTAGATCCGTGCGCCTTTATAAGCCGGATCCGGGAGCCCTAGAGGCAGAACCTCAACTCATTGTAATATCGAAAGCGAGATAATTCCAGACAAGCAGCAGTAGGCCTATCGTGCGGGTGTTCCGGCTGGGTAAATCGCGTACCACCGTCCCGTGTGCACTCCGCCCTATGGCCCCTACTTCTTCTCCCCCTCGTGAGGATCCCTCCTCCGGGGTACCGTCGATTAGGCAACGACACCTTGCAAACGGGTTGAAGGATCCATTAGTACGTAGGGTGTAGTTTGCTAGCCCTAGAGAAGATGTTCCGGGAATCAACTCCATGTTGGTTTTTAGGCCTTATCTAGAGCTGGTTTATTATCATCTTGCGTGGCTGCCAGGCTCAATTACGTGTAGGACGTTCCGGTTATGTGGTGAAAACCCTAGATCATCGTAGATCGTTTTAACTTAATATTGATCAAGCAGGATCACCATGCTATCGTGACCTCATACGAATCATGGGTGGATCGGCTCCTGAGCCGATTCACAGGACAACCTGAGAGCCGATCGAGGCTCGTATTTAATGTTTACGTGTATGCCATGCAGGAAACTAAGCGAAGCAATCCATCACCTTCCTGACCAGGTATAGGTCAGGTGGCACACCCTTGCACCAGCATCGGACGTGCGTGCCGGAGCTTTGTGGGCCGTCGCTCGAGGGACCAAGGCCAACCGCAGTTCTGGGAGCCTCCCGGCTCTACGTGTTGCCCGTCGCTACTCGCCGGTGGGTTTTGGTGGCCAACACATTGGCACGCCCGGTGGGACAGCCTTCGACATCAACTGCATCATCATCCGCATCAGAGATGGCGGAAGATCCAGTCACGTACGAGGATCGACGAAGGAGCTCAAGAAAAAGTATGACGATGTCAAAGCTCTCTTCGGCCGACCTCATCGGCTCTTTCCGAAGAACCGCTCACACGGCATCGGTGGAAAGGGTTCTCACCTGACGCTCGATGGAGTGGACATGTCTACTCCTTGGAAGAAGCACTAGGTCTCTACGTCAGGAGGTGAATCACATGGCTCATTCGCTACACCGCCATTACGAGAGCTGACGCTTTGGAGCGTGTCGCGCTTCGCGTGGTCCAGGAAATCATGAAGCATCAGTACTCTCCATCAGGACCTGCTCTAGGGACTCACCAAGGAGAGATACCACTCCAGACCAGACCACCACTGCCATTCACGCTGGCAGCACTAGAAGTGCCGAATTCACTGGCATACGTCGTCTACAAGATCGGTGGCGATCCTAGTGATTACCAGTTCTTGTACGAGCGCCTAAGGAGATCTCGCACGGATACATGTGCGCATATGTGCCAGGCTGCGATGCTGGGCACGCACAAACCGGACTACAACGACGGGGACTTGGAACAGCGGGAGGGGCTTCCGGATCTGACCTGAGGAAAGCAGGCGTGGCTAGCTAAGTATGCCACTCCAACGAATCATCAAAGCTCAACTCCTGCAGCTAGCAGTGGATAGCAGATCAGTGCAATCTTCAAAGCTCGACTCCGCAGCTAGCCGTAGATCAGGTGCAATCTTGAGAGACCAGTTCCATGCCGAAAAGGAACAATCGGCTATTTCAAGCCGTACCCCAACGAGTACGATTTGATCCCACTACCACCCAAATATCGGCTCCCTGAATTCTCCAAGTTTAGCGGGTCAGAAGGCTCCAGTTCAATCGAGCATGTGAGCCGATATTTGGAACGGTCTCAGCATCGGATCCATTACGCGTGAGGTTCTTCGCACAGTCCCTCACGGGATCGGCTTTCGGGTGGTACACCTCGCTGCCACAGATTCAATCCGGACTTGGAAGCAGATGGAAGAGCAGTTCCACATGCGGTATCACTCAGAGGCTTCCGAGGCTGGCATTGCCGATCTAGCACAAGTACGACAAAAGCGGAGAAACGGTGTCGGAATACATCCAGCGCTTCGGGACCATCAGGAATCGATGCTATTCGGCTCGTTTGACTAAAAAAGCAGATCGAGCTGGCGATGGTGGGTCTCGCATCGCCGATCAAGGATATGGCTTCCCAAGCGAGTACGCTTCAGCGCATATGGTTCGGGTCATTATATGAACAGCGCCACCCGAGTTGTACCAGGACAAGTTCAAGCGCGCGGTAGTCTGGTTGAAACAGGGGAAGATGAAGGCTCTGCTGGAGATCAGGAGGTAGCGGTGGCTGAATGGGCTCGGGGGGCAAGCCCCGTGTCCTGCAAGTGGGTTAAGCCACAAGGTCCTCCAAGAGGGTTTGACTTCGACGTAAGCAAAGCTGAGCAGATTTTTGACCTCTTACTCAAGGAGAAGCAGCTGAAGTTACCGAAGGCCATAAAATCCCTACGGTGCAAGAGCTGAACGGAAAGCCATATTGCAAGTGGCATAACACGTTCACCCATACCACCAACGACTGTAGGATGTGGCATCAGCAGATCCAAATGGCGATAGAACAAGGGCGTCTAATTTTCAGCCAGTACTCCATGAAAGTCGACATGCACCCCTTTCCCGCCATTAACATGGTGGAGTACACTTACCCCGGGAGGTGCCGGCCAGGTTTCTCGTTCAGCATTAACATGGTCGGGCCTGTGCACCACCCTGGTAAGGACAGAGACGAGGGCAGCCGCTCTCGTGACAAGGACAAGGAGGAGGCCGTTCCGCGCGACCGGCCCCGACACGATGGCAAGCGCTACATCACAGAGGGAGAAGTGAAGAATGTGCGATATCAGCGACCTCTCTCTGATCATCTCCTCAACAAATATGAGCGTCAGTACGACCAACGCCGGCGATACAATGACGACGAAAGATCGTCGGCTAGCGGGGACGCCAGGAAATATCGTCGGCATGATCGGGACGATGAAAGATATGAGCGCCATGCCAAGGAAAAGTCAAGAGAGCAGGATGACGTGGACAGGCACTGGGATTGTCCCTTCTTCAAACACTGCTGGGATTCAGGAATGAGCCGATTGCCCACAATCGGCAACTGCCCAGAATGTAGACAGAAGAAGAAGGGCACGGGAGACGTGTCAGTGTTCAAGCGTCTAGGACCTCTCCCATCTCGGAACAAGCAAGCTGAGTCCTCTCGGGTGGAAGATCTCGAGGAGTTAGAAGACGAAGAAGAAGAAGAAGAAATGTTGGGGGATAACCCCCGGTATGCCAAAGGCATGCCAAACCGGATGGTTTGAGCCATCGAGATACCGGTTTAACATTCTTACCGGAAACAAAGGTAGGAGTTTGGCTAAGTGAAGCTAAGCCGGCATCCCCATGGGGGTATGCCGGAACCCGGTAAAGATACCGGAGTGAAGGGCCTGTCGGCAGGACTGGTCAAAGATTCTCTTCGAGCAAGAAGACAAGGATGAGCTAAGCAAAGTGGCTTTAATCGAGCCCTGGCGCCAAAGAGAGGGATGACGCTGAAAGAAGCCGGAGGACATCAGCAGCCACGATTAAAGAGGACCCCGGCGTCATCTATGATTAAAGTAGCTTTGTAAAGTAGTTTGTCCAGTCAAAGATGCCATTAGGGTTTCTTGCCTGTAAGCCACCCTCTCCCCTATATAAGGAGAGGGGGCAGCCCTCCTTACGGGCACGCACGAAGTAGCAAGGCACTGAGAAAACTTGTAACCATGTTGAGATCAATGAAGCTAGCGATCTAGTAAAGAGTTCTTCCTCTTGTCTCTCTTCTTGTATACCGGCCTTTGGTTGTGTTCTTGAGGAAAGCATCCGGAAGTTCTTCCCATCTAATCGCAAACCCTCCCCCGAATCCTCTAGCGTCCATTCGGCCCCAATCTAAGCCATCCTATGGCATCTGCTCGTTCACCACGACGACAGTTGGCGCCCACCGTGGGGCCTGAAGTGGTGCTTGCTGGAGTTCACATTCGGACGGGCATCCTCGACGTCGCCGGTCAGCGTACAGTCTCCGCGTTGGTGTAGCGCATCTACGCCATGGACTTCATCAACGACAACGCGGGCTGCTTCGCCAACGGCGGCATCTTCGCCAAGAACGGCCGCATCATCGAGTTTGGCAGCCACCGCGTCTACTTCGGCACCATCCCCGTGCGCCAGCGCCTCTCGCCGGTGCTGGTGGCACCGGACCCGCCAAGATGGCTCTGTGCTGGCCGCGCCGCCGGCAGCATCGAGGTAATGATGACCGGCGTGGTTGGTGCAGGAAAAGAAGCTGTGGGTGAAGGTGCTGGTCGTGCGGCTTCGACCCGTGCGGCCAAGCCACCGCTGGAGCGCGGCGCAGGTGCTGCGGGGGCATCATCCGCACCACCGGAAACACCACTCCAAGCGGCGATGAACGTTCTCGCCACCCCCATCGCGCGAACATCGACCCGGCAGCGGCTCAGGGCGGAGCTGGAGGCGCAGCGCCAGAAGATACTCGAGAGCTGCAAGACGTCGTCGAGGCGCGGCGCGAGCTGAACCTAACCGTACGTGAGTATAACGCTGCCCATGGCTTTGCTTGTTAGCGCGCATGTTTGCTAGGATACCGAGAACCGGCTAAAGCTCGCAACCTAGATCAGGATTTGCGCAAAGAAATTCATGCCGGCAAAAGTACCTCTGCATCTGTTAGCACCGTGGAAAAACCTAAGTACAGTAGCCGGATAAAACTATAAAAGCTGCTAAAGCTGCAGTAGAGTGTGTGAGTCGCTTTCCGGAGATGCTTTAAAAGCAAGAAGCGTGTTAGAGAGCTGCTGGAAACTATTGAGCAGCAGAATGCTGAGCAGCTGGCTAAGCTAAACAAGGCCGCGGCCTCAAAATCCGCGCGTTCAACAAAGAATGCCGGAAGCAAGTCCCATGGGCAGGCATCGTCCCCCATCCGGACAGAAGAAGAGAAGAGATGAACGCACGAGAGATGACTGTACGATCCGGTTCTTGCCGGAAACAACAAGCCGGCAACATGATGCCGGTAGAAAAAGCCAAGGGGCAGAACGAGGCTACGCCAGAGGCTATGGGAAACAATCATGCCTAGATACGAGACCGGGCAAAATTATTGAGCTGGCAAGGGCAGCGTATGATGAGGAGGAGATAGATCCCCCGAGGTACCGAGGCAAGGGCCGCGGTACCGGAATGTTATGATGAAGCTGATTCTGCAAGACCGGCAGCTTTCCGGAACGCATTGGGAGAACGCTTGGGAGAGAGATACTTACCGGAACGGGATGCGAGGCACCGTCTGGATAGAGTGTACTTGTCAGAAATGATCGAGGAGGAAGGTCCCCCAGGCCCAAAGTGCTTTGGCCCAAGGATCATGAAAGAAAAACCACCAGTTCGCAACTTTATGTTGCCCCGTGACACAAAAACATACGATGGCACTACAAAGCCGGAAGACTGGCTCGCGGATTACGTGACCGCGGTATACGTCGCAGGCGGTGGAGGAACCGTAGCAGGAGGAGGAAATCGGCGTTGGGCCGTGAGGATCATACCATCGTTTTTGGTTGGACCAGCAAGAATCTGGCTAAACAACTTGCCGGCAGGAAGCATAAATGGCTGGCTGGATTTTGAGGAGGCTTTTGTGAGCAATTTCAGCAGCACCTATCAAAGGCCAAACAGGCCGCAGCAACTCGCTCTGTGCATACAGCGTCCGAACGAAACAGACCGGGATTATCTGGCCCGGTGGAACACTACAAGGAACTCCTGTGAGGGGGTAATCGAGGCACAAGCCATTGCTTGGTTTAGCAGTGGGTGCAGAAGAGGTTCACCGTTGTGGCAAAAGCTGCAGCGGAACATGCCGACAACGTTGGCAGAGATGATACGTGTGGCGGATAGCTATGCGTTGGGAGACCCAACGCAGCCGGCAGTGCAACCTGAGCCGGAACAGCTGCGCCACGACCAACACCGGGATAACCGGAATAACAAAAGAAGAGAAGATTTTCCGGATCGAAGGTACGGTCCGCAGCAAGTTGCTGCTGTGCAGGAAAACTCTGAGGCCAGCGGCAGTCAGAGGCAAAGAACCGGATCGCAGCCGTGGGCGGGTCCTAAGAAACAATGGGTGGAAAAGAAACCCTGGGTCCAGAAAAGAAACTGGCAAGAACCCGCAAAATACACCATGGAAGCTGCCATGGACCAACCTTGCCGGTGGCACACACCAAATCCGGCACACCCGTCAAACCATCTGACGAAGGATTGTACCTGGACCAAGTACTTGATGCAAAAGGGAACGGTAAAAGATGCACAACCACCACAAGACATGCCGCGGCAACAACAGCTACCGCCACCACCGCCACTTACCGGGGCAAACGCCTTACCGGTGCAGCCAAACCGGCAGCAGTACCAGCAAGTTAACCGGGTGGAGCAAAATGATGATCAACCACCTCCACCGGCACCTTTAGGCCGGAATGTTTACGAGGGTCCGCATATGTGCTGTGTTGTCTTTGTCACTGAGCCAACAGACAGGCAAAGTGTGCACCGCCGCTCCATGGAGGTCAATGCCGTGATGCCGGCAGTCTCCAAGTACATGCTTTGGTCGGATCAGGAAATTACCTGGTCATTTAAAGATCACCCCAAGATCATGCCGAATCCGGGTGGATACGCTCTTGTTGTGGACCCAATCATGAAAGGGCCACAAACTCGAGTAAAGTTCAGCAAGGTGCTGATAACGGCAGCAGCATAAACATCATGTACAAGCACACCATGCATACGCTGGGCATAACAGAAAACATGCTTCAGCCAACGCGTACAACGTTCCACGGAATCGTTCCGGGCTTGTCCTGCGCCCCGATAGGAAAAGTTCGGGTGGACGTAGCATTTGGAGGACGTGACAATTGCCGGGTTGAAAATGTTGAGTTTGAGGTGGTGGATTGATGGCGTGTATTTCACACGTTCGTTGGGCAACCCCAAGAGGAAGGTATGATGCGCACAGCAGCAAGTTTTCCCTCAGAAAGAAACCAAGGTTTATCGAACCAGGAGGAGCCAAGAAGCACGTTGAAGGTTGATGGCGGCGGGATGTAGTGCGGCGCAACACCAGGGATTCCGGCGCCAACGTGGAACCTGCACAACACAACCAAAGTACTTTGCCCCAAAACAGGTGAGGTTGTCAATCTCACCGGCTTCTTGTAACAAAGGATTAACCGTATTGTGTGGAAGATGATTGTTTGCAAAACGTAGAACAAGTATTGCAGTAGATTGTATTTCAAGAAAGAGAATTGGACCGGGTCCACAGTTCACTAGAGGTGTCTCTCCCATAAGACGAACAGCATGTTGGGTGAACAAATTACAGTTGGGCAATTGACAAATAAAGAGAGCATGACAATGCACATACATATCATGATGAGTATAGTGAGATTTAATTGGGCATTACGACAAAGTACATAGACCGCCATCCAACTGCATCTATGCCTAAAAAGTCCACCTTCAGGTTATCATCCGAACCCCCTCCAGTATTAAGTTGCAAAGCAACAGACAATTGCATTAAGTATGGTGCGTAATGTAATCAACAACTACATCCTTAGACATAGCATCAATGTTTTATCCCTAGTGGCAACAGCACAACACTTAGAACTTTCTGTCACTGTCCCAGTGTCAATGCAGCATGAACCCACTATCGAGCATAAGTACTCCCTCTTGGAGTTACAAGCATCTACTTGGCCAGAGCATCTACTAGTAACGGAAAGCATGCAAGATCATAAACAACACATAAGCATAACTTTGATAATCAACATAACAAGTATTCTCTATTCATCGGATCCCAACAAACGCAACATATAGAATTACATATAGATGATCTTGATCATGTTAGGCAGCTCACAAGATCCGACAATGATAGCACAATGGGGAGAAGACAACCATCTAGCTACTGCTATGGACCCATAGTCCAGGGGTAGACTACTCACTCATCACACCGGAGGCGACCATGGCGGTGTAGAGTCCTCCGGGAGATGATTCCCTCTCCGGCAGGTGCCGGAGGCGATCTCCCGGATCCCCCGAGATGGGATCGGCGGCGGCGGCGTCTGGAAGGTTTTCCGTATCGTGGCTACTGGGGGTTTCGTCACGGAGGCTATTTGTAGGCGGAAGGGCAGGTCAAGAGGCGGCACGGGGGCCCCACACCACGGGCCGCGCGGCCAAGGGGGGCCGCGCCGCCTATAGTGTGGCCCCTCCGTGGCCCTCTTCGTCTCTCCTTCGGACTTCTGGCTTCGTGAAAATAGGCCCCTGGGCTTTGATTTCGTCCAATTCGAGAATATTTCCTTACTAGGATTTCTGAAACCAAAAACAACAGAAACAGGAATCGGCACTTCGGCATCTTGTTAATAGGTTAGTTCCAGAAAATGCACGAATATGACATAAAGTGTGCATAAAACATGTAGATAACATCAATAATGTGGCATGGAACATAAGAAATTATCGATACGTCGAGACGTATCGAGCATCCCCAAGCTTAGTTCTGCTCGTCCCGAGCAGGTAAAACGATAACACAGATAATTTCTGGAGTGACATGCCATCATAATCTTGATCATACTATTTGTAAAGCATATGTAGTGAATGCAGCGATCAAAACAATGTATATGACATGAGTAAACAAGTGAATCATATAGCAAAGACTTTTCATGAATAGCACTTCAAGACAAGCATCAATAAGTCTTGCATAAGAGTTAACTCATAAAGCAATAATTCAAAGTAGAGATATTGAAGCAACACAAAAGAAGATTAAGTTTCAGCGGTTGCTTTCAACTTGTAACATGTATATCTCATGGATATTGTCAACATAGAGTAATATAATAAGTGCAATAGGCAAATATGTAGGAATCAATGCACGGTTCACACAAATGTTTGCTTCTTGAGGTGGAGAGAAATAGGTGAACTGACTCAACATTGAAAGTAAAAGAATGGTCCTCCATAGAGGAAAAAGCATCGATTGCTATATTTGTGCTAGAGCTTTGATTTTGAAAACATGAAACAATTTTGTCAACGGTAGTAATAAAGCATATGCATCATGTAAATTATATCTTATAAGTTGCAAGCCTCATGCATAGTGTACTAATAGTGCCCGCACCTTGTCCTAATTAGCTTGGACTACCTGGATTATCACCGCAATACATATGCTTTAACCAAGTATCACAAAGGGGTACCTCTATGCCGCCTGTACAAAGGTCTAAGGAGAAAGCTCGCATTGGATTTCTCGCTATTGATTATTCTCAACTTAGACATCCATACCGGGACAACATAGACAACAGATAATGGACTCCTCTTTTAATGCTTTAAGCATTCAACAACAATTAATTCTTTTCTCATTAGAGATTTGAGGATTGTTGTCCAAAACTGAAACTTCCACCATGGAACATGGCTTCGGTTAGCGGCCCGATGTTCTTCTCTCACAATATGCATGCTCAAACCATTCAACTCAGTGTAGATCGCCCTTACTTCAGACAAGACGAACATGCATAGCAACTCACATGAAATTCAACAATGAAAAGTTGATGGCGTCCCCAGTAAACATGGTTATCGCACAACAAGCAACTTAATAAGAGATAAAGTGCATAATTACATATTCAATACCACAATAGGTTTTAAGCTATTTGTCCCATGAGCTATATATTGCAAAGGTGAATGATGGAGTTTTAAAGGTAGCACTCAAGCAATTTACTTTGGAATGGCTGGAAAATACCATGTAGTAGGTAGGTATGGTGGACACAAATGGCATAGTGGTTGGCTCAAGTATTTTGGATGCATGAGAAGTATTCCCTCTCGATACAATGGTTTAGGCTAGCAAGGCTTATTTGAAACAAACACAAGGATGAACCGGTGCAGCAAAACTCACATAAAAGACATATTGAAAACATTATAAGACTCTACACCGTCTTCCTTGTTGTTCAAACTCAATACTAGAAATTATCTAGACCTTAGAGAAACCAAATATGCAAACCAAATTTAAGCATGCTCTATGTATTTCTTCATTAATGGGTGCAAAGCATATGATGCAAGAGCTTAAACATGAGCACAACAATTGCCAAGTATCACATTACCCAAGACATTTATAGCAATTACTACATGTATCATTTTCCAATTCCAACCATATAACAATTTAACGAAGGAGAAACTTCGCCATGAATACTATGAGTAGAAACCAAGGACATACTTGTCCATATGCTACAGCGGAGCGTGTATCTCTCCCATAAAGTGAATGCTAGGATCCATTTTATTCAAACAAAACAAAAAACAAAAACAAACCGACGCTCCAAGAAAAGCACATAAGATGTGATGGAATAAAAATATAGTTTCAGGGGAGGAACCTGATAATGTTGTCGATGAAGAAGGGGATGCCTTGGGCATCCCCAAGCTTAGACGCTTGAGTCTTCTTGATATATGCAGGGGTGAACCACCGGGTGCATCCCCAAGCTTAGAGCTTTCACTCTCCTTGATCATGTTGCATCATACTCCTCTCTTGATCCTTGAAAACTTCCTCCACACCAAACTCGAAACAACTCATTAGAGGGTTAGTGCACATTATAAATTGACATATTCAGAGGTGACACAATCATTCTTAACACTTCTGGACATTGCATAATGCTACTGGACATTAGTGGATCAAAGAAATTCATCCAACATAGCGAAAGAGGCAATGCGAAATAAAAGGCAGAATCTGTCAAAACAGAACAGTTCGTATTGACGAATTTTAAAATGGCACCAGACTTGCTCAAATGAAAATGCTCAAATTGAATGAAAGTTGCATACATATCTGAGGATCATGCACGTAAATTGGCTTAATTTTCTGAGCTACCTACAGGGAGGTGGACCCAGATTCGTGACAGCAAAGAAATCTGGAACTGTGCAGTAATCCAAATCTAGTACTTACTTTTCTATCAACGGCTTAACTTGGCACAACAAAACACAAAACTAAGATAAGGAGAGGTTGCTACAGTAGTAAACAACTTCCAAGACACAAAATAAAAACAAAGTACTGTAGGTAAAAACATGGGTTGTCTCCCATAAGCGCTTTTCTTTAACGCCTTTCAGCTAGGCGCAGAAAGTGTGTATCAAGTATTATCAAGAGATGAAGTGTCAACATCATAATTTGTTCTCATAATAGAGTCAAAAGGTACCTTCATTCTCTTTCTAGGGAAGTGTTCCATACCTTTCTTGAGAGGAAATTGATATTTTATATTACCTTCCTTCATATCAATAATAGCACCAACAGTTCGAAGAAAAGGTCTTCCCAATATAATGGGGCAAGATGCATTGTATTCAATATCCAAGACAACAAAATCAACGGGAACCAGGTTATTGTTAACGGTAATGCGAACATTATCAACTTTACCCAAAGGTTTCTTTGTAGAATGATCAGCAAGATTAACATCCAAATAACAATTTTTCAATGGTGGCAAGTCAAGCATATTATAAATTTTCTTAGGCATAACAGAAATACTTGCACCAAGATCACATAAAGCATTACAATCAAAATCTTTAACCTTCATCTTAATGAGGGGCTCCCAACCATCCTCTAACTTTTTAGGAATAGAGGCTTCACGCTCTAGTTTCTCTTCTCTAGCTTTTATGAGAGCATTTGTAATATGATGCGTGAAAGCCAAATTTATAGCACTAGCATTAGGACTTTTAGCAAGTTTTTGCAAGAACTTTATAACTTCAGAGATGTGGCAATCATCAAAATTCAAACCATTATAATCTAAAGCAATGGGATCATCATCCCCAATGTTGGAAAAAATTTCAGCAGCTTTATCACAGCAGTTTCAGCAGTTTTAGCAGTTTCAGGCAGTTTTTCGCGCTTTGCATTCGAAGTGGAAACATTGCTAACACCAATTCTTTTATTAGTATTAGTAGTGGGTGCAGCAACATGTGTAGCATTAGCATTACTAGTGGTGGTAATAGTCCAAACTTTAGCTATATTCTCTTTAGCTAGTTTTTCATTTTCTTCTCTATCCCACCTAGCACGCAGTTCAGCCATTAATCTTATATTCTCATTAATTCTAACTTGAATGGCATTTGCTGTAGTAGTAATTTTATCATCTAAATCCTCAGGTTTAGCAGCCATTTTATTAATTAAAGAAGATTGTGATGCAGACATGTATGAGATTCGGGTTTCAGCACTAGCAAGTTTAGTTTGCAACCCCGAGATCTCCCTATTCAGATTTTCAAGTTGATTCCCTATATTCTTCAACAAGGTAGATTGCTCATTCAAAGTTTTAGTAAACAATTTATTTTGCTCATATTGTGATTGCATAAAGCTCTTAGTGGATCTTTCAATTTCTAGCATCTTCTCTTCATTAGGTGAAACATATCTACCATAAGAATTACCATTAGCAGGATATGGCCTAGAATCATTGTAATTGTTATTTTTAATGAAGTTTACATCAACATATTCTTTTTGAGCAACCAATGACGCTAACGGAACATTATTATAATTAACATTAGGCCTACCATTCGCAAGCATAGACATAATAGCATCAATCTTATCACTCAAGGAAGAGGTTTCTTCGACAGAATTTACCTTCTTACCTTGTGGAGCTCTTTCCGTGTGCCATTCAGAGTAATTGATCATCATATTATCAAGAAGCTTTGTTGCTTCACCAAGAGTGATGGACATAAAGGTACCTCCAGCAGCTGAATCCAATAAATTCCGTGAAGAAAAATTTAGTCCTGCATAGAAGGTTTGGATGATCATCCAAGTAGTCAGTCCATGGGTTGGGCAATTTTTAACCAGAGATTTCATTCTTTCCCAAGCTTGAGCAACATGTTCAGTATCTAATTGTTTAAAATTCATTATGCTACTCCTCAAAGATATAATTTTAGCAGGGGGATAATATCTACCAATAAAAGCATCCTTGCATTTAGTCCATGAATCAATACTATTCTTAGAAGATAGCAACCAATCTTTAGCTCTTCCTCTTAATGAGAAAGGGAACAATTTTAGTTTAATAATATCACCATCTACATCTTTATATTTTTGCATTTCACATAGTTCAACAAAATTATTAAGATGGGCAGCAGCATCATCAGAACTAACACCAGAAAATTGCTCTCGCATAACAAGATTCAGTAAAGCAGGTTTAATTTCAAAGAATTCTGCTGTAGTAGCAGGTGGAGCAATAGGTGTGCATAAGAAATCATTATTATTTGTGGTTGTGAAGTCACACAACTTAGTATTTTCAGCGTTGGCCATTTTAGCAACAGTAAATAAAGCAAACTAGATAAAGTAAATGCAAGTAAACTAATTTTTTTGTGTTTTCGATATAGCAAACAAGATAGCAAATAAAGTAAAACTAGCAACTAATTTTTTTGTATTTTGATTTAGTGCAGCAAACAAAGTAGTAAATAAAACTAAGCAAGACAAAAACAAAGTAAAGAGATTGAGAAGTGGAGACTCCCCTTGCAGCGTGTCTTGATCTCCCCGGCAACGGCGCCAGAAAATATGCTTGATGGCGTGTATTTCACACGTTCGTTGGGCAACCCCAAGAGGAAGGTATGATGCGCACAGCAGCAAGTTTTCCCTCAGAAAGAAACCAAGGTTTATCGAACCGGGAGGAGCCAAGAAGCACGTTGAAGGTTGATGGCGGCGGGATGTAGTGCGGCGCAACACCGGGGATTCCGGCGCCAACGTGGAACTGCACAACACAACCAAAGTACTTTGCCCCAACGAAACAGTGAGGTTGTCAATCTCACCGGCTTGCTGTAACAAAGGATTAACCGTATTGTGTGGAAGATGATTGTTTGCAGAAACAGTAGAACAAGTATTGCAGTAGATTGTATTTCAGTAAAGAGAATTGGACCGGGGTCCACAGGTCACTAGAGGTGTCTCTCCCATAAGACGAACAGCATGTTGGGTGAACAAATTACAGTTGGGCAATTGACAAATAAAGAGAGCATGACAATGCACATACATATCATGATGAGTATAGTGAGATTTAATTGGGCATTACGACAAAGTACATAGACCGCCATCCAACTGCATCTATGCCTAAAAAGTCCACCTTCAGGTTATCATCCGAACCCCCTCCAGTATTAAGTTGCAAAGCAACAGACAATTGCATTAAGTATGGTGCGTAATGTAATCAACAACTACATCCTTAGACATAGCATCAATGTTTTATCCCTAGTGGCAACAGCACAACACAACCTTAGAACTTTCTGTCACTGTCCCAGGTGTTAATGCAGGCATGAACCCACTATCGAGCATAAGTACTCCCTCTTGGAGTTACAAGCATCTACTTGGCCAGAGCATCTACTAGTAACGGAAAGCATGCAAGATCATAAACAACACATAAGCATAACTTTGATAATCAACATAACAAGTATTCTCTATTCATCGGATCCCAACAAACGCAACATATAGAATTACAGATAGATGATCTTGATCATGTTAGGCAGCTCACAAGATCCGACAATGATAGCACAATGGGGAGAAGACAACCATCTAGCTACTGCTATGGACCCATAGTCCAGGGGTAGACTACTCACTCATCACACCGGAGGCGACCATGGCGGTGTAGAGTCCTCCGGGAGATGATTCCCCTCTCGGCCCGGTGCCGGAGGCGATCTCCTGGATCCCCCGAGATGGGATCGGCGGCTGGAAGGTTTCGTATCGTGGCTCTCGGTACTGGGGTTTCGTCACGGAGGCTATTTGTAGGCGGAAGGGCAGGTCAAGAGGCGGCACGGGGCCCCACACCACAGGGCCGCACGGCCAGGGGGCCGCGCCGCCCTATATGTGGCCCTCCGTGGCCCCTCTTCGTTCTCCTTCGGACTTCGGAAGCTTCGTGAGAAAATAGGCCCTGGGCTTTGATTTCGTCCAATTAGAGAATATTTCCTTACTAGGATTTCTGAAACCAAAAACAGCAGGAACTGGCACTTCGGCATCTTGTTAATAGGTTAGTTCCAGAAAATGCACGAATATGACATAAAGTGTGCATAAAACATGTAGATAACATCAATAATGTGGCATGGAACATAAGAAATTATCGATACGTCGGAGACGTATCATGGATCTAGACAGTCCTTACCATGCGTTGTTGGGAAGACCAGCATTGGCAGCTTTCATGGCTACCACTCATACGGCTTACCTCAAGATGAAGATGCCGGCACCTCGTGGACCCTTAACTGTGGTGGGAAACTATAAAGTCTCAATGGAAACAGCATCTGCCGGATCAAACCTAGCGGAATCGCTGGTGATCGCGGAGGAAAAGAAAAGGATGCAAACAGCGGTTGCGCTGGCTCAGTCCTCACAGTTGAGCTTAGCGGCAATGAGTGGAAACTTGGGCTCACCGGCATTCAAGCCGACAAATGAAACAAAGGACATTGTGCTGGATCCGGCTTACCCAGAGCGCACCGTTCGCATCGGTGCCGGACTCGATCAAGCATAGGAAAGCGCGCTCGTCAGCTTCCTCCGTGAGAATCGGAATATCTTTGCCTGGTCAACTGATGATTTGGTAGGTGTTCCGAGGGAGCTGGCTGAGCACTCTTTAAACGTCCGGAAGGATGCCAAGCCGGTGCGGCAACCCTTGCGCCGGTTCGCTGAAGATAGAAGGAAAATCATAGGAGAAGAGGTAACCAAACTGCTTGTTGCCGGATTCATTGTGGAGGTCACGCACACAGAGTGGCTGGCCAATCCGGTAATGGTCGAAAAGAAAAAAGATGAGAACCTGGAGGCAAAAGCTCCGAAGGTGTGGCGCATGTGCATCGACTACACCAACCTAAACAAGGCTTGCCCAAGAGACCCTTTTCCTTTACCACGGATCGATCAAGTGATTGATTCAACTGCTGGGTGTGAGTTGTTGTCCTTCCTGGATGCGTATTCCGGTTTCCACCAAATTCCCTTGAAAAAGGAAGATCAAATAAAAACTGCGTTCATTACCCCGCACGGGGCTTATTGCTATGTCACTATGCCTTTTGGTTTGCGCAACGCTGGTGCAACGTACCAGCGCTGTATGCAAAAATGCTTGTTCGATCAAATTGGAAAGAATGTGCAAGTCTATGTAGACGACATTGTGATAAAAACTAAGGTAAAGAACACCTTAATCGATGACATCCGGCAAACATTCGATAACCTAAGACGATTCCGGATGAAACTTAATCCGGCAAAATGCACTTCGGTGTCCACACGCAAGCTGCTCGGTTTCCTGGTATCAAGCCGGGGCATAGAAGTCAATCCGGTAAAAATCCGGGCAATAGAAAGAATGACTGTCCCTCGAGAGCTAAAAGATGTGCAAAAGTTTACCGGAAGCTTGGCATCGCTAAGCCGGTTCATAAGCAGGTTGGGAGAAAAAGCTCTGCCACTCTATGCTCTCATGAAAAAATCCGACAAGTTCGTCTGGACCCCTCAGGCAGACGCAGCGTTTAAAGAACTGAAAGCAATGCTGGCCACAGCACCCATACTGGCTTCACCTCTAGAAAGAGAGCCTATGCTATTATACATAGCGGCAACAAACCGGGTTGTGAGCGTAGTGGTTGTGGTTGAAAGAGAAGAGGAAGGAAAAACCGTCCAGAGGCCGGTATACTACCTGAGCGAGGTGCTCTCCCTCTCAAAA
This sequence comes from Lolium multiflorum, assembly GCA_030979885.1. NCBI lineage: Eukaryota > Viridiplantae > Streptophyta > Magnoliopsida > Poales > Poaceae > Lolium > Lolium multiflorum. The sequence continues at coordinate 408,379,247 of CM061750.1, forward strand.
CAAAACTACCCTCACTTCCAAAAGATGACTTATGGCGTGTACATGGCCGCCACAAAACTCAAGCATTACTTTGAAGAGCATCCTATGAAAGTGGTGAGTGAAGCACCAATATCCGATATCATGTGCAACAAGGACGCTAGCGGAAGGATTGCAAAATGGGCAATCCAGATATCACCATACGTGCCGATATATGAAAGAAGAGATGCCATAAAATCACAGGCTTTGGCTGATTTCCTCGTTGATTGGGCGGAGATGCAATACAAACCGCCAGATCAAAGGAGAGAATATTGGAAAATGCATTTTGATGGATCCAAACTCAAGGAGGGTCTAGGTGCCGGTGTGGTGCTTACCTCACCAAAAGGAGATCACCTCCGGTATGTTTTGCAAGTGCATTTCAGGGCATCGAATAATGTTGCTGAATATGAAGCTTTGATCCATGGGCTTAAGGTCGCAAAAGAAATCGGTGCGCACCGGATCATTTGCTACGGAGATTCAGATCTTGTGGTACAGCAGTGTTCTGGAGATTGGGATGCAAGAGATGCCAACATGGCCTCGTACCGGTTTCACGTGCAAAAGATTGCCGGATTCTTCGAGGGGTGTGAGTTTCACCATGTGCCGCGCGCGGAAAATGAAGCCGCGGATGCTTTGTCCAAGCTGGGCCCTCCCGGAATAGCTTTGGCTCACTTAAGAGCGCCATCGATCAAACCAAGCCCGGAATCGGAATCAATTTTTGTACCGGAATCGCATGTAGTACCCATGGATATTGATGAAGGAAACCCGGGGACTGCCCGGCAAGCTCGGGGACTGCTCCGGCAAGCTCGGGGACTGGTACCTACCCGTACCGGAAGAAATGATGCTGGTAGATAGCATGGAGATAGATGCACCGGTGTTTTTGGTTCCAGAGACACCATCGTGGGTTAAACCTATTAAGGAATTCCTGATCAATGGCACCTTGCCGGATGACGAAAATGAGTCAAGGAGAATACAAAGAAGGTCCAAGGCATATACATTCATCAATGGTGAGGTGTACAAAAGAAGCGTTACCGGTGTCCTTCAAAGATGTGTGGAACCGGAAGAAGGGAAAGAAATGCTTGAGGAAATTCACCAAGGAGAATGTGGGCATCATGCTTCATCAAGGGCGCTGGTAGCAAAAGTATTCCGGCATGGGGCCCACTGCTTTGGAAAACGCTGAGGATTTGGTAAGAAAATGCAACGGGTGCCAGAGGTACGCCAAGCAAAATCATACCCCAGCGTCTGGTTTAAAGACAATACCATTAACATGGCCGTTTGCCGTTTGGTGCCTCGATATGGTTGGCCCATTCAAAACTGCTAGGAGCAGCATGACTCACATCTTGGTAATGGTGGATAAATTCACCAAATGGCTAGAAGTGAAACCTATCGCAAAGTGTGATGGGCGCACAGCGGTGAAGTTCTTGAAAGATGTCATTTTGCGGTATGGATACCCGCACAGCATCATCACTGACAATGGAACCAACTTTGCTCAAGGTGAGTTCAAAAGGTTTTGTGAGGACAACAACATCCGGTTGGATTTGTGCTCAGTGGCACACCCACAAGGCAATGGCCAAGTGGAAAGAATGAATGCTTTGGTACTTTCCGGTATCAAACCAAGACTCATTGATGCGGTGGAAAAGTCACCGGGATGTTGGCTCGATGAGCTACCATCGGTGCTGTGGAGTATAAGAACAACTCCAAACCGGTCTACCGGATACACTCCGTTCTTCATGGTTTATGGAGCAGAAGCGGTCATACCAACCGACATCATTCATGATTCACCAAGGGTACAACTCTATACTGAGCAAGAGGTCAAAGAGGCCAGAGAAAATGATGTGGACTTGCTAGAAGAAGCAAGAGAGCTGGCTTTGGCAAGAACAGCCATTTACCAGCAGAACCTCAGACGCTATCATAGCCGGAAGGTTAACCCGAGAGTTTTCCGGGAAGGAGATCTGGTGCTACGCCTAGTGCAGCGCACTGAAGGCCGGCATAAGCTCTTACCACCATGGGAAGGTCCCTTCATTGTAAGCAAGGTGCTTCACAATGATGCATACTACTTGATTGATGCACAAGAGTGGAAAAAAGGAAAGGCGGACAGGTCCGGAGAGGAGATCAAGCGTCCATGGAACGTAGCTCTGTTGCGTCCTTTCTACTCTTGAAGTTGTGGTGTAAGAAGTTCCTTTTTGTACCTTAATTGCTATGAATAAAAGATGTCGGAACCTTGAATGAATCTCGGGGACTACCCCAACTCAAGTTGCATGTAACTTGTTTATTTTTTTAGTTTACCGATTGCTTATTGAATGTTTTTTCTTTCCGATTTAGTAGTGTGCTAAATCCTACCGGAGTCTTCGACTTTGCTGCTGTCCGCAACCAGGCTTCATGGCAAGCAAGATAAACCGGTAGGGGATAAGCACATGAACTGCGAAGAGGGAGAGCGGGAAAGAACAATCCGGAAAATTTAACTAACCCCGGTTTACCGGTTTTTTGCAAAATTTCGAAGTTATTTCTAAGTTCAAGAAAATGCTTATTTGGTGAAAGAACCTTGTGCTCATACGCCAAAGAACGCCCAGAGAAGGCAGGCAGAGCCAAGGCAAAAGAACCAAGTGTGCATCGAATTGGATGCGGAAACAATTTGGAAATCTTTGCAGTGCAGGATAAAAGCAAACCAAGAAGCAAATATGCTAAGACAAACTCAAGATAATTAACTACCGGTATAACTTACCGGCATAAAATGTTGTACGGCAACCACGAGCGGACTTAAAGTTTTACATCATAAGCCCCGGCATACCGGGGCAGAATTTAACAGAACATTGTTTTAAAGACACGCAGGACTAAACAACACAGGTAAATCTTAAGGCAGTAGTAATCAGGCAGCGGGAGCTTCAGGAGGGGCATCGCCAGCACCAGCATCGCCCAGGGCTCCTCCTCGGCTTCATCCTCCTCCTCATCAAGATAATCTTTGACGTCAGGAGGGGGAGGGATGAAGGTGCGCATGTCGGCGTACTCCGCGATGTGGTACGCACGATCCTGCCGCTTAGCGGTGAGGATCGGGTCCAGATCGGTTTCCGCGCCTTCGCGCACTCCGGTAAGGGCATCCAGGTTCAGCTCCGGGTACCAGGAGCAAGCGACGCGGAGGGCGAGTCTGCTCCGGCGCGGGCAGCAGAGCACTGCCACTCGCGGATCCTCCTGCCGGCGCCCTTGAGACGATCGCTGATGAGGGAGAAAGTATCCGGCACCTCCTCGCCAGGCCACAGAGTCCTGAAGAGCTGGGTAGCTACATCAGGAATGTCAGATAGGTTGCGATCTATCGCGCGCATGTGAGACACCCGCGCGTTCAGCGCGACCAGATGGTCATAGGGCGTCCATGGCACGGCAAGATTCGCTGGCCCTGGGCGGTGCGGCGCTCGTCAACCTTCTTGACAGCATATTTCTGAGAGTCCGGGAAGAGGCCTGTGCAAAGAAAGAAAAAGGCTAAGGAAAAGAATCCGGAAGAAGGAGACCGGAAGGAAAGATAACGAAAAGAAAATGGGGTCGAAGGAAGAAAGGCTCGTATGCAGTAGTCAAAGTGCAAAAGGAAAGGACTTACGGTAGGCAAGTGTGTCGGTTTGCAGGACCAGCCTGTTGCACTCCTTCTGCTCCTCCTCCAGCCGCGCAGCCTTCTCCTCGGCAGCCTTCCGGGCCTTGGCCAGCTCCTCCAGCTCAGCTAGCAACACCGAGTTGGCATTGCCGGCATCTTCCAGCCTCATCCATCTTGGCCGCTGCATCAGCTTCAGCGGCTTTGAGGGCCTGATCAAGCCCCAGCTGGATGAGCTGGGACTTGAGCTCCTGGTAGCTGGTTTTCTGGGCGCTCAGCTCTTCCTGATGCCGCCGGATGAGCTGGTCCTTCTCCCCTGCAACCCGGAAAAGAAGATGTTAACAAGATTGTGCTGGTAAAGATGAAAAGAAAACCAAGTTAACAGGAGAAAGGAAAAAATTGTACGTTGGGCGGCAGCGAGCTGCTCCTTGAGAGCCTCAATGGAAGCTTCCGGGATCACTGTTAAGCAAAAGTTATAAGTGTTAGAAGGAAAAAAGGTTTCCGGTAAAAAGATGCCGGTGGTACAAAATTACCTTGGCACTTGTCGTGTGCCTCAGTGAGGTCCCGGTGTTCCCACAGGAGCTCCTCAAAGAGGGCCTTCCGAGCGTCAGCCGTGAGCTGTTCAAGAAAAAGAAGCAAGTTAAGTTTTACGCTAAGAACAGAGTTCTTAACCCGAAACTCGGGGACCGGCCTGCGCGTTTCTAAGTTTTTGCGCTAAGAACGAGTTCTTAACCCGAAACTCGGATGGCATGCCACAAGGCGTTTCTAAGTTAAGTTTTGCGCTAAGAACAGAGTTCTCACCACAAAACTCGGGGACTGGCAGTGCCGGTTTTGCGCGTTTCTAAGTGAAGTTTTATGCTAGGAACAGAGTTCTTAGCCTGAAACTCGGAGACTGGCAGTACCGGTTTCACGCTAAGTTTATAAGTTAAAGTTTTGTGCTAAAAGCTGCGTTCTCACCACAAAACTCGGGGACTGGGAAGATAGACAAGAGAGAAACCGGCATGAACTAAAGAAAAGATAGAAAAAATCCGGAAGCAAGGAGTCAGTAAAAGTTGAAAAGAGTCAGTAAAACATACCATCAAATTGTTCGTGGCATCGTACCACGCGCTATCAAGCTCCTTCACGGCGCTGCGCAGCCGCATGAAATGCTCCTCGGAAGACCGGTCCCCAATAGGGTCGGGTGCCGGCAGTCTGTCCTTGCCCAAACCGCGGGTCGCCGGAGTCATGTCCGCGGCGTTCCACTTTTGGGCGTAGGGCAGAAGATGCCCCAGGTCCCGGCCTTTGCGCTGAAACTCAGTAATACGGCCAAGGAGGCCGGTGGCCTTCGCGGCGGTATCCTTGGCGGCCTTGGCGACGTGCAGCACGGGTGGCCGCGCCGAAGGGGCGCTGAGGCCGTCGCCTTCCCCTTGATGAGCTTGGAGGCCTTGGGCGGCGGCGCAGTTGGAGCAGCCCTGGAGGGCTTGGTGCGAGGAGCATCCGGCGGCATGAGAATGGTTCGTGGAGAAGGGGGAGCGCTAGGCGCATCACCCAGGTTGGAGCCTTCCGGCGCGGAAGATTCCAGCGCGGAAGTTGTCGTCTTTTCAAGGACGGGAGGAGCCGAAGGCTCCCGCCCGGCAGCTTCTTCTTCTTCGGCGCCGATGTTGCTGGCGCCGATGTCTTGGTTATCTGGGAGAGAGGAAAAATCCTCCTCCGTGCGGTGATCTGATGATGAAGGGGCCGCACGCCCCGAACTTGTTGTGCCCCCTGAAAGGGAGGCAGAGGTGTTGCCGGCACTAGATGGTGCCGGGCTTGAGCGAGGAGGAGGGGTTGAAGTCCTTGTGGAACCTTCAGAGCCCGATGGCCTTGAGCCAAGCTTGAGCGCGGGGCTGAAAGAAAGAAAGAAGGATAGTTGGAAAAAAGCAACCGGAAAAAGAATTTGGCAAAAAGAGGCAAGCAAGAAAATGAAAAACTTACCCGAAGCGGCATCGCCTTGCGCCCGTAGCGGCGCACGCCCACTTGCTTCTCCCCCAAGGGTCCGGAAGCGCTTGGAGGGAGGGGCTGGCTGGACCGGCATCAGATGCCGGCGGCTTGTTCTTTTGGCCTTGGGCCATGAGTTTGTCCACAAACTCTTGGCCGGCCTCAGCGCGCAGGGGCGGCGCGCGCTCGTGGATCTGTAAGTTGAACATAGCTAAGGAAAAATTCGCAAGAAGGCGATAGCGGAAAAGTACAAGAAACCGGAAAAGAAAGTACCTCAAGCATGGTCAGGTCATCGGAGGACCCGGTTGGCTCCGGCGGAGACCCGGCCAAGGCGCGCAGCCGGAGTCTTGCCCATCTTCAGATCCTTCCAAAAGATGTAGGGATCTGGGTCGAAGGAGTCAAGGGCGCGCTTCACGCAGATCCCGCGTCGCTCTGCCTCGATGAGGGGGAAGCGGTCCTTGGCCTGAAACATGAAAAAAGAAGGTTAACAAAAGCAGAAAGTTACCGGCAAAGACAATCCCAATTGCGTAATCCCTTACTTCTTGGGTCGGAGGGTTAGTAGTGCTGAGGGGAAGGAGGCCCCATTCCCATTCAAACGGCATAGCAGTTTGGCAAATCTGCTTAGCCTTGCGAACAACACCTTTCTTGCTAAGAGGACGACTTGTGATCTTGGTAGGATCGCCAGGGCCGTACATCTCGCTCATCCTATGCACGCGGCGCTTCAGAGGAAGCACCCGGCGCGATATAAAGGTGCGGATGATATCATCCGAGCAGATGTTGGTCTCCTTCTTCAAAGAAGCCAAGAAGCGTACCACCCGGTTGGTTTCGGCGTGATCCGTCTTCGGGTTGTAGCTCCAGTTGGTTCTACTAGGAGGCCCCGCTTGGAACGGAGGAAGATCGATAAGATTGGCGCGGCCGTCGTTCTTCACATAGAAAAAGGTTCCTTGCCAGGCGCGGCAGGACTCGAGGCCGGCAAACTTAAGGAAAGTGCTCCCTTGGCGGGAGCCAACGATGCAAGATCCGCACTCCACGGGCGGCTTGGGCTTAGGAATTTCCTTGCCCTGAACGGAATTGATCCGGAGAGAAAAGAAGCGGGCAAACGTCTCACGAGTGGGACGAATGCCGATGTAGGCCTCCATGAAGGTGGCATAGCAAGAAAGGTAGAAGATGGCATTGCCAGAAGGTGGTGAGGTTGGAGTTTATAGAAATCTAAAAACTCCCGGAAAAAAGGAGAGGCAGGAAGGCCGAAGCCACGCTCAAAATGAGCAAGAAAAACAACATGTTCACCGGGCTCGGGGTCCGGTTCGATTTCGTCACCGGGAATCCGGCAGACTACTCCTTCCGGAATCCTGCGGGACCGGTATAACCAATCGATCTCATATTCAGTGACATTGGAGCCCATCCAGGCTCCACGAGTGATTGGGGAAGGCTGATTGGCTGGAGCTACTAGATGCTTCGCCAGAGCTACTCGCTTCAAGGTGGCTACCGGATGCTTGGCTAAAGCTACCGGATTCTAAGTGGCCACCGGACTCTTGGTGGCTACCGGATTCCTGCTGGTTGCCGGAATCGGTGTCCATCGGATCTGAAGCCGTGGATTCGCCGGGAGATTGTCTACGACGCTTAACAGAAAGGGAAGAAGAAGATGCGGAGGAAGATTCCTCGTCAGACATTGGATCGGTAGAGCGACTTGAACCCCGCGTGAAGATCTACGAGTAAGAAGAAAACCAAAGAAAAAGAGGAAATAAGAACACCGTAGACCCAAGATCTGAAAAGCAAGCAGATGGCGAGCAAAGTAAGATTGCTACCAACCTTGAGCGGCGCGGTCGCTGAGGAAGACTTTCGCCGGCGAAGGAGAGGACTGCCGCCAACGAGCACCGTCGCGGCGAGGCGGAGAAAGCTCACAAAGAAGCAAGAATGCAGCGCGCTCGAAGAAGATGCTGCGGAAGATTCCCGCACGACGAGGTCCGGCGGAGCACGGCGAAAGTTCACCGGGCGACGGAGCTCGAGCGAGCGACGGCGGACGGAGAGCGGCGAAGGCGCAGAGGCGAGGAGCACTGTGCGCGAAGGTTGGGGAATGCGAGAAGAGGAAGAAGAAGAGGCAGTTGTCCTTATAAAGGAGAGAGGAGGTGGGCCGAAAACCGCCGGGCCGCGGCGGTTCGCCTCGCGGCCCGCGACGGTTCGCACCACGGGCCGCCACGTGGCGAGGAGTACACGCGAGAAAATGAGAAGCCACACGGAGGCACACACAGGATCCCAAGTGGCTAGTGGGATCCGCAGTGGTGCATTTAATGACCGCGCGGGAGTCGAAGCGAAGTGACAACTGACACTGGCGCGACAGTTAACAGTGCGCATGTCACTGACAGGCGCGGGGCCCAAAATATTCTCGACTTCGCCGAGGAAAGAGTAAATGCGAATGATGCCGGAGAAAAAAGATGCCGGAAGAGGCCTTGCAAAGAGAAGAAAAGACAAAAAAGGGCAAAGATGCCGGATCCAAGCTCAGGCCGGAGAGATTAAACCGGTATCCTAAAAAGATGAAAACCTGGCATGGTCTGTAGGATAGAATCCACCAGACTATACCAGCTTCGGGGACTAATGTTGGGGGATAACCCCCGGTATGCCAAAGGCATGCCAAACCGGATGGTTTGAGCCATCGAGATACCGGTTTAATATTCTTACCGGAAAGTAAGGTAGGAGTTTGGCTAAGTGAAGCCAAGCCGGCATCCCCAAGGGGGTATGCCGGAACCCGGTAAAGAAGATACCGGACTGAAGGGCCTGTCGGCAGGACTGGTCAAAGATTCTCTTCAGAGCAAGAAGACAAGGATGAGCTAAGCAAAGTGGCTTTAATCGAAGCCCTGGCGCCAAAGAGAGGGATGACGCTGAAAGAAGCCGGAGGACATCAGCAGCCCTGATTAAAGAGGACCCCGGCGTCATCTATGATTAAAGTAGCTTTGTAAAGTAGTTTGTCCAGTCAAAGATGCCATTAGGGTTTCTTGCACTGTAAGCCACCCTCTCCCCTATATAAGGAGAGGGGCAGCCCTCCTTGCGGGCACGACGAAGTAAGGCACTAAGCACAAACTTGTAACCATGTTTAGATCAATGAAGCTAGCGATCTAGTAAAGAGTTCTTCCTCTTGTCTCTCTTCTTGTATACCGGCCTTTGGTTGTGTTCTTGAGGAAAGCAACCGGAAGTTCTTCCCATCTAATCGCAAACCCTCCCCCGAATCCTCTAGCGTCCATTCGGCCCCAATCTAAGCCATCCTATGGCATCTGTCTGTTCACCACGACGACAGATACCACCGTCCGGTGGTGCCACATTGACTGCCACTCCCAAAAACGTAGGGTTCAGCGACTACGTTGCTTGGAGAAAGCCGAAAGGTTATACCTGCGTACGTTGAGGAAAGCGCGGCCTGATCTAGCCGCGAAAATTCAGCGAACTTTGGACGAGGAGGGTCGACCACAGAAGAAAGAGTGGCGCCCCAAACACAAGAAAGCCGATGATGAGACATCGGCTGGCACCAACATGGTGTTCATTCTTCCGTGGAGTTTTGTGCTCCTGGAACCGAAGAGGCACCTGTGGCACAACTTGACTGCGGCCCAAGGCCGGTTATCTTTGAGAAGCCACGAGAAAGAAGTTACAGACACCTGAAGGCCCTGTACTTATGAGGTTATATCAATGGGCAGCCGATCAACAAGATGCTGGTTGACACCGGAGCGGCAGTCAACATCATGCCATACTCCATGCTACGTCGTCTGGGACGCTCTAGCTCGGATTTGATCAAGACCAATGTCACATTGAGCGATTTCAACGGCCAAGCATCAGAGGCACAAGGTGTTCTGAACGTGGATCTGACCGTAGGAAGGAAGACCATCCCTACGACATTCTTCATTGTCGATAGCAAGAGCACCTACGCTGTCCTGCTAGGAAGAGATTGGATTCACGCCAACTGCTGCATTCCATCCACGATGCATCAATGCTTAATACAGTGGGATGGAGATGAAGTAGAGGTCGTCCACGCAGATGACTCAGCCGAGATCTCAACGGCTGGCATGAACGTTTGGGAGGCGGCAGGCCAAGAGCCACTCTCCGGAGTCACTTTGGACGACTGTGAGCGCATCGACGTGACAAAAAACGGGGTGAGGCTGGTCTTATCCACCGGCCTGACCGTGTAACAAGAGCAAAGTCTATGGACGTACGTGGCAAGGCCGATCCATGCGATCGGCCCCAAAAAATAAAAAGTGATGATCTTGTCTCAAGCATGTCACGTAGTCGTAGTAAAGCACGAACAAGATGTAAACCTTCATTGAGCAATGCAATCAAAGTGGGGGCCGATTCCAGCAATCGGCCCATATTATCCTTGCCATACGTTTTGCCTGTGTTGAGCATCGATCTAACAGGAGACGGAAAGCTAGGGTATGGGTTTACATCGGCTGATGAACTAGAAGAGGTTGATATTGGTCCTGGGGATAAGCCACGACCAACTTTTATCAGCAAAAAGTTAGATCCACATCTCAGGAGCCAGATGATAGCTCTGTTGAAAGAATACCCAGATTGCTTTGCATGGGATTACACGGAGATGCCTGGGTTAGACAGGAGCATTATTGAACATCGGCTCCCGCTCAAGAAAGGATTTCGGCCATTTCAACAACGTGCACGGCAGATGAAGGCCGAAATTCTCGAAGAAGTCAAGAAAGAGATCGAGAAAATGTTGGCCATCGGGTTCATCAGGCCATGCAGGTATGCTGAATGGATTTCCAGTATCGTACCTGTAGAGAAAAGGACGGCCGATGGCGTGTTGCCATAGATTTCCGAGATCTCAACAGAGCCACTCCAAAGGATGAATATCCAATGCCTGTGGCAGAAACATTGATCAATGCAGCCTGGCCACAAGGTGTTAAGTTTCATGGATGGCAATGCCGGCTACAACCAAATTTTCATGGCTCCAGAAGATATACACAAGACTGCATTCAGAGTACCAGGATCAGTGGGCTTGTTTGAATATGTGGTCATGACTTTTGGGCTGAAGAATGCCGGTGCAACGTACCAAAGAGCCATGAATTACATTTTTCATGATCTGATCGGCAGGTTGGTGGAAATTTACATCGATGACGTGGTGGTTAAGTCTGTCTCCATAGAAGGACACTTGGATGATCTGCGACGCATCCTAGACCAAACTAGGAAATTCGGGCTAAGAATGAATCCAAAGAATTGTGCCTTTGGTGTGACGGCCGGTCAGTTCCTAGGTTTTTTGGTGCATGAACGTGGAATTGAGATCGGCCTGAAAAGTCAGAGCGTACGTACCATGCAGCCACCTACCACGAAGAAGGAACTCCAATGTCTTATCGGCAAGATCAACTTCGTCCGACGGTTCATCTCTAATCTGTCAGGGCGAATTGAGCCGTTTATGGCATTAGTGAAGATTAAATCTGATGACGAGTTTCACTGGGGGGCAGAGCAGCAGCAAGCGTTTGACGAAATTAAACAGTACCTCATGACGCCGCCTGTGTTAGTTCCACCTCAGCAAGACAGACCGTTCTATATCTACTTATCAGTAGCTGACACGTCCATTGCTTCAGTAGTGGTGCAACTCTATGAGGGTGTAGAAAGGGTCGCATTCTACCTCAGCAGAAGGATGCTGGATGCAGAGACAAGGTATCCTGAGATCGAGAAGTTATGCCTCTGCCTATTCTTCACCTGCACCAAGCTTCGTCACATCTTTTGACGGCAGAAATTATCATCATTTGCAAGTCAGACGTTGTCAAGCACATGCTGTCGGCTCCTGTTTTGAAAGGCCGACTCGGTAAGTGGATGTTTGCGTTATCGGAATTTGATCTCCGGTATCAGCCTGCGAAAGCAGTCAAGGGACAAGCGTTGGTCGATCTTATAGCTGAACGAATCAATACTAATATAGCAGCACTATCTGTACGTGCATGGGCTATGTTCTTCGATGGATCGGCTTGTGACGATGGTTGTGGCATCGGCATTCTGCTCGTGTCGCCTCGGGGGGCAACATATTCCTTCTCCATCAGGCTATCTACCCCTTGCACCAACAATGTCGCTGAGTATGAGGCAATACGCAAGGGAATGGAGTTGCTTTTGGAAGCCGGGGCAGAAGCAGTGGAACTTTTTGGAGACTCGAAGTTAGTGATCTCCCAGCTCACGGACGAATACAAGTGCGAGAGTGAGTCACTCTTCCCATATTGGATGGAATGTCGCGAGCTGATGGCACAATTTTGGTACATCAACTTCAATTGGGTCCCAAGATCTCAAAATACCGAGGCCAACGATCTCGCACAAGGACATACCAGGACAAGGAAGTTCAGGTGCAATTCTGGAACAGATGATTGGAGAGCCGATATCTTCAATTACTTGAAGGATCCGGCTCGGGGGCACCTAAACGGATAAGGTACAAGGCCATGAAATATGTCCTCATAGGAGATGACATGTTCTACAGGACGTTGGAAGGGTTACTGCTCAAGTGCCTGGGACCAACCGAGTCTAATCGGCTCTTACACGAGGTGCATGAAGGCGCCTGTGGAACTCACCAATCGGCTCATAAGATGAAGTGGCTGATCAGGCGATCGGGTTTTATTGGCCCACCATGCTTGAGGACTGCTTCAACTACTACAAAGGGTGCCAAGCGTGTCAGATGTTCGGGAAGATTCAGATGGTACCCGCATCAGCAATGAATCCCATCATCAAGCCTTGGCCATTTCGAGGTTGGGGCATGGATATGATCGGTAAAATCCATCCTGCATCGAGCAAAGGCCACGAGTGGATTTTGGCCATTACCGATTACTTCACTAAATGGGTGGAGGCCGTCCCTATGAAGAAGGTGAAATCGGAAGATGTTATCAAATTTGTGAAAGAACACATCATTCATAGATTCGGGATTCCCCAAACCATCACGACCGATGGAGGTTCGGTCTTCACTTCTAAAGAATTCAGAAAGTTCTGCGACGACATGGGAATTAAGCTGATCCGATCATCTCCATATTATGCTCAAGCCAACGGGCAAGCTGAAGCGTCCAACCAGAGCCTTATCAAGCTGATTAAGAGGAAAATTGACGAGAACCCTAGGGGTTGGCATGAGGTTTTGTCGGAAGCTTTGTGGGCCTATCGCATGTCATGCCATGGAGCTATAAAACTTCGCCATACCAGCTGGTTTATGGGCAGGAAGCCGTGTTGCCTTGGGAGATTACGGCTGGATCGAGACGTGTCACGTTTCAGAATGATCTAACAGCTGAAGAATATGCAGCCCTGATGAGTGATACTATTGAGGATGCAACGGAACTCAGACTTTGGGTCGTTGGAAAGGATTAAAGAGAACAAAGCCAAGGTAGCTCGCGCATACAATAAGAAGGTGAGACCAAAGGAGTTTCAGGTTGGTGATCTGGTATGGGAAGCTGTGTTGCCATTAGGAACTAAGGATAAAGCATATGGCAAATGGTCTCCTAATTGGCACGGTCCGTACAAAGTCGATCAGGTATTGAAGGGCAATGCATACATGCTCGAGCAGCTGGACGGTGTTAAATTCCCAGTAGCCGTCAATGGTCAACACCTCAAGAAATATTTCCCAAGCATGTGGGACGATGGACAGTGAAACATGGGGGCCGATGCATAAAATCGGCCAGTAAATTTTTTTTTTTATATGCAAATCACAGCCGATGCACAGACATCGACTTTAGAAATATGGACACCAGTACAACCGATGCACGGACATCGACTTCAGAATAAAAAAAAGAAGCCGATGCATAGTCATCGACTCTATAGGAACAAGCTCAATTGAGCAGTTACGGATTATTTTCAGGCCAGAAACCGTGGCGTTGGGACGATTCTCCCATTGGATTCGCTGAGGAGTTGGGTCCGTGCGTTTGAGGTCTAAGATTGGCATGAATACGGATTGGACCTATTTGGACGGCAATTTGGAGGATTTGATTTTATTCTCTCAAACGAAGGTTGCAAGTTACTGTGCAAATAGGCAACCGATTTGGCCTTAATCGCAATTCATGGGAAAAGCCGATGCGCGGCCATCGGCTCTTTGCACGTTGACTTACTCTGGCAATCGGCAAAGTTAAGGAGAAAACAAAATTAATAGAGGAACATTTTCTTCATTAATAGAGAGATTTCTTACAGAGAAAGAGCCGATTGCTCAAGGAAGGAAGAACAAAAGATAGGTCTATTGACCAATCTGCTACTACTAGACCTATACTAATAGGTGCTGCTCTACGGGCCGTTGCTGCCCTCGTCGTCGTCGGAGCTGCCGTCGGCGCTGCTGCCGGCGGGCTCCTCGTCGCTGCTCCCGTAGCCCTCATTGGGAGCCTCCTCCTCCTCGTCGTCGTCGTCGTCGTCATCATCATCCGATCCGGCGCGGAGCACTTCGCCGGCGGATAGTCCTCGAGGGAGTCGTCGTCCTCCTCTTCTTCCTCCTCCTCGGAGGAGGTGTAGCCGTCCCAGGAGAACGAGTCATCCTCGCTCTTCGCCTCCAGTTCCCCATCGACAAGGAACTGGAGGTCATTTCGCCGTCGGTCAAGGACTTGTCGTCCTCGGACAGGACGGAGGAGTCGTGGTCCTCCTCGTCCCATTCCTCTGGGGCGCGCTCGTCGTACGCCGCCATCAGATCCCACTCCGGCGTGGGTTCGCGGGAGGAGGATGAGGAAGAGAAGGATTGGGAAGAAAGATCCGACGAGGCGGAGGAGGAGGAAGAGGAAGACATTGCTACAGGAGGTGGGGTTTTTTTGGTTGCCGATGGCTAGCCAATCATTAAATAAAAGAAGGACTTGCTTCGGTTCAGGTCAAGCAGGATGAAATGCACCTTACTTAGACGAATAAGAAAGGGATATAGCACTTCCCTGCCTTCCCCGCTAGTGGTGCAAAAGAAAAGCCTACGGATGGGAGGCATCGTGATGAAGGATACTGCGACGGTTCTGCTCTGCCACGACATGACCCGACAAAGAAAAAGCATATTGGTTTTGGAATTATCATTACCAAAACCAGGGGGGCATGTGTTATCACCAGGATTTAACCGGACCGGAGGTGGGCCGTGATTAAGATGGGCTTGGAGAATATACACGGAAAATATACATGAATCGGCCTTGTAAAAGGAATTTGGGCTAGATTGCCCGTGTATCTGTAATATAGTAGGATACGTGTCGGTTAGGATTAGAGGAGTTTAGCTCGTGCACGGTTGGGATTATTCCCACGTTAGAAAGTCTACGGACTATAAATATGTATCTAGGGTTATTGAGAAAGAGGACAATCACGTTAACAACAAATCAATCTAGGCGCATCGCCACCCCTTGTTTCGAGGGTTTCTTCCGGTAAGCATCATGCTGCCTAGATCGCATCTCGCGATCTAGGCAGCATAAGTTTATTCGTTGTTCATGCGTTGCTCGTGTCGAAGCCTTGTTGATGGCGAGCAACGTAGTTATCATAGATATGTTAGGGTTAGCATCAATACTTTCTTGATGTATTTGATTAGCCATGCTATCTCTAGATATCTAGCCACCCTTGTACCGATCTGAGGTGCAAGGGTGGCACCTTGCTTAGTCATTGTTCAGTAGATCCGATCCGTTACGATTGCTCCTTGTTCTTCAAGTTTAATATCTACATAGTTAGGCCTTGCAAACGGGTTGAAGGATCCAGTAGTACGTAGGGTGTAGTTTGCTAGCCCTAGAGAAGATGTTCCGGGAATCAACTCCATGTTGGTTTTTAGGCCTTATCTAGAGCTGGTTTATTATCATCTTGCGTGGCTGCTAGGCTCAATTACGTGTAGGACGTTCCGGTTATGTGGTGAAAACCCTAGATCGTCGTAGATCGTTTTAACTTAATATTGATCAAGCAGGATCACCATGCTATCGTAGACCTCATACGAATCATGGGTGGATGGCTCCTTGAGCCGATTCACGGGATAACCCGAGCCGATCGAGGCTCGTATTTAATGTTTACGTGTATGCCATGCGGGAAAGTAAGCGAAGGTGGCACGTCCTGCACCGGCATCGGACGTGCGTCGAGCTTTGCGCCGTCGAGGGACCAGGGCCAACCGTTCTGGGAGCCTCCCGGCTCTACGTGTTGCCCGTCGCTACTCGCCGGTGGGTTTTAGTGGCCAACAGCAGCAGCGATGGCTGCTGGACCTAGCCGCCGCGAGGCGCCGCGCCGTCGTGGCCGCACAACCCGCCAGAGGCGCGCCGCTCATCAAGCTGGAGGACTCCAGCGAGGATGAGTGGTACAAGCCGACGCCGTTGCCGCCACGCCTCAGCGACCCTGAGTAGGGGTCTAGCCGTTGGGCTCGAGCAGCTAACCAGCGCCGCCAACGCAGGACAGCGGCGACTCCAACGACGACGACTACACGGCGTTCTACCGCTTTTTGGGCATGTAGAACGCCATTTTTAAATTTTAGTTTATGTTTCCCTCTAGCCGAATTCAAATATATCACGAATTCGGCCTATATATTTAAAAACTCGCCTATATATATTAAATATATCTAAATTTAGCCTAAGTTTCAACATTTTTCGTCTATTTTTGTTTGAATTCAAAAACATTCGATCTTTCCCCTAGGCTCGTCGCTAGGAAAATAGCCTCCTCAGACCGAGTTTTACATCCATCCGGCGTTAAATACCATCGGATTTCGGTCTGGGGAGCCTAACGGGAAGATGTTCTAACCATTGTTTGCTTGAGAGTACCTTATCAGGTGTTCCACGGATAGGGCCACATTGTTAGAAACTGGTTCAATTTGTGTTGATTTTTTAGAAGGTCTAATTGGTCCATTTTCACATATACGGGTGGCGCGCCGCACGCATCATGTATGTTTGCTTGGTGCCCAATTTTGGCTCACCAAAATTTTGGCAACCTATTTTGTATTTGGTATTTTCTTAGTTGGTTTCCAAAACTTTGCCTATGAAGTCTTGCCAACTCCTCTTACCTTTTCCTTCACAAACCCTGCCATTTTTGGTTAACCTCATCAAGAAATCTGTAGCCAATATTTTGGAAAGGTTTGCCAAATTTTGGCATGGAATGGAACACGTCCCGGACCCCCCTCCACCCGTTACAAAAGAGGCAGCAGGTGCAGGTGCAGGTGCCCAATGCCGAGAGAGGCGCGATCCAAAGTCTGATCCTCCTGCCTGCGCGCCGCAAAAATTCTGTGGAGCCAGCGACACCAAAAGCGCAAGCTTCCAACACGCCCCGCCGCGCCGCGCCGCGACACACCGCCCCGGGCACGCATCCCAAAGACCGACGCCGTCGTCCACCTCTCGTTCGCTCCCAACCGCTCTTTTTTCCCTTTTATTCCTCCCTTTCCGCGCTCGCGCGCCCCCCACCACTCGCCGCGCCGGCGCCGGACGGCGGCGGAACCCTAGAGCCGGCCGTCGGGAGCTTCGGCGGCGCTCGGTCCGTTGGGTCGATGGCGTCGTGCGGGTGCCTGGTGGTCGAGAAGGTGGACGACCACGGCGGCGAAGCCAGGGGGAACGGCAACGGCAACGGGAGGGGGCGGGCCGAGTGCTGGTGCGGCTCCTGCGCGGGGGCGCGGCGGCGGCTCGAGACCATGTTCCCCGTCTACGTCATGGGGACCTCGCGCGCGCGCGGCCTGCCCGACTCCGCCGCCGGGGACCCCATATGGGAGGCCGTCAAGTCCGAGGCCAAGTCCGAGGTGAGCACCGCCCGATTGGATTCGATCGCTTTCTTTGTCCTTCTCTGGCAACGCCGCCGATGGTGAATTTCTCGGATTGGAGCGTGGAAAGTTGCGTTTTTTTTCTGGGTTCCGGGCGGCAGCTAGAGTTTCTTTCTGTGCTCTTCAGTTAGTTTCCCTTTTTAATCACACTTTTCCAGCTATCTTTTACCAGCGTTGGATTTTGATAGCACATGATATGTCTGCTCTGTGTGTACTGACTCCCTGAAGCGCCAGGTTTTTCAGTCCAGCAGCAGTATCCACTGAATTCTTGGTAGCAAATACGTCCGCTTCCCGTCCAGTGACTGAGTGAAGCACTAAAATTTTCAATCCCACTGTTGTATCCATTGGTCTTGATATTTTTTTATTGTTTAAGCGAGTATAGTTAATGTTCTCCTGAAATAGATATTGTGTAGTACTACTACTAGATAGTTCAGTTTAGCCAGAGGAGTTATTTATGGAGGCGAAAGCTCAATCAATTGGGACTATGTGCTGTGAGCTACAAGCCTCAGGGCAATCGCTGTGACTTCCCAGGGCTATACTCTTGAAATGGAAATATTTCATCCAACTCGCATCTGATGATGCTGAAATCTGATTGTGTCATAAAGGTGTCTGATTGTCGTATTAGTAGTGGATAGTTCAGTTTAGCCAGAACAACTTATGGACGCAAAAGTGCAATTCATTGAAACTATGTGATGTGAGTTAAAGGCCTCTGTTTGTTTGTGTGTTGTGACTTTGAGAGCAATTCTGAAAAAAAAAAACTTTTCAGGCAACTCACATGTCATGATTCTGAAATCTGATTGTCGTGTAAAGGCGTGTGAACACCGAAAATACTCAGGATCCGAAACATTTATGCCCAACCAACCTTAAACATGATTTACATCCAACATCTGAGCTTTGTGCATGTGCTTTGGTTAGGACTGTTTGACTTTTGTACTGTTACCGCCTTATTATTGCTAAGCTTCATATCACATTACTCCTAGTTTTCCTTGATGTCTGACAGCAGTATTCACATTTTACAGGCAGAGAAGGAGCCTATTTTAAGTAGCTTCTTATATGCGAGCGTATTATCTCATGACTGTCTGGAGCGAGCGTTGAGCTTCGTCCTTGCGAACAGGCTTGAAGACCCAACATTGCTTGCGACTCAGCTAATTGACATCTTTAATGATGTCATGATGAACAACGTAGATATACGCCGTTCCATTCGCCTCGATGCACAGGTGAGTGCGCTGCTGTCTTGTTGGGGTATCATGTTCTATGTGTGCATGTTAATTTGTTCCGTATCATTCCATTAATGGTCTCTGTCCAAATTTAGGCCTTCAAAGGCAGAGATCCTTCATGTGCACAATATAGCTGGGCCCTATTATACCTAAAGGTATGTGCGTGCTATTTTAGTACCAGTTGCCATATGATCTAGCTAGTGAGAACTCAGTTGTTGTTTTTTTATTTACTACAGCTTTACTCCAGTTTTGACAGTACTCCTACTGTCCTACATTATCTAATACTTCTACAGACATAAATGACCATGCATTCTTGTTACCCTATCATTCATTTCTGGAGAAGGCACAAGACTCATGTTGGTTGCAAACTGCTTCAGGGTTACCATTCCTTGCAGTCGTATAGGATAGCTCATGTGTTATGGAATCAAGGGCGTAAGGTTTTGGCGTTGGCACTGCAAAGTCGTATTAGTGAGGTGAACCTTGATTCTTCAGATGCAGATTTTTTCGTGTAAGCATACCTTCTCTGTGGAGTAACATACGCTATCGCATTCCTTTCAGGTTTTTGCAGTGGATATACACCCAGGTATATCATTGATGAGTCAGAATATCTGTTCAAAATCAAGTCTTGCATGTCCTGTTAATGTGTTTAACACGAGTTTTGCATGCACCCATATGATGTTTGGCCTATCTTATTACCTTTTCTGAATTGTTTTGATGCGTTTACTAGTGGGTGCATATAGATTGGTTGCTTTCCTGCCTGGAAAGATGTACGTTAAGTTAATTCTAGCAAACATCTTAATTTGTACAAAGTTTGGTCTTTGTGTAGATTCATAGTCACAGGAAACAGTTCTGTAGATATACAGTGCTCTCTCCCAAACTTAATACACAACTACTAATTATACGTGTTTTTTTTTGTTACGGAGTAAACTGGTGGTTGCAAATTAGACCCTTAAATTGTCTTTTTCACCTTTTCTGAGAGCAGAAAATTATTGCCCATGTTTTGTTTTTGTTGCGGATCAACTTTTGGCTGCAAATTAGGCCCTTAAATTGTGGTTTTCACCTTTTGTGAGAGCATAAAAGCATTGCCCATGTTTTCCTTGCATATGAGGCTGTAATTGTATTATTCATGAGTTTGCATATGAAGTTCTTATAAACATCCTCATGTTGAGCTGATGCTTAGGGTGCGGGGTCTGAATTGCTCAAAAAGTAAAAAAGGTTGTTTGTTTTTTGACTTTTGAGAAGTGATTTTTTCATCATAATTCGTTGTTTTGTTATGTATGATTTGGTACTTAGTTTTGTTCTCTAAACATTCTTTATTGCTATATCTGCAGCTGCCAAAATTGGGGAGGGGATATTGTTGGATCATGGAACAGGTCTAGTCATTGGTGAAACTGCAGTTATTGGCAATTGGGTTTCATTAATGCAGGTGCAGTGCATAACCCAGTTTTTGCTTCTTCCAAGTTTGACATAAAGCACTGCTTTTCGATACAATTTTTGTAATTCTGTCCACAATTTAACTTCTTTTCCTTCTTGCTTGACTGTTAGCTCTGTTCCAATATCTTGGTTGATATATTTTCAAAATTTCCTCAGTAGTTGAATATTTATTTCATTTGTTTTTTAATAATAAACAAATGGATGATCTGATTCAGACAACGAAGTATCTAACTATCTATGCACATTAGCACATACCCTTTTTTATTCTTTTGGTTATTTATTTATTTATTGCAACTGTAAATCATCCTTTTCGCATTAGTTGAATATTTTCTAGGATCGAGGAACATGTCAATTTTTGCTGTACCAGATAATAGAAATAAAGGTAGGACAACATAAAAGGGCGTTTGTTTTGTGCTTTCTTAACTGCATGTTTTCGTTCAATATTCTAATAGCTTTTGACATGATTATATACTCCCTCTGGTCCATATTAGTTGACTCAACTTTGTCTAAATATAGATGTATCTAGCCAACAAACATGTCTAGATACATTTCTATTTAGACAAAGTGGAGCCAATTAATTTGGATCGGAGGGAGTGCCATAAGTATGACCTTGCTACCCTATATGTGTGTTCCTATGCTATTTTTTTTTTGGTAAAAAGTAATTTTAGAAGATTCCTAATTGTTCATTAGGGAAAGCCATAGCAAGAATGGAAGTTCACCACCTTAACAGGCCTTTGCTACAGGGTGTTACGCTTGGAGGTACTGGCAAGGAACATGGAGATAGGCACCCCAAGATCGGTCAGGGAGCGCTTCTTGGAGCTGGTGCTACCATCCTCGGCAACATAAGCGTAGGCGAAGGTGCCATGATCGCAGCTGGTTCCCTTGTTTTAAAGGATGTACCTCCCCACAGGTTAGAAAGAAGTTAGACTGTTAATTTATGTTCTTAAATAATGATGCTGCAATTCCAAATTTGGTTTCTACCTAGCAATGAACATATGATATTTTTTTCGTATTTGCGATGCTATTTCCTTGGAAAGAGAACAAATAAAAAGAATGCATGATCTAAATACTGTTGTTCAGTCTAGGATGATGTATATTTGCTTACTAATTGAGCTACCGGATGGACACATTCGTACAAAAGGGGAATTGATTGTGCTATGGGATATTGTCTTTTCATGGTCATCTAATTTCCCTTCAATTAGCTTGACATATCGACGCCTAATTATGTTCATCAATAAGTTCAATTTGAAAACACTAACAAAAATGCTGGTGGAATCATATGCTCTTATGCACCACTTGGTAATTTGATTCCTTTCTCATTTTGAATATATTTCCTTGCAACCTGGTGAGCCTGACACAGATCTAAAATATTCTGGCAGTTAAGAAGTTCATTAGTGGTATGTTAACATAGAAACGAATATGTGCATTTCTTTTATATGCACACAGTGAAGCATAAAGCTTGTAATTCAGTATGCCTTTCCATACCCTAATGACTTAAGTTGTCTGCAGATTTTTGAATTTTTAATTTCTTAGCATTTGCCTCCTTGCTTGCTGCATGTTAAGTTATCACTGCAGTCATGACGCGTCCTACGGCATGATTGTTACGTGCTATATGTTGATTCAGCGACTTGACACTTTTCTTGTGTTTAAAAGCATGGCGGTTGGAAATCCTGCAAAGGTAGTTGGCTACACAGAGAAGGAAGATCCTTCTTTAAGTATGAAGCATGGTAAGTATTGCACATAGACTTGTACAAGCCGTGTCTGTAGTTTACTTTTAGCTACATGCTGTTAACCTAGGTTTTACCCTTCTTTTTTTTCAATGCAGACGCAAGGCGGGATTATTTCGAGCACGTCGCTGGTAGTTTCGCAGATGATAGATCCAACGGTGAGTCTCCCATTCATCCCCAACGTGTCTGCGCTCAATCGCCACTTCTTCACTCCCTGTTATTTTACAGCAACATACACACTTCTTCTGTGCAGGAAAGTGTCTTCTCTGCAGGAAGTGCTATGAAGTGAAACTAGGATGAAGTGGCGACACAACGAATGCATCTCTCTTACGTTGCAGCAGGAGCACGCCTCTGGATGTTCAGTGACGCATGAGTGCTTCTCCACGTTGCTGAGGAACCCTCTTGCGAGGCCATGCACGCAGGCGAGTCGCCGAGGGTCTCCTGAAGCACCCCAGATGTATATTTTGCTGCGCCCTTTATAACTGGTGCAATTATATGGAGATGTTTTCTGTAAAGCTGGAAGGAATGGTACAAGTCTTTTGTAGAGATCTCCAGCTGCAGTACTATGTACCTCAGAGTAGCGGTTGTGACCTTAAATACCTGGATCAACTTATCTGAATCAGCGAATGAGTAAGTCAGTTGTCAGTGTACTGTTCTTTGCATTTCCAAGTCCGAATCTAATTATTTAACAACACACAATTGAGAGGAACACTTGTATATGTCTTATGTCTCAACGGTTCAAACTTATCTGACCATACCCGCGAAAACAAAACCTTATCTGCCAATATTTGGAGTAGATTTTCGCGCAATTTTATTTAGTTCAAATGCCATCGTCACATGCCATGAGACCGCCGCACAGTGCATTAGCATCGTGCCAGTCGCTTGGGCGCTTACCATCTCTCGTTTATGCCGTTCGGCACGTGCATCTGTCGTCTTCGTTCTCCGGTCTGATGGAGGAGGTGGAGGTGCCGGTGCGGTGCTGACGCCGATCAGCTTCATCGATGTGGCGAGTGCTGAACACAGATAAACTGGGAAGCGACGCTCTTCAACAATTCATCCATTACGAGCTAAAGCACGCCACACGATACACTACAAAAGTTATCAAAGGGATTTCAGTTTCCAGTTTCTCAGATTAACTAGTTTGTCAAAAGTATACTGCCAACGCCGTCAACTTGGGCGATTGCAGTCTCAATTACTTCCTTCATTTCGCACGGCCGTATCTCCCCTCTCTGCGAAAAAAAAAACAATTGAATTCAGTATTAGCAGACGTTGCAACTTGCAACTAGAATCAATAGTACATTTTTTTGAGAAACACATTACAAACGCAGACGGTCACATACACGCGTATACGCTCACCCTATAAACGTCGAGCTGGTAAGGACATAGCGTTTATTTTTTCCAGATTACGTTAACATGAAAAATATGAAATGCACACAGCTGTAGACGGCTCTGCTCCGTGTGTTGCTCCGTCGGCTAGCGATTAGCGGTTAGTAGGCAAAATCGGCTGATAAATCAGTTAATCGGCTTATCCGTCATCCACCAAGTAGAGATTAATCTGCAGTTAATCGCTGAATTGGCCGAATTTTTGAAAACTTCACGTAAGTATATATAAACCAATGTTGCAATGTGATGATGCTCAGTCGAATCCTACAAAATTAGAATCTCACGTGACATAGACATACACTCATGTGTAGACGAGATCCATTCTAAGACTAAGGTTGCAAAACATGCACAAAATTTATCCCCATGTTGCTAAGAAAATTTGGAGGGAGGCATGAGGCTGGAACATAGAAAAAAGGAGCAAGAGGTGGATTGCTCCTCATATAGAGCTACCAAAGTAAAACACTCAAGACAACCTCTAAAGTCGAGGTTGACCAAATTGCGATCTTTGTCATCTCAGCATGAATCATGACGAGACGGTTTCTCATCTCTTCTTCAAATGTTGGTTTTCATCCACGTCTGTAATGAAGGAACGTGGGTCACAACAAAGACAGGGCTAGTGGGCCAGTTGCAATGCCAATTGCAAGAATTCATGGGCAAAAAAAAAACACTAAGCTGAGCTATAATTCTGTATTGGGTTGTTGGCCTTCACGGTATAGCCATGAATTTGTGGGCGGCTATATGCTCCCTCAAGGAGTGGTGGACATCTGTTGTGGAGTGGCGGGCTCATCGCAAAGGGCTAGACTCCCGCATGATTCTCGTCAGTATACATAAATTTCTTTTTTAAACAATATACATAAATTTCTAAAAAAGAATAAAGCACACAGTTAGTTACCTGGATGAGCGCGGTGTGCTTGAGTATACCCGAGGCTGACGTGACGTTGCTTGAGATGATGGCGAGCCCGAGGCCCTGGAGCGCGAGGAACACCTTTGCCATGGCGTCCTTTCGGTGGCGGCACGCGACGCTTACCAGCAGCACCTCATCACCAGCGCCCGTCACCTTTACCTGCATTTCATAACAAACCAAAAGTAATATACGGAGTATATACTTGTCAGATGGATCCGAGCTGTCACTGTCCCTGCAGCGTGGCGATATGTGGTGGGTAAACGCGGCCGAGAATGGTTTCTACGTATTATGGTGGGTATTAGCGATTCAATCTCGTAGGGTTTTCAAACCATTTCATGAAATAGTAGTCTGAACCCACGGATGGGCGGGCATCAGCTTTGGTTTTAAATTTGTTGGAAAAATCAAACGGTCTGGTTTTTGGTTTTGGGTGGGCTCAACTCAAGGATATATCAAAATGGGTTTAGTTGAGGTTTGGCTGCCAGGTTTATATATCCGCGCAGGTTTGTTTGATTGAGGTAGGTGTAGGGCAGTTTTCAAACCATTGGTGGGGGAACGCAGCATAAGAGATGCAACAATCGTAGTACACTCAAGGTTGGATCATGCGTCGACATCAGGGGCGTCCCCTGTCTCTGTCTGGCCGTCGTTAATTTGTCGTTACTGCAAATATTTATTGGTTAATGATTAAACCGATCGAAGCTAGCTCATTCACCTCGAGATCCTCGATCCGACGCGAGGAAGCGGCCATGGCGGAGGCGGAGGTCGCTGCGGTTGAGGAAGGCAGTAACGTCCTCATTTTCTTCAGCGGCGGCACGGCATGGTAGGCGCCGCTGTCCGGTAAGACGACGGTACCAAGCAGGTGCCCATGTGTCGCCGCCGACTCGAGGCTGGATATTTCGGCGAGCATCTCTCGTTCCTGCTTCTGCAGGTGCTGTATGTAGTCGATAGCGTCCTTGACAACTGACGCCTTGTCCATCTGCATGCGTATTTGGATCACAAGTTTATAGTACGTTTCACAAATGAAGCACCCACGCACGTACAGTACATACATTGATACATAGATGCGCGACGAAGGATTGATTGACCTTTGTGATGTTTGGGACGACGCTCCGGATGGCGTAGAGCTTGGCGTTGAGCTTCCGGCCGCGGAGCCTCAGCCTCCCGGTGGCGGCGACGTTCTTGTTGCTCCTCGCCGCCACCGCCGATGCCACGGGGGAGCTGTACCCGGCATCCGGGGAGCTCGAGTGCCGGTAGCCGCCGGACACCCTGCTGCTGCCGTCGTGCCACACGCCGAACAGCATGCTGCAGTTCAGTTTGGCAGCTCCTCCTCAGTTCTCTGCTAATAGGAATTCGAGAACAATCATCAGTTCAGTTCTTACCTACGCTCTCCTGCATCCAAGAACTCCAAGTAGTGCTCGTCGAAGTTATCACCCATTGCTGTATGTACATCCATCCCCTTCCTCTCCTCGCCAGATTTAGGTGTTGTATGTCTTGTCTCTTCTCACTACACGTGATCCATGGATATCTAAGCGGAAAGATGAGGTTGGGCTCCACGTACGGACCACGTTTGATATGCATTGCAGAGGTATACAACACAGAAAATGCTGTATATATTGATTGGTTGCTACCTAAGGCTTGTGGATGGTACAAGTGTGAAAATATACCAGGGGCACAAAAGGCTTGTGAAGTTTTTATTCTGGGAGGATTTGCTATTCACCTCTCGACGGATTATATTTTTGGCATCACTCGAATTTTTTTTGACATCTGCGCACGATATTTTTTTAGTAAAAGGCGAAAGAATAGTTCGCTTTGTGAAGTTTTATAAATTCTTTTTATAGGATTTGCTATTCAGCTGTCCACTGATTATGTTTTTGGCATCAGTCGAATTTTCTCCTACTAATTGGTGTCTAAAATAGGAGTTCTCGGCAACAAAAGCAAGGCCTACGATGGTTGATTTGTCCGTCTGCACATATGTTGTCTATGCTCTTTCGGTCATAAGGGCATCTCCAACGTGACCGTTTGCATGCGCGGAGACCGAAAATGCGTCTGGACCCTGCTCCAGCGGGACGACGCAAAGTGACACGGCCGTCCGCGGTGACGCAAACCTGGTCCAAATATGCGTCATGTTTGCGTCTCTGCAGACGATGCGCGGTCGCACTAACCGCGTTGGTTGCATCCGGGCCCGGTAGACAGTGACTAGGTATATTCCTTCATACTATTGATTGGCCAAAAGAACCATCTTTACAGAGATAGTTAACCTAAAACTACAACGGCCGTACCTACTCGCCGTCACGCGGCCTACCACGGCCGGGTTACTCGCAGTGGCGCTGCCTGCCACTGGCGTCGTCGAAGCGCGAGCGCTTCACGCACGCCGGCGATCGGACACCTCGTCCTACCACCTGCGGCGTTCGAGGAGAGAAGTCCCACAAGACTATCTTGGACGTCGCCTCTGCGCCCGCCGCCTGCAACGCCACCATCTGGGCATGGTAGTGGGCCCTGTCCCTAGCCGCCGCCGCCACCCCTTTGTCACTGGCGGCGATGGCGTCCGCCAGCTCCCAGTTCTCCTGCTCGACCCGCGCAGGAGAAGGGCCCTCCGCCCGAGCGAATCCAGGTCAGAGCACATGTACCCCCGAGCCATGGCGACAGCATAGCTGTGGGCTTCCTCTCCGCTGCCCAAGCCTGACGGCGCAGGGCGTCCCCAACTAGGGTCTCGAAGGACGCGAGCAGAACCTGCTGGTCGCCGGCGCACTCGAAGCGGCTGGGTACGTCATCGTCGTATTCGGCAATGTCGTGGATGACGGTTTCCGCGAGTGGGGCCGCCAGAGGGGCCGCCCTGGCCTTGGCGAGCTCGGCCCTGGCGTCCGCGATTGCCGCCCTGGCCGCCGCGAGGCGTTGATGCCCTTGTGCGCGCTCTGCCGCCTCCGCCTTCGCAACCTCCACCTGTGCCTCTAGGTCCAGCTGCTCGGCCTGAAACGCGTCGGTGACTAGCTGCTCGTCTTTCTCCGGGTGGGCTTTGCGGCACATCTGAACAACCTGATCCCAGCTAAGGTTGTATTCGGCCATTGATGGATGCTAGGGATTAACTTGAGGTGTGCTCGTCACCCCCGCTGGTGTCCACCATCTATAGCCACGGCGGGGCGGGAAACGGCGTTGGCGCGCAGGTCGTTTCCCGCGCACGCGAAACGCCGACGAAACGCGCCAATGTGTTGGGCAAGCGCGGGATCGACCGTCGTCGCACGGGAACCGGCAATCGCCGGCATGAGGCCTCGACGGTCTTTAAAGCGCGATTAATGACCTTGACGTTGTCCCCGCTAAAAAAATGCGTCCGCAACGCTGGGACACCGCGACGCAAACGGTATGCGGGCTGACGGAAACGGACACAACCGAAGATTTTGAACGTCCGAAATACGTCGGCCCATTAAAGATGCCGTAAGTACAGTAGTAGCCTTCATCTGTTCCCCAATTAGGCAATGGGACCCACGCTGTTTCCAAATTCTGGCATCAGTGGAGAGCACTATGGTTGAAACAAAGAATCAGGCAAGGCTCCCTGCAGCAATCTCCGGTTCAGTCCTCGACAGAATTTTCGAGTTACCGTAAAACACTTGCGTAGCAAGCACGTAAATAAACCTATGGTTAGAGTATCTTCTAAATGTTACTTTTAAAGTCTCTCCAACCCAAGATTATAAATAGTATGATTTTGCTCGATTACCAGGTAATTAACCTCCCAATACTGAATGGCTGGACTACAAGAAATGGTCTCAGAACTTTATTTTCTTACCATTTCTTACTTTCCATTTGTTAGAGTTGTATAGTTCCTTTTCCGTTATTTCCCAGTGTATGAGGGGCTTACCTGCACATTGTCACACATGTACATGTACTGACCTATGGCCCTCTGTGAACAATAGTTGCTCATGGTATCAGAGCTCATGGTTTAGCTCTTTGCACGCTGCAACTCCGTGCTCGATCCGCGCCGCCGCCGATGATCTTTCCGGCCGACGCTGCTCCACTCCTTTCTTCCTCCTTTATTCCACAAAATTTAGTCCTTTTTCGGCCGTTTTAGAGCTCCAAATCGAGCTCTTTCGTCGGCCCCGTCGAGCTCCAAATCCTGCTCGCCGCCGGCCAGCCTTCATCTCGGCTGAGGCCGTCCTTGGCCGGATCTCCTCGTCTGTGGCCGGATCTGCTGGCCAGGCTCCGCCCCGGCTGCCGGCCGCCTGGCCCGGCCCGCCCCAATCCGCCCGCCCCGGCCTGGTCCGGCCTCCTCCGGGCTCCGGCCGCCCTGCACAAGGCCCGCCCCGGCCTGGTCCGGCCTCCTCCGGCCGCTGCGGTCTCCTGCGTGCTGCCGTTGCTTGGAGTTGGAGCTCATACATGAGCATCTCGTTCCGTACGCGAGGCTGCTGTGTGCTGCCGTGAGTTGTTCCCCAGATTCAGATCTGGGTTGACAAAAAAAAATGGCGTCTTCTGTGTCTGGCTATGTCAGCATTCCTCACTGTCCAGTGATCTTTGACGGCACCAACTATGGGGAGTTTGCTCCCTTTATGCGCATCCACATGCGTGGTCTTCGGCTGTGGGGTGTTCTTACCGGCGAGGTCTCTTGTCCGCCGCACCCCACTGCTCCTGTGCCTCCTACTCCGCCGTCCGTACCACAGCTCTGGCTGAGGATGCTAGTCAGCTGATCGGGATGCATCTGCTGAGGTTGTTGCTGATGAGGCATATGAGGAGCAGGTACTTGCTTATTCAGAGGCTCTTAGCTCTTATCGTGACAGCTTAGCTACCTTTACTCAGTGGTGTGATGAGGATGCCAGGGCTGCCGCCGTTCTTTCTCAGAGTGTCCAGCCACAGTTTGCTTCTGAGTTTATGGGTCTCGCCACTGTTGCCGAGATGTGGTCTCACCTTCGTCAGCGCCATCAGCCTTCTGAGGATTCTCTGTACTTATCGTTTTGGCGTCGGGCATGATCTTCACAGGGTGACTCTACGGTTGATGAGTTCTACACCCAGAGTGCGGCGATCCGGCGCCAGCTTGACTCCTTCGCAGTCTGTCTGTGGTACATGCCAGTGTTGCCGGACAGTACGTTCAGATATGGACTTTCGGAGGATCCATGAGTTCCTGTCTCGACTTCGTCCGAGTTTGAGCCTTGTCGTGCTCAGTTGTTTGCTCGAGGCCGTGTTCCTATCTCATCTGACGAGCTTCGTGCTGAGTAGACTCGTCTTCGTGGTGCTGGCCTGCTTGGGACACCTTCTGTTCTTGTTGTTCGAGGTCCCCCTGCTCCTGCCCCGCCACTTCTTCCTACACCAGTGCCTGCTGCTTCTGGAGGAGCCCGCTCTTCTCGTGGTGGGGGTCGCTCTCGCCCTCCTCGGTTCTGCACTCACTGTCGGAGGCCTGGTCACCTTGAGTCTGACTGCTACCGGAAACAGCGTGGTGTGCCTCCTCGTGCTCCACCCTCAGCACCTGTCACCACCGGCTTCACTGAGCAGGATATAGTGCAACTTCAGCGCCTCCTTGCCTCCTCCGGCTCTGCTTCGACGGGTACTGCTGCCTCCACGGCTGTTTCCTCTCCACAGTCAGGTACATCTTCGTGGGTTCTGGATTCTGGAGCTTCTTTTCACATGTCTCCTGATTCTTCCTCTCTTTCTTCTCTTCGACCTCTTCCTCTTCCTGTTAGTGTTCTTACTTCTGATGGCACTTCTCTCCAGTTGCCGGTCGTGGCACTCTTTCTACTTCCTCCTTTTCCGTTCCTGATGTTTCTCATGTTCCCCGTCTTACCATGAATTTGTTTTCCGCTGCCCAACTCACTGATTCTGGTTGTCGGGTCATTCTTGATGTTGATTCTTGTTCAGGACACTCAGACTCGGGCCCTAGTTGGGGCTGGCCCTCGGTGCCGTGACTCCCAGGGACTTTGGGAGCTTGACTGGCTTCATGTTCCTTCTTCCCACACTCCATCGACCGCTCCATGTGTGCTTGCTGCTTCCACCACCGCCTCCTTTCAGCAGTGGCACCACCGTCTTGGTCATCTATGTGGTTCACGCTTATCCTCTTTACTTCGTCGAGGTCTTCTGGGGCCTGTCTCAGGAGATGTCTCGCTTCAGGGTTGTCAGGGTTGTAGGCTTGGTAAACAGAATCAGTTACAATATCCTACCAGTGAGTCTGTATCTCAGCGTCCGTTTGATTTGGTCCATTCTGATGTATGGGGTCCGGCTCCTTTTGCTTCCAAGGGGCCACCGCTACTATGTTCTTTTTATCGATGACTTCTCTCGCCACACTTGGATTTATTTTATGACTTCTCGCAGCAAGGTTCTCTCGATATATAAGCGCTTTGCTGCCATGGTCCATACTCAGTTTTCCACGCATGTACGTGTCTTTCGGGCTGATTCGCCGGTGAGTATATCTCCCTGCTGTTGCGTGGTTTTCTTGCTGAGCAGGTACTCTTGCCCAGTTTTCCCGCCCGCGCCCATGCCCAAAATGGCGTGGCTGGCAAGCATCGCCACCTGCTTGAGACGGCACGTGCGATGATGATCGCCGCCTCTCTTCCTCCTCACTTCTGGTGCTGTGTCTATTTCCACCTATCTCATCAACCTTCACCCTCCACAGCCTTGCAGTGGCATTCCTCTTGAGAGCGTCTCACTGGTCGCACTCCTGATTACTCGACCCTTCGTCTTTTTGGTTGCGTTTGCTATGTTCTTCTTGCTCTCGTGAACGCACCAAACTGAGTGCTCAATCGGTTGAGTGTGTCTTCCTTGGCTATAGCCGAGCACAAAGGATATAAGTGTTGGGATCCTATTGGTCGCCGGATGCGCATATCTCGGGATGTCACTTTTGATGAGTCCCGTCCCTTCTACCCGCGTCCCTCCTCCTCTTCCTTCTCGGTGGATGATATCTCTTTTCTCATGTTTCCCGACTCACCTCCCCCTGTGCCTCCGGTCCCTCCTCTGCCGAGTCTCTCACCACCTTCTCCTCCTTCACCCGCCAGACCCTCCTCTCCTCCCTCACCACCGTCCCCACCCTCCACAGCTTCCTCCCATGTCACCTTCCTCGCCTACGGTGTCCCTCCCTACCCTTTTCACTACTCCCGTCGTCCCCGTGAGGATGATGCTGCTTCTCCTGACATGCCCTCTGATGCGATGCCCTCTCCGTCCGAGCCGACTCACCATCTTCGTGCTCGTCCTCGTCATCCTCCTGATCGCTATTCTCCCACTCACTACGGTCTTTCTGCTGTCCTTGAGCCGACCTCTTATCGGGATGCCCTTGCTCATCCCGAATGGCAGCTAGCGATGGCTGAGGAGATTGCTGCTCTTGAGCGTACTGGCACTTGGGATGTTGTCACTCCTCCTTCCTCTGTTCGGCCCATCACCTGCAAGTGGGTCTACAAGATCAAGACTCGCTCTGATGGTTCTCTTGAGCGCTACAAGGCTCGACTTGTCGCTCGCGGTTTTCAGCAGGAGCATGGCCGTGACTATGACGAGACCTTTGCTCCCGTGGCTCACATGACCACTGTTCGTACTCTTCTTGCCGTTGCTTCTGTTCGCCACTGCCTGTCTCTCAGCTTGATGTGCAGAATGCTTTTCTTAACGGTGAGTTAAGTGAGGAGGTATACATGCAGCCACCTCTTGGCTACTACTGTTCCCGATGGCATGGTATGTCGTCTCCGGCGCTCTCTCTATGGCCTTAAGCAAGCCCTCGCGCCTGGTTTCAGCGTTTTGCCTCTGTCGTCATCGCTGCTGGTTTCGTCCCTAGCGCGCATGACCCCTGCGCTTTTTGTCCACACATCCTCTCGTGGTCGGACTCTGCTTCTTCTATATGTTGATGACATGATCATCACAGGCGATGACCCTGAGTACATTGCCTTTGTCAAGGCTCGTCTTCGCGACCAGTTTCTCATGACCGATCTTGGTCCTCTCCGCTACTTTCTTGGCCTTGAGGTTTCCTCTACCTCCGATGGCTTCTATATCTCCCCGGAGAAATCTTCAGGACCTTCTCACTCGTGCCGCTCTTGGTGATGAGCGCATTGTCGAGACTCCTATGGAGCTCAATGTCCACCTTCGTTCCACATGGTGATCCTCTTCCGGACCCGACTCGCTATCGTCACTTGGTTGGGAGTCTTGTCTACCTTCTTTGTCACACGTCCTGACATCTCCTACCCCCACATTTTGAGTCAGTTCATGGCTGCTCCCACTAGTGTCCACTATAGTCATCTTCTTCGTGTCCTTCGCTATCTTCGTGGCACTATCTCCGTCGGCTTTTCTTTCCTCGCTCCGGCTCCTTACAGCTCAGGACCTACTCAGATGCTACCTGGGCTAGCGATCGGAGGATCGCAAGTCTCTTTCGCCTACGTGTTTTTCTTGGTGGCTCTCTCATTGCTTGGAAGACCAAGAAGCAGGTTGCAGTCTCTCGTTCGAGTGTTGAGGCTGAGTTGCAGCGATGGCTCTCTTGACGGCTGAGGTGACTTGGTTACGGCGGTTGCTTGCGATTTTGGTGTTTCTGTGACGTCCGACTCCGCTCTTATCGTGACATTACTGGTGCCATCAGCATTGCGTGTGATCCGGTGAAGCACGAGCTCACCAAACACATCGGTGTTGATGCCTTCTATGTGCGTCATGTGCAGCATCAGGTTATGGCTCTTCATTATGTGCCTTCGTAGCTTCAGCTTGCTGACTTCTTCACCAAGGCCCGACTCGAGCACAGCATGGTTTCTTTCTCTCCAAACTCAGTGTTGTTGATCCACCATGAGTTTGAGGGGGTGTTAGAGTTGTATAGTTCCTTTTCCGTTATTCCCCAGTGTATGAGGGGCTTACCTGCACATTGTCACACATGTACATGTACTGGCCTATGGCCCTATGGCCCTCTGTGAATAATAGTTGCTCATTCACAACACCATTGGTATCCCATTTTAACAGGTTTGGCAACCCACGTCACACCCTTTCAAAATGGGTGAACCGGAGCTGGAGGCCGGAAGCCTCCAAGTTGTGATGTGATAAAGCTGAATATTGACGGTAGCTTCTTAGCTTTTTTTTCGAAATGAGGGAAATATCATCCCACCTTCTGCATCCAAGGGATGTACACAACTTTTTTTTATTAGATTATTCACAACACCTTACAGAAGAATTACAAAGATCGAACCAAAGCCACCAAACTAACGACATCTCGCCCATCACCGATGAAGGTGGGGGGGTCAATGAGTACAGAGCCAACACCCTGACATCACACCAACGCGCATCATCATAAAATCGAAGGCCTCGACAAGTCGCCCAATGGCGAGCAGGTGGCACAACCGGTCCGGCAGACCCTCGACGCGTACCATCATACACGCTCCAGAAGTCCTCGCCGCCACCGTCTTCCGCATACCCAACTTCAGGAGAGATCAATGCAATGATCTTGCGAGGCCTGCAATCAACGCCACCATGACGCTAGACAGCCCCACCACCCCGCGCACGTCGAACATGACGTATCCGACGATGCTACCCCGCTGCACCACGCCGCCGAGAATCGCCGTCTTCAACACAAAAGAAAAACGCCGCTCCACCTCATGACCCTCCAGCTTACATATGATCCATAGACGATGCCCCCATGAGGGAGAACGACGTTGTACGCCGCCATCGCCCGATCCGGGATCGGATCTAGGATTTCTCCCGGAGCAGTCCCGGCTAGGAGATGATATACATCAGCTGTGACAAGACCTCCAAGACGATGCCTCAACATGGATATGGCACGATGTGCCACCATCGACTGATCCGAAGGATCTAGGGTTCCCCCCGGAGACTCTTGGCCGCAGACGGATGACAACCGTCTCGCAAGCTCGGCACCGACAATGGCGACCGCCACCACATAGCGAGGACATTGTCAACGGGGCTGAGGGAGACGTCCCGCCATCGCAAGGGAGACCAGGACGCCGCCGCCAAACCAGGGTCGCCGCCCTGGGATCCAACCTCCCGCCGCCGTGAACGGCCGGAGTTGTCGCCGTCGTGCGGCTGCTACACCCACGCGCTGCCCCGCGCCGGTGAGCCGCCCCGCCGAGGTGCCCGGCGCCTGCACCACGCCCTCGCTCCATAGAGAAGACGAGGGGGCGAGAGAGATCCCCGCCGCCGCCGGCGTCGACCAGGCTTTGCCTGGCCGCGCCCCCTGGCGGCGGCGAGGGAGGATGGGGGCGAGAGGCGGGAGCGGGGGGTGGCAGCGGCTAGGGTTCTCTCCCTGGCGGAGGAAGAGGTCTTACTACGACTTGGCCGGTAGCTTCCTAGCTGGAGAAGGAGTGGCAGGTTGGGGGTTCATCGGCCGTGATGCAGATGGAGATGTATGTATCTTAGGTACAGGATGAATAGAATATGCTCAAGATGCATTGCAGACTGAAGCCGAAGCATGCATACAAGCCATGTCTTGTGCCCAGCAGCGGGGTATCCAAAATATTCAAATCGAGACTGACGCCCAGATGCTTGTCCATGCAGTTAAGTCAAACGAGCTTGATATTGCACCGAATGGTGTGCTCTTTCGAGAGATTAATGTTTTAGCTTGTTTAAATTTCAGTTTTTTTTCGATCTCTTCTTGCCCACGGGTATGTAATAAAATTGCTGAGGCTTTAGCGAGTTTCAGTGCAAAGATGGTATCGGAACCCCAAGCCGTACGGCCGGGCCGTGTGCCTACCTTTGCCCAACTTCTGGTTGCCATCGATATTGCTATAGGCAAGTTGTTTACTGGAATGACTTTCCCATCTAAAAAAAAGCTTCGGTGTCAGGCACGTAAATAAACCAACGATCCACAATCTCTCATGCCATCCGCGCGTGTACTCTCGTATCGAGCCGCCAATTCATTTTCCTCAAAAAAAAAAGGGCGACACACAGGGGCTGGTTGCCCGGGCCTCACCTCTCAGAGCATCTCCAAAACCTCGCGCCCCCCACGCCACTTTTTAAATCAGGACGGCAATCAAGCCCCGGTTCCTCGTTTGGTCCGGATTTGAGCTTATTTTCGTCCGGACTCCCCATGCCATCATCGTTTCTCGGGGTCTCCCGGACTCAGGATCAAACAAACAACCCTTGCGTGTCTCCTCTTTCGTCGGATTCCCGAGCCATCTCTTTTTCCCCGAGAAACGCCGCTTGGGCTACTGATGACTACTCCTCCCCACGCCAAATCTTCCTCCAATCCGAACGAAAATTTCGCCGGATTTTGGCGTGGGGAGCGCCAACGAGTGGGGATGCTCTCACTCGCACACTCGATCTCACTCGAGGCCATGAGCAGAGCCGCGCTGCTTCGTAGACTAATCCACTGCCGCCGCAGCGTCGTCATCAGCAGCAGTGACAGCATCGAACCAGTCCATCAGCAGCTGCAGCTTCAGCGTCAGCTGATCCAGCTCCGCCATTTTTCTAATCCCCACCGGGGTTATCATAATCCCAGTCCCGATCTCGCCGGCGCGCGCGCGTTAAACTAAATTATCCCCGCCATGGCCACGCTGCCCGCGCGCCCTGTTTACTTCGCCACCTCCACTCTGCGTTGCATCTCTGTCCTTCAGCCTGGTGGGAATGGAGGCGGAGGTGCTGGACATGGAGGCCGGCACGGTGCGGTGCGCGGCCAACTACGCCCCGCTGACGCCCATCAGCTTCATCGAGCTCGCCGCGGCCGTCTACGGCGACCGCCCCGCGGTGGTGTACGTGGAGGGAGACCCGGGAGCGGTGCGTCCGCGTGGCCGGCGCGCTCGCCGCATGGTTCGGCGTCGCACGCGGAGATGAGGTGAGTGCGCGCAACCCGACAATCCCCTGTCTGTCCATCTGTTTGGTCTCTCTCGTAACTCTACTCCGTCTCTTGGCCCAAGCTACCTAAAATTAAAATTATAGTAAGAGCACCTCCAGCTCAGCATAACCGAACTTAAACCCAAAAAACTGAGCTGCAACCGTATTTCAGTTATACAATTAGGTTAAAGTTAGCAAAATATCTAACCGTAAGATTTCAGTTAATTCGGTTAATAACCGAAATATTTCAGTTAAACCGAAGCTAACCGAACGTTCCATCTTAGGCATAGAATGACATTTGCTAGCCGAACTCAACTTCATTCTGATCGTTAATATACCATCGTAAGTACATTAAAATCATTGAAGCTCTTCTAGCTTGATGGTTTGGGGCGTCTTGTTTTGTAATCTGTGAACAGTTAGATCGTGAGTTTAACTCCTCACATTGTTATGAATTTTCTTTACTAAAATTTCTCCTTTTTTTTTCTTTGCATGCAATAGGCTCTATTTGGTTGTAGAAAATAAAGAATTGCAGTATAAACAACCATAAAAGTTAGTAATATTTTAAAATCGTGTAAACTTTGGTTAGTTTGGTTATTACCGAAACCGAACCGAAGTTGACTGGTTATTACCGAACCGTATTTTCGTACAAAACCGTAATTACCGAAGTATTGAAACTGTATTAACTTAAAAACCATATAAACCGAACCGAATTAACCATATTAACTGAACGCGCAGTCGGACCTCCAGCCGTCTCCCCGACGAGGCTCCCGACACCCATTTTTTTCATCCGGACGGTGTTATTCGGCCCAGCCGCGCCTCTGGTTCCTCGTTTTTCTCTGAAAAAGGCCCTTAATCCATCCGGATAGCCTAGGCCATCCCCAGCCTCCCGATGAGCTCTCGGGGACTCCGGACGAAACAAAAACGCTTGAAACGTCGAGCGGGCCCGCGGTGTCGGTCACAGAAAGGGTAGTCCCCTCCATTTATTTCGTTTTCCTTCCAAAATGCGCCGCATATACCAATTTTCCCCGCCGAATTTTGGAGTAGCTACCGCCATTCCCCACAGTTGCAGCTCCTCCTCTTCACTTCCACCACCATGCCGCCGAAGAAGATCGCCGACGATGGCGCGCCAAGGGCAAGGAAGCCGCGGGCGCCAAAAGAGAGGCCGCCGGGTTGGTCAAACGCAAAGTGGACGACGGATGTGGAGCGGCGGCAAATCGAAACTCGCGGCAGGGCGGAGAGGGAGAAGAAGCTCGCGACGAAGAGGGCGACGGCAGCGGCGGATGAACAGGCGAGGCATGTCTCTATGTCCATGAACATGGGCCACCCGCGCGTCATCCTATTTCCCGGTCCATGGCCGATCCAAGGTACGATCGGCTCTCCTTCGACCTTCTCGCCAGCATCACCGGCTATGTTCCACGACAGCTAAGTCGTCGGCGTATCGAGGTTTACGCTGTCGCCGCCGGAGTACGGCGGTTTCTTGCACGAGGGAATCTCGCCTGCCCTGCGTTGAGGGCCGCTCTCCTTCTCCAACCCCGGGATGTCGATCGTCGAACTATTGGGCGATTCTTTTGTGTAGCGGGAAGACGATTTTTTTAAACTATCGCCGCTGTTGGGCGAATGCTGGGGTGCGACTGGGAAACTGTGCCCCCACACCCTATTTTCATCCAATCCGGCGTTTGTTTTGTCCGAATTTTGCCCTGGGGGACTCAAACGGCTGGAGGTGCTCTAAGAGATTCTTCAGTCGTGTCAGCTGTTCAACGCCTGATTGATCGAAATGGAGGATGCCACCGCCCTGGTACCACATTTGGGGCGCATCTGTTCCTAGCCGCATCCTCTAAAACCACCCCAAACATAAATTCAAGGGATTTCTATTTTCGTGCTCTCGGGTCGTTAGTTGTACTCAGTTTTCCCCAACCCCTTAGTTTTTCCTCAGTTTTCCCCAAGCCTATGTCTGGAACCCGCAGAAGGAGCTCGGACGGAAGGAATCGTTTTTGGACGTTCTGTGCCGACGTGTTGCGCCGCGTCGTCGTGTGGGGCCGCGTGTGGGGCCGCGTCGCGTGGGGCCGCGTCGCGTGGGCCGCGTCGCGTGGGGCTGGTAGAAAGGGACCGCGTGGGACAGGACGACAGCGTTTGGTTGCACGTGAGCAGGAGCTGGGTTTTGTCTCTATCGGCCCAAATTGGCATTTTTAAGAGCACATTTTCCCTTTTCTCTCTCTTTTTTCACCAAATTAGTATCAAATCTAGAGAAGCTTCTATTTCTGTCTTTCTTCAATATGGCAGCAAATCTAGTCGCAAATCTCTGGGGTTATTTATGCCTTTTGGCCCTCGTTTTTTCCCAATATGGCAGCAAATCTAGTAGCAAATCTAGAAGCTAGTATATGATAAATTCACAACAGCATAATCAGAAAACTAAGTATAATACATAGGTAAACTGCATACAGCAGCCAAAAGCAGCCAATAACGTTGTAATATACAAGACGCACGCAATGTATGGACAACAAGAAGATTAGGATGGATGAATTTGTTCTTCATTCCTCCTCCATATATTTCTTCGTCCCTCCATTGGTGCATTACCCCAAGGAAATATTCATTGAACTCCTTCCGTCTGCAGTGTGCGGCCAATACATCCTCCAAACGGTATGGCCTATGTTCATTTCTCATACCGTACCTTCCTATTCTATCCACACGTACTGCCCACTCATCCCAGGCCTTTCTATCATGAGAGTACTCTCTGATATAACCCAAATTCGTGTAGTAGATGCGGCTAGGTCGAAGTGTCGGGTACACTCTGGTGTCGACGGAGATACACCGGATATAATTCACGAAGAAGGCATTACGCAATGTTGTTCTGGGATGGAGAGAGCGGCTCGAGTGTCCACACGGTACCAATGGTTACGCCCGCCAAGCCACGGTGACCAACAACACAAGCAGCAGAGATCACCATCCGACTTCACAAGGTAGAACTTCTGATGTCCAAGTTCTGGAAATGAAATTAGTGTCTCCATCTTGACAGTGCTCGCGCGCTGCTGCAACTGTACATTGGTGCACACTATTCTTCCGTTCTCAAAATTGTCCACAGCTAGTGCATACAGTTCACCATTGAACGGGGTAATGCAACGCAAACAATGGTTCTTGATCGAAAATCTTTCTTCTCCCCAATTTTCATCTAT
The DNA here is from genome assembly GCA_030979885.1 of Lolium multiflorum. Lineage (NCBI taxonomy): Eukaryota > Viridiplantae > Streptophyta > Magnoliopsida > Poales > Poaceae > Lolium > Lolium multiflorum. The sequence continues at coordinate 408,417,989 of CM061750.1, forward strand.
ATCCTTAGTTGGAGTGCTCTCAGACGGGTAATGTGCGGCAACGAAGACCATAGTCGGGGATTTGATAACAGCGACTGATTTCAGGAAAACAGATGGCATCTGCGCCTCAAATATAGTGTTCGATTTTTTGTGAGTGGATTCAGAAGCCGTATCTTGTGCGGCGGGTTCTTCTGGGCAAGCACGATGACGCCACGGCAAAATCCGACGAAGTAGTATCTGGGCAAGCACGATAACATTCAGCACTAAGATGTTTAAGATTGAAAATAAAGAGGTAGATATGGAGGAAGTTGAACCTTGTATGAACTTCCGATAGATCTACGGTGACGTAGCGTGATGTGCCGAGTTGGAGGAAGGTAAACTCAGCGACGCGTGGAAGGGCGTGGTCTAGCATGATCCATTCGTCCAGTTGCACGTCGGGCTCAGGCAAACCTGAGCGCCAATTTCTACATACTTGCCTCATGGCAGAGTAGGTGTCGGCGTACTCCTCGTTCGCCAGCAAGCATTCGCCGATCTTGTGAAGTGGTCCATCAGCCGAGAGAGAGGCCCAGTTCACGGAGGAGCGCGCTTGGATGCGCCGCCCTCGGAGGCGACGCGCTCGGCGGCGACGGGCTCGGCGGCGACGGCTCGGCGGCGACGGGCTCGGAGGCGACGGCCGCCGGACATTCTTCTTCTCCATCGCCGGCGAGGGTAGCGTGCGTACGGCGGTTGGGGTTTCGATTTGGAGAAGTTGATGGGACGTGAGAGGGGTGGTTTCGTGCGTGAGCTGAGAATGAGACGACCTGTGCGAGAGGAGGAGGAGGGGCTTACGCGTCCTAAATGCGACCCGCGTCCACTATTTGCACGTCTGCACCGCGACACGCGTCAACAATGGCACGTCTTCCACTTCTGCACCGCAACACGCGTCCTCGAGTCTAACCCTGGAAATTTATATATACTCAGGTATACCCTCGAGTGATATACTGGCATTTTTTGTGTGCTCAGTTTTCTCCTTGAGTGCTAATACTGGCTAGTGCAATATACTCAGTTTACCCTCAAGTGGCTGGTCAACAGAGAGTCAACAAATGGGATTAACTAGTTAAATGAGTTATTTAATGTGCAAAAAAATCCGAAAAAGAGTGGCACTTACTCATGGAGTCTTTACCACAAATTGCCACTTCTCAAATCATAGATAAATCATAGATAAATCAAGTTTCACCACAAATTGCCACTTCTCAAATCACCTAGTAGCTATGAAGGTGCATGGTTTTCCATAATAAGCCCTACCCAAAACAGCTTTCCCCAAAACATACTTTGTCTGAATGAGGCCATAATTTTCACACTCGTGTAGATTTGTATTGCAAATAGTTTGAGGTAGGCCAAGATGGGTTTCATTGTACAAAACACGCATTTTCCAATTTTTAAATCTCATATTTGAATCCCTTAGTCTGTTTACTACTCACTTGCCCTTGGTTTCTTGATACTACTCAGTTTTGCCCTCTCCCTTCACACACTCTCACAGACGCCCAACATTGCCCTGATTGGTCTAGCCCATGTCACGCGGATCGTGCCCGACGACCGTTGATCGTATGATCTAACGGGCAGGAATCCCTATCTCTCTCTGTCGGGGCCACCACCCTCTCTCTCTATCGTCGGTTAGCTTCCACCCTCTATGTATGCGAAAGGGCGGTTACCCGTACGCTAAAGTTTGGTTTTCCGCATTATTTTTCACGAGCTAAATTATAAACTCTTTTTAGGCATTACTTTTCACGCAAAAAACGATAAACCATCACCGATTTGTTGTAGCCATTACTTTCACGCAAAAAAATGATAAACCATCACCGATTTGTTGTAGCCAATACTTTTCACGCAAAAAATGATAAACCATCACCGATTTGTTGTAGCCATTACTTTTCACGCAAAAAATGATACACCATCACCCATTTCTTGTAGCCATTACTTTCCACGAAAAAAATGATAAACCATCACCGATTTTGTTGTAGCCATTACTTTTCACACGCAAAAAAATGATACACCATCACCCATTTCTTGTAGCCATTACTTTCCACGAAAAAAATGATAAACCATCACCGATTTGTTGTAGCCATTACTTTTCACGCAAAAAAATGATACACCATCACCCATTTCTTGTACCCATTACTTTCCACGCAAAAAACGATAAACCATCACCGATTTTGTTGTAGCCATTACTTTTCACGCAAAAAATGATACACCATCACCCATTTCTTGTACCCATTACTTTTCACGCAAAAAACGATAAACCATCACCCATTTCTTCTAGCCATTACTTTTCTTTTAGGCATTACTTTTCACGGTAAAATGATAAACTATATCACGAAGTTCCATTTCCGTCAACATAGTCCGCATTACTTTTTTTGTTGAGATATATACCCCCACAACGGTCGTCTCCTCCTTAATTTATTGTGTATAAACCCCCACAACGGTCATCTCCTCCTTATTTTATTGTGTAAACCCCTACAACGGTCATCTCTCCCTTATAAACACCCACACGGCCATCCCTTGTGTCAATAGGTTCTGCCTCTCTCTTCTTCGTTCACATACACTTGATCCATTGCCATGGCTTCCACGTCTCGGACGCGGACCGGAAGGGGAAGGGGAAGGGGAAGGGGAAGTGGATCATCATCATTGCCACCACCACCGTCAACATAGCCATTGATCATAGAGGAGTTCTTCATCGTCGTCTATGAAGACCCTTTGGTCAGAAGGTACGTACGCCTTCCCATATATATGTTGCATGTGATTAATTATGGGCATGTTCTAAAAAACCTTAATTTCAAGGGTTCCCTAATTTCAAGCGATCGCAAGTCAAAAAAAATTTCAAACGATCGGCGCTCGATCTCTTTGCGAGGAACTCCCAAAAAATTTGCGGACTATCTTGACGGCAAGGAGCCAGCTAAGGTGTATCTGCGAGCAGCTGACTGCGGTCCTCGTCTCTCGGACCGTGGAGGTCCTATTTGAGAGCATCTCCGGGCGTCCCTCAAAGCGTCCCAAACCGCGGCATTGAGCGTTTGGGACGTGTTTTGTTTGCCGCGTTTGGGGGACGTCGCTCACGTCCCCCAAACGCCGCCCCAAACATTAAAAATAATTTTTTAACACATAAACCATTTATATCAAATGTAGCATATGAAAAAAATGTTTTCGAGGATTGTTTTCAAATTAAATTACAACAAACAATAAAACAAGTAATCAAATATAATAAAAAGGGCTAGATGATACATCAAGGTGCCACGGCAGCATTTCAACCATCTCATCGTCGCTGTCCATGGCTAAAGCAAAATCAATGGTTAAAATTGCGGCAGAGGCAGACGACGCAACAAACAGCGACCAATTGCGCCTACGCAAGTCGTCGAGCACCTTCGTGCGCGGAGGTGGGGCGGATTTGACGCGCGTTCTGAACGGGCCCAGCGGCGGCGGCACGACCGGCGAGGCCCCCCGCGACAACGGTGCCGACTCGCAGCCAGATCAGACGCCCAAACGGCGGGAAATCCAGCGGCGGTGGGGTGGGAGGCGCGGGAAGGAAGGAAGTCGAGAAAAGAGGCGCGAACCAACGGTTTATGCAAATAGTCGCCGACATGTGGGAGCCCGCCTCGCTTTTCGTTGTGTCCGGCGTCCCCGGAGCGTCCCCTGTGGGACGGGGACGGGCTCGGGCGCCGGACACCGTATCGAGCCGCGCCGGACAAAAATGGGCTTTGGGGGACGCGGCTGGAACGCTTTTTGTCCGGCGCGCCCCAAATCCCTTTGGGGGACGCGGCTGGAGATGCTCTAACAGACAAGGCCGGATGTACCTCGACAAGGGCTGGGAGAAATTCGCCATCGCGCACGGTGTGGATTTCGGCTGCTTCGTACACTTCAAATATGAAGGCGATGATGTGCTTACAGTGAAGGTGTTCGACGGAACAATGTGCAGGAGGTACTACTACTCAGACGACGAAATACGACGATGAAACGACGACGACGTGAAGCCATGCATCCATCCCCTTTAGATAATTAAGGGGATTATGACCAAGAATATATATGTAGCTTCATATGCATCGATTTAGAGATGTAGCTATTTTCAATATATTATGCATGTAAAAAATAATATCGCAGTTCCACTATTATTCGAGCACCACATCCTCCAAACGATGCCGATGCCGATGCCGATATCGGCATGGTCGAATGGCTATGCTCGCCGCCTTTGCTAGGTCAATGTCGGGATGCACAATGTTTAGCATGAGTCACTTTAGATTAAGCTGCAAAAATAGTCACCTGCCATGGGCTGAGGCGGCCCCTACGGAGCGGCTCTATATTATATTCTCTAAATAAAATAGACGACCACAGCGGTCATTGGCTGCGGAGGCCCCACAGAGCGGCAATATATAATTTTCTATAAATAAATAGACGACCCACTGGTCATTGGCTGCGGCATAGAGCGGCCCCATTTGTCATTGGCAGCACCGCGTATACAATCGGGAAATAAAACGGCCCACGCGTCGTAGATGGATCCACCGGTCAGCACGAGACGGTCAGCGAGGAGCGACCTCACGGTAACGGTAAGGCTGCGACCTGACGGCAACCCGCGTCTTCGATGGGTTTCAAACTAGAGGGAGGGGAAAACTGAGGAAAAACTAAGAGCTGGGAGTACAACTAACGAAGCAGGGGCACGAAAATAGAAATCCCTAAATTCAAATAGTTCATATTTGTTCCCGCCGATGTAGTCGCGATCAAAGTAGCCGCGATCAAAGTACTGGACGCGGTCATATTACAAACTGGGGTACGAATTGAACAAACAACTAGAAGAAGCAATTCAGCAATGATGCCAGCATATCCTAAGTCGACGCTATCCCGTCAAGCACGACGACCTCGTCGTGCTCTGCCCGGTCTAGCTGCTCCATCGGTGATGCCGATGCCGATGCCAACGCAGGTGTACTAGTATACACTGCCGTCGACGTCCCTGTTGGTGCCCTCGCTGCCTCCGAAGGTGGGGTTGTTGCCGCTTCTTTGGTCGCCGAAAATTTGGCATCGATCTCGCCGAGGATCATGCCTTTCTAGTACTTGTGCGCCGCCAACATCCGGGGATCCATTCCAACCGTCGAAGCGGTCAACAAGGAGAAGTCCTCTTTGCGTTTATTGAGCTCCATCTTCTCTTCTTGCCTCTTGAACAGCGCCACCCACCTTTCGTCGGCCTTTTTGTCGCGGATGAGCAGGGCCGAAGAGACCTCGGCGAGGCACTTGTTGATCGATGACTGCGTCTTCTTGGTCACCGCTGTGTCCAGCAAGGCGGCCTTCGTAGCTTGTTCCGATAGGGCGCCCTACCGATGTTGCGAGCGGCACATCCAGATCAATGCCGCCATCTTTCCCCTTCAACAAGGCAAGACACGTCAACCGCCACTTCTCGCGGGGTTTCATCTTACTATAGCAATGCAGCAACACGAAAGGCCTAAACCCTTTTGAATTCTTCCGGTTGAAAGGGCGTTTCCCGCCTAATATGGTTTTGTGTGTTTGTTGTCAACATAAAGATCTTTAACAGTGTGCTTATGTATCATAGAAGATATATGTGTTAAGCTTGTCATGGTAGTCCACCTCTACAAAGTGAAACGAACAAAATGTACACTACAACTTTGTGGTGAAGTGTCTGCACTGCTCAAGAAAAGATCAGGGGTTGGCTGGGAATGGTGGTGGAGAAGACCCACATCAAAATAATCAAGTGGAGGTTTCCCGTCCGAAGACTCCGGCCATGTACACCGAAGACTCCGGCATTCCCAGGCCGGAGACTCCGGACAAGTCTCCAGACCGACCAAACTCGGGGAGCTAGCCAGTGTGTGATAACCCACAAGTATAGGGGATCGCAACAGTCTTCGAGGGAAGTAAAACCCAAATTTATTGATTCGACACAAGGGGAGGTAAAGAATACTTATAAGCCTTAACAAGCGAGTTGTCAATTCAGTGCACACTGGAAAAGCACTAGTATGAGGGTGATGTGAAAGTATGATAATATGAAGGCATTAATGTGATAACACCAGCGGTGTAATATGAGAGCAATGGCACGGAAAATAGTTGATACTACTTCCAATGACATGTAGAGCAGTATGATGATGAGAGATGGACCGGGGTTCACAGCTATCTACACTAGTGGTAACTCTCCAATAACAAGTGTTGGGTGAACAGATAGAGTTGGGCAATTGATAGGATTGAAATAGCATTAAGAGAGAACATCAAGATTATTAATCATGTAGGCATGTTTTCCATATATAGTCATACGTGCTCGCAATGAGAAACTTGTACAACATCTTTTTTCCTACCGGTGGCAGCCGGGCCTCTAGGGAATCTACTGGAAATTAAGGTACTCCTTTTAATAGAGCACCGGAGCAAAGCATTAACACTCCGTGAAAACATGTGATCCTCATACCTACGCCTTCCCCTCCGGTTGTCCCAGTTGTTGTCACTCTAGGGCCTCGGGTTCCGGACATAGACATGTGCAAACAACTTGTAGATACAATCTAAGCAATAATTATAGAGCTTAAATCTAAGATCATGCCACTCGGGCCCTATTGACAAGCATTAAACACAACAGATTGCGGCAACAATAACTTCACAAACTTTATAGATAGACTAATCATAATGTAACAATCCATCGGATCAACAAACACAACACCGATTACATCGGATGAATCTCAATCATGTAAGGCAGCTCATGAGATCATTGTATTGAAGTACATGGGGAGAGAATACCAACTAGCTACGGCTAGAACCCGTGTCCATGGGGAACTACTCACGGAGCATGATGGAGCGGTGGCGTCGATGGAGATGGCTTCAGGGGGCACTTCCCCGTCCGTGACGACCAGAACGAGTTGTCCCCCGGAGTGGAGTTTCGCGATGGCGGCGCGCCCCTGGTCTGGAGGTTCGTCAATCGGTATCGCGTTTTTAGGTCGAAAAGGCTTATATAGAGGCGAAGATGGAGTCGGAGGGTGCAGGCCCCCCCCTCACGGTAGGCGGCGGCGGCGGAGCTGGGCACGCGTGCCATGTGTGGGGCCCCGGAGGCACCCTACGGTCCCACTTTGACTTTACGGAAGGTTAGGGAAAAATAAGATGTTGGGTCTTCGTTTAGTAGATTGAGAATATTGCCCGAGCTGAGCCTTTTGGAACCAAAAACAACTTGAGCGGCATGTGTGTCTTGTTAATAGGTTAGTTCCGGGAAAAACGCATAAACATTATAAAGTGTGAGCAAAACATGTAGGTATTGTCATAAAACAAGCATGGAGCATCAGAAATTATGGATACGTTGGAGACGTATCAAGCATCCCCAAGCTTAGTTCCTACTCGCCCTCGGGTAGGTAAACGATAAAAAGAATAATTTCTGAAGTGACATGCTACCAACATAATCTTAATCATACTATTGCAAAGCATATGAGATGAATGAAGTGACTCGAGGCAATGATCTATAGTTGCTAAACAAATAGATAACATATAGCAAAACTTTTCATGAATAGTACTTTCAAGACAAGCATCAAAAAGTCTTGCATAAGAGTTAACTCATAAAGCAATAAATTCAAAGTAAAGGCATCGAAGCAACACAAAAGAAGATATAAGTTTCAGCAGTTGCTTTCAACTTTCAACATGCATATCTCATGGATAATTGTCAACACAAAGTAATATGATGAATACAAATAAGCAAGTATGTAAGAATCAATGCACAGTTGACACAAGTGTTTGCTTCTAAGATGGAAGGAAGTAAGTAAACTGACTCAACATAAAGTAGAAGAAAGGCCCTTCGCAGAGGGAAGCAGGGGGATTAAATCATGTGCTAGAGCTTTTCAAGTTTTAAAATCATATAGGAGAGCATAAAAGTAAAGTTTTGAGAGGTGTTTGTTGTTGTCAGCGAATGGTAGTGGGCACTCTAACTACCTCATCGCCAACCAGACTTTCAAGAGCGGCTCCCATGAAGGACGTTATCTCTACCGGCAAGGTAGATCATCCCTCTTCTCTTTTGTTTACACATGTATTTTAGTTTTATTTATTAGATGACACTCCCCCCAACCTTTTGCTTACACAAGCCATGGCTAACCGAATCTCGGGTGCCTTCCAACATTCACATACCATGGAGGAGTGTCTATTTGCAAAATTAAGTTGCTTGCGGATAATCGGGGCAAAACACGTGAAGAGAATTATTAATGAAAGTTAATTAATTGGGGGTGGGAACCCCATTGCCGGCTCTTTTTGCAAATTATTGGATAGCGGATGAAGCACTAGTCCATTGTGAAAGTCTGTCAAGAGAAGTGACAAGATCGAAAGATAAAACACCACATACTTCCTCATGAGCTATAAAACATTGACACAAATGAGAGATAATAGCTTTTGAATTGTTTAAAGGTAGCACATGAAGTATTTGCTTGGAATGGCAAGAAATACCACATAGTAGGTAGATATGGTGGACACAAATGGCATAGGTTTTTGGCTCAAGGTTTTGGATGCACGGGAAGCATTCCCTCTCAGTACAAGGCTTTGGGCTAGCAAGGTTGTTTGAAGCAAACACGAGTATGAACCGGTACAACAAAACTTACATAAAAACATATTGCAAGCATTATAAAAATACATTGTCTTCCTTGTTGCTCGCAAACACTTCTACTAGAAAATATCTAGACCTTAGAGAGACCAATCATGAAATAATTCAACAAGCTCTCTGGTGGTTCTCCACTAATATGTTTAAACTACATGATGCAAGAAACATGATCTAACGAGAGCTCAAAACAATTGCCAAGTATCAAATTATTCAAGACAATATGAAGCATTTCTGTTTCCAACCAAACAACGATAAGTGCAGCGGTTTTCAACTCCGCCATGAACATTAAAATAAAGCTAAGAACACCAGTGTTCATATGAAAAAGCGGAGCGTGTTTCTCTCCCACACAAGGATTGCTAGGATCCGAATTTATTCAAACACAAACAAAAATAAAAGCGCTCAGGAAGTAAAGAACACAAGATGTGGTTGAATAAAAATATAGTTTCAATAGAAGAAACATGATATCGATGATGAAGGGATGCCTTGGGCATCCCCAAGATTAAACTTTCTTCTGAAATATGCAGGGATGAACCACGGGGCATCCCCAAGCTTACTACTTTCACTCTTCTTGATCATATATCATCCTCTCTTGACCCTTAGAAAACTTCCTTCACACCAAACTTCTCATAAACTTCATTAGAGGGGTCAGGTACTCAAAAAGCTTTAATCCACTTTAGTCCTGTAGTGACACATTACAAGAACTCAATAAAACATTGGGTACAATCTCCACGTCTAAGCCTTACTTAAAGTCGACAAGAGACAATGCAAAAAAAACAGAGACATAATCTGCCAAAACAGAACAGCCAGTAAACACGAATTTTACGAGGTACTTCCGTTGCTCAAATCAGAAAACTTAAAACTAATGAAAGTTGCGTACATATCTGAGGATCACTCACGTAAATTGGCAGATTTTCTGAGTTACCTACAGAGAGACCTACTCAAATTGTGACAGATAGAAATCTGTTTCTGCGAGAAATCCAAATCTAGTATCAACCTTCTATTAGAGACTTCACTTGGCACAACATTGCAATAAAATAAAGATAGAGAGAGGTTGCTCAGTAGTAACAACTTCAAGACACAACAAAACAGTAGCAAAATAAACACATGGGTTATCTCCCAAGAAGTGCTTTCTTTATAGCCATTAAGATGGGCTCAGCAATTTTAATGATGCTCACATAAGGGTGAGAGTTGAAGCAAAAGAGAGAATAAAAAGCAAATTCAAAACACATTTAAGTCTAACCCACTTCATATGCATAGGAATCCTTGTACACAAATAAATTCACGAAGAACAAAGTGACAAGCATAGAAGATAAAACAAGAATAACTTCAAAATTTTCAGCATATAGAGAGGTGTTTTAGTACTATGCAATTTCTACAACCATATTTTCCTCTCTCATAATAATTTTCAGTAGCTTCATGGATAAACTCAACAATATAACTATCACATAAAGCATGCTTTTCATGATTCACAAACGCATAATTTTTATCAAGCTCAGAAATAATAGGATTAAAACTTTCAAACCCTCTTTTATCAATAATATAACAAGGCGATTGATCAATCTCAAAAGATATGGGACTCATAGATAAAGTCAAGAACTCTCATATCATTTTCATTAGTAGTACAATTAATATTATCAAGTAACATAGGACCATCATCTAGAGATTTATCATAAACATTTGCTAAGCAAAACTCTTTAGTACCATGCATTTCGACATCAGACACAAACAAAGCATTATCATAAGATTTATCAAAGTATCATGGATTATCATAGATAACAGTAGCATAATTATTCTCCCAAGTTTTACTCATAGGGAATATTTCAAGAGAATTCACAGGAACATAACATTCATCCTCTTTCGGTAAGCATGGAGGACAATCAAATAGTGTAAGAGATAAGAGTTACTCTCATTAGAAGGTTGGCATGGGTAGCTAATCCATTCTTTCTCCTTTTATGTTCATCACTCTCCTATTCTTTTTCATCAATGAGCTTTCAGGTTCATCAATTTCCTCCTCTTTTTCATCCAATGAGCTTTCCAGGTTCATCAATTTCTTCTTACGGGTTCCTGCAAATTGTGAGTGCATTCTTGTGCATTAATGAGTCTCTCTTTATAATCAATGATATAAGGATTATCAATGTAGCTTTCTATGCAAAAATTAAGGATAGAAGAGACATAATCTTTAAGGTCCTTACAAACAGCACAAGTTTCATAATTTTTAGACATGAATGATTCTAGCATATCCTAAGTCGACGCTATCCCGTCGAGCACGACGACCTCGTCGTGCTCTGCCCGGTCTAGCTGCTCCATCGGTGATGCCGATGCCGATGCCAACGCAGGTGTACTAGTATACACTGTCGTCGACGTCCCTGTTGGTGCCCCCACTGCCTCCGAAGGTGGGGTTTTTGTCGCTGCTTTGGTCGCCGAAAATTTGGCATCGATCTCGCCGAGGATAATGCCTTTCTAGTACTTGTGCGCCGCCAACATCCGGGGATCCATTCCAACCGTCGAAGCGGTCAACAAGGAGAAGTCCTCTTTGCGTTTATTGAGCTCCATCTTCTCTTCTTGCCTTTTGAACAGCGCCACCCACCTTTCGTCGGCCTTTTTGTCGCGGATGAGCAGGGCCGAAGAGACCTCGGCAAGGCACTTGTTGATCGATGACTGCGTCTTCTTGGTCACCGCTGTGTCCAGCAAGGCGGCCTTCGTGGCCTTGTTGCCGATAGGGCGCCCTACCGATGTTGCGAGCGGCACATCCAGATCAATGCCGCCATCTTTCCCCTTCAACAAGGCAAGACACGTCAACCGCCACTTCTCGCAGGGTTTCATCTTACTATAGCAATGCAGCAACACGAAAGGCCTAAACCCTTTTGAATTCTTCCAGTTGAAAGGGCGTTTCCCTCCTAATATGGTTTTGTGTGTTTGTTGTCAACATAAAGATCTTTAACAGTGTGCTTATGTATCATAGAAGATATATGTGTTAAGCTTGTCATGGTAGTCCACCTCTACAAAGTGAAACGAACAAGATGTACACTACAACTTTGTGGTGAAGTGTCTGCAATGCTCAAGAAAAGATCAGGGGTTGGCTGGGAATGGTGGTGGAGAAGACCCACATCAAAATAATCAAGTGGAGGTTTCCCGTCCGAAGACTCCGGCCATGTACACCGAAGACTCCGGCATTCCCAGGCCGGAGACTCCGGACAAGTCTCCAGACCGACCAAACTCGGGGAGCTAGCCAGTGTGTGTGACCCACAAGAGTATAGGGGATCGCAACAGTCTTGAGGAAGTAAAACCCAAATTTATTGATTCGACACAAAAGGGGAGTTAAAGAATACTTATAAGCCTTAACAACTGAGTTGTCAATTCAAGTACACTTTGGAAAAGCACTAGTAACGAGGGTGATGAAAGTAGCGGTAATATGGAAGCGTGTGTGATATTCTGACAACGCATTAGCGATATGAGAGCAATGGCACCAGAAAATAGTTGATACTACTTCCAATGACATGTAGAACGAGTATATGATGAGAGATGGACCGGGGTTCCCAGCTATCTACACTAGTGGTAACTCTCCAGTAACAAGTGTTGGGTGAACAAATTACAGTTGGGCAATTGATAGGATTGAAATAGCATTAAGACAGAACATCAAGATTATTAATCAAGATTATTAAGACAGAACATCAAGATTGAAAAAGCATTAACACTCCGTGAAAACATGTGATCCTCATACCTACGCCTTCCCCTCCGGTTGTCCCAGTTGCTGTCACTCTAGGGCCTCGGGTTCCGGACATAAATATGTGCAAACAACTTGTAGATACAATCTAAGCAATAATTATAGAGCTTAAATCTAAGATCATGCCACTCGGGCCCTAGTGACAAGCATTAAACACAACAAGGTTGGTTACAACCAAATAACTTCACAAACTTTATAGATAGACTAATCATAATGTAACAATCCGACCGGATCCCAACAAACACAACACCGATTACATCGAGATGAATCTCAATCATGTAAGGCAGCTCATGAGATCATTGTATTGAAGTACATGGGGGGAGAGAATACCAACTAGCTACAGCTAGAACCCGTAGTCCATGGGGGAACTACTCACGGAGCATGATGGAGGCGGTGGCGTCGATGGAGATGGCTTCCGGGGGCACTTCCACGTCCCGACGGCGAGACTTGTGTCCCCCAAATTGGAGTTTCGCGATGGCGGCGGCGCCCATGGAGTCTTCTGGAGTTTCGTCAATCGGTAGCGCGTTTTTAGGTCAAAGGAGCTTATAGGCGAGAGAAGAGACGGGTCGGAGATTGCCTAGGCCCCCCTCTGATGGGCGGCGCGGCGGGGCCAGCAGGCCGCGCCGCCACCATGTGTGGGCCCCCGGGGCACCCATCCTCTGGTCCCACTTTGACTTTCTGGAAGGTTCGGAAAAATAAGATGTTGGGTCTTTTTTTCGTCGAATTCCGAGAATATTGCTAGAACAACCTTTGCGAACAAAAAACAACGAGAAAACGATATACTGGCCTTGTGGCATCTTGTTAATAGGTTAGTTCCGGAGAAACGCAAAACATTATAAAGTGTGAGCAAAACATGTGAGTATTGTCATAAAACAAGCATGGAACATCAGAAATTATGGATACGTTGGAGACGTGTCAGTTGTCTTCTCCTCTTGTGCTATCATGTTTAGGGTATATTGCCCCTATGTGTGGTTTTGGTAATTAATGCCAACCCCTATGGACTAATGTTTTCATTGAGTTTATATGAAGGAATATTCCATAGGTACTACTTGTACTCCATATGTTGGATTCAAGTATGGATGCCATGAATATAAGATATACCTTGTGTATTGGCATCAAGATCATCGGTTTGAAGATAAATATGTGATATGATCAACAAGAAGAAATGAAGATGGGTTCTTATGTGGAACTCAATATTAGCCATCCTCTATCTAAGTGAGTGTGAGAAGATACAAGGTTGAGTCTTGCAAGTTCAAGATGAGCATCTCAAGTGGATCACATGCTTGAAGCTTGACGTCCATTTGGTGACATTGGACATGTGAAGATATGCATCAATGGAGCTTTCCCATCATAGTGTATGGGGGGAGCATTTGTGAGTCTTCACGAAGCAACGATAATCAAGTAAGGCATTCCGGCTTGAGTGGAGCTTGAAGAACTATCATCAAGATCAAGCGGGATGCGCAAGGCAAAGGTATGACCTTGCTAGGTTTTCCTTTTACCGGTCTCAAGATGGATGTTGGGAGACCGGATTATAGGATAGATAGCCGCACTATTAAGAGGGGCTTTCGGTTGGGTAACTTGATCACATCGTCTTGGGAGCTCAACCCTTTGCATACTTTGCGTATCCTTGTGCTTCTTGGTGTTTCTCTATGTGAGTTCTTGAGCTTGTTGCTAGCTTTACAACAAGCCCAAATTCATCGAGGAACCCGCATGCATCTTCTATTGCGTTTTTCGAGTTTGGACGTCTTCACCGTTTCTTGACGATGGGACTCTCTCTCTAAAAACATCTAAAAATATCTTGTGAGGAGTCTCCATATTTCCGGTTTTTGTTGGGGTTCTATTCGTCGTTATCTTTCCAACAAAATTGGTTTCATGTCATTCGGGATTCGGAGCAAAAGTTATTAAACAAAAGAATAAAAAGAAAAAAAGGGGAATGGGGCAGCCGGCCGGACCGGCCCAACCGCCGCGGCCCACCCGGTCGAAGACCGGCCCCGGCACCGGTGCCATCCGGGCGGCGAGGTCCGTGGGCCTGGCGCCCACGTCCCCGGCTTGACACCCTTAATGATCTTCACCACGTCCGGGATCGACGAGCCGGCCACCTTGCCGGCGGGCTTTGCCCTCGCGCGACCCGCCTTCCCTCTCATTCGGCACGGGCTGCTTTACACGCGGCCCGCACCGCAGCGCTTGCCGCTCCCGTGCGGCCCACACCTATGCCGCGCAGCTCGTGCGGCCCACGCGGTGGGAGCAGGCGGCTACCGGGCGGGCTTTTCGCCTCCACCGAGGCCCTCGCCCCCATCAGGTTTGCTGGGCAGTCAGGCCGTCTTCTTGTGTTGGCCTGTCCGGCTGCTGCTCCGGTCGGCCAGAGCACAGTGGCCGAGAGGCTGGACGTTCCCTGCCCACACGCCGTTTTTAAGTATTTTCCCCCAACGAGTTTTATTTGCTCCCATACTATAAATAGCTCTTCTTCCACCTTGAGCAAAGTAGTTCTTCCCATTCTCTCACCTCCATTGTTCCATTTTGAAGAACTTGCTCTCCCCTTGTTTCCTCCAACCATTCTTGCTCATTCTTGAGGATTTGAGAGAGGAGATCTAGATCTACACTTCCACCAAACCGTTTCTTCTCTAAGTGAGGAAATCTCTTGGGATCTAGATCTTGGAGTCTTTGGTTTCCCCCTTGTTCTTTCTCTCCAATCTCATCCTAGCATTCGTTGCTTTGGTGGGATTTGAGTGTGAAGGACTTGAACACCTCAGGGCGGTGTTCTTGCTTTGCATCATTGCATAGTGTTGAGCTCTCCACCACGATTTGTTCGAGTGAGAGATCGTGAGCTTGTTACTCTTGGAGGGTGACATTCTAGTTGGCTTGGTTGGTGTCTCGTGATCTCTTCGTGAAGATTGTGAAGGGGGCCGGGCTTCTCCTTCGTGGAGCTTGTGGAGTGGTTGTGGAGCTTTCCATCTCGGACGGAGAAAAGCTAACCATAAGAAGGAGCCATTATCCTTCGTGGGTGTGGTTCGGAGAATAGGGTGAGCCTTCGTGGCGCGGGAATCCTTCGTGCGACCTCCACTCCTCCAAACGTGGCGTACCTTGTTGCAAAGCAAGGGAACACGAATACATCCTCGTCTCCAGCGTGCCTCGGTTATTTCTATACCCGAGCTCTCTTTTCTTGTGATAGCCATCGTGTTATATATATATATCTTGCTATCACTTGTGCTACATATATCTTGTGCCTATCTTGCTTAGCTCTAGTTATTTATTGTTATACCTAGTTGAGCTTAGCATATCTCTAGTTTGTGCTTGTAAACTAAAACGATAGTTTAATTCCGCATTCTTACAAGACAAATCCGAAAGGTCTGTAATTGCCTATTCACCCCCCTCTAGGCGACATCTCGATCTTTCGGGCAAGTTAGGACCGGTGACATAGGCATCCCCAATGGGCTGCCGAAGAAGGTACCGGGGTTTTTTGGAGGCCCACGACCCAAAACTTTGAAGCCCGGAAGCCCAATCGAGAGATAGTTTGGAAAGATAGAGTTGTATTAGGAATATCGACTTGTAACTATTACGGGACGGTTCAGAAACCCTCCCGGACTTTGTAACTTGTACAACACGAAACCCTCGGCTCCGCCCGTATATAAGGGGGAGTCGATGGACAAAGACAGGATCGAATCATTGTTTACGAAACCCTAGTTTTTCATAGCAGTCGAGTACTTTTCGGCCCAGAGACTCCGGACAAGTCTCCGGACCAACCAAACTCGAGGAGCCAGCCAGTGTGCCTCATGCACAGTATGGGGGTCCGGATTCTAGGCTGGGGACCTTTTCAAAGTCTCCGGTCTTTGCACTCCGGAGACTCCGGTCTTCCCGGCCCGGACAAGACTTCAGACTTTCAGAATCGTGGAGCTGGCCCGTGTGCCTCACTCTCTGTATAGGGGTCCGAGGTCTAGGCCGGAAACTACATCGGAGACTCCACACTTTACACCGGGGACTCCGGACCAAAATGTTCTGCAACAGTCACTTTTGGTGTGAGGGTATAAAAGGGACCCTTCTTCTCCAAGGAGAGGTTGCGGCTTCAACTCTCTTTCCTCCATTGTTCCAAAGCTCAAAACTCCAAGATCTCCCTCCCTAGCCACTCAATCTTGTTGATATCTTGGGAATCAAGGGAGGAACCCTAGATCAGCACTTCCACCAAAGGGATTTGAGTATACCACTTGTTTGTAGGAGATCCATGTTGTGAAACCCTATGTTTGTGAGAAGTCGCCCTCAGAGCTTGTTTTGTGTTGTAAAATCTCCGTGGTCGGTTGTTGGGAGCCTCCAATTGAGTTGTGGATGTGTGCCCCAAACTTTATGTAACGGTGATAGTTGCGACCTTAAGGCAACCGCTTAGTGGAGCGTGAGCTAGGCCTTTGTGGCGTTTATCACCGGAGAATAGGGTGAGGCCTTTGTGGCATTGGTTGGCCTTCGTGGCACCACACCCCTCCAACGTAGACGTACTTCCCTTTACAAGGAAGGAACTACGGGAATCATACCCTCGTGTCTCCGTGTGCTCTAACTCGGTTACCTCTATCATTTTACCACACTTTACTAATTGTATCTTGTATTGTGTATTGCTTGCTTGCATCTTATCATATATGTAAAAAAATTCACATAGTTGCATATCTAGAGAATTTACCTTTTATATTGGAAAAGGAATTAAATTTGATGAAGCACCTATTCACCCCCCCCCCCTCTAGGTGACATACAATCCTTTCAATTGGTATTAGAGTGTCGGCTCTTTATTCGGGCTTTACCGCCTAAGAGAGTATGTCCGAGACAGGGGAGGCTAGTTCGGAGCCGGCATCTATGGAGGACATCAAGGAATTGAAATCGTCAATCTCCTCGATGAACAACTCCATAGGTGAATTAAGGGAGATGATGATGAGCTTTATGCAAGACAATAAACCCCTATCCCTCCTACCACCACAACCGAGGTTGGCACTCCCATTGCGCAAAAATACCCCTTGGTGCTTCTTCGGAAGCCGAAACAAAGGATGAAGATGGGAGTAGTGGTGAGGCCCTTCCCAAGATAGATCCTAATGCTTCGGGAGTATACTCGGAGGTTGCTCCTCCACCCTGTGTACTCTCGGGATGCACTCGTTCCCCACGCTCGCATAAATCAACGTGGAGATCCTCCTATGCTTACACCTAATGTTTTTTCTTTGTGGCAAACCAAGATGAAGTCTTATCTAAATTCTTCCTCTATTGAACTTTGGAGGATTGTTATGGAAGGATACAAGGCTAAAAATCCAAATAATTTAACTCGTAGGTAAGTGGTTGATTGCCAACTCAATACCACCGCCTTACACATGATCCAACAAGCCGTCGGTGAGGATGATAGATCCTACATCGAGCCAGGCCTGGAGGAACGCCCAGATATGCCGTTTCTAGCGAGCCACCCCCGTCTCCGCACAACTCGAGAACGTCGCGTCCCCTGCTTCCCCGACCTCGGTGCTGCGTGTGGCTCCTCTGACTGTAAAGCTGCTCTTACTTTTCTCGTTGTTCATTGATGTGGCAGTGCTTAAGGATGTGGATGTGGTAGTGGTAGTTTATTGATGTGGTACTTCTTAAGGATGTGGATGTGGTAGTGGTAGTTCATTGATCTGCTAGTGTTTGTTATGTAGGCAATCATACCATTGGGCTCCCCTGATCTTTCTTCTCCTACTGTCAACGCTCAGCAATGTCTGATTTCAAGCAAACCAGCCATGGTTTGGAAACCTGAGCTTTCAGAGTTTGTGCTCAACCGGTTGGTTCAGATCGTCCGTAGAGGCGTCTGTTTTAACATGGGATTCAAAGAGCAGCATATGAAGAAGGTAGCTGCTGATGTTTTTGCATTCGTTGGCAAACATGCGACCACTCTTCAGCTCTACAACCACATCAGAAACTAGAGGACCAAGTGGAGCGTCATACTGAAGATGAAAACCAATCGCATTCTGGACTGGTGCGAAGATGGTGCTTCTTCTATGTTGCTGATGAACAGATGTCGCATGAGTACATTAAGGTAATAAGCTTCATTGAGTTCCTTCATAGATCGGAAAGTATGTCATTGTCATTCGCACTAACACTTGTTTCTTTTGGATTGCAACGCTACCCGAGGCATCGTGAGTACGTCGGGACCCCGATCAGGAACTATTCTCAGATGAAGACGAACTTCACGCCCCGGTTTGTCTGCAAGGCATAGCTGTACTAACTTGTTGGTCATGACTATCGAATTTATTGCAGACAACGAAGAAGAGTATGCCGAGTACCGTAAACTGCAACCAGCAGAGAGGAGGACCTGGCTTAGGACCTGGCTTCGCAAGCAGTTTCCTGCTTAGTGTTTCTACTTCCTTAGTCATGATCTGCTGATTTTGGGAGGTGGTCTCGTATCCCTCCATTATCTAGGACTTGCTTGAACCTGATCCCGGTATGTAATGATGAACTTGAATGATGAACTTGTTCGAGGTGGTATATACTAACCCCTCGTGTGATGAATCTATGATGCACCACGAAATATAGTTGTTTCGCTTGTGATGTATCGCCTACTAAGTACTTGTTGTATATTACCAACACCTTTTGATGAATTGAATCTGCTGAATGTGTCGTTATTCAGTTAGCAGTACCGGGTAACCTCACCACTCTAAAGGAAAAGGTTACAACACGCTCATATCTGCAACCAAATAGGGTGTGGGCTGCACGAGCAGGAAAGAAAGTAGTCTGTGCAAACACCAAACAAAGGGATCTGGCTTCCCTCTCCGATGTAGAAAAGGCCGTCCAGACTAGCAAACGACCGCGTTTCATGGTCCATAGCCCGTTCCTGACGCGCAGTGGCGCAGCGAGCCACGAAATGGAGGCGATTTACACAAAAATAACCCTTTGTGGAAAAAAACACAAGAAATGATCCTCCGGCCAAACTATTTCACGCCTCTAACCATTTTGTGTGGCGCCCTTCACACCTGTCTATGTGGCGCCCGTGGGAATGGCGCCACACATTGTCGGCAGGCAGGCTCGAGCCGCCACATATGACAGAATGTGTGGCGCCCTTGCGAAGGGAGCCACACATGACGCCCTTGCGAAGGAAACCACACAAAATAGTTAGAAACGTGAAATAGTTTGGCCGGAGGGTCATTTCGTGCAAATCTTACCTAAGAGCATCTCCCGTCGCGTCCCCCAAAGCGTCCCCCAAAACGATTTGGGGCGCGCCGGACAAACGTTCCCGGCCAACGTCCCCCAAAGCCGTTTTGTCCGAGGGCGCGGCCAATACGGTGGGGAGAGAGAGAGAGCCGGCGCCCGAGCCCGTCCCGTCCCACAAGGGACGCACCGGGGACGCCGGACACACCGAAAAGCTAGGCGGGGAGTGGCGGGGCCGACCCGTCAGCGACACATTAAATTTTAACCTAACCATCGCCTACCTCGCGACGTAAGTTGTTGGCGCGCACGTGGTCACAGTTCCCGCGAGAGGCGCGGCGAAGCGTCTCGTCGCGCCCTGGCTACGCTTTTGTCCCGCCTCCTCCGACGCGGCCGCTCCCCACGCCTCCCTCCGGCCTATAAAGACCGCCTCTCATAGATCCCTCTCACCCACACACAAAACCCTAGCGTCTCTATCCCCAACCTAGCCGCCACCATCTCAAGAGTCGCGCCATGGCGGTGGGCGGAGGATGAACTTCGCGACGTGGCGCCAGCGAGCACACTCGCGTCGCTGCGACACTCGTCGTCGTCCTCATCGTCAGACATGCAGGATGAGGAGGGGCCCGTGCTCTTAGAGTTCATCGTCGTCCTCAAGGGCGACCCACACGACATCTAGAGGTTGTCGGACTCATCGCCGACTCCGTCGCGGGCGGTAGGCCCGCGCACGATGCATCTGCGGGAGCATTCGTGCGGCTCCTGCCGGTGGATCGTCCCGTGATCTGACCGCGCGCAAAGATGTACCTCCATCGGGCGGGATAAGTTCACGCGCACCACCGCCTCGAAGCGGCTTCGTCCTCCTGTTCTCCTACTTTGGCGAAAGGGACATGAGCGTCAAGGTGTTCGACGAGACGCGTTGCGGCCGGATACCACCGCGACAACGCCGAGGAGGACGACGGCGATGAGTGAGGTGTTTCTTCGCAACGAATACGTGCACGGAGGTTTATGCCTGTTCGCGAAGAACCAACAGGGCACCGTCGCCGGCTGGATTTTCCAGTTTGGGTGACTGGGTGTGCCCTCGAGTGTTTTTCTTGTACCGTCACGACTGGATTTTCCGGGGGACGCGACAGGGTAATTAGAGCATCTCGATCGCATCCACAAACCGTCCCAAAGCGCCCGGATCGAGCGTTTGGGGGACGTGTTTGTTCGTGCCGCGTTTGGAGGATGTCGCTCTCCCAGAGACGCATCCCCCAAACTTCGCCCCAATCGAGAAATTCAAATAGTTGCATTCAAAGAAATCGTTCCCGCCGAATCGTCGCTATCAGAGTAGCGGCGATCAAAGTACTGAGCGCGCGATCATATTACAGACCGGTGGTGCATGGTAAATTAGAAGAAGGGGTTGGCCGACAGCGACGTATCCTGAGTTGACGCAGGACCATCGATCACGATGACCTCGTCGCGATCTGCCCATTGATGTGCATGCTCTGTCTGCTCCGTCGCCGACGCAGAGGTAGAGGCCAACGTAGATATAGCAGTAGAAGACGTGTCTGCCGGCTCTTACTCCGCGGTTGCTGCCTGGGCCGCCGCGTCGACCGCCGCCATTTTCGCTTCGATGCCGTCGAGGATCTGGCCTTTGAAGAAGTTGTGCGCCGCCCGCGTCCGGGGAGACATTCCCTCTGTCGACGCTCTCAGCAGGGACATGTCGTCCCTGCGTTTCTTGAACTCCAACTTCTCCTCTTGCCTCTTGAGCAGCTCCGCCCACCTTTCGTCGTTCTTTTTGGCGCGGGAGAGAAAGGTCGAGGAGACGTTTCCCCTTGGACAGCGATAGGCGCGTCAACCGGGAGGTAGAGGTCAAAGATATCCCTCTCAAACAATCTTGCCAATTAAGATGCAAGAAGTCTCTTGTGTCCCAGCACACCTAATACACTTGTCAAATGTATAGGCGCACTAGTTGGCAGAGAGATAGTAAAATGCAAGTGGTATTTATGATTGAAAATAATAATAGTGATCTGAAATAAATAATGCAAGAAATAAACATGCAGTAAAACAGTAAATAAGCGATGTTTGCAGTATTTGGAAACAAGGCCTAGGGATCATACTTTCACTAGTGGCCACTCTCAACATTGCAATCATAATTGAATATAAATATAAGCACTTCATCATACTACTATGAAAACACTCTCTTGTTGGATAAAGAACTCAAATTCATTGGGCAAGTGTGCAAAAGCACACCTCAAAGGCATATTCCCAAGTACTAATAAACACCCCACACTTTCACCGTGAGCATTCATAGGAGGTACTAACACACCACAATTCATAAGGGAGTTACACACGGTGCACACGCTGTTCCTTTACACCAAGGTCACAGTGTAACTCCGAAGTTCACATAATAAAACACTTGAGTAGCATATGACATCTAGATTGCAAAGCCTATGATCACATAAAGATCACACCATGGGAGAGAGATGAACCACATAGCTACTGGTAGAGCCCTCAGTCGGGGGAGAACTACTCCCTCCTCATCATGGGAGACAGCAACGGCGATGAAGATGGCGGTGGTGTCGATGGAGATGGATTCCGGGGGCACTTCCCCGTCCCGGCGGCGTGCCGGAACAGAGACTTCTGTCCCTCGAACTTGGCTTCGCGATGGCGGCGGCTACATAACTTTTCGTGGAGGAAGACCGATTGCCCTAGGGTTTTCGCGACTAGAAGAATATATAGGCGGAAGAGCGACCTCGGAGGGGTCCCGAGGGGCCTACACCATATGGCCGACGCCTCCCTGGCCGCCCCTATGGTCTGCAGAGGCCGTGGGCCTCCCCCTGGCTTGCCCTTTTCTAGCTCCGTGTGTCCCTCGGAAAAATAGGAGGTTTGGCTTTTTTTTCGTCGAATTCCGAGAACATGCCCCCCTAATAAGAACACAAAAACAGCGAAAACGAGGACTGGATCTTCGGCATCTTGTTAATAGGTTAGTCATAAAACTAGCATGGAACATCAGAAATTATAGATACGTTGGAGACGTATCACTCCGCCCACCTTTCGTCGGCCTTTTTATCACGGGAGAGAAAGGCCGAGGAGACGTCGGCAAGGAATTTCGTGATCGACGCCCGCGTCTTCTCAGACGACGCAGCGTCGGCCAAGGCGGCCTTGGCAGCCTTGTTGCCAGTAGGACGCCCTCACGCACCCGGGAGTGGCGGAGGGTCCGTCATTGTAGAAGGCGGATGACGACGGAGAGATCACTCCCGGAACGTACACCGGCACGTTGTACTCATGGGCTCGCGTTGGTGGCGAGACACCCGACCGTGTCTTGGTCTTGGCGCGCACCAGGCCTTCTTCTCATGCTCCCGCCGCCTTCGTCCTTTCCGTTCCGCCGTAGCATCCTCCGGCGCGGAACAATCTTGCTGCCATTGATCTTCGGTCCATCCTTCCGACTTCTTTTTCGGAGCCGGCGCCTTCCGCGGCCTCGCGAACGGCGCTTTCGCCCCTTTCGTCGCATTGCCCGGCGGCTTCTTGGCCGCTTTCTTGGTCATATTTTTGGGGCTGTCGGCGGCGCCATGGAATGGGGAGAGGGTAGCGGCAGCGGCGGGAGGGGGAGCTGGGTCGGCGGGATAGGAGAAATGAGTGGCGGCGGGATATGTGGTGGGAGGCCAGAAATGCACGGCGGGATAGGCGCGATGTGGCAGGAGGGGCGGGATTTGGCGGGAGTGGGAGACGAATTTTCCATGTGCCGCTGACGCGTCGGCCCCGCCACTCTCCGGCTCGCTTTTCGTTGTGTCCGGCGTGCCCGGTGCGTCCCCTGTGGGACGGGAACGGGCTTGGGGACACCGTATCGGAACGCCGGACAAGGTGGGCTTTGAGACGCGAGTACCGGAACAGTTTTTGTCCGCGCGCCCCAAATCGCATTTGGGAGACGTTTTGGGGACGCGGCTGGAGATGCTCTAAGGGCATCTCAAGTAGCGACAAACGGACGGGCTGGGCCATCCGTTTTGGGCGTTTGGGTAACGACGGACGCGTGGACGGAGCCAGCGGCCGTAGCGTCCCGTTTGGAGTCGCGCCCATTGCGCCCAACCTGAGATTTGTATCGCGTCGCCGTATGGTTCGTTTTTCTTGTAAATTCACTATAAAAACGCAAAATAAATTATAGAAAATATATAAAATAGTTCAAATGCTCAAAATTTATTACATAGTACATTGTCCATAATCAAGGATAAAGTATTATTCAAATAAAATGAAAAAAACGATACAAATGCTCTAGGCTTCGGATTTCCTTCATCATTGTTGTTTGCATCATTGTTACCTACATGCTGCCACATGTGCTCGACCAAATCAGCCTGAAGCTGGTTGTGTACAGCTAGATCTCGAATTTCATGGTGTGCATGAAGAATATCCTGGAATGATGCGGCGCCACCTTGAGGAGTAACCAACTCTCCCTGGCCATCCCACTCATTATCAAAGAGTGAATCATTCCGCTCTACCTCAACAATCATGTTATGCATGATTACACAAGCGGTCATCACCTCCCACGAGTTTGCACATCCCGAGCTCTAACGAGGTGTCTGTGTTACTGCCAAAACCCACCGGCGAGGAAGCGGTTAAGCAGCACGAAGAGCGGGAGGCTCCCAAAACTCTTCAGTGGGCCACAGTCCCTCGGTCAACGACGCAATGCTTAGCTGCGTCTGCAGCGGATGCGAGGGCGTGCCACCTGACTTCTGCTCAGGAAGGTGTTGGATCGCTTCGATTAGTTCTGCATGGTAGACACGTAAACATTAAATGAGCCTCGATCGGCTCTCGGGTTACCCTGTAGATCCTCAAGAAGCCGATCAACCCATGGTTCATGTTAAATATGCAATAACATGGTTTCTTGCTTTATCAATATTAAGCTAATTGGATCTACGGCAGTTTAGGGTTTCCACCGCATAGCAGGAACATCCTACTGCACGTGATTGGGCACATCGGATACGTAAGATAACGGAAAGGCAAACCTAGATGAGGCCTAAAAACCAACATAGCGTGTTCCGGAACGTCCTTCTAGAATTCGGCAAAGCCGTACCCTACGCGCTGGATCATTCAACCGTTTGCAAGGCCTAACTATGCGGATATTAAACTAATCCTTAAGAGACAAGGAGCAACCGTAACGGATCAAATCTACTAAATAAAGGCAAAGCAAGGCGCTGCCCTTACACCAAGAATAGGTGTAAGACGGCTAGATATCAAGAAATAGTAGCGCTAAGCAAACGAATCATAAGAGCATCAATACAAGCCCCAAAACATCTAAGATAAGGTATTATACATATCAACAAACGCTTGACACGAGCAATGCAGGATAACGAATAAACGATATCTTTGCCTAGATCGCGAGATGCGATCTGGGCAGATGATGCTTACCGGAAGAAACCCTCGAAACAAGGGGTGGCGATGCGTCTGGTTTGTGTTTGTTGTGAACGTGATCGTCCTCCTTTCTCAATAACCCTAGGTACATATTTATAGTCCGTGGACTTTCTATCTTTAGAATAAACCTAGTCGTATACGACCAAACTTTATCTCTTAATTCTAAACTAAGATGCGATCTACTATAATGTACACGGGCAATTCAGCCCAAATTCATACACGAGGCCGATTCAGAAATACTCCACGTGTATACTCTTCAAGCCCATCTTCATCACGGCCCATCTCTTGATCCGGTTAGAATCTGGTGATAACACATGCCCCCCTGGTTTTGATAATGATAATTTCAAAACCACTCTGTTTTTTCTTCATAGGGTTACGTCGTGGCGGAAGCCGAGCGTCCGCGATATCCTTTCATCATGATGCAGCACCTTCTCAACTTCTACACTTGCCGATTTGACGGTTTTGGCACCACGTCCTCGGAAATCACCGTAGCATTAAATCTCCACTATGTCCCCTTTATTTAACCGCGCCGAGCCGTTCGCTTCTTCATCTTCTGCTCTGCACCAGCCATCGGCAAAAAACCCCCTTCTACAACCATATCTTCTTCCTCCTCTGCCTCTTCCGGTCTTTCCTACCACTCATCCTCCTCCGGCGAGCTAGAGCCGGAGGTCAATCTGGCGACCATCTACGAGGCCCGCGCCCCAGAGTATTGGGATGCGCGGGACTGGGATTTCTCCCTTGAATCGGAAGACGACGAACCCCTCACCGACGGGGAAGAAGACCTCCAGTTCCTCGTCGACGGGGAGCTAGTACCGGCGGCGACGACGACCTCTTCCCGTGGGAGCGGACCTGCTCCCTCAGAAGCGAGGAGGAAGAGAGGAGGAGGTGGAGGAGAAACGGAGGAGGACTCCTCCTCCGCATCAGGTACCCACCGGCCAAGCGCTTCCGCGCCGGGTCGGATGATGACGACGACGACGAGGAAGGATGAAGCCCTACCGGTGCGACGGCGCCCGGCACGGCGAAGGACGCCGCCGCAGCGGTGCCGACAGCGGCGAGGGCAGGCGACGGCCCCCGAGGCGGCGACGACCCTAAATTAGGGAATAGTGTAGGGTTAGTAGTAGTAGTGCATTAGGCATCGGATGATCCTTTTGAGAGCCATCGGCTCTGATTGTAAAGCCTTTCTTTGAATCAATGAAAATGTTCTTCCAATTTTGATTTCCCCATTGTCCGATTTTGAATCCTCCAATGGTCAAAGCAGGTCAACGTCCCCAAGAATCGATAGCAGCGTATCGGTCTTTCTCCATCACACGCTCATAAGGCCACCCCGAAAACCAAATTGGACAGGTTTAAGCAGACATTTCCAAAATTCAGTCAATAACCTGATGCCTACTCATAATCTTTTGTACTTCTATAGTCGATGGCTGCGCATCGGCTGTTTTTAATCTAAAGTCGATGTCTGAGCATCGGCTGTTTTCCCAAAAAAATTAAAAAAAATTTACTGGCTGATTTCATGAATCGGCCCCCATATTTTACTGTCCATCATCCCACATACTTGGGAAATACTTCTTGAGATGCTGGCCATTGACAACCACTTGGAATTTCACACCATCCAGCTGCTCGAGCATAGATGCATTACCCTTTAACACTTGATCGACTCTGTACGGCTCGTGCCAATTTGGAGACCATTTGCCATATACTGCATCCTTAGTTCCCAATGGCAATACAACTTCCCATACCAAGTGGAACTCCTTTGGTCTCACCTTTTTGTTATATGCACGAGCTACCTTAGCCTTGTTCTCCTTAATCTTCTCAAGCGACCATAGCCTGAGCTCCGTCACATCCTCAATGCTATCGCTCATCAGGGCTGCATATTCTTCGGATGTTAAATCATTCTGAAACGCAACACGTCTCGATCCAGCCGTGATTTCCCAGGGTAGCACAGCTTCCTGTCCATAGACCAGATGATACGGCGAGGTTTTGATCGCTCCATGACATGACATACGGTAAGCCCACAAAGCTTCTCACAATACCTCGTGCCAACGCCTAGGATACTCGTCGATCTTTCTCTTAATCAGCTTGATCAGACTCTTGTTGGACGCTTGGCTGCCCATTTGCTTGAGCATAGTATAGAGAAATCGGATCAGCTTGATTCCCGTATCCTCGCAGAACTTTTCTAAATTCCTTAGAAACAAAGACCGAACCTCCATCGGTCGTGATAGTCTGGGGCATCCCGAATCTGTGAATGACATGTTCTTTCACAAAATTGATAACATCTGATGATGCCACTGCCTTCATAGGGACGGCCTCCACCCATTTGGTGAAGTAATCTGTAATGGCCAATACCCACGCATGGCCTTTGCTCGCGAAGGAGGATGTATCTTGCTGATCATATATCCATGCCCCACCCTCGAAACGGCCCACGGCTTGATGATGGGATTCATTGCGGATAGGTACCATCTGAATGCTCCCAAACTTCTGACATGCTTGACACCCCTTATAATAGTTAAAACAGTCCTCAAGCATGGTGGGCCAATAAAACCCTAATCGCCTAATCAACCATTTCATCTTATGAGCCGATTGGTGAATCCCACAAGCACCTTCATGTACCTCATGTAAGAGCCGATTCGACTCGGCTGGTCCCAAACATTTGAGAAGTAAGCCTTCCAAAGTACTATAGAACATGTCATCTCCGATCAGGACATACTTCATGGCCTTATATCTTATCCGTTTAGGTGCCCCCCCCCCCCGAGCCGAATCCTTCAAGTAATTGAAGATATCGGCTCTCCAATCATCCGGTTCCAAGGCCTGTACCTGAACATCGGCTCCATCTGCTACGTCCTTGCTTGGCACGACGCCATGTGCTGATCATTGGCCTCGACATTCTGCAACCTTGGGATCCAATTAGAGTTTATATCACTTAAACTACGCCATCGACTCATTGCATCCATAACGGGAAGAGTGACTCGCTCTCGCACTTGTATTCCTCCGTGGTGGGAAATCACCAATTTGGGAGTCTCCAAAAAGTTCATAGCCACTTACCTGGCTTCTAATAACCAAGTCATTCCCTTGCGTATGGCATCATACTCGGCAACATTGTTGGTGCAAGAAGGGGTATGTAACCTGATGGAGAAGGAGTATGTTGCCCCCAGAGGCGACACGAGTAGCACGCTGACGCCACCACCGTCGCAAGCCGATCCATCGAAAAACATAGCCCATGCACGAACAGACAGTGCAGCTATATCAGTGTTGATTCGTTCAGCAATGAGATCGGCCAACGCTTGTCCCTTGACTGCTTTCACAGGCTGATATCGGATATCAAATTCCGATAGGGCAAACATCCATTTACCGAGTCGGCCTTTCAAAACAGGAGCCGACAGCATATGCTTGATAACATCAGATTTGCAGATGACGACAATCTCCGCAGTCCACGGGATGTGGTGAAGTTTGGTGCAGGTAAAAAATAAGCAAAGGCACAACTTCTCGATTTGGGGTACCTCGTTTCTGCATCCAACATCCTTCTCGTTGAGATAGAAAACGACTTTTTCCAGGCCATCATAAACTTGCACCACCAATGAAGCAATGGAAGTGTCGGCTACTGACAAGTAAATGTAGAATGGCCTGTCTTGGCAGGGGGTGGCACTAACACAGGTGGCTTCGTCAGATACTCCTTGATCTCGTCAAACGCTCGCTGTTGTTCTGCCCCCCAGTGAAACTCGTCATCTGATTTAATCTTCACCAGCCCCATGAACGGCTCAATTCTTCCCGACAGGTTGGAGATGAACCTTCGAACGAAGTTGATTTTGCCGATGAGACGTTGGAGTTCTTTCTTTGTGGTAGGCGGCTTCATTGTTTGCACTGCCTCCTGACTTTTCAGGCCGATCTCAATCCCTCGTTCATGAACCAAGAAACCAAAAAATTGACCGGCCGATACACCAAAGGCACACTTCTTTGGATTCATTCTTAGTCCGAACTTTCTAGTTCGGTCTAGGACGCGTTGCAAATCCTCCAGGTGTCCATCCACTGAAACGGACTTGACCACCACATCGTCAATGTAAATCTCCACCAACTTGCCGATTAGATCGTGAAAGATGTAATTCATGGCTCTTTGGTATGTCGCGCCGGCATTCTTCAGTCCAAATGTCATGACTACGTATTCAAATAAGCCCACCGATCCTGGTACTCTGAATGCGGTCTTGTGTATATCTTCTGGAGCCATGAAAATCTGGTTGTAACCCATTGCCATCCATGAAACTTAAGATCTTATGACCAGCAGCCGCATCGATGTCTCTGCTACGGCATTGGATACTCATCCTTTGGAGTGGCACTATTGAGATTCCGAAAATCTGTAGCGTGGCGCATCGGCCATCCTTTTTCTCCACGGGTACGACATTAGAAATCCATTCGGCATACCTGCATGGCCTGATGAACCCCGCGTTTAACATTTTCTCGATCTCTTTCTTGACCTCTTCTAAAATTTCAGCCTTCATCACAGCAGTGCTCCATTTCTTTGACAGCCAAAATCCTTTCTTCAGAGGGAGTAGATGCTCAATGATGCTCCTGTCTAACCCGGGCATCTCTGTATAATCCCATGCAAAACAATCCGGGTACTCTTTCAACAGAGCTATCATCGGGCTCCTCAGACGTGGATCTAACTTTTTGCTGATAAATGTTGGTAGTGGCTTATCCCCAGGACCAGTGTCAATCTCTTCTAGCTCATCGGCCGATGTAAGCCCATGCCCTGGCTTCCGTCGCTAGGTCGATGCTGAACACAGGCAAAACGTATGGAGAGGATAATTTTGGCCGATTACCGGAATCGGCCTCCTTTGCAATTGTATTGCACCATGAAGGTTTACACCTTATCTGTAATCCATAACTACGTGACATTCTTGAGGTGAGATCCTTGCTTTTTATTTTTGGGGCCGATCGCAGGGATCAGCCTTGCCACGTACGTCCGTCGACACATTCGTGCTACTCTGTCAGGCCATTGGATAAGACCAGCCTCACCGCGTTTTTTGAAGCGTCGATGCGCTCACAGCCGTCCAAACTGACTCGAGAGATCGGCTCTTGGTCGTTTATGTCCCAAATACTCATATCATTGTTGAGATCTCGATCGGGTCATCTGCATGAACGACCTCCACTTCATCTCCATACCATTGTATCAAGCATTGGTGCATCGTGGATGGAATACAGCAGTTAGTGTGAATCCAATCCCTCCCTAGCAGGACCGCGTAGGTGCTCTTGCTGTCGACGATGAGATGTAGGGATGGTTTTTCGGCCGACGGTTAAGTCCACGTTCAGAACGCCTGGCTTCTGACGCCTGGCCGTTGAAGTCGCTTAATGTGACGTTGGTCTTGATCAGATCTTCAGTAGAGCGTCCCAAATGTCGTAGCATGAAGTACGGCATTATATTGACTGCCGCTCCCGTGTCAACCAACATCTTGCCGACAGGCTGCCCGTTGATGTAACCCCTAAGGTACAGGGCCTTCAGATGTTTGTAGCTCCTCTCCTGTGGCTTCTCAAAGATGACTGGCCGTGGGCCACAGTCAAGATGAGCTACTGGCGCTTCTTCGGTCCTTGGAGCATAAAACTCCAATGGCAGTACGAACACCATGTTTGTGCCAGCCGATGTCTTAGCATCGGCTTTTGCTTGCTTGGGGCGCCATTCCTTCTTTGGTGGTCGTGTATCCGCCTCCAAAGTTTGCTGAATTTTCACGGCCAGATCGGGCCGAGCTTTCCTCAAAGTGTACAGAGTGCGTGCCTCGGCTTCTCAAACTACGTAGCCGTTGCACTCTGCGCTTGGAGTGACTGAGTCCATCAGGGCACCACCTTGGCCGGTGGTATCTGTCTTCTTCTTCGTCATCTGACTCCTCAAGATCTTCCCTTTGAGATGACTCAGCTCTTCTGTTTTGGGGTGGGAGAGATCCTAGACGCCTGAACACTGAAATGTCTCCCTTGTCCTTCTTCTGCTGTCTGCACTCCGGGCAGTTGTCGATTGTAGGCAATCGGCTCATTCCCGAATCCCAGCAATGCTGAAGAACGGACAATCCCAGTGTGTCCATGTCTTCCTGCTCCCTTGATCTCCCACTAGCGCGGCGTTCATACCCTTCGTCGTCTTTATCATACCGACGAGATTTTCTGTTGACTGTATCGGACCGATGATATCTTTCGTCATCTGTATCGTATCGTCGACGTCGGTCGTACTGATGCTCATATTTGTTAAGGAGATGTGCAGAAAGTGGTCGTTGGTATCGCACGCTTCTCACTTGTTCCTCGGTGAGGTACCGTTTATCTTCATGTCGACGCCGGTTGCGCGGACCGGCCTCTGCTATCCTTGCACGGGGTGACCGTTTTCTTCCTTGTCGTTGTCGTGGTGGTGCACAGGCTCTGCCATGTTAATACCAAATGAGATCCTGGCTAACGCTGCCACGGGGTGACCTAACTCCACCATGTTGACGGTAGGGCAGGTGCGTGTCCACTTTCATGGCAAACTGACAGCCGAAGATCAAGCATTTGTAGTATCACCGATTGAATCTGCTTACGCGGCTCTTTGCAGGTCATTGGTGGTGTGGGAGGGCTTAGTGGTGCCACTTGGTATGGTCTCCCATTCATCTCTGCGCCGTAGGAACTTTATGGCCGTCGGGTAACCGGGCATTTTTTCCTTCGACGACGGATCGAAAGCTCTGCTCGGCTTGCTTATGTCAGAGTCAAACCTTCACCCGACTGGTTGTTCACCCATTTGCAGGACACGGGCCCTGACGTCCGAGTTATTCATCCACGGCGACTTCCTAATCTTCTGCGAGAATCTTCATCTTCTTCGCATAAACCGGAAGCTACGGGCGCTTAGACTTGTGCCGATACAATTCTGGGTGGCGCTGTTCATACAATGTCGGTTTGAACCGAATGCGCGATGAATTGTAGTCATGAAATCGGATCCTTGGCCCGGTCTTGAGAGGCACACTCTTGCGGATCGGCTGCTTCCTTTTCAGATAAACAAACCGAATATCGGTTCTTGGCCGATCTGAAGTATTTGAATGTGTGGAACACCGTCTCTCCGCTGCAGCACCTATGTCAGATCGGCAATGCCAGCTTCGGTAGCTTCTGAGTGATATTGTACGTGAAACTGCTCTTCTAG
This sequence comes from Lolium multiflorum, assembly GCA_030979885.1. Classification (NCBI taxonomy): domain Eukaryota; kingdom Viridiplantae; phylum Streptophyta; class Magnoliopsida; order Poales; family Poaceae; genus Lolium; species Lolium multiflorum. Next base: position 408,449,915 of record CM061750.1, read on the forward strand.
TTGCTTCCATGCCCGAGCTGAATCTGGTGGCAACGAGGTATACCACCCAAAGGCTGGACCCGTGAGAGATTGCGCAAAGAACCTTACACGTAGCGGATCAGATGCTGAAACCATGCCCAACTGTGCCAAATATCGGCTCACGTGCTCAATCGAGCTAGATCCTTCTGATCCACTGAATTTTGTGAAGTCAGGGAGCCGATACTTGGGCGGTAGCGGGATCAGGTCATATTCATTAGGATACGGCTTTGAGTAACCGATTGTTCTCTTCTTTGGCGGGATGCAGGCGGTCTCTCAAGATCGTACAGTTTGATCCGGGGGTATGCCTGCGGCGTGAGCTTTCTTGACGGCTAGTTAGGGCATATTTAGCTTCTTGTTTTTAGGCGTCTGCCCCAGAAATCCTCTACTCCAGGAATCCCTCCTGCTGAAATCCCTGCCACTCTGCTATCTGGTTCGTGCGCATGAAGTTGTTGCAGTCCAGCACGTATGTGCACACGTATCCACATGCGGGATTTCTTTGGGCGGCTCGGACAGGAATTGGCAATGCCAGGATCACCTCAACCTTGTAGACGACGTATGCCGGTGAAGCCTGTAGCTCCGGAGCGGCAAGCGCGAATGGCACTGGTGGTCTAGTGTAGAGCGGTACCTCTCCCTGGTGAGTCCCTAGAGTAGGTCCCGAAGGGGAGTACTGAAGGTTCATGATTTCCTGAACCACGCGCACCGCATTGCGCTCCAAAGAGTTCAGCAAGCTCTCGAGAAACCAATCTATGCATAGACACGGCTCTGATACCACTGATGGGATTCGTAGCATAGAAAAACAAAATTTCCTACCGCAAGAACGAAAACACAAGCCAAGATCTAATCTAGTAGATGGTAGCAACGAGAAGATCATGAGACTAACCATCGAAGATTTCCAAAGCCTAACGAGATTAGATCTCGTGGTGGATGTAGTCGATCACTTGCCGCTTGCAAAAGCGCGTAGAAGATCTTGACCGCTTGCAAAGGCGCGTAGAAGAACTTGACGGTGCCACAATCGGGCAGCACCTGACGTGGCTCTGATACCACTGATGGGGTTCGTTGCAAAGAAAACAAAAATTTTCCTACCGCAAAGCGAATAAAACCAACAGATCTAATCTATGGAACACCCAAGATCCAATCTACTAGATCTAAGCAACGAGGTGGAGATGAGACTAACCCTCGAAGATTCAAAGCCGCGATTAATCTCGTTGTTGGTGCAGACGATCGTCCCCGGTGCTTGCAATCCCGGCCTTTTGCCCAGTACTCGGTCGCGCGTGCGGTGTCGATGAACGTCCTCCTCTCCGTTCCAGCGGGCAGCGGAGGAGTGTGGTAGATCTCCTCCAACGTCCGGCAGCACGACGCGTGGTGGTGGTGGTGGAGAAGAAATCTGGAGGGCTTCGCCTAAGCCCGGACGGCGTATGGTGGAGGGAGAGGCGGCCAGAGGAGGAGGCAATGGGAGGATGGGGTGGCCGGCCACCCCCTCCCTCTTTATATAGGGGGCTGGCGGCCGGTGTTCCCATCTAGGGTTAGGGGCGGCGGCCAAGGGGGAAGAGGGGCTTTCCCCTCCCGGATTTCCCCTAAACCCTAGGGGGGTTGGCCGGCTGGGCCTTGGGGCCAAGTGCCCTGGCCCATTAGGCCAGGAAGCATCCCCTTCGGCCCACGGGGGGCCTCCCGGGTCGTGGGCCCCATGGTGGACCCTTCGAACCTTCTAGAACCTTCCGGTCAACAGGAACAATCCCGAACATTTCCGAAAACCCGGAAATCAACTTCCCTTATATGAATCTTATTATCCGGACCCTTCCGGACTCCTCGTGACATCCAGGATCACATCCGAGACTCCGAACAAACTTCGTCTCCATACCATACTCAAATCTACTTATGCGACATCGAACCTTAAGCGCGTCACCTACGGTTCGCGAACTATCACCGAACATGGTCGAGACTCCTCTCCGAGCAATAACCAATAGCGGGATACGGAGATCCATAATGGCTCCCACATATTCAACGACAGCTTAGTGATCGATTGAACCATTTATACGATGCCAATTCCCTTTGTCTCGCGATATTTTACTTGTCAGGGGTTTGATCATTGTTATCTCCATACCTTGTTCAACCTGGTCTCCTGACAAGTACTCTTTACTCGTCTTAGTGGTATGTGATCTCTTATAGACTATTCATATGCTTGCAGAAGCTAATCAGGATGACATTCCACCGAGAGGGCCCGAGAGTATATCTATTTGTCGGGATGGACAAATCCCACTTGTTGATCCATATGCCTCAACTCACACTTTCCAAATACTTAATCCCACCTTTATTGTCACCCATTTTCGCAATGACGTTTGATGTAATCAAAGTGCCCTTTCGGTGTAAGTGATTTACATGATCTCATGGTCGAAGGATTAAGACAACTATGTATTGAAAGCTTATAGCAAATGAACTTAATGACTTGATCTTATGCTCGCTCATTTGGGTGTGTGTCCATTATATCATTCAACTAATGACATAACCTTGTTATTAATAACATCCAATGTTCATGATCACGAAACCATGATCATCTATTAATCAACAAGCTAGTTATAAAGAGGCTTACTAGGGACTCCTTGTTGTTTACTAACACATGTATCAATGTTTCGGTTAATACAATTATAGCATGGTATATAAACATTTATCATAAACACAGATATATATAATAACCACTTTTATTATTGCCTCTTGGGCATATCTCCAACAGTCTCCCACTTGCACTAGAGTCAATAATCTAGATTACATTGTAAGGTACCTAACACGCATGGCATTCTGGTGTTGGTCATGCTTTGCCCTTGGGAGAGCTTTAGTCAACGGATCTGCAACATTCAGATCCGTGTGTACTCTGCAAATCTCTACTTCACCATCTTCGATGTACTCGCGGATCCGAAAACGCAGCTTGATATGCTTCAGCTTCTTGTGTGACCTTGGTTCCTTTGCATTGGCGATGGCACCCGTGTTGTCACGGTAGTAAATGACTAGCGGGTCCAATGCACTAGGAACCACACCAAGCTCAACAATGAACCTCTTCATCCATGCGCTTAGATGAAGCCTACGACGCTATATGTTGATTCTGTTGAGGTTACTTACGTGCATTGCTTGGAACTGCTCCGACTTCTTTTGCGCACCATTCAATATAAACACGTGCCCAGATTGTGACTTAGAGTCGTCAGGGTCGGTGTTCCAACTTGCATGGTGTAACTGGTTACAACAAGCTCTTAGTCACCGCCATAACAAAAGAAACATATCCTTAGTCCTTTTCAAGTACTTCGGGATATTCTTGACCGTGTCCAGTGTTCTATGCCTGGATCACTTTGATATCTGCTGGTCAAACTAACGGCATGTGCGATATCCGGTCTAGTACACAGCATGGCGTACATGATAGAGCCCTACTGCCGAAGCATAGGGGATCTTGCTCATCCTCTCTCTTTCATCTGCTAGCCGGACCTTGAGTCTTACTCAAGACCTTACCTGGCAACATAGGCAAGAACCCTTTCTTGCTTTCATCCATTCTAAAATTCATTAGAATCTTGTCCAAGTATGTACTTTGTGAAAGGCCTATTTGGCGTCTTGATCTATCTCTATAAATCTTGATGCCTAAAATGTATGCTGCTTCACCAAGGTCTTTCATTGAAAAGACTTATTCAAATAACCTTTAATGCTGCTTAAAAGTTCTATATCATTCCCAATCAATAATATGTCATCTACATATAATATCGGGAACGCTACGAGCTCCCACTCACTTTCTTGTAAATACGAGCTTCTCCATGAGTCCGTATAAAACCAAAATCTTTGATCACTTTGTCAAAGCGTAGGTTCCAACTCCGGGATGCTTGCTTCGAGTCCATAAATGGAACGCTGAAGTTTGCATACCTTGTCGGCACATTTTTAGGATCGACAAAACCTTTGGGTTGTACCATATAAACTCTTCCTCAATGTCACCATTAAGGAACGCCGTTTTGACATCCATCTGCAAAATCTCATAATCGAAAAATGCAGCTATTGCTAACAAAATCCTCTGCCAAAGCTACATGTGTGAAAGTCTCATCGTAGTCAACTCCTTGAATTTTATCGGAAACCCTTTGCGACAAGTCGAGCTTATAGACAGTATACCATGACATCTGTTTTCTCTTGAAGATCCATTTATTTTCGACAGCCTTACGATCAGGTAAGTCTACCAAGTCCATACTTTGTTATCACACATGGATCCCATTGATTTCATGGCTTCTTGCCATTTTGTTGGAATCTGGGCTCATCATTGATGTTTCCTCTTCGGGGTCCTCATCATTGTTGTCCACAATCATGACATTTGAAGCGGGGATCATATGACCGAGGGTGAGTACGTTCCCTGATGATGCGAGAATTGATGGCTTCCTGGATTCGAAGTTTCATGATCATCATCATTTGCTTCCTCTCCTATCGGTGTAGGCTGCACGGGAACTTCTTCAAGCCCAACTGCCGCTACTGCGATCTATGAGAGAAAGGTTCATCAACCTACGTCGAGTTCTACTTTCTTCCGAGTCACTTCTTTAGTGAGAAACTCCTTCTCAAGAAAGGATCCATTCTTGGCAACAAGATTTTGCCTTCGGATCTGTGATGAAAGTATACCCTATTGTTTCTTTAGGGTATCCTATGAAGGCGCATTTCTCGCTTTGGGTTCTAGTCAAGCTTGTCGGGTTGTAACTTCTTTACATAAGCATCGCAACCCCAAACTTTAAGGAAACGGCTTAGGTTTCTTTCCAAACCATAATTCATACGGTGTCGTTTCAACGGATTTAGATGGTGCCCTATTTAAAGTGAATGCGTCTGTCTCTAAAGCATAGCCCCAAAACGATAATGGCAAATCGGTAAGAGACATCATAGACCGAACCATATCTAAGAGAGTTCGATTACGACGTTCGGACACACCATTGCGCTGTGGTGTTCCCGGCGGTGTCAACCGTGAAAGTATTCCGCATTTCTTTAAATGCATGCCAAACTCATAACTCAGATATTCGCCTCCGCGATCAGAACGCCAGAAACTTAATCTTCTTGTTACGTTGATTTCTACTTCACTTTGGAATTCCTTGAACTTCTCAAAAGTCTCGGACTTATGTTTCATAAAGTAAATATACCCATATCTACTCCAGATCATCCATGAAGGTTAGAACATAACGATAACCACCGCGCGATGCTACACTCATTGGTCCGCACCATCGGTATGTATGATTTCCAACAAGTCTGCAGCTCGCTCCATCATACGAGAAAATGGAGTCTTAGTCATTTTCCCATTAGACATGATCCGCATCTGTCAAGTGACTCAAAGTCAGTGACTCAAGAAGTCCATCGGAATGGAGTTTCTTCATGCGCTTCTCAATATGACCAAGACGGCAGTGCCACATATAGAGTAGAATTATCATTCAATTTAATTAAGCAGCATCAATGTTATGAACATGTGTATCACTACTATCGAGATTTAACAAGAATAAATCATTCATCTCAAGTGCATGGCCATAAAAGACATTACTCATATAAATCAAACAACCATTATTCTCAGACTTAAGCGGATAACCGTCTTGCATCAAACAAGATCCAGATATAATGTTCATGCTCAACGCGAGTACCAAATAACAATTATTGAGGTTTAAAAACTAATCCCGAAGGTAGATGTAGGGGAGCGTGCCGACGGCGACCACATCGACCTTGGATCCATTTCCAGCAGCATCATCACCTCGTCCCTTGCCAGGCTCCGTTTTCCGCAGTTCCTGTTTGAGTTACAAATGTGAGCAATTCGAACCAGTATCAAATACCCGGGCACTACTACGAGAACCAATAAGATAGACATCTATAACATGTATATCAAATACCTTTCTTCTTGGCATGACCGCTCTTCGAGATCGGCCAAGTATTTGGTGCCGTTCCGCTTCCAGTGCCCCTTCCATGGCAGTAGTAGCACACAGTCCCAGGCTTAGGACCAGCCTTAGGCTTCTCGGGAGGCGCTGCAACTTTCTTTCAGCCCTTCTTGAAGTTGCCCTTGTTAGGCTTGCCATGGAAAGTGGTGGTCTTGTTGACCATCAACACTTGGTTCTCCTTCTTAATTTCTACTTCAGCAGACTTCAGCATGGAGAAGAGTTCGGGTAACTCTTTGTTCATGTTACGCATGTTGTAGTTCATCACAGTTCTTGTAACTTGGTGGCGGTGATTGGAGGACACGATGAATACCGGCTTGTTAGGAATCACAATCCCCAAGTCCACTGAGCTTCTTTGCATGTCCGGACATGGCGAACATGTGCTCATTCACGGAGCTGCCCTCTTCCATCATGCAATTAAAGAACTGTTTCGAGGCCTCATAGCTCTCCACGGCTACATGAGTCTCAAAGATAAGTTTGAGCTCACGCATCATCTCACATGGGTCGTGGTGCTCCAACGCTTTTGGAGCTGCATAAAGCGCACAAGATAACACAGATTTCGAATTACCGAGTTACCGAGTCTCATAAACATTCTTTATGTCCTCGGACACCGCAGGAGGTGGTGGGGGACCTAGCGGTGCTTCGAGCACAAATTGCATGCTCACGCCGGTGAGGGAAAATCCTCACATGACGGGACCAGTCAGTGAAATTGCTACCATTGCCCTTAGCTTTCTTTCTCTAGGAACTGGTTAAAATTGATGGAGGGCGCCATGATCTACAACATATTTGCAAAGAGGTTTAGACTAAGTTTATGATAAAATGAGTTCAGTTTTAATTCTTAAATTAACTAGGTGAACTCCCACTCAAAACAACATCCCTCGCATTGTCTTAGTGATTACACAAACCAAATCCACTACACCAAGTCCGATCTTCACGAGAAAAGATGTAGCTTCAAGGCGAACACTCAAAGTGTTCATCATATCATTCATATGACTCATGCTCTACCTTTCGGTATCCGGTGTTCCGAGACCATGTCTGTACATGCTA